>JAKSZU010000009.1:96185484-96843919 GCA_026018925.1 Tupaia tana
AACTGAATCTTAACAAAAGTAGAGAAAGAATAGAGCAGGAACAATATTTAAAGTGCTCACGGCTGAGAATTTTTCAAAACAGACAGAAAACTTTAAGACACAGATTCACATACTTTGAACCTCAATGAAGATAAATATAAAGGAAACCACACCTGGACTAGCTGCAGTGATGCAAACAGTAGGGCACAATAGTGTGAGGCCAGAGCCACATAGGAGGCCAAGGTTCAGATTCCAGACAAACTTTAACAGGTTGGGTATGGTATACAGCTCATGCAAAAAAAAAAAAAAAAAAAAAAAGAGAGAAAACAGTTTGGCAGTTCCTCAAAAAATTAATTATAGGCCCAACCATGGTAATGCATGCTGGGTGCTGCTGCTTGGTAGGCTGAGGCCACATGAGAGGCCCAGGTTCAATTTCTGGTCCACCATAAAAGCCAGGCTGAGGTGTACGTCTGTAGTCTCAGCTACTCAGGAGGCTGAGGCATGAGGATCATAACATAGTGATACTTGGTCTTAAAAAAAATAGAAAACTCACCACACATACATATGTATACACACATACACACAAATGAATGAATGAAATTCTGATGAATGCTACATGAATGAACCTTGAAAATATGATGCTAAATTAAATAAGATGGACACAAAAGGACAAATATTGTATCATTCTACTCATATGAGATATCTAGAATAGGCAAATTCATAGAGAAAGAAAGTAGAATAGAGGCTCTCAGAGACAGGGGGTAAGTGGAAATAGGTAATTATTGCTTAATAAATTTCTGTTTAGGAAGATAAAAATTTTCTGAAAGTAAGTAGTAGTGACAGGTACATAAGACTGTGAATTTAATGACACTGAACTGTAAACGCAAATATGGTCAAAATGGTAAATGTTATGCTATGTATACTTTACCACAATTAAACAAAAGATGAGGATAGAAACTCTATGTTAATAAATTTAAAATTTTTCCTGAAGTACTAAAATGTAAAACTTACTGAAACTAACATAAGTAAAAGCAGAAAAACTAAAAACCCTATATCTTTTTTAAAAATTTTTGAAAGATTTATTTAACTTTATTTATTTTAATTTGACCAGAGATGAACAGAGTGAGAAAGAGAGATTGAGTGAAAAAGCAAGCCACCAGGTCCAGGACTTGAACTCCAGTAGGCCATGTGGGAGTCCAGCACCCTTAGCCACCATGCCACCTGATGATAGCCCCTCCTATATCTTTTTAAAAAGTAATATTTTTTTTTTATTTTGGCAGAGGGCATGTGCACTAATCATAAGGAGATAGAGAGACAGAGAGAAGGAGAAGGAGAAAGGACTCCACAGCGAGGTATAGTCACATTGCAATCTCTTCTACATCCTGTCAGCATTTGGGGCACATATGCACACATATCCAGCATGTTTTTCAAGCACTGGGGCCAATTTGAACCATGTGGTGAATCACATGAAATCTAGCTACTCAGCCACTAGGTCACTGGGCTGGTCCAAAAAGTAATTTATTTTTAAATGACAAATTTAAATTGTATATATTTATCAGGTGAACTTTTTTTAAAATAGGAAATGGTAGTTTACTAAGTAAAAGAGCATGGCATAATTTCCTTCTTTTTAAGGCTGAACAGTATTACATTATGTCTATAAACCATATTTTCTTCATCCATTCATCTGACGATGAACATTTAGGTTGATTCTATACTATATCTTGGCTAATAGTGAATAATGCTGCAACGGACATGGAGGTGGAGATATCTTTTTTATATACTGATTTCATTTCCTCTGGATATATACCCAGTAGTGGGATCGCTGGATTACATAGTAGTTCTATTTTTACAATTATTTTGAGGTACCTCTATATTGTTTTCCATGATTGTACTAATTTACACTCCCACCAACAGTGTGCAAGGGTTGCCTTTTCTTCACATCCTGGTCAATATTTGTTATCTTTCATCTTTTTGATAATAGACATCCTAACAGATGTAAGATAATCTCTCTTTGTGATTTTAATTTGTGTTTTTCTGATAATTAGTGACATAGAGCATTCCTTCATATACGTGTTGGCTATTAGTACGTGTTCTTTTAAGAAATGTCTAATTTAGGTCTTTGATCTATTTTTTAAATCAGGTTAATTGTTCTCTTGTTACTGAGTTGTTGGCACTTCTTATGAATTTTGATTAATCCCTTACCAGATTCATGGTTTGCATATATTTTCTTCCATTCTGTAAGTAGTCTCTTTACTCTGTTATTTCCTTTCCTATGTAAGGAAGTTTTTTAGTTGATGTAAATCTGTTCATCTATTTTCTCTTTTGTTGCCTGCGCTTTTGGGGTCATACAGGAAAATCATTGCCCAGATCAATGTCATGGAGCATTTCCCCTGTATTTTCTCCTAGTAGTTTAAGTTTCAGTTATTACATTTAACTCTCTAGTTCATTTTGAATTGATTTTTGTATATGGTTTGAGACAAGGCTTCAATTTAATTCTTTTGCATGAGGATATCCAATTTTCCTTGTACCATTTATTGAAGAAATTGTCCTTTCCCTGTTGTGTGCTCTTAGAATCCATCATAGAAAATCAATTGACTGTAAATGTATAGGTATATATCTGGGCCCTCTTCTCTGTTCTATTGGTCTACGTGTCATTTTTAGGTCAGTATCATGCTATTTTGATTACTATAGCTTTGTAGTATGTTTGAAAATCAGGAAGTATGGTACTTCCAGCTTTGTTCTTTTTGCTCAAGACTGCCTTGGTTATTTGGGATATGTTGTGGTTCTATACAAATTTAAGGATTACTTTTTCTATTTCTGTGAAAGTTGTTGATGGAATTTTGATAGAAACTGCATTGAATCAGTAGATCACTTTGGTAGTATAAATGTTTTAAAAATATGAATCTATAATATTAGAACTCAAGATAGTCATTAACTTTGGACAGCAAGAATGATATGGTGATAGGAATGGGATTAAGTAGGGGTTGTAGCATGCTAAAATAGCAATGCTCTATTTCTTGACTCAGGCACTGCTAACCCAAATCTGTTCACTTTGTAATGATTCATCAAATTGTGCACTTTTCTATGTGTATGCTATACTTCAACAGAAATTTTTTTTAAAAAAAGGAAGAAAATAAATAAAGAGCTAAGTGCTTTATATTTTAGTAGTGGAGTAAGATAAATTTGATCCTCTATAAGGACTACCCTGTAGACATGGCAACCAGTTTTTCCTGGTACTGTTCTTGAGAATTAAATAGCTTTAGAATTTCTCTAGTATAAAGAGTTTTCTCTATAAGGTAGTTACAAATAAATTACAGATTGTTTTTCACAAGATCTAAGAGAAAAAGAGATAGGTAAAACCCAAAAGCAAATAAAACACATCATCAAATAATTTATGACAGAAAGCTTTCTGCAAAAAAGATGTGACTGGGAGATGGACCACATGGTTAGGGCTCTTCTCCATTTCAATTTCTAATTATTCTAGAAACCAGTGAAACCCTACCAATGGAACTATTTATCCACTTAAGCATTGCTAACAATTCATAGGCTTAACAAGAACTGAGAAAAACAAACCCGTTGTGTAAAGTGTCTGTTTTACATAAACATCTCCCAAGTTCTAAAATAATATTCAACTCGACAAGTATCTGAGTAACCTAACTGTAACTAGCATTATGTCAGGCTTTGTGGAAAAAGACAAAAAAGACAGATATCTGAGGAGCTCTAATATACAAGATTTATTAATAACAATAGCAATGACAACTAGACAATGATTCTGAGACAGTATGTGGTGGTTGCAGAAGTAGAGTTAGTGAGAGAGAAAATGGAATGGGTATAATGAAGCCAGTTGGCCAAAACCTTGAATGACACACTGAAAAGTTTGGAATTAAACCCGTAGAAAAAACTGGGGTCATCGGGAAAGTCATGACGCATTTTTGCATGAAAAAACATGGAAAAATACACCATGATTTCCCTGACAACCTAATATGTTATCTGGATC
Organism: Tupaia tana; assembly: GCA_026018925.1. NCBI lineage: Eukaryota > Metazoa > Chordata > Mammalia > Scandentia > Tupaiidae > Tupaia > Tupaia tana. The sequence continues at coordinate 96,189,461 of JAKSZU010000009.1, forward strand.
CTACATCCCAATCAAAAAAAAAAAAGTTTTGATTTATTTGTTATGCTTCCCTTGAATCACATTAATGATCCCTAGTTATTTTCTTTTTTTTTTTTTTTTTTTTTGGAGAGGTTTTTGCTATAGGGCGCGTGCGCTCACCAGACAGACAGAGAGAGACAGAGAGATAGAAAGTGAGAAATCACCCCCCAGGGGGGATGGCCACGCCGCAATCCCTTCTCCTCCATTCTCCTCTCGGGATCTTGGGCACGCATGCACACGCGCCCGGCGTGAGTTTAAGCCACCGGGTCCGGGACTCGAACCACAGTCGACTACGTGGGAGTCCAGCGACATAACCATTACACTAACTGTTGGTCCCATCCCTAGTTATTTTCTTGATCAGTCAGCCTCAATATAAGGAATGTCAAATCTATGTATACTAATGGTTTTTCTAGTTATAAGAGATGTTTTGTAGAAGTATTAACTTCTATGACATCACTTCAAATAGTTAGGAACATACCCCAAATGTTTCCAACAGTCTTAAATAAACCCTTAGTGATCTACCCATAGTTTACATTATCATTTGGGGCAATGAGTTGACTCAGATACTACTACTCTTCCCAAAGTAATTTTTCAAGCATTAAAAGATACCTAATACTGGGCTCTACCATGGTGGCACAGAAGGCACCACTCTACAATGTTGGAGTCACATGGAAGATCCTGAGTTGGTATGAAACACAGGCATGAGTATGTTCCTATGTTTATGGCAGTTGGCTGTGCAATTATGGTAGGGAGCGTCAAGGAATGAAAAGAGCCTGTTGAGAGTGCATGTTTTTCTCACTCTGTCTCTGTCTCAAGACGTAAAATAAGTAAACTTCTTTAAAAAAAGATATCTAGGGGACCAGCAGGTGGCATGGTGGTTAAGGTGCTGGACATTCCCACATGGCTGACCACGGTTCGAGTCCCAGACCTGGTGGCTTGCTTTCTCACTTCCCCTCTTTCTCTCTCTGTCAAATTAAAAATAAATGAATGAATAAATAAAATTTTTAAAAAGATATCTAATACTTAATGTTATATCTGGCACAGCATACTTTCTATTAACTAGATTGTTAAATTATACCAACATATGAACCATGCCCATCTCACTCAAGGTTTGGTAGACTTTGTACTATGAAACCCTCAACCTCTCTCTCCAGACTAAAAAAATAAACTAGAAATGCCCTCCATCCTTTTGATCAATGTAATTGGATTCCTGGGGGCTTTTATCAGCTGTTAGGTTTTCTTGAGAAGCAACCATCAGTATTTCTGTCTGATTATACATGCAAATCCACTTTTGATCTTTAGATCTTATATAGAAAAGGTAAAGGTTTTGTTTTTCACACCCTTCCTGATGATGCCCATCACATTCTTGGTCTTCAAGGATCACAATCATAAATGGATCAACTTCTCCACAGAATGATCAACAGTGATTTTTAGTTTTTACTCTAACAATCATATTGTGCATTGTCTTAATTAGGCACTAATGACATGTTCCCAGAACTTGAGGATCATCTCCACCAAGTATCTATATAAATCTACTGCTCTAGCTGAAGGAGATAATTATGGCTGTATAAGGTTTGATGTGACCCTCTCACTTTTTATCATTGCCAGGGAGACTTTTCTAAAATTTTTCTTGAAGAACTTGGAATACTCTTCTGCTGTGTTTCCTGACTTCCCAAACTTCCTTCTGTATCCTGATTTAAAAGTTTTTAAATTGAAAAATTACATACAGACATCTACAGTGATTTCTAGATCCCTTCCATGAATCATAACTGAGAGCCTGGAGCCCACCATCACGTAAGTATGAGTAGGTTTACTTTTGTCTAACTGCATGACCTTACATGATGAAGTGCCTGACTGTTCTGCTCAATTGGTCTCATGAGACCTTCTGGTAATATGTGCTTATCAGCTTGCCTTACTCTTTGCAAATACACTGGGGAGAAACTGCCCATTTAAAGGTGTATATTTTTATCTTTCTCTCCATCCAAGAACTGCCATAACAGCAGCTATTTGGGTTGAAAAACTAAAATATAAAAATAGAACCTACATGGCCAAATTCCACAAGGCTGTTTACTTCCTTATTTATGAACCAGAATCTGACAGCGCAACTCAGAATTTTAACTGTCAGCAGATACTGTTAACTAAATGTTCCTGCAAAGCCAGCAGAGGGTGCATCATGGCACTTGAAATTTTACCCAAGCTGTATTAATTTAATGTTAATATCCAATCAACATTTTATTTATTTACTTATTCATTCATTCTTTGTATATTAAAACTAATATCTTCAAGATAAACTTAAACTAAATCTGAGCTAAAATTCCTTTAAAGTATATTCCAAGTTTCCTGCAAGTGAGGTTAAGGAAGAATAAAGGGTACATACTTAAACTGAGTCTGGTCAAAATGTAAGTGGTGTAAAACAAAATCATGCAGATCTGAATCCTCTATTTTGTAAAAATTTTACTATGGAATTCCACTCACTCCATGAAAAAAAAGGCCTCAGGATGCTATTGGTGAATGGGCACTTAACAGGAAGTTGAGGGCAATCAATTTTCATCCTAGTTTTCCCTCTAGTGTACCTTGGGAGTTGTCACTTCCCCCTTAGGGCCTATGTGTTCTCCAAGGGAATGAAACAAAATAGACTCATATGGCCCCTCACAACTCTAATAAAACTGATTCTAATTGATGTCAACAAATTTCAAGAGCCAGTACTTGCTTCTACTGCTCAAAAAGATTAAAACTGAAACAGTAAAAAACAAAAAATAGGAAGCTGTGCTTAAACCTAGACAGAACTATTTTATGTCATGCAAAGTGCAGGCGACTAAATATCATTACAGACCTGTGAGAACTACATGCCATCACAGAAGCTCGAAAGTAAAGCTGTCTGGCTAATGCTCAGTCTACAAACATGGCTCTGTCCATTCTGCCTGCCAAAAAGTCTGGGCCAGTACTCAACTAAGAATTCATCTTTTCACAGAATTTCAATGTTCAGCTGTAAATATTTCTATTGGGCATTGAGAGGTAGATAAATAAAGGAGCCAGAATCCTAGTTAATTATCATTTAGCTACAGTGTTTAAAGTTTCAAGTATGAGAAGCATGTCTGCTGATTTTCTTCTTTGATAAGCTGTTATATAAATTGGAGTGCATTAGCAAGACATTTTAAAACTCAGGGCAACTTTTCAATGCATATTGTAAAAAAAAAAAGTGTTGATCCTAACATTATCACATATGTGATGCCTTTATTAAGTGCACAATATTGGATGAGAGGTCAAAGTAGCACAAATAATGTTTACAGAGTTGTAACAATAACACTGAATGTATTAGTAAATGTAGAAGGCCTAGGTCCTTCACCTCAAGAAACTTAGGTGCACAACTTGCCCTCATCTCAGAGAGGTGCGAATTCACTATTATTAAAGGATCATTAGATACTTTTAAGTTTTACATAATATGGCAATCAAGAAAATACTTATGTTAAGCGCACTAACTTCACTTAAATAAAGAGCTACAGAAAAAAGCAGAAAACACCAAAGTTAATCATTTGCTAATAAGAACATAAACACAATATAAATTGGAACAACAAAAAACTGCTTTGGGAATACTACTCTAGTCATTATTTCACTGGTGGATTTCTGTTCTCAAGCTAGCAGTAGTGAAAAGGCTTCACACCTTCCGTTCTCACTGCATGCCTCCACCCACCCACTCACCCACCTACAGAAAACAGTTAGAACCGGCATTTCAAAGGGTGAGTTTTACTTCCATAGATTTTTTAAACTGCTGTCGAGAAGTTGTCTAGCAAGACGGCATGTTTCTACCAGAATTCCTCAGGGGCGCTGATCCTCACTAGAACGCTGAGGACAATCAGTCTCAAATTGCAGGTATGTGTGAACAAGCCCATGGTCTGGTCAGCACACGGGACCCCACGCAGAAAATATGGTGAAAAGTTGTTTCAACGGGCGTGGAACATTTATTACAGCTGTTTACAGCTCCAGCTCCAAAGGACAGCCTGCTAACGCTGCCATTAGCTCTGGACACGAAAAAACAAGCACCGCGGGCAGAGACCCTCACTAGGAGCAAGCAGAAGAGCCAAGCTGCTGCCGTTACTTGGCCAGGGGCGGACAACGCCAGCATCGCCTCGCAGCCGCCCAGGTGGGATCATCGCCAACTTTTCCTGAGGCAGCCAGTAGCCCAGGGCGGTGGGCGCTGGCTACAGTTTCCAATCAAGGGGTCCTGACAGAGTCTGTAAGCTGGGCCAACGATGCAGGACAACCTGCCCTGAACGACCTCTCCTTTGCTCGCCTACCTCCTCCCTGTCTAGCCCTCCTAACTAGGCTCGAGGTGGCAAGAGTCCTCTCAGAGTCCTGTGGTGGTGGGCCCCTGCCCTGCCCACAAGAAGAGAGGGCCTCCGCCGCCGCCCCTACTAGGTGACTCACCTGGTGCCCTTCCTGGGAGTCAGGGGGCAGGGTGGATTCTCCCAGTTCCAAAGGCTGCTGCTGAGGTGATGGTTGCCCGAGGTGGCGAGTGATGGGACCGTCAGGGTCGAGGCCACCGAGGCTGCTCAGGGTGCCAGAGGTGCCAGGGGTGCCCGGGCCGCCAAGGCGGGACTCAGCTCCCCGTTCCCGCCGCAATTCGGAGCGCAACTCCAGGTAGCAGCACAACGTCAGCAGGTGGAGGGCCAGCGAGAGGCCAAAAAAACCCAGGAAGAGCCGGCAGCTGTTCCCTTCGCCCGCCCGGGCAGGGGCCCTGCGACAGCCGCAGCCCTGGCTCACCCGCTCCCGCGGAGCTCCTGCGGGCAGGGGTTCCCTTCGTTCTATCTCGGGGTAGCCCATGGCCTCCGGAGACACCCACTCGGAGGCCCCAGAGCCGCTGCGTTTGCCTCAGTTGTTCACGACCCCTGACAGGCGGCTACTGTCCTGCCATCGGCTGGGGGCTGCAGGGACCCGTTCCTGTGCGACAGTGGCTGGGCGGGACAGAGCAGGGAGCAGCCGCATGTGCAGCTCCACTCCGAGGGGTGGGAAAGGGAGGAGGAGGGGCGGGAGAGAGGCGGCTTGGTCCGCGGAGGGAAGGAGGGAGGAGGTCTGGGCCAACCCCGCCCCATCCTTCAAGCGGCTGTTGGGATGCCCAACCACCAGGCCTGCCAAGCCTCATCGCCCCGCCCCCTGCCGTTCCACCGGGCCTCCAGCCGCGAGGCGGGGCCTGGGGGCGTGAGGGTTCGCCTCTGCCTGGAGGCCCCACCCAGCTCTTTCCGCTTGCTGGGTTCTAGTTGGTGATTGCCACTGTCATTCATCCCTGGACTCCGCCCCAATTTAACCCTTTAGTGCCAGTATGGGGGTGGGAGGGAGAGAAAGAGGAGGGCGGCTGAGAAGAATTTGGGAACCTTGGAAAGAAAGTAGAGCAAAAAGGAGACAGAAACTAGCATTAATAGAAATGTTTGCAATTAATTACAGTTGTTAATAACATCATCCAGTACTTATCTGTTGCTTTCAATCTTCAAAGCGTTTAACAGACGTTAAACTAATTAAAACAGTTCTGGGTTTGGAATGAAACCATGTCTGCTGTGTTTGCAATCCAATGGCTCACCAGAAGAAAAGGAGACCCAGGAGCCTGGGAGCCAAAGGGACTGGAAACAGGGTGGGACTCAGGCAGCCCTCGCTACTGGAATGAATCCGGGGGCTCAATGTAAGTCACGGAGAAACCCACCCGTGCTAAGTGGAACTGAAGTAATGTTGCCGCATGAGAAGTGAAACAGTTTCCTATGATTTCTTAATGTATTAATTCAACAAATACATATTGATTCCTTTACAATGCAGAAACTACTTTATGAGAAAATCCATAGCCAGAATAGTTTCTCTTCTTTCCCTGCAGCAGTTTTGAGTGCAGAGAACATGTGCCCTCAGTGAGCGAACAGGAAAACTGAGGGCAAAAATGAAGTGACTTTTTACAAGGGTGGTCTACAGAATGACCAGACATTATTGGTATCTCTGTTTGCAGGCAACCATTCTGGCCTCTCCACCCCTCCCATCCTTCCTCTGGAGTACTCCCTGGGGGAAGTTCAACAAGTCAGCCAAATGTTCCAGATGTACACTGCTGTAACTGCAGCATCCTCAACAGCTGCACCAATCAGAAATGGGTTCAGGGAAGAAAATATAAAAAGTAGCAATTGTCAGAACAATAGACCCAGAAGTGAAGGATGAAAAGGATTAGTTAAATCAAGAGTCACAATTGACAAGTTACTAGATTATAGAGAGCTAAATGACCATAGCAGAGGAAACATGTGTGCTCCTCAGTCACTATATTCTCTTATTCCCATGTTAATTGAGGAATGGACAACTAACAAATTTATTGACTTGAAGAAGGCTTCTTGAGTGCCACCAAGGAGGCTCAGCAATGCCCAGAAACACTTACAGGTAGACTTAAGACCTGAGTTGGTAGGAGAGAGGAATAATATAAAAGGGAAAGAGGAAGAAAACAAAATTAGAGAAACAACAAAACCAAACCAAAAGCATATGGTGGGGAGGTCAGTCCAGAAAGCACAGAGGTCATAAGCCTTAAATATATTAGCCACAGACAGCTTTTCTTCCACAGATTTGTGAATGTTCTCAGTGTTTCAGAAACATTGTTGTGTCCTCTCTTTAACCCTTATACATGAAAACAAAGTTTGCAAAGAGTATCATCATCATACAGATAAGAAAAAGAAAACAAAAATAACAGCTGCTCTCAAGTCCTGGTTTGTCCAGTCCAGGAATTCGAGATGCTAGGAAAACTGCAGGCTGATTTACTTTAATTATCACAGACCAGAATTATTCTAAAGAATGCCAGGCCAGAAGTAGGAGACTTGACCCTGCCATAGTTTGCTGGGTCACTCAGAGAAAGTCACTGTTTTTTTGGGGGGAGGAGGTGGATCTTAGCTTCTCTGACTGTAATGAAGTTTAAATTCATCAGAGTTTAAACTTCATTATTCATAACAGCTATTCCATTGTGTTTTATCTTGTGTTATCACTGACTATATTGACTTCATTGCATACACAGTTTAAAGAGGCTGCCCCTTCTTCTAAAATGAAAAGGGAACAACTGAAAGCCATCTCTTGTAGGCGGTGATGATGTTTAGGGGTCATCCTGCCTCAGATTATCATGTTCTTCCAAACTTTTAACAGCTTGACTGAGATCCTGGGTTGCACCACTGCCCTTAGAATCCTTGGGAGTTGCATTTGACTTGGGACCTCACTTTGGTTTCCCAGAGGAAGAACATACAGTTTCATATGCAGTAGAAATGTTGAAATGGGGCAATCCAGTGAAGAATGTTGTGGTTATTTTTTTCTTAGTGTTTTAAAGTTTTGCTTCAATTAGCTTCTATGTTTCCATAAGTACCCTGTTCCCTACAGCACAGATCTCAAAACAATAGTGTGCAGGCTGTATCCAGTAGATATGTCAGTAGATATGTTATGTTTGGTCTAGTACTGGCTAACGCTTTGAATTAAAAAAGAAAAATCAGCTATCAGCATTTAGAAATCTGGAGATTCCACATTTAAAAAATCCAGATTCCCTGCTTTCCTGCTTTTCTATTGAAAAATCAAAAGACCTTCTAATACTGGATTCACATTCCCATGTAGCTACATTCAGCTATAATGTCCCCCTTCAGAAAAGCAGGAACAATCAAGTTCCATACATCCATCCCTACCTCTTTCCTTTACTCTCTAATACTGTTCTTCATACTCATTTACCTTACCTGTCTGACCCCATGTACTACAGAAGATAAGATATCTGCTCTTTACATGACCTACATATTGCCTCTCCAATGATATCCTCCACCATCCTTCAAGGAAGCCATGCTCCCTCACTACTAAATTTGCCACCATTTCTCACAACTTTGCACCTTTGCACAAACTGGTTCCTTTGTCAGGAATGCCCCATCTCAGAAACCTGATAAATTCTTCAAGAATCAAACCACATTTCTTCTGTGGTATGGCCCCACAACTCACTTAAAACAAATTTTCTTTTATGCTTTTATTGTGCTCTGAGTATACATCAATGATATCACTTACCACATTGTATTTTGCATGTTTCACATGGTTTTTCTCACCACTAACCTGGGATCTCGTCAACGGTAAGAATCATGTTTTGTTTTGTTTTGTTTTGTTATTTTTCATTTTGGTATTCCCAGTACCCAGAATGGCACCTACTGATGTGGGGACACAGGGGTGCAGGAGTGATGAGGCCCAGCACGCACAATGGGACCTGTGTTCTTGTCTCATGCTCATGAAGAATTAGAGATGTGAACACAGAAAGGGGATAGTAAGTGGAGTTTACTAAGAGAGAGCAGGAAGAACAGCGCTCCTAAGCAAAAAATGGGTTCTGGAAAGTGAGTTGCTGAGGAGGAGCTGGGGCAAGGGGTGTTTATCTTGGTCAGAAAGGGCTTTGTCTGGGATTGTTCAAGGTGGGGCTTGCACATGCATTTCATCCCCCTCACCACCACCCATGTGTAAGGGTCACATGGTGGATGGATCCAGTCATTCTTCTAATTTTGGCGTGGGTATGAAGGTCAGGAGATTCTCTTTGTCTAGAAGCTTTGGGTCATAAAAACTATTATCTTCTTCCCAGAATGTGGCAGGGCCTGGAAAAAAAGCCTTTGTTTTAAATCATGCTGCTTAGGTTAATCATTGAGCTATTGTTTTGCAAGTTGTTTCTCCTGAGCAAGCATCTGAGCTATCGTGTATCCATCTTAAAACTTAGCCATTTTTGGATTCCATTTTGGGCCTATACCCTAACTATATTTTTAGAGTCCCTGTCTCTTACCTCATTCCCCCCTCTGCAAAGGAATCCCTAACTGCTATTAGGGAGAGTAAGAGTTGAAGACCATTCTGGCTTTTTCCTTATGAAATGGGATGTTGATGAGGAGACAGCTGTCAAGGATCCACTACCAGAGGTCTATCTAGAGGCCTGTGCTAGAAGTCATGAGGGGTGCTCATGGGAGACCTTGTCCCAACAACTATTTCTATCTTGATGGATTCTACATGAGAAGATCAGTTCATTTTAATAATGATGTAATAAGCAAAGAAATTCAGTTATTTCTATTGCATACAGCTCTTAAAGATAACATCCAGAGGGACCATCAAATGACACAGTGGATTCCTACATGGTTGATGATGTGGTTCAAGTCCCAGACCTGGTGGCTTAAAACTCACACTGGGCACATGTGGGTGTGTGTTCAAGATCCCAGGAGGAGAACAGAGGAGAAGGAATTATGGCATGACCATTCCCCCGAGGGAGTGGTTTCTTGCTTTCTGTCTCTCTGTCTCTCCAGTGAGCACACATGCCCTATAGCAAAAATCTCCCTCCCCCCCAAAAAAAGGTAACATCCAGAATTAGAACTGACAGCATCACATCAGTACAGTTAACTTTAGAACATTTATCACCAAAACCTTAATTTTATCAATGTTTGTAATTCTTAGACTTTTCCAGCATAACTCAAACTTTCAACAACATGCTTTTCCTTTACCTTAGTCATTTTCCCTGAAGACAAAAACTTTACCATACAACATTTCTTCTATATCAAAACCTTTTCTTTTAATGCTTTTTTACTAAAACTATATTTTCACAGCTGTGACCTTCTTTTTATGTCACCTTTTCGTATTTAATATTATTTACCCTTGTTTGTTTTTCTTATAAGTGTACTTTTAGAAACAACCTTAACCTCTGATTTAGAAAGAAATTATTATTTTAAAAAACTTTAATTCTTGGGGCCAGAAGGTGGTGTGGTGGTTAAGTACACTGGACTCCCACATGACTGATCATGGTTCAAGTCCTGGACCTGGTGGCTCACCTTCTCTCTCTGTCTCTCTCTCTCATGTCCCTCTCTGGTCAAATTATAAATAAATAAATAAATAAATAAATAAGGTTCAATACAATAATTCTTTAAAAAATCTTTAATTCTTATTTGTCACTTTAAGGTTTACCTGAAGCTTGTCCATCGAGATTTTCAGATGTCCAAGGGCAGTTATTGGGGTCGTGAACACCATAAATCCTCAACATCAAGGGCCAGCATAGACTCAGAAGTCCTGGGCTCCCTTTGGAGCCAGCAGATAGAGTAGTGGTTACAGTGCTGGACTCCCACGTGGCCAACCGTGGTTCAAGACCCAGACCTGGTGACTTGAAACACACGCCAGGCACATGTACGTGTGTATCCCAGATCTTAGGAGGAGAATGAAGGATTATTCTGGGCTATTTATATTTTATATTTATATTTATTATATTGGGCTATTCTGGTTTCTAGTGACTAATTCCTCCACAATGGGGGCAAGGCCCTAGTGAGGACTGGAGGATGCCATTCATGGGCATCATCCTTTCCTGTGTCCAGGCTTTCTACATTGGAAATATTTAGTCTCTTGTGAGGCAGAAGCTCTGATCTGGGCTTTTCTAGATTCTCCCCTCAGGTAAGTTCCCAGTCCCAGAGGATTACTACAGGTGACTCTTGGGGCTCTTTAAGTTAAAGTTAAATAAAAAGTTAAGGTAACTTGCCAATTTGAGAATTTTTCTAGATCTATGCTTATCTGTGAAGGAGTCTGCACTGAGAAGAGAACCTAAACTCCATTGCTTTAGGGCGTGTGTGTTCACCAGAGAGACAGAAAGTGAGAAATTACCCCCCAGGGGGCATGACCATGCCACAATCTCTTCTCCTCCATTCCCCTCTTGGGATTTTGGGGACACACAGACCTGCTTCTGACGAGAGTTTCAAGTTACTGGTTCTTTCACTTAAACTGTGGTTGACAACATGGGAGTCCAGCACCTTAACCACTATGACACCTGCTGGCCCCATGTGGTTGTTGTTTTATTTTAATTTCCTGTAAGGAGCAGCTGAGTAACACCAGGAGGGCAGAGCCCAACTTGCAAGTTTTACAAAGCATCTGCCTTATCAACTATACGAAAACTTTAGCTGGAGAATGTAGTCATAATTTCAGCTTTCATTTTTGTGGCTAAACCTCTTGATCATCTAACTTATGTTGGGATAAGGCCATAGATTTGTTCCAGTCCGAAAGAATGTAGCCAAGAGGAGAGTCCAAATGGGGAGAAGTTTAACAGAAGAGAAAACAGAGGGAGTGCTGGAAGGCAGGAAGGGAAAGGACAGCCAGGAACTCTGGCCTTAACCCATCCCACCCTGTGCCTTGATTCTTGTCCTACCAAGTCCCCAGACAGGAGTTCCCCAGACATTGTCCCCCATACCAAGGCCCACCAAAAGCTAGTTTTGAGACCCTCATCATCCCAGGTAAATATGGCTGGCCAGTCTAAATTAATCTTTTGCTTCTTGGTAAGCAAGCATGTCAAGGGGAGACCGGAGTACTCTCACCTGGAGGTAGATGAATTTCATAAAAAGGCCTCTGAAGAAGCCTTCCAAATTTATCTCTTTTTCTTCCCACCCTGGGGAATCTGATATTTCCTGGAGGAGTCAGTAAGCTTGTAACCTTGTATGAAGAACAAGAATTTTTTTTTTTGAGAGGTTTTTGCTACAGGGCACGTGCGCTCGCCAGACAAACAGAGAGACAGAGAGACAGAAAGCGAGAAATCACCCCCCCCCAGGGGGGATGGCCATGCCGCAATCCGTTCTCCTCCATTCTCCTCTCGGGATCTTGGGCACGCACACACGCACACGTGCCCGGCGTGAGTTTTAAGCCACTGGGTCCGGGACGCAAACCGTGGTCGACTACAGGAGTCCAGCAACATAGCCATTATGCTGCTAGTCCCAATAATTTTTTTGAGAAGTTTTTTCTATACGGTGTGTGCACTTGCCAGAAAGACAGAGACAGAAAGACAGAAAGTGAGAAATCATCCCCCAGGGGGGATGGCCACGCCACCATCCCTTCTCCTCCATTCTCTCGGGATCCTGGGCAGCACACACACCCAGCATGAGTTTAAGCCACCGGGTCTGGGACTTGAACCACAGTCGACTACATGGGCGTCCAGTGACATAGCCATCACACCAACTGTTGGTCCCAATAATTTTTAACTCTTAGCAGCCTTAGCTTTTCTTGTATACACCAGCAGCTTATAAACATGTATTTTACAAACAACCACCAAAAAAAGTGTTTAACAAAGTTTCCCAATGTAAAATGAAACAATCTTATTAATAGACCCAATATCTTTTATTCTTATAAAATCTAAAAGACTGACAATAGGAATAATCAAAGGATGCTAACTCAATAATGAGAGAAATAAGGACTCAGGAAGAATGAGGCAGCCATCTGGGCTCTCCATGAGTCCATGCTTAATAGTGGATTTACATCCTTTTATACCAATTTTAGCTCTTTAATTCAGATGCATAGCATTGCTTATTAAGTAGATTGTCACAGGTAATTTGACTTAGATCAAGCTCATGGAATTCAATCAAATTACAAATCTTAACAATTTATACTCGATCTTAGACAGTGGGCCAGAAAGTGAAACATAGCTTAACAATTTTGGTATTGGCTGACTTAGCATACAATTCTGTCAAAACATTTCCTTGCTTTTAGTTAATTCTGGTTCTTCTTAATGATTGATTTAACAGTTCAGAAAACCAATCAGTTTCTCCATAGAAACTGGAATATTTTTTATCTGGTTTAATGATTAAATTATCAGAAACCTGCACTTATAAGAGTACATCTTCTTTCCATACTCTTCATGAATTTCCTTAAAGAAAAAACACTTTAGGATTTAGTCATTTGCAAAAAAGCTTCTAGGAAGGCATCAAACAAAGCAATTGACAATGATACCCATATCATTTAACATGTTAGAATAAGCTTGATTGATTCTAACATCTCTCTTTCTGATATTCCAGGGCCTTCTGTAAACATCCAAAAGTTATTCTGAGGTCAAAGAACTAAATTTAGAATTTGATTTTGGGGAAACCTTGTCAAAGATAGCAAAGGTAGCAAAAAGCTTAAATACTTGACTTAACTGTTAACAGAAAATGAAAGTTAAAATGTTCCTGAAGGGATGATAAGGAGTTAACTCAGTGTCTGTTGGCACCAAAACTAAATAAAATACACAGCACACTACAGAAGCCAGATAAGACTTGCAGAGATCACAACAAAACAACCCAAGGACCAACATATGGATCACCTAATTATTCATTATTATGTCTGAATAATGAAAGTTTAAGTCCCAATGAAAGCTACTTGCTTCCACCTTTTGGGGTGATGTAACTCTCTGCATCTGGCCCCTTTCCACTAACAGAAAGTGAATACGTTCTTTATCTGCTTTCTCTCTTAGTTTGTGAATTTTTTACAACCCACAACCAAGGCCACCCTAATGTATTGCAGAGATCACAGAAAAGAAGACAAACATATCAAAAAACTTAGCTCTTATAATATTTAGAAGACATACTTTTTCTTAAGTAATCCAAGATATAACAAGAAATAGCATGAAACACAAAAAATTATATTGAAAAAAGTAGAACCTTTTTTAATTACTAAAGGTAAAGAACTCTTTTATGGGAACCAGCAGTTAGTGTAATGGCTATGTCGCTGGACTCCCATGTAGTCGACCACGGTTCGCGTCCCGGACCCGGTGGCTTAAAACTCACGCCGGGCGCGTGTGCGTGCGTGCCCAAGATCCTGAGAGGAGAATGGAGGAGAAGGGATTGCGGCGTAGCCATCCCCCCTGGGGGGTGATTTCTCGCTTTCTGTCTCTCTGTCTCTCTCTGTCTGGCGAGCGCACGCGCCCTATAGCGAAAAACCTCTCCAAAAAAAAGAAGTCTTTTATAATCTTTTTATTATTTAAGAGCAAATTAGTACTTTGTTTTAATACTTTTATATCATTATTGATCTAATACTTGATATTAATGCCAAATTTTCTAGAAAACCTTATAATTTCCTTTTTTTTAAGAAATAGTCTTTTGTAAATTATTTATTTTATTTTATTTATTCATTCATTTATTTTTGTTTGACCAGAGAGAGACAGAGAGAGAGAGAGAAAGTAAGAAAGCAAGGCTCCAGGTCTGAGACTCGAACCATGGTCAGCCATGTGGGAGTGTCCAGTGTCTTAACCACCACGCTACCTGCTGGTTCCGCTTATAATTTCCTTTTAATATTAGACAACCTTGACCACATATAAAATTTCCTTAACAAGATTTACTTTTCACTGCTTTTAGGCACTAGTTTCATAACTGAGTGATAAGAGAACCAAATTTCAAACTTTAGGAAAATCAGTCTTAATCTATAAGCACTCAAAACTTTCCTTTAAACATTATATCCTGATTATCTGTGAGAAAGAAGATATTAGAAAAGGCTAGTTATTAATCCATTTTTCCTGTTGGTCTGATATCTAACATGTAACATACTACAAATAAGATATAAATACCAACAACTGTTTCATTAAGCCAACCATATTAAGATAAATATAATATAGCATGACTAATAAACCCTGGACAAGATAAACACTGGAAATTGTGAAGATCTTCACTTATTAAACTCCTTTTTAAAAATTATATTTGAAGCTGGCTTATTTACTTAGGTCACATAAACTTGAAAAGCATTTAAATTAATTTGTGACACCCAGTAGATGGCTTGACTTGGTCTCAGCTAGCTTCCTTTCCTGAGTGCACCCTAAGCCACCACGATAACTTTGGAACTTGTGACACACGAGTGACTTGATCTTCTTCACTAAGCTTTATATCCTTAGCTTGCTCCCACCTCATCAAGAACTAAAAGTTTTGGAGAGGAGTCAATCACCTAAACTGATCTTTAACTGTTCTGATCTGGGAGACACAACCCTCAATAGGAACATACCTGGGAACTACGGGTGAAATTCTCTCCTCAAATACTACATAACCTACTCCAATAAACAGGAAAAAGTGAATACTGCATCAGATGACCAGAAACTAGCACAAATCTCAAAGAAACATGAGAAAACAAGGGGGTAACTCTCCCCCGGGTGAGCACAGTAGCCCCTCACCAACAATGGACAGCACAAAGGAATACACAGAAATGTCAGGAAAAGAGTTCTGAACATATAGTGACAAAACTCAATGAGATACAAGAGAGAACAGACAACCAGTTCAAGGAAATGAGAAAAATCATTTTAGGACATGAAAGAGGAGTTCCGTAAAGAGATAGACACCATGAAATAGAACTAACCAGAACTTCTGGAAATGAAGAATACAATACAAGAAATTAAAATCTCCATAGAAAGCATTAACAGCAGATTTTACCATGCAGAAGAAAGAATTTCTGACCTTAAAGACAAAGTCTCCAGCATAGACCAAATCACCAAAAAGAAGGAGAAAACAAAACAAACAAACAAAAAAATGAGGACCACATAGGGGAAATTCTAGACAGCATGAAACGCCCAAATATCCAGATAATGGGTACTCCAGAAAATGAAGAAGCTGCTAAAGTCATGGAAAACCTCTTTCACAAAATTCTATTTGAAAATTTTCCAAACATAGAGAAACATGGAGTAATTCAGACCCAAGAAATTAAAAGGACTCCAAATAGAATCAACATAAAAAGATCCAGGAACCAGCAGATGGCTAGACTCCCACATAATTGACCACAGTCTGAGTCCCAGACAAGGCAGCTTAAATCTCAAATCAGGCATGTGTGAAGGTGTGCCCAAAATCCCGAAAGGACATTGGAGGAGAAGGGACTGAGGTGTGGTCGTGCCCCTGGGAGGTGATTTCTCACTTTCTGTCTCTCTGTCTCTCCAGCAAGTACATGAACCCTATAGCAAAAAAAGTCTCTCTATCAAAAAAACAAAAACAAAAACAAAAAAACAATCAAACAAAAAATAACAAAAAAAACCCAACAACTTCTTCCTGTCACATCATAGCCATATTGGTAAAAATCAAAGACAAAAACAAGATTCTAAAGAGAAATCTTGTCAAGAGAAAAATGTCAAGTTACTTATAAAGGGTATCCCATTAGACTAACATCAGACCTCTCAACTGAAACAATGCAGGCAAGGAAATAATGGGAGGATGTATTCAGAACATTAAAAGAAGAACAATTTCAACCAAGAATACTATATCCAGCAAGATTATCCTCCAATGGGAAGAACAAATACAAAAAGTATTCTCAGAAAACAAAAATTAAAAGAACGCACCAATTCTAGAACAGCTCTACAAGAAGTACTAAGGGGAGTACTGTATCGGGAAAATTAATGAGAGACAGACAGAAGTAAGAAAACAAACAAAAAAAACTAGAAAATGACTAATAAAATGACAAGCACAAGTCTGCAAATATCAATAATAATTTTGAATGCTACTGAATTAAATTCTCCCATCAAAAGACACAGACTGGGGTGTGGTGGCGCCCGCACTATGGTAAAAACCTATAGAGGCTGGAGGATTGCGGCATCGAGTCCATCTCACTCTCTCTCTCTGTCTCTCTTGGCAAGTGCATGATTTTTTGGGCCAGCAGGTGGTGTGGCAGTTAAGGATGCTGGACTCCCACATGGCTGACCATGGTTCAAGTCATAGACCTGGCGGCTTGCTTTCTCACTTTCTCTCTCTCTCTCTCTCTCTCTCTCTCTCTCTCTCTCTCTCTCTCTCTTGCTTTCTCTCTCTCTCTCTCGCTTTCTCTCTCTGATCAAATTAAAAATAAATAAATAAATAAAGTTAAATAGAAAAGAAATTAAAAAAAAAAACATAGACTGGCTGAAGGGAAAGAAAAAGAACCCATTTATATGCTGCTTATAAGAAACACATCTCACCAAAAAGGACATAGATAGACTAAAAGTGAAGGGCTGGAAACAGATTCCATGCAAATGGAACCCCCCAAAATGCTGGAGTTTCAATACTGATATCAGACAAAATAGACTTTAAGATGAAAGATATAAGAAAAGACAAAGAAGGACATTATATATCACTAAAAGGACTTGTTTACCAAAAAGACATAGCACATTTAAGTATCTATGCACCCAACACTGGAGCACCTAAATACATAAAAGGAAGTCTGTTAGATCTCAAGGGAGAGATAGACTACAGCACAATAATTGCTGAGAATCTCAACACCCCACTGTCTCATCTGGACAGATCATCTAGGAAAAAAAAAGTAGATACAAAATGTAATGATATCATACATGAAATGGACTTGACAAATATCTACAGAGTATTTCACCCACCTACCACAAAATATACATTTTTCTCAACCCCACATGGAACATTTTCAAAGATTGACCAAATGACAGGGCACAATAAAAACCTTTATATATTCAAATGTACAGAACCTATAGACAACACGTTTTCTGACCATGATGGAATCAAACTTGAAATCAACTACAGAAAGAGCCCTCAAAAGTACACAAACACATGGAAACTAAACAATTTACTCCTGAATGACTTTGCAACTACAGAAGAAATTAAGACTGAAATAAAAAGGTTCATAGAAACCAATGATAATGAAGAAAAAAGTGTTTATAGCCTATGGGACACACCAAATCAGTCATAAGAGGGAAGCTCATAGCAATTAGTGTCCACAAGAAAAAGCAGAAAGGTGGCAAACAAACAACCTAACAACACAACTCAGGAAACTGGAAAAACAACAAGAAAAAATAACAAAAAAAAATCCAGGAGGAAAGAAATAATATTGAGCAGAAATAAATGAAATAGAGAATAAAAGAACTATACAGAAAATAAACGAAGCCAAAAGCAGATTCTTTGAGATGATAAACAACATTGATAACACTGTTAGCTAGATTAATCAAGAAGAACACAGAAAGGAACCAGATAAACCAAATCAGTAAGAAAACCGGCATTAGTACAATGGACATAATAGAAATACAAAATATCACCAGAGAATACTATGAACATTTATATGCCAACAAACAAGAAAACCTATATGAGATGGACAAAATTCTGGACACATAAAACTTATCAAGATTGAACCAGGAAGAAATAGAAAGTTTGAACAGACCCATAACAAGCAGTGAGATTGAATCACTAATAGTCTACCAACAAAGAGCCAAAATTCCGATGACTTTACTTCTGAATTCTGCAGAGCTTTTAAGGATGAACTAACCCTGATTCTCCTCAAACTATTTCTAAATATCCAAAATGAAAGAACCTTCCTAAATTCATTCTATGAAGCTTTCATCATCCTAATTCCAAAAGTAGACAAGGACATAACAAGAAGAGAACATTTCAGGCTAATATCCCTGATGAATATGGATACAAAGCAAATTGTATTTACCATGGGGGCCAGCAGGTGACATGGTGGTTAAGGGCTCTGGACTCCTACATAGGCCAACTGCAGTTCGAGTCCTGGACATGGCAGCTTGATTTCTCACTTTCTCTCTCTTTCTCCTCTCTCACTCTCACTTTCTCTCATTCTGTCCTTCTCTGGTCAAATTTTAAAAAAGAAGGAAAGGAAAGAAAAGAAAGAAAAAAAATAAGTAAAGTTAAACAAATAATTCTGAAAAAGAAAAGATGAACAGGTAGGCTTTATTTCAGGGATGCAAGGATCATTCAACATACACAAAACAATAAATGTAATACATCATATTAACAAAAGGAAAGATAAAAACTATAGGATCATATCAATAAATGCAGAAAAAGTGTTCAATAAAATACAATATCCCTTCATGATTAAGACTCTGAGAAAAAATTGGCATAGAAGGGACATTCCTCGACACAATAAAAGTCATCTATGACAAACCCATAGCTAACCTCATGATGAATAGGGCAAAGCTGAAAGCTTTTCCAGTAAAAACTGGAACAAAACAAGGCTGCTCACCTTCACCACTCCTTTTTAAAATAGTTCTGGAAATTCTAGCCAATGCAATCAGACAAGAGAGCCAAATGAAAGGCATTCAAATAGGAAAAGAAGGAAAATTATCTCTATTTACAGATAATATAATTCTATACATAGCAAACCCAAAAGAATCCACACAAAAATACTGGAAACAATAAATAAATACAGTAAAGTGGCAGGATACAAATCAACATATAAAAATCTATAGCATTTTATGCACCAACAGTGGACAAACTGAGATAGAATTGAAGAAAGCAATCTCATTTACAATAGCTACAAAACCAGTAAATATCTAGAAATAAACCTTATCAAAGATATGAAAGTCCTCAAAACTATGAAGAACTAGAAAGAGAAATTACAAATGATACAAAATGTGAAAATAACACCCCAAGTTCCTGAATTGGAAGAATTAATATAAGCAAGATATCAATCCTAACCCAATTAATCTAGAAATTCAATGCAATTCCAATCAAACTACAAGAGATATCCCTCACAGAAACAGAAAAAAAATCATAAAATTCTTCTGGAATCATAACGGACCCTGTATCACCAAAGCAATATTGTGCAAGGAGAATAAAGTAGGAGGCATCTCGCTTCCTGACTTCAAAGCATATTACAAAACTGTGATAATTAAAACAGCATAATATTGGCACAAAAACAGATAGGTAGACTAATGGAATAGAAATGAGAACCTTCAAATAATCCCCAAAACATACAGCCAACTGATGTTTGACAAAGGGCAAAAGATGATCCACTGGGAAAAAGAAAATCTCTTCAGCAAATGGTGCTGGGAGAACTGTATATACACCTGCAGAAGAATGAAACTGGACCCTTATCTCTCACCACTAACAAAATTCAATTCAAAGTGGATTAAGTATCTAAACAAAAATAGACAAATGGGACTATATTAGACTGAGAAGCTTCTGCACAGCAAAAGAAACAATAATTAGAGTGAGAAGACAACCCTCAGAGTGGGAGAATATATTTGCAAACTATACTTCAGATAAAGGATTGATAACCAGGATATATGGGGAATTCAAGCAGCTTACCCATAAAAAAATAATAATTAATCCAATTAAAAGATAGGACAATGAACTGAACAGACAACTCTCCAAGGAAGACATACAAATGGCCAGTAAGCATATGAAAACATGCTCATCATCTCTTATCATGAGGGAACTATAAGTCAAAACCACAATGAGATACCACTTAACCCCAGTTGGAATGGCTAAAATTAAAAAAAATAATAATAATGATAAGTGCTGGTGAGGCTGTTGTGGTGTAAAGTAAATCTCCTACATTGTTGATGGTAATGTGAATTAGTACAACCACTGTGAAGAATGATATGGAGATTCCTCAGAAATCTACAAACACAACTACCATATGATCCAGTAACTCCACTATTAGGTATTTCCCCAAAGGGTAGGAAAACTCTCAGATGGGAAAACACTTGCACATCCAGGTTTATTGCAGCATTATTTATAATCACTAGGACATGGAATCAACCCAAATTTCCAAAAGATAGACAAATGGGTTGAAAAAATGTGGCATATGGCAAGCTCCTCACAGCTGGAAGAATGTGCTACAGAGACCCATGGCTCATATCCTCCCCCACTTACCTTTGAACTCCCTGGTGTGTTGATTAGGACTTTGAGAAGAACTTGTGCTCCTCCCTTGCCTCTCAGGACATCCATTCCAGTGAAGGGCCTTGCCCTATTGCAAGCTGCTCAAGGCTGGAAGGCTGTGCTGCAGAGACTGGTGGCTCATCAACTGCCCCACTTGCCTTTGAACTCTCAGGTGTGGTTGAGTTCAAAGATCTTTGAGAAGATCTTGTGCTCATCTCCACCCTATTGGGACACCAATCCTAGTGCAGGGAGACTGAGCTGCAAAGAGACTGTGGCTTATTCCCTGCAACATGTCTCTGAATTTTTTTTAATAGATTTTTACTATAGGGCGCATTTGTTCACCAGAAAGACAGAGAGAGAGAGAGAGATAAAAAGCGAGAAATCACCTCCCAGGGGGGATGGCCATGCCACAGTCCCTTCTCTATTCTCCTCTTGGGGTCTTGGGCATGCACACACACATGCCCAGTGTGAGTTTAAGCCACTGGGCCTGACACTTGAACTGCGGTCGACTACATGGGAGTTCAGTGACATAGCCATTATGCTAACTGCTGGTCCCACATCTCTGAATTCTAAGACTTCAGCATTTTCTGAAGTGTGTGGTGTGTGTTGTACACCAATCCCTTACTATCTTCCTCAATCAAAGCTCAGCAGCTCAGTCTCAGGCACATCTGTTCTCTAGAAACTGGGAGGACTTTGAGTCACCCAAGACCAGTGACAACTGTGCAAGATGTTGGTGAGCATCAGGGAGGGAGAGCATCAGAGAGATCACCAATCACCTACTCCTGTGTGCCTTTGAATGCTCAGAATTAACTTGAAGAATTTAGGAAGGAACATATAAATCACCAGATGACTAGAAATCATTGCAGAGTCACAAGAAATATGAGCAACCAAGAAAATATCTCTCCCCCAAGGGAAAATATCAGTTCTTCATCATCCACAGACAACATGATGGAACTCATGGAAATGTCAGATAAAGAATTCAGAATATTTACAGTGGCAAAACAAAATGAGATTCAAGAGAAAAGAGACAATGAACTCCAGATGAGGAAGTCCTTTCACAATTTGAAAGAAGAAAATCACACCATAAAAAAGAATCAAATGGAATTGTTAGAGATGAAGACTGTGATACAGGAAATTAAAATCTCTATCAAAAGTATTAAAAGCAGATTAGATCATGCAAAAGATCGAATCTCAACTGTAGAAGAAAAAAATCTCTGACCTAGAAAAATTTATTAAAAAGACTTAGAGAGACCAGCAGTTAGCATAATGGCTATGTCGTTGGACTCCCACATAGTCAACCGTGGTTCGAGTCCTGGACTCGGTGGCTTAAACTCACGCCAGGCATGTGTGCATGCATGCCCAAGATCCTGAGAGGAGAATGGAGGAGAAGGGATTGCAGCATGGCCATCCCCCTTAGGAATGATTTCTCGCTTTCTATCTCTCTGTCTCTCTCTGTCTGTCTGGTGAGCACACGTGCCCTATAGCAAAAACCTCTCCAAAAAAAAAAAAAAAGACTTAGAAAATAATCATGAAAAATGAGGACAATATACAAGAAATACTAGATACCATTAAGTGCCCAAACATCTGGATAATTGGTATCCCAGTAGGTGAAGAAAATAAAAAAGGCATTGATAACCTATTCCATGAAATCCTGGAGAAAACTTTCCAAACCTAGAGAGGCATTCAAATATCCAGACCCAAGAAATACAAAGGACCCCAAATAGAATCAACCCAAGAAGATCTTCTCCAAGGCACATAACGGGCAGATTGGCTCAAACCAACTTAAAAAAACGAGACACTAAAATTGGCAAGAGAGAAACATCAAGCTACTTAGAAAGATTATCCCATCAGGTTAACGTTGGACCTTTCGTTGGAAACAGTGCAGGCAAGGAAAGAATGGGGAAATATATTCAAGGTGTTAAGTGAAAAACAATTTCAATGAAGATACTATATCCAGCAAGATTATTAGATTATTCTTCAAATGGGAAGAAAAGATAAAAACATTCTCAGATATACAAAACCTGAAAGAATTTACCAACTCCAGTCAGGTAGCTCTTCAAGAAGTTCTGAAGGGAGTGTTATACCAGGAAAACTAAAGTTAGACAGACAGATATAAGAGAACAAAAAAACAACCAAGAAAATGGCTCACTTAATAATAGGAACATGTCTTGAAATAGCAATAATAACGTTGAATGTTAATGGATTAAAATATCCAATCAAGAGACACAGACTGGCCAAATGGCTGAAAAAAGAGAAACACTCTATCTTTTGTCTACAAGAAACACACCTGACATCTGGATAAAGACATACCAGAGCAGGGCGCCCCTGCGGCCTGGGCGGCTCTACCTCGCGTGCCACGGCCGGGGCTCAACTGCCTGGCCCCCGCTGCCTCTCCGGCGCTGGGTGTGTCCCGCACTCAGCGCTGACATGGGCCGGCGGCGCGGACCGGCCGAGCTCGCCGTCCTTCCTTTCTCGGGCCGACTGGGCGAGCAGGAGGTGGCACTGGATCCCGCGCACATTCGCGCACTCAGGGCTGGCGTGTAGCCGCCAGGCCGGCGCATGGCCGCTGGGCCTGCGCGTGGCCGTTGGGCCTGCACCTACATGTGGCCACCGGGCCTGCGCCTGCATGTGGCCGCTGGGCCTGTGCCTGCGCATGGCGGCTGGGCCTACGCGTGGCCCCCGGGCCTGTGCGTGGCCACCAGGCCTGAGCGTGGCCGCCGGGTCTGCGTGTGGTCCCTGGGCCTGTGCGTGGCTGCCAGGCCTGCACCTGAGCGTGGCCGCCGGGCCTGTGCGTGGCCACCGGGCCTGCGCCTGAGCGTGGCTGCCGGGCCTGTGCGTGGCCCCCAGGCCTGCGTGTGGTCGCCAGGCCTGCGCGTGGCCCCCGGGCCTGTGTGTGGTCGCTGGGCCCACGTGTGGCCTCCGGGCCGGAACGTGGCCGCTGGCCCTGCGCCTGAGCGTAGCGGCCAGGCCTACGTGTGGCCCCCGGGCCTGTGCGTGGCCACCAGGCCTGCACATGGCCTCTGGGCCTGCGCGTGGCCGCCGGGCCTGTGCCTGCGCATGGCCGCCGGCCACAGGCAGCAAACTGAAGCTGAAAACTAGGACTAAGAACTTGCAACTACAAGCAACAGAAAGAAACTTTGGCTGTCTTAAAATAATTGAGAAATATATTGTATAGGAGGATTTTCTCTGCCTATGGACAGTGAGAAGATGATGGTCACCAGCCCTGCATTACCTCAGGGAAAAACAAGAACTACTCTACCATTCTTAAAGAAGCCAGATACCCGAGGATGACTCACGCTGCAGATCCCCGCGACACCATTCCCGGTAATCACAAGATGGATGCTATGCCTCATCAACTGATAATCATCTCTGCTTTCCAGAACTGCTTTTCTGAAACTGTATTCTATGGAGATTCACCTACAATTGCGGAACTGCACGAGACCCACCCTTGATCCAACCCTGAATAGAATCGATGCTCCCTATTGTTAAAAACTTTATGAGCTGATAATTAAAAAAAAAAAACTGAAAGAACTGGAAGGTATGATGGCAGGGAAGGCAACTGCAGATACTAGAGACAGTGTGGGAGAGGTAATGGGAATGAGTAATTGAGGGCGGAGGGGAGGGATTCAGGGAACAAACAACACACTTGATGGGCACAAGAATGAAAAGTTGTCTGTTGATGATAATGTATATGGTGGTATCATTGTTTAGACTAATGTGCACTGTATTCATGCTGGGAAAAAACATGTTGTACACGGTAGAGAGGTGCAATGATTAAATGTTAAAAAAAAAAAAGACATACCAGACTATAAGTGAAGGGCTGTAAATGGTACTTTATGCAAACAGAAATTTAAAACAAGCGCTGGAATTGCAATACTGATTTCAGACAAAACAGGCTGTAAGACAAAAACTGTAAGAAGAGACAAAGAAGAGCATTATATAGTAGTAAAAGGGATAATTCATCAAGAAGACATAATGCTTATAAAAATGCACCCAACTCAGGAGCACCTAAATATGTGAAGGAAAGACTGCTAGAGCTAAAAAGAGAAATAGATTGCAACACTAAAATTGCTAGGGATCTCGACACACCATTATTTCCTTTAGACGAATCTTCTACACACACACAAAAAAAATAAGCAGAGGGATACAGGAGCTAAACCATACTATAAATCAAATGAACTTGACAGACATCTATAGAACTTTCTACCCTAAGACCACAAAATACACATTTTTCTCACCTCTGCATGGAACCTTTTCAAAGTTTGATCATATGATAGGGCACAAATCAAGCCTTTTCTATGCCTCCAAAGGCATAGAAACTATATTCAGCATCTGCTCTGACCATGATGGAATAAACTTGATAATTTCAGAAAAATCTTCGAGAATACACAGATACATGGAAACTAAACAATCTACTCCTGAATGATGTCTCAACTATCAAAGAAATTAAGTCTGAAATCGAAGATTCATGGAAACAAATAATGATGAGTACACAAGTTTCCATAATCTATGGGACACCTCAAAAACAGTCAAAGATGGAGAAGCGAGCAAGTGGCATGGTGGTTAAGGGTGCTGGACTCCCACATGGCCAATCGCTATTCAAGTCCTGGACCTGGTGGCTTCCTTTCTCAGTTTCTCTCTCTCTCTCTCTCTCTCTCTCTCTCTCTCTCTCTCTCCCTCCCTCTCTCCCTCCCTCTCTGGTCAAATTTAAAGAGAAATAGAAAAAGAAAGAGAGAAAGAAAGAAAGAAAGAAAGAAAGAAAGAAAGAAAGAAAGAAAGTTAAATAAAATAATTCTTAAAAATGAAAGAAAATGATGGAAAGGTGGCAAATAAACAACCTAACATCATGCCTCTGGGAATTGGAAAAACAACAAAAATAAGCAGAAAACATGTCAGGAGAAAAGAAATAATAAAGATTCAAGAATAAAAAATTAAATGGAAAAAAAACTATACAGAAAGTAAATGAAAGCAAAAGATGGTTCTTTGAAAAGATGAACAAGATTGACACACTCTTAGCTAGACTCATTAAGAAGAAGAAAGAAAGAAACCAGATAAGTTAAATATGTAATGAAACAGACAATATTAAAACAGAGGCAATAAAAATACAAAGTGTCATTGAGAGATACTATGAGCGACTATATGCCAACAAATAAGAGAACATGGAGGAGATGGATAAATTCCTGAATGCATATAATCTACCAAGATTGAATCAGTAGGACATAGAAAACCTGAATAGACCCGTAACAAGCCATGAGATTGGATCAGTAGTAAATAGCCTACCAACAAGGAATAACTCAGGTCTTTATGGCTTCACTTCTGAAATCTACAAAACTTTTAAAGAAGAGTTAACCCCCATTCTATTCAAATTATTTCTAAAGATCCAAAAGGAAGGGAACCTCCCAAATTCAATTTATGAGGCCTCCATCACCCTCATCCCCAAAACACATAAAGACATGAAAAAGAAAGGAAAACTATAGACCAATATCTCTGATGAATATAGATGCAAAAATTATCAACAAGATTTTTGCCAATCATAACCAACAACATATAAAAAAGATCATTCATCACAACCAGGTAGATTTTATCCCAGAGGTGCAAGGGTTGTTTTCTACATACCCAAAACCATAAACATAGTACACCATGTTAACAAAAAGAAAGATAAAAACCATATTATCATTTCAATCAATGCAGAGGAAACATTTGACAAAATACAATATTCCTTCATGATTAAGACTATTAGCAAAATTGGCATAGAAGGGTCATTTCTTTTTCCTTTCTTTTTTATTTTTTGGAGAGGTTTTTGCTATAGGGTGTGTGCGCTTGCCAGACAGACACAGACAGAGAGACAGAAGGCGATAAATCACCCCCCGGGGGGATGGCCACGCTGCAATCCCTTCTCCTCCATTCTCTTCTCGGGATCTTGGGCATGCACGCACACATGCCTGGCATGAGTTTTAAGCCACCGGGTCGCGGCCGACTACATGGGAGTCCAGTGACATAGCCATTACACTAACTGCTGGTCCTGAATGGTCATTTCTTAATACAATAAAAGTCATATATGAAAAACCTATCGCTAACATTATACTGAATGGGGAAAAACTGAAAGCTATTCCATTAAAAACTGGCACAAGACAAAACTGCTCACTTTCTCCACTCGTTTTCAATATAGTACTAGAAGTCCTAACCGATGCAATCAGAAAAGAGAATAATATAAAAGTCATTCAAACAGGGAAAGAAGAATCAAACAGTTTTATTTGCAGGTGACAGAAGATCCAAAGGTATCCATGAAAATACTTCTCTAAGTAATAAATGAATACATTAAAGTGGCAGAATACAAAATCAACATCCAAAAATCTATAGCATTTCTATATATGAACAACAGGCTAGCTGAGGTAGAACTGAAGAAAGGAATCCCTTTTACCATAGCCACAAAATATATATGATACATGAGGATAAACCTAACCATGGAACTCAAAGACCTTTACAAGGCAAGCTATGAAAATCTTTAAAGGGATATTGAAAAAGACACAAAAAAGGGAACCAGCAGTTAGCGTAATGGCTATGTCGCTGGACTCCCACGTGGTCGACCGCGGTTCGCGTCCCTGACCCGGTGGCTTAAAACTCACGGGCAGTCGCATCTCCGCCCGTGGCGCGCGCCTGCCCTTTGCTAGGCTCGCGCCGCCGCGTGGGGTCCGCGCTTGGTCTCTCAGTCCCACTTCCGTGAGGAGGATGCTCAGCAGATTCGGCGCCGGTCGGCTCCCTCCCCCCGCGTCCCTGCCACAGCCACCGCGAAGATGGCCTCAGGAGTGCAAGTTGCTGATGAAGTATGTCGTATTTTTTATGACATGAAAGTTAGGAAATGCTCCACACCAGAAGAAATCAAGAAAAGAAAGAAGGCTGTCATTTTCTGTCTCAGTGCAGACAAAAAGTGTATCATTGTAGAAGAAGGCAAGGAGATCTTGGTTGGAGATGTTGGTGTAACCATCACTGATCCATTCAAGCATTTTGTGGGAATGCTTCCTGAAAAAGATTGCCACTACGCTTTGTATGATGCAAGCTTTGAAACTAAGGAATCCAGAAAAGAAGAGTTGATGTTTTTTTTGTGGGCACCAGAACTAGCACCTCTGAAAAGTAAAATGATCTACGCGAGCTCTAAGGATGCAATCAAAAAGAAATTTCAAGGCATAAAACATGAATGTCAAGCAAATGCGCCAGAAGACCTCAATCGGGTTTGTATCGCTGAGAAGCTAGGTGGATCTCTAATTGTAGCTTTTGAAGGATGCCCCGTGTAGCTTCGTCATTCAGTGCCACAAAAGCTTCTGTCTTTAAAATTACCTTCTTGCTATATAAGTAAAGCAAATATTATTTAGGCCAGGGTCTCACTGAGGGGAACTGTCCTGTCATCTTTTAGACTTAGCTACATATTCTATAAACACATGCAAATGGCCCTAAATAAATCTAAAGTCTAAAGTTTTACTGGTGTGAAATTAAATTCTTATTGGCTAAACAAAAAAAAAAAACCCAAAAAACAAAAAACAAACTCATGCTGGGCGCGTGTGCGTGCATGCCCAGGATCCTGAGAGGAGAATGAAGGAGAAGGGATTGCGGCGTGACCATCCCCCCTGGGGGGTGATTTCTCGCTTTCTGTCTCTTTGTCTCTCTCTCTGTCTGGCGAGCGCACGCGCCCTATAGCAAAAACCTCTCAAAAAAAAAAAAAAAAGACACAAAAAAGTGAAAGGACATCCCATGTTCCTGGATTGGAATAATTAATATAATCAAAATGGCAATTCTATCCAAATTAATCTACTTATTTACTGCAATTACAATTAAATTCCTGAGACATTCTTCACAGATCTAGAAAAGACAATCAGAATTTGTCTGGAATTATAAAAGACTCCATATTGCCAAAGCAATCCTGTGCAAGAAGAGTGGAGTGGGGTCATTGTCTGACCCCAAAATATACTATGAAGCTTTAATAATCAAAACACCATGGTACTGGCACAAAAACAGACAGGTGAACCAATGAAATAGAATAGAGACCCCAGAAATAAACCCCAAAGCATACAGCCCACTGATTTTTGACAAAGGATATTGGCCAATCCATTGGGAAAAGGAAAACCTCTTAGCAAATGGTGCTGGAAAAACTGAGTATCCACTTGTAGAAAGATGAAACTGTACTCTCATCTTTCACAATTAACAAAAATCAACTCAAAACGGATCAAAGAGCTGAACCTAAGACCTCAAACTATAAAACTACTCATGGAAAACACTAGAGAAACTTTGGAAAACAGTGGGGTAGGCAAAAACTTCTTAAATAAGACCTCCAAAGCACAGGCAATAATCCCCAAATAGAAAAGTGGGATTACATCAGATTAAGAATTTTCTGCACCACAAAGGACACACTAATTAGTGTGAATCAACAACCCTCAGAACGGGATAATATTTTTGTAAACTATGTCTTAGATAAGGGACTGATAATGAGAATACAGGGGCAATTCAAGTGGCTTACCTGAAAATAAATGATTAACCCAATTAAAAGATGGAAAAAAGAACTGAACAAAAAATCTAAGACGTATGAACAGCCAAAAAACATATGAGGAAATGTTCAACATCCCTCATCATAAGAGAGATCCAGATTAAAACCACAATGAGATACCATCTAACCCCTGTCAGAATGGAGAAGTTTAAAAATACAAAAAATGATAAGTATTGTTCAGGTTATGGCGAAAGAGGAACTATCCTCACTGTTGGTGGGAATGTAAATTGGTCCAGCCACTGTGGAAAACAATATGTAGGTTCCTCAAAGACCTTCAGATAGAATTACCATATGATCCAGCAATTTTACTCCTGGGTATCTACCCAAAGGACAGGAGAATGCTCATTTGGAAAAGCATTTGCACATCAATGTTTATTGCATCATTATTCACATTTTCTTTTTTTTCTTTTTTTGGAGAGGTTTTTGCTATAGGGCGCGTGCGCTCGCCAGACAGAGTGAGACATAGAGACAGAAAGCGAGAAATCACCCCCCAGAGGGGATGGTCATGCCACAATCCCTTCTCCTCCATTCTCCTCTCGGGATCTTGGGCACGCACGCACACGCGCCCGGTGTGAGTTTTAAGTCACCGGGTCCGGGACGTGAACCGCGGTCGACTATATGGGAGTCCAGCGACATAGCCATTACGCCAACTGCTGGTTCCCGCCCAGCGTGAGTTTTAAGCCACTGGGTCCAGGACGCGAACCACAGTCGACTACGTGGGAGTCCAGCAACATAGTCAATATGCTAACTGCTGGTTCCCTCTCGTTGTTTTGATATGCATTTCCCTTACAATGAGGGATGTTGAGCATTTTTTCATATGCCTTTTGACTACTTGTATGTCATCTTTAGAGAGTGTTTTTTTCTTTTTTTTTTTATTTTTTCAACTCATTCTCCCATCTTTTGATAGGGTTGATCGTCTTTTTTTGGAAAAGCTGCTTGAGTTCCTGGTGTATGCTGGTTATCAGTCCCTTATCTGACGCATAGTTTACAAAAATATTTTCCCATTCTGAGGGTTGTCAATTCACACTAATTACTGTGTCTTTTGTCATGCAGAAACTTTTTAGTCTGATGTAATCCCACTTTTCTATTTTGGGGATTATCCACTGTGCTTTTGGAGTCTTATTTAAGAAGTCTTTGCCCACCCTAATGTCTCCCAGAGTTTCTCCAGTGTTTTCCAGAAGCAGTTTTATAGTTTGAGGTCTTAGATTTAGATCTTTGATCCACCTTGACTTGATTTTTGTCAGAGGTGAGAAGTAGGGGTTCATCTTTCTGCAAGTGGAGATTCGGTTTTGCCAGCACCATTTGCTGAAGAGATTTTCTTTTCCCCCTGGATTGACTGGTACCCCTTGTCAAAAATCAATTGACTGTATGTTTGGGAATTTATTTCTGGAGACTCTATTTTGTTTCCTTGGTCCATATGTCTGTTTCTATGCCTGTACCATGCTGTTTTGATTACCACAGCTTTGTAGCATATTTTTGGGTCAGGGAGTGAGATGCCATCCACTCCACTCTTCCTGTGCAGAATTTCTTTGTCAATATGGGGTCTTTTATGATTCCAGAAAAATTTTATGATGGACTTTTCTAGATCTGTGAAGAATGTGTCTGGTACTTTGATTGGCATTGCATTAAATATGTAGATTAATTTGAGTAGAATTGCCATTTTGATTATACTAATTTCTTCCAATCCAGGAACATGGGATGTCCTTCCACTTTTTTGTGTCATTTTCAATTTCTTTTTTTAGCTTCTTGTAGTTTTTCTTGTGGAGGTTTTTAACATCTTTGTTTAGATTTATTCCTAAGTATCTTATACTTGCCAAAGGCCCTACTTCTAAACTTTATTACACTGATCAAGTTTCATGAATTTTGAGGGTGCACATTCAAACACAGAAGAGAATATGGTGTTTTTCTTCTTATCCTTCAACTCTTAGGCTTAGTACCCTTAGTATCACCTCCCTATAAAGGCTTTCCAGATCACTCTATGAAAAGAAGGTCCATCTATGTTATCATCTATTAGAGGACCCTATTCATTTCCTTTGGAGCACTTATCAAAATTCATAATTTCAATGATTTGCTTGCTTTCTGGTTACTGTCAGTCTCTTTCACTGAACTGTTCCATGAGGATGGAAACAACTTTTATTTTGTCCCATTGCCTTATAACCCAGAGCCTGGAACAGTGCTGGATATAGAGTAGGCTCTCAATAAATATAATTTTGCTAAGTATGTAAAATGTCGCAGATACTTTTACATAAAATTTAATTCTTTTGGAGGTGTTTTAAGTAGGAATTTAAAAAAATAAACTTTTGATTTTGAGGCAATTGTAAAAAATAATACAGAGATCTCATTTGCTCTTCACCAGGCTATCCCCAGGGGTAACATCTTGCAAACTAACAGTACACTATCACAACCAGGATATTGACATTGATGCAACACAACCCACTGAATTTACTCATATTTTCCAGTTTTACCTGGACTCAACTCTGTATATGTATTACATATGTATGTTCTTGTACCCACCACCATAGTCAAGATACAGAACACTTCCATCAATGCAAGAATCTCTCATGTTTCTCCTTTGAAATAACACCTAGCGTCTTCACATACACTTGCTCCAACTCCATCCCTAATGTTTGGCAACCACTAATCGATTCTCTCTTTTTAAGTTTTGTCATTTCAAGAACATGATATAAGTGGAGTCAAACAGTAGATAATCTTGTGGGATTATTTTTTCACTCAGCATAATTTCCTAGAGATGTAACCAAACTGTTGCGTACATTAATAGTTTGTTCCTTTTTATAACTAAGTAGTACTCCATGGTATGGATTGCCACAATTTGTTTAATCATTAGTCTGTTTCAGGCTATCTGGGTTGTTTCCAGTTTTTTACTATTATCACTAAAGCTGCTATGAACATTCATGTACAGGCTTTTGTGTGAATATCAAATTGCATTTTTCTGGGATAAATGCTCAGGAGTCAATTGCTAAGCCATAGAGTAGTTGCATATTTACTTTTATAGTAAACTGTCAAATCTCACTGGAGAGAGACAGAGAAAGAGAAAGGGAGATAGAGTGAATGCAATAGTACCCTCCCTCCAGACGTGGTGATCATGCCACAATCTCTTCTCCACTAAGGATTTTAGGCATACATGCACACACACCCAGCGTATTTTTCAACCTGCCAGGTCCAGGACTTGAACCATGTAGGCTTGTAATTTTGGATCAAGCTGCTTTAACCACATATCATGGGTTATCCTCATTTCATTCTTCTTCAAAGTTATTTTAGCTATTCTGTCCTTTTCATTTCCATATGAATTTCAGAATCAGCCTGCCATTTTTTTACAGAAACCTGCACGGATTTTGATAAGGATTGCATTTGAATCTGTAGATCAATTTCAGGAGAATTGACACCTTGATAATGTTGAGTCTTCTAACCTACAGAGATGACATACCTCCACAATTATTTGGATATTCTTCAATTTCTCCCAATAATGTTCTGTAGTGTTCACCATACAGAACTTTCATATCTTTTGTCAGAATTATCCCTAAGTATTTTGTATTAATTATCAGATGAATTATCCTTAAGTATTTGGTTGCTTTTATAAATGGTATTGTTCTCTTAATTTCCATTATTATATTTTCATTGCTAGTGTACTATATAGAAACACAATTTTTTTTAGTTTTGCTCTAGACCATGTGTGCTCACCAGGAAGAGACAGAAAGATAGAGAAAGGAAAAGCGGGAACTCACCCCCCTCAGGGGATGGCCATGTTGTAATTTCTCCTCCTCCATTCTCTTCTTGGGATTTAGGGAATGCATGCATATGTGCCTGGCATTTTTATTTAATTTTACTTATTCTTTATTTGATAGCATACACAAACCACACTAAAATGTCTTTCAATAAGTAAAAGTCAGTGTTTTAGATACAGGGAATTCTGATTAGATTGGCAGAGCTATATGACCACATACATAAATAAAGGAGACATCACTACCTTATCTTTAAACCTTGCCTTTAAAGGGTTAACGAATACAAATTAAAACACAGGTGAATCTGCTTGGTTTTAAGAAGTGAAGGGATTTCTCCAGCATTATTATATTAATATAACCAGTTACATATAAGCCTAAATAAAAAAAAAAAAAAACCTCCAGTAGGTTTTCAGATGGTATTCACCATCTTCGTAGAAAGATGAGCATCACTAATGAATTACCAATTATATCTTTAGAAAGGGCCAATAGTGATAGTACTTACTGAACTGATATTACTATCAAAATTTTAGGGGGACCAGCAGTTAGCGTAATGGCTATGTCACTGGACTCCCACGTAGTCGATCGCGGTTCGCGTCCCGGACCCGGTGGCTTAAACTCATGTCGGGTGCGTGTGCGTGCGTGCCCAAGATCCCAAGAGGAGAATGTAGGAGAAGGGATTGCTGTGTGGCCATCCCCCCTGGGGGGTGATTTCTCGCTTTCTATCTCTCTGTCTCTCTCTGTCTTTCTTTTTTTTTTCTTTCATTTATTTATTTTTACATTTTTCCACAAACTTTTACTTTACATAGCAAAAAATTTTAGCTCATACTCCATAATTCTTGACAGTTTACAATTTTCAAAATTTCAAAATACTGAATTTTAAATATAATGTTCAATATATGTCTTATAATTTTGTATAATTTTATAACTCTATAACAACAGAAGCAGTATGCTTTCAAATATATATATATATATATATATATATATATATATATATATATATTTTTTTTTAGAGTGCAGACACTCGGTATATATTAAGTGGGGACATACAATGCCTCTCCTTCAAAGCATGGCTTGCTTCACTCAGCAGTAATTCTTCCATATTCATCCACTTCCTTTCAAAAGCCAGGGTCTTGTTGTTTTTTATAGATGAATAGTATTCCATTGAGTATATGTGCCACAGTTTTTCTAACCATTCATCAGTTCGTGGGCATTTAGGTTGTTTCCATGACTTAGCAATCGTGAAAAGTGCCGCAATAAACATCGATGTGCAAGCACTTTTTCGATTAAGTGTTCTTCTGTCCTTTGGGTAGATACCAAGAAGTGGGATTGCTGGATCATATGGTAGTTCTATTTGTAGATTTTGGAGGAATCTCCAAATTGTTCTCCACAGTGGTTGGACCAATTGACAATCCCACCAGCAATGTAAGAGAGTTCCCTTTTCCCCACACCCCCTCCAGCACTTATCATTTTTTTTTTTTTTTTTTTTAATCTTAGACATTCTGACTGGGGTTAGGTGATATCTCATTGTTTTGATCTGCATTTCTCTTACAATGAGGGATGTTGGGCATTTTTTCATATGCCTTTTAGCTATTCGTATGTCATCTTTAGAGAGTGGTTTTTTCAACTCATTCTCCCATCTTTTAATAGGATTGATTGTCTTTTTTCTGGAACAGCTGCTTGAGTTCCTTGTGAATTCTGGTTATCAGTCCCTTGTCTGATGCATAGTTTACAAAAATATTTTCCCATTCTGAGGGCTGTCTGTTCACACTAATCACTGTGTCTTTTGCCATGCAGAAACTTCTTAGTCTGATGTAATCCCACTTGTCTATTTTAGGGATCATAGACTGTGCATTGGGAGTCTTATTTAAGAAGTTTTTCCCTACCCCAATGTCTCCCAGATATTCCCCGGTGCTTTCCAGGAGCAGTTTTATAGTTCGTGGTCTTAGATTTAGGTCTTTGATCCACCTTGACTTTATTTTTGTCAGAGGTGAGAGGTAGGGGTTCAGATTCATCTTTCTGCAAGTGGAGATCCAGTTTTGTCTGCACCATTTGCTGAAGAGGTTTTCCTTTTCCCACTGGATTGACTGGTACCTCTTGTCAAAAATCATTTGGCGGGAACCAGCAGTTAGCGTAATGGCTATGTCGCTGGACTCCCACGTAGTCGACCGCGGTTCACGTCCTGGACCCGGTGGCTTACAACTCACGCCGGGCGCGTGTGCGTGCGTGCCCAAGATCCCGAGAGGAGACTGGAGGAGAAGGGATTGCGGCGTGACCATCCCCCCTGGGGGGTGATTTCTCGCTTTCTGTCTCTATGTCTCTCTCTGTCTGTCTGGCGAGCGCACGCGCCCTATAGTGAAAAACCTCTCCAAAAAAAAAAAAAATCATTTGGCTGTATGTTTGAGCATTCATTTCTGGGGACTCTATTCTGTTCCATTGGTCCACCTGTCTGTTTCTGTGCCAGTACCATGCTGTTTTGATTACCACAGCTTTGTAGTATATTTTTGGGCTAGGGAGTGAGATGCCGCCCACTCCACTCTTCTTGTGCAGAACTGCTTTGGCAATACGGGGTCTTTTATGATTCCAGACAAACTTTATGATTGTCTTTCCTAGATCTGTGAAGAATGTGTCTGGTACTTTGATTGGCATTGCATTAAATAGGTAGATTAATTTGGGTAAAATTGCCATTTTGATTATATTAATTCTTCCAATCCAGGAACGTGGGATGTCCTTCCACTTTTTTGTGTTATTTTCAATTTTTTTTAATCTTCTCATAGTTTTCCTCGTGGAGGTCTTTAATTTCTTTAGTTAGATTTATCCCGAAGTATCTTATACTTTTGGTGGCTATGGTAAATGGAACAACTTTTTTCAGTTCTATCTCAGTCTGCCTGTTGTTCGTATACAGAAATGCTATAGATTTCTGGATATGAATTTTGTATCCTGCAACGTTACTGTATTCATGTATTACTTCCAGAAATTTTTTTGTGGAACCATTGGGCCCTCTATGTATACAATCATGTCATCTGAAAATAGAGAGAGTTTCACCTCTTCTTCTCCTATTTGTATGCCTTTTATTTTTTCCTCTTTTCTGATTGCAATGGCCAAGACTTCTAGTACTATATTGAAGAGGAGTGGAGAAAGTGGACATCCTTGTCTTGTACCCGTTTTTAGTTGAAAAGCTTTCAGCTTTTCTCCATTGAGGATGATGTTCGCTACGGGTTTTTCATAGATAGCTTTTATTGTGTTGAGAAATGACCCTTCTATGACGATTTTGCCGAAAGTCTTGATCAAGAAGGGATGTTATATCTTATCAAATGCTTTTTCTGCATCAATTGATATGACCGTATGGTTTTTATCTTTCTTCCTATTAATATGGTGTATTACATTTATGGTTTTGCGTATGTTGAACCAACCTTGCATTCCTGGGATAAAGCCTACCTGATCATGATGTATAATCTTTTTTATAAGTTGTTGGATACGATTTGCTAGTACCTTGTTGAGAATCTTCGCGTCTATATTCATCAGGGATATTGGTCTATAGTTTTCCTTCCTTGTCCTGTCCTTATCTGTTTTAAGGATAAGGGTGATAGAGGCTTCATAGAATGAATTAGGGAGAGATTCACCCTTTTGGATCTTTAGAAATAACTTGAGCAGAATGGGGGTTAATTGTTCTTTGAAAGTTTTGTAGAATTCAGAGGTGAATCCATCAGGGCCAGGGCTTTTCTTTGTTGGGAGGTTATTTATAACCGATTTGATCTCCTGGCTTGTTATGGACCTATTCAGACTTTCTATATCCTCCTGGCTCAAACTAGGTAGATTATACATGTCCAGGAATTTGTCCATCTCATCCAAATTATCTTGTTTCTTGGCATACAGATGTTCATAGTATCCTCTAATAATGTTTTTTATTTCTACTATGTCTGTTGTTATTTTGCTTGCTTCATTGCAGATCTGATTCACCTGGTTCTTTTCTCTCTTCTTCTTAATAAGTCTCTCTAGTGGTGTATCAATTTTGTTTATGTTTTCAAAGAACCAGCTTTTACTTTCATTTATTTTCTGTATAGTTCTTTTATTTTCTATTTCATTTATTTCTGCTCATATCTTTATTATTTCCTTTCTCCTGGAGTTTTTTGGATCTTTTTGCTGTTGCTTTTCCAATTCTGTGAGGCATGATGTTAGGGGGTCCATTTGCCTTCTTTCCATGCTCCTCTTATGTGCACTAATTGCTATGAACTTCCCTCTTATGACTGTTTTAGCAGTGTCCCAAAGATTATGGAAACTCGTGTCCTCATTGTCATTGGCTTCCATGAATCTTTTGATTTCAGTCTTTATTTCTTCAGTAGTTATAGAGTCATTCAGGAGTAGGTTATTAAGTTTCCATGTATTTGAGTATTTTTGAGGACTTTCTTGAAATTAAACTCACGTTTAATTCCATCATGGTCGGTGAAGATGCTGGGTATAGTTTCTATGCTTTTGAATCTGTAGAGGCTTGCTTTGTGTCAAATAATGTGGTCAATCTTCGAGAATGTTCCATGTGGCGGCGAAAAAAAAGTGCATCTCGAGGTTTTGGGATGAAAAGTTCTATAGATGTCTGTTAAGTCCATTTGATCTATGATATCGTTTAGATCTTTTATCTCTTTACCTATTTTTTGTCTAGATGATCTATCCAGGGGTCCAACAATTAGTGCATTGCAGTCTATATCCCTTTTTAGATCTAACAGTCTTATTAGTTTCTTCATCTTCTGGGATACCAATTATTCGGATGTTAGGACGTCTAATGGAATCTAGTAATTCTCTTATGTTATCTTCATTTTTTTTTGTTATTTTCTCTATCTTTTTGGTGGTTTTCTCTAGGTCAGAAGTTTTATCTTCTACATCAGAGAATCGACCTTCAGCATGGTCTAATTGACTTTTAATACTTTCGAGAGAGTTTTTGATTTCCTGTATTTCAGACTTCACCTCTAATAGTTTCGTCTTATTCTTCCTCAGCATTTCTTCCTTCATATCGTTGAAGGACTTTCTCATCTCCTGTAGTTCATTGTCTCTTTTCTGTTCCAGCTCATAGTACTTGTTCAACATGAATGTTCTAAACTCTATCTCGGACATTTTGGTAATGTCCTCTATTTTTTCAAGAAAAGGAAGGGAGTTACTGTGTTCCTTTGATAGAGACATATTTCCTGCTTTATTCAGGCCTGAGGTTCTTCTACTTCTGACCATTGGGAGATGTGTTCCCTTTGAAAAACCTTTTACGAGAACGTTTCTTTGAATAGGAGCAAGTGTGTTTCCTTTCTGATGTGGAATGGAGACAGCCAAAGTCTCTCTTCAATTGTGTTTAGTAATGTAATCCAAGAAAAGGTATTCTCTTCAGGTGTACAAAGAAATGTATCTCCTTCTTTGCAGGTGGTTCAGTGAAATGGAGAATTCTAGAGTCTTAAAATGCTAGAATGTTTCAGAATTGTAATTCTAGACCTATCTAGACAGCCAGGGATGGTGTAGATAAAGGAAGTGAGGACTGAATAAGTGGGAAGAAAATAATACGTAGAATAAAGAAAAAATCGTGCGCCGTGCGTGTGGCGCACGATTTCGCCATGGGCCGAAAGATGGGAGTGTGGTGTGGTAGAACTGAGGGTGTTCCTATGTGCTAATCAGAAGAGAGAATTTTACAAATGAAAGACGTGGGTAAGGGGTCAGAAAAAAGAAAGGGGGAATAAAAATGTACCTGGCTGAAAGAGGGGTGTCTGCCTTGGGGGTCCCGGGGCTGAAGCTACTGGGGGCAGTCCTCCCTCAAAGATCCTGGCCCAGGGATCGAAAGATGGGAGTGTGGTGTGGTAGAACTGAGGGCATT
This sequence comes from Tupaia tana, assembly GCA_026018925.1. Classification (NCBI taxonomy): domain Eukaryota; kingdom Metazoa; phylum Chordata; class Mammalia; order Scandentia; family Tupaiidae; genus Tupaia; species Tupaia tana. Next base: position 96,227,936 of record JAKSZU010000009.1, read on the forward strand.
CCTGGCTGAAAGAGGGGTGTCTGGCTTGGGGGTCCTGGGACTGAAGCTACTGGGGGCAGTCCTCCCTCGAAGATCCTGGCCCAGGGGTCGAAAGATGGGAGTGCGGTGTGGATGAACTGAGGGAGTTCCTGGCTGAAAGAGGGGTGTCTGGCTTGGGGGTCCCGGGGCTGAAGCTACTGGAGGCAGTCCTCCCTCAAAGATCCTGGCCCAGGGGTCGAAAGATGGGAGTGTCTCTCCCTGTCTTTCTGGCGAGTGCACGCGCCCTATAGCAAAAATATCTCAAAAACAAAATTACTATCAAAATTTTAAAAACCTGGGGCCCAGCAGGTGGCATAGTGGTTTAGGGCACTGGACTCTGATATGGCCGACTGCAGTTTGAGTCCTGGACCTCGTGACTTGCTTTCTCACTTTCCCTCTCTCGCTCTCTGTCTCTCTCTGGTCAAATTTTAATAAATACATAAATAGACTGCCAGTGCAGGATCGCCCTCCAGGTCCTCATCCACCTCAGAGAGGAAGATGGAAGGCCTGCCTGATGCTGCTGCTTTTGCAACTGAACTTAAAAACACGCTCATCTAGTGCCACAGCATTGAAGATGATTAGGTGGTGAATTGCTAAGAAAACAAAAGATGTAACAGTTTGTAGAAAACCCTCAGAAGAACTTAATGGATATCTCTATGAAGATCAAAGTGTTATAGATGACATTGTCAATAGTATAATGGACTATATATGCCCAGGACTCTGTAGCTTGTATTGGGACACCTTAATGACTTCATTGGATATTTTGGAGCACTTCAAAGAGAATTGTTGTGTGATGCGTTACACTACTGCTGGTCAGCTTTGGTATATAATTTCTACGAGAGATTTTGTTGATTTCTCCTACACTGTGGGCTATGAAGAAGGGCTTTTATCCTGTGGGATAAATCTTGACAGGAGTGAAAAGTGACCAGAATTTTTTCATGGGTATAATCATCCTGTGGTTGGTTTTGTGTTCCACTTAAAGACCATCCAAGTCAGAGCCTTTTGACCAGCTATATTCAGACAGATCTAGGTGGAATGATTCCTCAGTCTGCAGTAGACACAGCCATGGTGGCATTTTAACCAACTTCCATGGTGATTTACGAAAAGCCTTACAAAAGGCATGATACCGTCAGATATCTAGTGCTGTGCTCCCCTTAATCAATTCTTTTCTCTAGCTGTGAGGCCTGTAAAAATTGTCCATTCCTCTCTTCTGCAGAGCCTTTAGTAAAATCTGAGATTTTTCTTTTGATTTAGTAGTACAGTTTTATGTTTTATTCCTAACATAAATAGCTATCTATGAGATGGCATTTTAATTTTCTTAAATAGATTTTCGCACATTGTTTGTTATGGGACTGAGTCTAGGGATAGAGAGTAAAACATAAATCCTGAAGAAGTAAAGTTCTTTGACCCAAAAAGTTGAGAGTATGAAAATGTTGGCTGCTTGGAAATTAGAGAAAGCATAAGCTTTATGCTGTTTGGTTAAAATCATCTATTTTAGAGCTTTATGAACATCTTGTGAAATTTTAATTTTTAAGTTAAATGTTAATGCTTTACTTCTGGTGTGCTGTTACAAGTTTGCTGATATTTTGGGCAGGTGCAAAAAATCCTTCTCTATATTTTATAAATATTAACTTCCCTGTCAGTTGACTTATACTACTTTTAAGCATTGAAAAGACCAAAAATGACAGAAGAATAAATATCATAGTAACTACAGGTACAATTCAAAGACAATTCAGTTTTGATCTTTAGATAGCATTCTTTTCTGGATATATTTAAAAACACATCTGTATCTTTCTGTGAATTTATTTTGGCAATCCTAAGAACATGTATGCATGACTATGATAGTACACACAACTGCCAGATGTGCTCTGGGGACACCACATTGATGGAGCAGGATCCTGGGTTGTGTGAAAAGCTGGTCATGTCCTATAATTATCAGTAAGGTCACCTTTCTAGAAAGTCAAACTAAAAAATGTTCTGTACATGAAAATAAATAAATAAATAAATAAAGTTAAATAAAATAATTCTTAATTAAAAAAAAACACCCAACAATATTATTCATTTAATGGCAAGCCAGTCTTACTTACATCAGGACTGTCCAACAAAAATATCCTGTCAGCCATTCATGATCTGAGTTCTGGTGTAGAAGATCAACTTAAAATATGGTACACATAAAAATTATGAGACATTTCTGTTTTGCCATAAATAAGGCAGTGGCCACTTATTACTCATTAGTAGCTTTTTAAAGATAAGCTATCAATTCTGCTCTTTCAGATTTCTTTTTAATGCCAGCGAAGATAATTTTTTTTGAGAGGTTTTTGCTATAGGGCGCGTGCACTCGCCAGACAGACAGAGAGAGACAGAAAGCGAGAAATCACCCCCCAGGAGGGATGGCCATGCTGCAATCCCTTCTCCTCTCAGGACCTTGGGTACGCACGCACATGCACCCAGCATGAGTTTAAGCCACCTGGTCTGGGACGCGAACCGCGGTCAACTACGTGGGAGTCCAGTGACATAGCCATTACACTAATGGCTATTAGTATTAGTATTACACTAACTGCTGGTCCCACGAAGATCATTTTTGTTCCAGGGATGTACTTCTTGGGATTCTCCAAATACTCCATCAGTGTATCTGCTTCACAGGTAATGCCTTTGTTCTTGTTGGCATCTGTGTAAGAGAATCCAGGGTCCTGACCTGTCTTCTACCCAAATAGACCATGGAGATTTGGTCCAGTCTTGTGCTTGCTTCCCTTTTCCATGGTGTGGCACTGCACACACTGCTCAACAAAAATCTTGCTTTTCTCAACATCACCCATTTTTAATTTTCTCTTTTGTAGCTTGTGATACTAGGGTTCTTGCTCAGAAGCCAGATGTCCTGCTTTCTCAGCCTGGCATGTTTTTCAAGCCTCCAGGTCTGGGACTTGAACCACACAGACAGCCATATGGTACTCATCTGCCTTATGCACCACGCCACTGGTTGGTCTCGAAACACAATTTTTATATACTAAGCTTGTATTCCATAATCTTACTAAGTTCACTTAATGATTCAAAGAGATTTTCTGAAAAGTCCATCAGATTTCCTACACAGATGATCACATCTGTGAATAAAGATAGTTTTACCTTTCCAATGGGAATATCTTTTATTTATTGTTTTGCCTCATTGTACTGGCTAAAATGTTCACTATGATGTTGAGTAGAAAGGCAAAAGTGTGAATTCCTTTTCCTATTTCTGATCTTTCACCACTAAGAACACTTACAGCTATAGGTGTTTCGTAGGTGTTTCTCATCAGGTTGAGGAAGTTCCCTTCTATTCCAACTTTGCTTTATATCATAAATGAATGCTGAATTATCAAGTGCTTTTTTCTGCATATGTTAAGATGATCACATGGTTTTTCTTTTTTTAGTTTGTTAATATACTGAATTACATTGAATGATTTTCAAATATTAAAGTAACTCTGCATTCTTAGGCTAAACCCTACTTTGTCATAAGTATTGTTATCCTTTTTATGTATCATTGGGTTCAGTTCACTGAAATTTTGTTTATAAAATTTCTGTATCAAGGTAGGGCTAACTTCATAAAAATATTTAGGTATCAAAACAATGAGTTGGGAAATATTTCCTCCTCCTCAAGTTTCTGGAAGAGTTAGTATACAGCTGGTTTGCTCCTTCATTCACTTTTTGTTAAAATTCATTAATAATGTCACCAGAAGATGTAGGTCTATTCAGGATATATAATTTTTCTACATATACTTTGGTAGTTTGCTTCTTTCAAAAAAATATTCATTTCATGTGAATTGTCAAATTTAGGTATTATAGTTGTAATATTTCATTAGCCCTTTTAGAATTTTTTTTCCCGTATAGAGCATGTGTATTTGCTGAGGAGAGAAAAAGAAAGAGAAGGAAAATGTGAAATCACCCCCATGGGGAATGACTGTGCCACAGTCCCTTCTCTTCCATTCTCCTCTTGGGATTTTGAGCATGCAAACACACATGCCTGGCATGATTTTCAAACTGCCAGGTCCAGTACTTTTTGTCATTGATTTCTAATTTAATTCCATCAAGGAGAGAATATGTTTTATATGACCTGATTCTTGTACTTAGGGTTTCTTCTTACTGCCTTGAATATGGTCTATCATGATGAATTTTTCACATACAGTTGAAAAGAATGAGACTTTTCTATTATTAGGTGAAATGTTTCATAGATGCCAATTAAGTCAAGTTGTCTGATAGTCATCTTCATTAAAGTTGCTATAACAAAATAAATTATACTACTGAATAATTTATAGCAATAAAGATTTATTGGTCATGATTATGGTGGCTGAGAATTCCAAGATAAAGGCAACAGCAAATTCAGTGTTAGATGGGGGCCTGTTCCTCAAGGCAGTTTCTTCTATGTGTCTTCACATGATGGATGGGTAAATGGGCCCCCTCAAGCCTCTTTTAAGATAGCAATAATCCTATTTATAAGAGTGAAGCCCTCTGGGACCAGCAGTTAGCGTTATGGCTATGTCGCTGGACTCCCATGTAGTCGACTGCGGTTCGAGTCCCGGACCCGGCGACTTAAACTCACGCCAGGCGCGTGTGCGTGCATGCCCAGGATCCCAAGAGGAGAGTGGAGGAGAAGGGATTGCGGCGTGGCCATCCCCCCTGGGGGGTGATTTCTCGCTTTCTATCTCCTGTCTCTCTCTGTCTGTCTGGCGAGCGCACGCGCCCTATAGCAAAAACCTCTCAAAAAAAAAAAAAAAAAAAAAAAAAAAGAGTGAAGCCCTCATGACATAGTCACCTCCCAAAGGCACACTTCTTTTTTTTTTTTTTTTTTTTTTTTTTTTTTTTTTTTTTTCTGTAGGGCATGTGTGCTGTCTGGAAAGAGACAAAGAGAGGGAAATGAGAAATCACTCACCAGGGGTGATGGCCACACCACAATCCCTTCTTCTCAATTCTCCTCTTGGGACCTTGGGGATGAGCCCACATGTTCCAGGCATGATTTTTGACCTGTTGGGTCTAGGACTTGAACTACAGTCAGCATGTGGGAGTCAGTACCTTAATCACCATGCCACCTGATGGCCCCAGGGATCCTTCTTAATACTTCACATTGGAAATTAATTTTCAAAATATGAATTTGGAGGAGACACAAACATTCAGACCACAGTGTTAGTTATTCAAATCTATATCCTTACTGCTTTTCTATACTTGTTCTACCAAATATTGAGACGGGGTATTGAAGTTTCTAGTCAGAATCATAGATTTGGTTATTTTTCTGTGAAGTTCTATCAGTTTTTGCTTCATGTATTTTATAACTCTTTTATTGTATGCATAAACATTTAGGAATGTTACTTTTTTCTGATGAATTGAGCCCTTTATCACTATGAAGTGACCTTCTTTATTTATAATAATATCCTTTGCTCTAAAACCTACTTTGTCTGATGTTAATAGCCACTCCAGATTCATTTTAGCCCCCATCCTTTTGCTTTTAACCCATTCATATCTTTATATTTGAAGTATGCTTCTTATAGACACAAAATACAGTTAAGGTTTCTTTTTTTTTTTTTTCAATTCCATTGGATAATCTCTGCCATTTCATTGGTGTATTGAGGTCATTTTCATTTACTGTAATTTGAGGTATACTTAGATTGAAATCTATCATCTTGTTATTTTATTTCTATTTGTTCAATCTGATTTTTGTTCCCTCTTTTCTGTTTTTATTCCTTTTTGAGATTATTTGAATACTTTTTATTTTTCCACTTTGTCTTCTTTTTAGAGCATTTACTATAGTTTTTTTTTTTAATTTGTCATAAGCCATAACACTTGCCAGAGAGACAGAGAGGGAAAGAGAGAAAGTGAGAAAGCATCCTCTCCCCCAGAAGGGTGACCACACTGCAGTCCTTTCTCCTCCATTCTCCTCTTGGGATTTGGGCATGCACACACATGCATTTGGTGTGTTTTCCAAGCTGCTGGGTCAGGGACTCGACTCATAGAACCAGTGATGTGGGATCCAGCTGCCTTAACAGCACCATACCACCATCTGAACCTATTTTTTTATTTTAATGGTTGTTGATCTTTCAGACATTATAAGTATAATAAAGAAATACTACAAAAAACTTAATTTATAAATTTGACACCTTAGATATAATGGACTGATTCCCTGACACATAAAAATGATCAAAACTCACTCAAAAAGAAATAGATAACCAGAATAGCTTAATATCTGTTAAGAAAATATAATTTGCAGTTGAAAAGCTTGCAGACCTAAATAGTTTCATTCACAAGTTCCACCAAGCATTTAAGGAAGAAATAATATCAATCTTACATAATATATTTCAAAACACAGAAGAGTTCAGAGAATTTCTCAATTCACTATGTAAGATCAGAAGTACCCTAATAGTAAAGCCAGGTGAATACTCTATACTCTACAGACCAATATTTTTCATAAACATTAAATGACACCAGTTAACATGGTTCTGTGTTTTTTTTTTCCTTAGCCAAATTTAATTATACAGGTATAATTAAATATATAGTAGTTTCTAGTAAGGATGAGGTCAATAGTATGACCAGTTGAATCAGTGGCTCAGGTAGGGCAGAGGAGAAGGTTATTGGACAAGAAGAGGTGAAAGGAGTGATGGAAACATAATCTATGTGGATACCATAATAAATTTTAGTTCTGGTTTTATGGTCTTCTAAATGGATTCATGCAGTTCCATCCAGTATAAAATTTCTCACTTAAAGTCAACCGATTAGGGGTCTTAGTTACACTTGCAAAATATCTCCATAGCAACATCAAAATTAGATTTTGACTGAATAACTGATGACTATAGCCTGGCCAAGTTGGCGCACCAAAAATCATCACAGTTCTCTTGCTATTTTATCAAATGTGATATTCTTTGTCTTGTAATTGGAGTATTTAGACAATTTACATATAACATGGTTATTGATATAGTAAGGTTTAAATTTATCACCTTGCTATTTGTTTTCTATTTGTTACATCTGGTTTTTAGTCCTCTTTTCCTACTTTTTTTTGGACTGAGTATTTTTATGATTCCTTTACCTTCTCTGCTAGCTTATTAGCTATAACTCTTTCTCTTATTATTTTAGTGGTTGTTTTAGAGTTTATAGCATTCATTTTTAACTTACCACAATGTACCATTTTTTACTTACCACCAATCTATTATACTACTTAACAAGTAGTATTAAACAACAGATTTTCCTCCTGATCTTTGTGTTATTGTCATACACATTACTTTTAAGTATGTTAAAAATCCCATAATACATTGGTATTATTTTGTTTAGACATTCAATAAATTTTAAATACAATTAAAAATAAGAAAATAAAGATATGTATTTATCCATATAGTTACCATTTCTAGTGCTATTCATGCCTGTTAGTTCATTCCACTTGGTTCATTCCATATTTCCATTTGGTATCATTTTCCTTCTCCCTGGAGGACTTCTTTTTATATTTTTTGTAATGTAAGTCTACTGGTAATGAATTCTTTTGGCTTTTATATGTCTAAAAACTCTTTATTTCATCTTTATGTTTGAAAGATATTTCCATTGGGCAAAGATTTCTAGATTGACAGTTCTTTTTTCTTTTATTCTCAAAAAAATGCTGCTTTATTGCTCTCTTGAATTTTTACTATGAGAAGTCAGTTCTCATTCTTTGTTCCTTTGAATGTAATGTCCCTTTTTTATTTATTCATAAGAGTGTCCATGTGTATGTCTGTGTGTGTGAAAGAGAGAGAGAGAAAAGGAAAACTCTCTCCTCTTCAGTACTCTGGCCTATGAAATTCAACTAATATAGTCTCCTTGAACTCTCATCTCTATCGTCTCCCCTCAGGCAGTGTGCTGAGATTCACCAAAGGGTCCCACTCATTAGACTGTGACCTAAAACCTCTCTCATGACAGTAAACTGAGAAATCATAGAACTTACTTCATTTGTTTTTCGTTTTTCAAAGATTGCTATTTTTTCACTACCCGATAGCTACTGTGTCAAAAATCCTTGTAAGGCAGTTTAATTTCATGTGACCTACTGCATGGTTTGGGTCCCAGACCCTACACAAAGACTGTCACAAGGCCTTCTTCCGCTTCTCCAGCTCTTGGGATCCCAGGCACTGACAGGTGTACCCAAAGTACTATAGGCCAAAAAGGCCAGGAATTGAAACTGTAGTCACCATGTGGCTTCCAGCACTACAGTCAAACATACTACTAACTATGCCACAGAGGCTTGACCATAATGTGTCTTTTTTCCTCTGGATGCTGATAACATTTTCCTCTACATTCAGTGTGTTTACTTTGTTCCACTCTGGCTGCTTTTAATATTTTCTCTTTATCACTGGTTTTGAACAATTTGATTATGATGTGTCTTAGATTTTTTTCTTCATGTTTCTTGAAGTTCTTAGAGCTTCTTAAATCTGTAGTTTTATATATTTCATCAAATTTGGGAAATTTTGGCCAAATTCCTTCAGATATTTTCTTGCCTTCTTCCTTTTCAGGGACTCCAATTACACAAATATTGCATTGTTTGAAGTTATCCCACAGTTCACTGATGTTCTTTTAATTTTAAAACTTCTCTTTTCTTCATTTCTTTCATTTTGGATAGGCCTTCATGTTTACTCTTTTTTTTTTAGATTACACAATAATTCATTGAAAGCCTCTCCTCTCTACCCTTACAATCTCTAGGTCACTTCTTTCTTTCTTTCATTTTTTTTCTTTCTTTTTCTTTTTTTTTTTTTTTGCAATGTCTGCTTGAGATTAATCCCATCTACTATATTTTTCATCTCACACATTCTAGTTTTCTAGAAATCTGATCAGGGACTTTTTGATATCTTCTATATCTCTAGTTAATTCTTTTAACATATTATAATAAATGTGTACACGTGTCATCTGCTAACTGCAACATCTGTGTCAATTCTGAGATGGTTTCAATTGATTATCATTCTCTCTGTAATGTGTTGTGTTTCACTGCTTGTGTGCATGTCTTGTAACCTTTGACTGGATACTAGCTATTGTAAATTTCATCTTGTGTGCTGGATATTTTTTTATTCCTGTAAATCTTCTTGAGGTGTGCTCTGGGATACAGTTACCTTATTTGGGCAAAGTTTGACCCTTAGAGTTCTTACTTTTATGATTCATGATGTGAATCTAGAATCTCGGTCTAGGGCTAATTATTTCCATTACTGAGGCAAGACCTTCCTGAGTACTCTATGCAATGCTTTGTGAATTATGAGTTATTCTATTCTGGCTGGTGGGAACAGGCACTATTACTGGCCCCATGTGTGTGTTGCATTTCTGTTTTCATTTTGGTTGACTTTTCCCCTGGCTTCAGGTAGCCTCACATACACATACTGTTAAGTATTCCTGAGTACTTGAAGTAGAAGCTCTGCAAATCTCTAGGGGTTTCTTTTTTGTCAACTCTCTCCTCTTCATTACTCTGGCCTATGAAATTCAACTAATATAGTCTCCTTGAACTCTCATCTCTATCGTCTCCCCTCAGGCAGTGTGCTGAGATTCACTAAAGGGTCCCACTCATTAGACTGTGGCCTAAAACCTCTCTCATGACAGTAAACTGAGAAATCATAGAACTTACTTCATTTGTTTTTCGTTTTTCAAAGATTGCTATTTTTTCACTACCTGATAGCTACTGTGTCAAAAATCCTTGTAAGGCAGTTTAATTTCATGTGACCTACTGCATGGTTTGGGTCCCAGACCATTCATGCTTGTTCAAAGGAGGGAGAAATGGAAGAGAAGGGATTGCATGACCCATGGGTGAGGTGCTTTTTGCTTTCATGTTCTCTCTCTTTCTCTCTGTCTCTCTACAGCAAGGGCATGTGCTCTCTGCTAATTTTTTTGTCTAAACAAAACTTTGTGTCATATATTATATCTAGATTTTTTTAAATGGGAGATTGTTCTAAGCAGGAAGGTAAACTTGCTACTTGTTATTCAATCTTGTCTAGAAGCAATAATATTATCTTATTTAATACTTCCTATGTAAGAGCTTTATTAAGACATAATTAACATCCTACATAGTTTATCCATTTAAAGTGTAAAAATCAATGATTTTTAGTATATTTACAGAGTTGTGCAACCATTACCAGAATTAATTTTAGAATATTCTCCACCCCAAGAAGAAATTCTATACCCATTAGCAGTCACTCCCCATTTTTCCCCACCTCCCCTTCACCAGCCCTAAGTCATCATTGTTATTTTCTGTCTCCATAGATGTGCCTATTATGGTCATTTCATAATTGAGTTCATATAATATGTTGCCTTTTGTGACTGGCTTCTTTCCCATGAAAATATAAATTTTTTCAAGGTTTATCTATGTTACAACATATTATTATTTCATTATTTTTTTGGAGAGGTTTTGTTTTGTTTTGTTTTGTTTTGCTATAGGGCATGTGCACTTGCCAGACAGACAAACAGAGACAGAGAGACAGAAAAGAAGAAATCACCCCCCAGGGGGGATGGCCACGCCACAGTCCCTTCTCCTCCATTCTCCTCTCGGGATCTTGGGCACACATGCACATGCGCCCAGCGTGAGTTTAAACCACCATGTCCGGGACACAAATCGCGATCGACTACATGGGAGTCTAGCAACATAGCCATTATGCTAACTGCTGGTCCCTTATTTCATTATTTTTTTATAATTTATTTTTTATTCATTTACTTATTTTTTAAATTGACTAGAGAGAGACAGAAGGTGAGAGTGAGAGAGAGAGGAAGTGAGAAAGCAAGCCACCAGATTCAGGATTCAAACCCTGGTTGGCCATGTGGGAGTGTCCAGTGCCTTAACCACCACACCACCTGCTGGTCCCTCATTATTTTTTTATTACCAAAAAATATTGTGTTGCATGGTATACCACATTAATGATTCATCAGTTGAAAGACATTTGAATTTTTTCTCCTTTTTGACTATTATAAATAATGCTAGGGACCAGCAGTTTAGCATAATGGCTATGTTGCTGGACTCCCATGTAGTCGACCGCGGTTCGCATCCCAGACCCGGTGGCTTGAGACTCACGCTGGGCGCATGTGCGTGTGTGCCCAAGATCCTGAGAGGAGAATGGAGGAGAAGGGGTTGTGGAGTGGCCATCCCCCTGGGGGGGTGATTTCTCGCTTTCTATCTCTCTGTCTCTCTCTGTCTGTCTGGCGAGCGCACGCGCCCTATAGCAAAAATAATAATAATAATAATAATGCTACTGTAAATATTTATGTGTAAATTTCTGTGTAATCAAAACATCTTATTTTCTTTTCTGAGAGGTTTTGCTATAAGGCACATGTGCTCACCAGAAAGACAGAGACAGACAGACAGAAAGCGATAAATAACCCCCAAAGGGGGGTGGCCATGCCACAATCCCTTCTTCTCCATTCTCCTCTTAGGATCTTGGGCACACACGCACATGCGCCCGGCGTGAGTTTAAGCCACCGGGTCCGGGACTCAAACCATGGTCGACTACATGGAAGTCCAACGACATAGCCATTATGCCAACTGCTGATCCCAACACGTTCATTTCTTTAGCCTATATACCTAGGAGTCAAATTGTTGGGTCACCTGTTAACTCTATGTTAATCTTTTGAGACTATCTTATTTAATTTTAAATCTCAAAATTCCATATGGAAAGCATTATCATTTTCATTCTACAGAGAAATGATTAAAGTTAAACTGGGTTAAATAATTTGTCAAAGATTACACTACCAGAAAGTAATATAACTCAAAACCAAATTTTGTTGGAAAATAGTCATTCACATAAACTGTTACCAAGGCAATAGCTTGTAACTAGTTCCATTGCACAGTGGTAGAGGAAACTGAATCTCACATGACCAACTGCAGTTTAAATCCCAGCACTGGCATCTTGAAAAACACACTATACACATGTTCAAGTGCCCAGGATCCTGATGGGATAAAGAAATGGAAGAAGAAAGGATTGTGGCATGTCTAGGTTTCCACTAGGATGTAGTTCCTCTCTTTCATGTGTGTGTGCACATGCAGGTGTGTATGCACAAACACATGCCTTCTGGTATGAAAAAAATAGGTTGAAACAACTGTTTTGAAGACTAAATTGACAACATATGTTCAAATTTTAAATGTGTTCACTTACAACCCTGCAGTTTTACATCTAGGAATTTACCCAACACAAATACTATGATTTCTACTGAGATATATACCAAGATATTTATTATAAATTCATTGTAATGAAAAAAGTTCATGCACATAGGGAGTTTGTAGGAACTGTACCTCATACAACCAGATGCTATGCACTCATTAAAAACAATGTGATAGATTCTCTGAGAAGAATCCACATGGATACTGGGAACTAGATATTTCAGGCACAGGAGAAATGAAGATTTTCTACTCATAATTCAGCCTCCAGCAAGCAAAGCTAGTGTGGCAGGAGAGTTGAGCCATTCTCTGAGAAGAATCCACATGGATACTGGGAACTAGATATTTCAGGCACAGGAGAAATGAAGATTTTCTACTCATAATTCAGCCTCCAGCAAGCAAAGCTAGTGTGCTATCACTACAGAACGGCAATCCGATTCTAGAACACCTCTGTCTGCTTGCTCCTGAACATTGAGGCTTAACTTCAAGAATTTGAAAGAAACACGCCATTCATCAGATGACAAGAAATCACCGTCGGATCACGAGAAATATGGGAAAACGAGAAAATACCTCTCCTCCAATGGAAAAGAGTAACTCTCCTTCATCCACAAGCAGTTCAGTGAAAGTCATGGAAATGTCTGATAAGGAATTTAGAGCATTCGTAATGTCGAAGCTAACAGAGATGGAAGAAAAGAGAGATAATGAACTGCTAAAGAGAAAGGAGAAAGAAGTTGCCGAGTTCCAGGAGATGAGGAAATTCTTGCAAGATCTAAAAGAGGAATTACACACTTTACAAAAGACTCAAACGGAACTGCTAGAGATCAAGTCTATAATACAAGAAGTCAAAATCTCCCTTGAAAGTATTAAAAGCAGACTAGATCATTCAGAAAATAGAATCTCAGATGTAGAAGAGAAAATGGCTGGCTTAGAAAAGTCCACCACGAAGACTAAGAAAATGGCTCAAAAATTTGAGAATGATATGCGAGAAGTACTGGATACCATCAAACGTCCAAATATCCGGATAATTGGCATTCCAGAAGGTGAAGAGACCCATAAGGGCATTGATAATCTATTCCATGAAATCCTGCAAGAAAACTTTCCAAACCTAGAGAGGCATTCGAAGATCCAGTCCCAGGAAATACAAAGGACCCCAAATAGAATCAACCCAAGAAGATCTTCTCCAAGACACATTATAGCCAGGTTGACCAAAACTGCAGACAAAGACAAGATACTAAGATTGGCAAGAGAGAAACATCAAGTTACCTACAAAGGACATCCCATCAGGCTAACAGCAGATCTCTCATCGGAAACAATGCGAGCGAGGAGAGAATGGGAAAATATATTCAAAGTGTTACGAGAGAAGCAATTTCAGCCAAGAATACTGTACCCGGCAAGATTATCTTTCAGGTGGGAAGAAAAGACAAGAACATTCTCAGATAAACAAAACCTGAAAGAATTTACCAGCACCAGACCAGATCTCCAAGAAGTTCTCAAGGGTGTGCTGTATCAAGAAAATTAAACACAGACACACGGAAATAAGAGTCCAAAAACTATGAAAGTGGCCAACTTAATCAGAGGGACAAGTCTGAATTTGAATATTATATCCCAGAATTTAATCAGGAAAATTGAACCAGAACAGAAGATAAAAGTACATGAGACTGATAGGTTCATGCACCTTCCATTTGAACAGAATCCTAACTTGTTTCCTGGCTTTAAGCAAAGTTCCTTGGCATTTCTTTGAGTTAAGTTATAACTGGTTTTCTTAGTAGTAATGAGTGAACTCACCATTGAAAGTAGTTAGATTATGTAGGAAATTGTGTGATCAATGCAACGTGGGTGGGAAGGGAATGAAGGACAATTGTAGACACCAGAGGTGGTGTGAGAGGAGAGTGGGAAGGGACAGAGGGTCAGAAAGAGGGGTGGAAGTAATTCTAGGAACTAGTAATGGAAAATTTTTTTGTAATGTTCATGATTGTATCACTATGCAGTGTGTACTGGATGGGAGATTGCATTTTGTATGCTGTGATGAAGCTTAGGGAAGGAATGTAAATTGAGTTACAAAAAAAAAGTTTCAGAAAAAAAATATATATATTCAATGACTGCAGTAGGATATGTAGCCACAGCTAGGTGCTACTTTATAGGATGCGTAAAGTAAGACTTGTGTTCATGGAAATGTGGGTATCACCTGTGTTTGCTATGAGGGTATTTGGATTGATTAGGGTCTTTGGTGTTACAATAAAATGTGAGGAGAAAACAGTATAGAAAGCAAACATAGATACCAGAGACTGTGGGAGGAGAGTGGGAGATGGCAGAGGGTAAGAGATAGAGAATCTAGGATGGGGGGAAAAAAGCAAAACATACAGAAGACAAGAAATGGAAGATCATTTGCTGACAATAACATGCTTGTTGATGTGCTTGATTGAGACAATATATAGTGTAATTTGGATGGAAAATCTCATTTTGTATGCTGTAATGATGTTCAGAGAATGAATGCAAATAAATAAAAAAATAAAAATAAAAAAAAACCAATGTGATATATAAATGCTGATAGAGTAAACATTCAATAAATAATATGCAAAAAGTCAAATAGCAGAATAATATGTGCAGTATTGATTCTGCTTGTGGGGAAAAATAAGAAAAACATATACTTGCTTATACACATACAGCAAATTACTGGAACATACAAAAATATTACTTATATGTGAGAAATGGAAGTGAGAGCTGAGGACTTTTTTTTTCAATTTATTTATTTGCATTCATTCACTGTACATCATTACAGCATACAAAATGAGATTTTTCCATCCAGAGTACACTGTATATTGTCTCAATCAAGCACATCAACAAACATGTTATTGTCAGCAAATGATCTTCCATTTCTTGTTTTCTGTATGTTTTGCTTTTTTTCCCCCCATCCTTGATTCCCTATCTCTTACCCTCTGCCATCTCCCACTCTCCTCCCACACTGTCTCTGGTATCTATGTTTGCTTTCTATACTGTTTTCCCCCCACATTTTATTGAATAGCAAAAGACCCTAATCAATCCAAATACCCTCATAACAAACACAGGTGATAAACACATTTCCATGAACACAAGTCTAACTTTACGCATCCTATAAAGTAGCACCTAGCTGTGGCTACATATCCTACTGCAGTCATTGAACAGATATATATTTTTTCCTGAATCTTTTTTTTTGTAACTCAATTTACATTCCTTCCTTAAGCTTCATCACAGCATACAAAATGCGATCTCTCATCTAGTACACACTGCATAGTGACTCAATCATGCACATTACAAAAAAATTTCCATTACTAGTTCCTAGAATTATTTCCACCCCTCTTTCTGACCCTCTGTCCCTTCCCACCCTCCTCTCAGCCACCTCTAGTGTCTACAATTGTCCTTCATTCCCTTCCCAACCACATTATATTGATCACACAATTTCCTACATAATCTAACTCCTTTCAATGGTGAGTTCACTCATTACTACTTAGAAAACCAGTATTAACTTAACTCAAAGAAGCGCCAAGGAACTTTGCTTAAAGCCAGGAAACAGGTTAGGGTTCTGTTCAAATGGTAGGTGCATGAACCTATCAGTCTCATGTACTTTTATCTTCTGTTCTGGTTCAATTTTCCCAATTAAATTCTGGGATATAATATTCAACTCCAGACTTGTCCCTATGATTAAGTTGGCCAGTTTCTTAGCTTTTGGACTCTTATTTCCATGTGTCTGTGTTTAATTTTCTTGATACAGCACACCCTTGAGAACTTCTTGGAGATCTGGTCTGGTGCTGGTAAATTCTTTCAGGTTTTGCTTATCTGAGAATGTTCTTGTCTTTTCTTCCCACCTGAAAGATAATCTTGCTGGGTACAGTATTCTTGGCTGAAATTGCTTCTCTCGTAACACTTTGAATATATTTTCCCATTCTCTCCTCGCTCGCATTGTTTCCGATGAGAGATCTGCTGTTAGCCTGATGGGATGTCCTTTGTAGGTAACTTGATGTTTTTCTCTTGCCCATCTTAGTATCTTGTCTTTGTCTGCAGTTTTGGTCAACCTGACTATAATGTGTCTTGGAGAAGATCTTCTTGGGTTGATTCTATTTGGGGTCCTTTGTATTTCCTGGGACTGGATCTTTGAATGCCTCTCTAGGTTTGGAAAGTTTTCTTGCAGGATTTCATGGAATAGATTATCAAGGCCCTTATGGGTCTCTTCACCTTCTGGAATGCCAATTATCTGGATATTTGGACGTTTGATGGTATCCAGTACTTCTCGCATATCATTCTCAAATTTTGGGGCCATTTTCTCAGTCTTCGTGGTGGATTTTTCTAGGCCAGCCATTTTCTCTTCTACATCTGAGATTCTATTTTCTGAATGATCTAGTCTGCTTTTAATACTTTCAAGGGAGATTTTGACTTCTTGTATTATAGACTTCATCTCTAGCAGTTCCGTTTGAGTCTTTTGTAAAGTGTGTAATTCCTCTTTTAGATCTTGCAAGAATTTCCTCATCTCCTGGAACTCCTCAACTTCTTTCTCCTTTCTCTTTAGCAGTTCATTATCTCTCTTCTCTTCCATCTCTGTTAGTTTCGCATTATGAATGCTCTAAATTCCTTATCAGACATTTCCATGACTTTCACCGAACTGCTTGTGGATGAAGGAGAGGTACTCTTTTCCCTTGGAGGAGAGGTATTTTCTCGTTTTCCCATAGTTCTCGTGGTCCGGCGGTGATTTCTTGTCATCTGATGGATGGTATGTTTCTTTCAAATTCCTGAAGTTCAGTCTGAATGTTCAGGAGCAAGCAGACAGAGGTGATATAGAATCTGTTTGCTGTTCTGTTGTGATCGCTGGTGCAGCAGATTCAGTAGATATTGGGAAATATTTTAACCCTATTAGTATTTGGACGTTTAGCTACAGTGCTCTCAGATCCGTCTAAAAACACATTGAATGGATATTGGAGGGTGGAGAGACAACAAAAAGGAAAATGAAAAAGAGAGAAACAACAAAAAGAGAAAAAAAAAGACAAAAAATTAAAAAATAAAAAAAATGTAATTACTGTTCTTTTTTTAAAAGAAAAATCACAAAATAGAAAACCGCGCGGCGCGCTAGCGCGCCGTGCAAAATACCTAGTTCACAGGGGCCATGCGGAATCTTCTTCTGAAGGAAGGGCTCAACAAGAGCTGAGTACTTTTATTTTATGCTCCTCTGTGCTGTTTTAGCTTTTGGTCATGATTATTCATAATTTCTGTAAATTTAAAACATTATTTTTAAAATACCAGGTATTTCAACTCAAGATTCAAGATTCTTCCTCATACATCATAGGTATATTTTCACCTTCATAACTACCACTAAGGTTCAGCATGCTGCCTTCCATATAATAAGCACTGAAATACTTGTTAGAAAGCATTCAGAAAGATAACACATTTGTTCCCTTTAAGAAACAGCTAATTGGGACCAGCAGATGGCATATGGTTACGTTGCTGGACTCCCATGTAGTCAACCATGAATCGAGTCCCAGACTGAACCAATGGCTTAAAACTCACTCCGGGCACTTGTGTGCACATGCCCGAAATCCAGAGAAGAGACAGGAAAAGGGATTGTGGCATGGCCATCTCCCATGAGGGGTAATTTCTTGCTTTCTGTCTCTGTCTCTCCAGGAAGTACACGCATCCTATAGCAAAAATCTCTCTAAAAAGAAAAGCAAGGAAAAAAATAGCTAATTGATGCTACAAAGCAGGTTATAAAAATGGTTGAGAAACTTGACATAGGAAAGAAACTCATTCGATTTTAATAGAAAATTTATAAGAGAGGGATCAGAGTAAGTTAGAAGTGAGAATTCTGGTTGCCAGAGCAACCTTTTCCTGATTGGAAGGGACCCCTCACTGGAGACAGGCTGCCAATTCAGGCACAGCTGCCTCCTTCTCTGTTTTCATTGAGCTCTGATCATCAGGCAATGAACAATCAAGCAAGAATGAGTTCTGAGAGTCAGTCTCATAACCACAGCAACAGGCATACCGGGACCACGACAGGGTGAGAGGACAGAGTAGACTGACACAAAGCAGGAGAGAGACAGGAGCTTCCAGGGTATAGCATTTACCCTGGAGAAGGGAGATGACCAAAAGTACAAGTCACAGGATTCAAAAGTATGGGGCTAATTTGAGTCTTATTTGCATTGGTTTGAGAGTTAATTTGAAGTCTGGAGCACAGGAACAATAATATTTGCTTACTGATAATAATTACAGAAATTTAGGTGGAAGTTTCTGAATTCTCCAGGTTGATCTGATTTGAAGAGGATTTAAGCACGAAGCTGAAGAATCATGACAAGGTCCAGTTCTCCACTTACCATAAGGAAAGAGACTAGGTAAAGTCTAAGTTTTGGTGGGGGTGGGATGAGAATGGAATTCAAACTAATCATAGAAGCTACTAGAAGCTCCATGAGAGTAGGAGCCTCTTCTATTCACTGTTGTATCTCCCCAATGCCTAGAATAGTTCTTGGTATAATTATGTATTCCATGAATAAGTGTCAAATGAATAAAATCCCATTGCTCAGACTAGAGCTTTCCTTAAATACACCATATCATGTGTGTAGGGCAACAGGATAATTCTGAACTTCAGCAACTAGTGGGAAGAAACTCCTAACAGGTTTTAAGGCTTAGAAGAAACTGAGTAAGACTTACCATGAAGGCTGAAGAGCTTTAGCTCCTACACATGGGGAGAATGACAACTACAAAGTCTCCTTTAATCAGATTTCAGTTCAAATGTTACCTTCTCAGAAAGATCTTTTTATTTTTTAAGAGATTTTTTGCCTTAGGGCGTGTGTGCTCACGAGAGAGAGAGAGAGAGAGAGAGAGAGAGAGAGAGAGAGAGAGAGAGAGAGATTGAAATAGTGAGAAGGAAAATGAGAAATCACCCCCCACTCCCAGGGGAAATGGCCACGTTGCAATCCCTTCTCCTCCATTCTCCTCCTGGGATCTTAGGCATGCATGTATGTGCCTGGAGTTATTTTGAAGCCACCAGGTCCAGGATCCAGACCACAGCTGGCCATGTGAAAGTCTGGTGATACAACCATTACGCCATCTGCTGATCCCCAGAAAGGTTTTTTTCTGACTAGGATATAGTTAAAATGCCCCTTCAATGCTCACCATCTATCCCATTACTATGTTTTATTTTCTTCACTACCTGAAAATATCTGAAGCATTTCTCTATGGGTTCAATGTCTGTGTCCCTCCACTAGATATAACCTTCACAAAAGCAAGGACTTTTCTAATTTATCATTACATTTTCTGGAACCTTGAGCAAATGCTTAGCACATAATAGATGTTATACACATATGCATGCACGCGTACCTGCATATTTTGCCAGAGGGTGCATATGCTTGCCAGAGAAAGAGAGAAAGCACCCTCCAATGGGACTTGGTCACACCACAATCCTTTTCTGTCCATTTCTCCATCTCAGGATTTGGGGCACACATGCACATGTTTCAAGTGTGTTTTATAAGCACCAGGACTGAAATTCAAACCTAGTCGGCTACATGAAATCTGGTTCC
The DNA here is from genome assembly GCA_026018925.1 of Tupaia tana. NCBI lineage: Eukaryota > Metazoa > Chordata > Mammalia > Scandentia > Tupaiidae > Tupaia > Tupaia tana. The sequence continues at coordinate 96,247,583 of JAKSZU010000009.1, forward strand.
TAAAGCACAGCACTTAACCAGTACCCTCAGGGACAGCCCCAATACCTATTTTGTAAAACCCAAAGTGTAGTAACCAGTCTCAGAGAAGAAAGAAAAGCTCAAGTTTAATTTAGACAGTTATTAAACAATTGAGTTTTGTGATGAAAATATCAGTTTATTCTTGTGTTTTTACTTCTTTCAATATTACTCTAGCCAATACATAGTTTTCTCTAGCATATTGCTTGTAGTGAGCAAATTTTCTATGATAACAGTTTATTTTAAACAAGAAAAATTGCCAAAAGAGCTGATGTGCTTGTCTCTGACTACCTCTATACACCCTAAAAAGAAGTGTAGTTGGGAACCAGCAGTTAGCGTAATGGCTATGTCGCTGGACTCCCACGTAGTCGACCGCGGTTCGCGTCCCGGACCTGGTGGCTTAGAACTCACGCCGGGTGCGTGTGTGTGCGTGCCCAAGATCCCGAGAGGAGAATGGAGGAGAAGGGATTGCGGCGTGACCATCCCCCCTGGGGGGTGATTTCTCGCTTTCTGTCTCTATGTCTCTCTCTGTCTGTCTGGCGAGCACACGCGCCCTATAGCAAAAAGTTCTCAAAAAAAAAAAAAAAAAGAAGTCTAGTCTTTCAGGTTATAGTCAAATCTATGTTAGCACAATTCTTAGAATGGTGTTTCTTAAGAGAAGACTTAGGACCTCTAGCGTCAGAATCACTTAGCAAAAATTCACATCCCTGGTTCTTGCTTCTAGAACAATTAAATTATAATCTAAGGGACAATCCATGGATCTACATTTTAAACAATCTCTCAAAGTGATTCTTGTCAAGAACTATGAAGATTCTGAGATTATACCTTACTTGCATGCTAACAAGTTAGCCTATCATGGTTTAATGCATACTGGTAGAAAACATAAACCTCCTGGTTCATAGTCAGGAGTTATCACTATTATTTTATTACACAGTTATTATTTTATCACATAGCTACTATTTGATTACATAGTTATTATTATTTTATTAAATAGTTATATCTACAGCAATATCAGTAACCAGAATATCAGCATATGTGCCAGTTTCATATGTCCTGATTTTCACAGGATGACATGGAGTGGGCCAGATGATACAAACACATGCAGTGGGTTGTGTTACAGAAGAGGAATCTCAAGTTTAGTAAACCTAAATCTTCTGTGACAGAAAGAAAGCTTGCCTGATCTTTACCCTAGAGGAAAATATTATCCTTATTATATGTGATAGAAATAAACCTGCCCTTTGTTCTGGAGGGAGACACTATATCTTCCAAGGCTGTTCACTGTACAAACACCCTTGAAAATAAAGTCTGAAACAAAGGCAATCAAGTGCCTCTGCTCACAAAATGTACAGACACCATGGAGATTTATTTACCAACTATTTCCATATTCATTCAGGTTGTGGAATCAATGCCCTAGGAAGATCTAGCCATACCTATAGAGCTACCTTTTCACACCCAAACATATTAGGGGCCAGCAAATATTATAGCTTTCTCTGTTCTTCCCACCTTGACCCAGCTCTCTACCACTCATGTTTCCTAAGGTCATCCAATTCCCTTCCAGGTAACCCTTTGCACTGGAAAATAGACCCATAAACTGTCTCAGAGGCACTGGAAGCTCCCACTAGAGTATCTTCTTGAAGAAGTAGGAAAGTGCCTAGCAGGAGGGCATGTAACAGTAAGAAAAGAGCTTGCCGTGGCCGGGGTCTGCCCTGCGTGCCGTGGCCCGGGTCTGCCCCGCGAGCCGTGGCCGGGGCCTGCCCCGCGAGCCGTGGCCGGGGTCTGCCCCGCGAGCCGTGGCCGGGGCCTGCCCCGCGAGCCGTGGCCGGGGCTCTGACCCCGCGAGCCGTGGCCGGGGTCTGCCCCGCGTGCCGTGGCCGGGGCCTGCCCCGCGAGCCGTGGCCGGGGTCTGTCCCGCGAGCCGTGGCCGGGGTCTGCCTCGCGTGCTGCATCAGCTGATGGCCGTCTCTGCTTCCCTGAGCCGCGTTCCTGAAACTGTGTTCCATGGAGATTCACCTACATTTGCGGGGCTGCACGAGACCCACCCTTGGTCCAGCCCTGAGTGGAGTCTACGTTCCCTCTTGTTGGGAACTTTATGATCTGATAATTGGAGAAAAAAAAAATCATGTTTATCATAAAAAATAATTAGAATAATAATAATAATGATTGGGGGATACATAGGAAAGATATTGAATGTTGAAGTGGGGAGATTAATGTCTCTGTACTAACTGACATGCATGGCATTCCCTTTTGAAAAAGCAATGTAATACACTGTAAAGTTATATGTAATTCAATGTAACAAAAAATGGATAATAATAAAAAAAAAAAGAGAGAAAAAAAAAAAGACATAAAAAAAAAAAGAAAAGAGCTTACACATTTATTTGTTAACTAAAAGATAGTTATTGAACACTTACTGTGCTCTATTATTGTATTGAGTACCTGGCTATTGAGATTCATTCATTCAACATATACTTTTGGAGTGCCAACTATGTGCCAGGTGCAAGTTAGAGTAAACATTAACAAAATAAAAATATTATCATTTCATACAGAAGGTTAATAAAGGAGACAGCTGTATAAAATATAATTGTGCAATGGTGTGACAACTGTGATAATGGAAGTAATAGACAAGGTGCAGGGGTGATATTGAGAAAAGGATAACTAATTCTGCTCATAAGAGGGTAAAGGAAGCTAGGGAGGGGCAAGGAAAGCTTCACCACCAAGAAGATGAGTGTACTGAGTTGTGAAGCATACATAGGAATCTTCCAGATGGGCATAGGATTCCAATCAGAAGAAAGAACATGGACGAAAATGTGGAGGCATGGGTCAGAATGGTGTTTGGGGGAAACTGCAAGTAATTTGGCATGGGCAGAGTGTGAGGTAGGAAAGAAAATATGAAAATATTATACAATGCTTGAGGGAAAGGCAAGGGCTAGATTTGGCAGGAATTTATTATGGTGATAAATCTGCATCAGCATAAACGCAATGAGGTCTCACTCAAGGTCAAACCATGCATTACAAAATTGGATTTGCACTTAAAGTACAAGAAAGAAATGATGAATGGGAGTTTACCAAGCAGGTTTGGTAGGAGTAGTGAGAATGGTCCCTGGAAAGAACAGCCTGTGAAAAGGGATAGAACTGTGAAAGAACAGTGTATGTTCAGGAAATCAAAAGTGGTTTGATGTGGCTAGAATGTAGTTACATATGTGGTAAATAGAGTGTGATAAAGCTACACAGGTTATTAGGATGGCAGATGATGAAGGACTTTGCAGGGAGGCAATGTCATGAAGGGGTTTATGAGCATGGTTTCTGCAGTCACACTACTGGCCTTTCAATCCTGTTTGTTAAACTTACTAACTGTGTGGCTTTGAGAAAATTATGGGACATACATTGCCTTAATTTCCTCATATGTAAAATAAGGATAATTATGGTGATCACTTCAAAGGTTTGTTTTGAGAATTTAAGTAATTTGATATGTGAAAATCAGGCCCAGCCATGATGGCACAGGCAGTAGGGTGTTGCTGCACAATGATGAACTCAAAGAGATGGTCCAGGTTTAGATCTCAAGTTGACCTGAACACATTTGGCATGCCTGTATGTGACTGGGAGGCTAGGGGGCAGGGTAAGGATGAAGATTGCAGCATGGCAAGACCTCGTCAAGGTCTCTCTCAAGAAGGAAAAAAGAAATTAACTTTAACTTTAAAAATCAATTAGAATGTTCCTGGCACTTAATAAATACCATGTAAGTATTAGTTGGTCTTACCATTTTAGGCCATGTTAATAAGTTTGAGGTTGGTTCTTTTGTTTTTGTTTTGTTTTGTTGGCAATCAGGAGATTTCTTGTGGCCTTTGAAAGGAGAGGATATACACAAGGTAGGGTTTTAGGAAGACTGACTCAGTGTCTAAAGTGTCAAAGTAGTATTTTAGAAAAATTGCCAATATAGGGTGGATGGCCTACATAGGGAAGAAACCAGAAGCAAAGAGTCCAGTTAGAAGAATATTGTAGAAATCCACAAGAAAGATTATAAGAATTTGACTAGAGGCAAAGACAATAAGACAGAAATTAAGAATCACATGTGAGGAAAAAATTGGAAGCAAATTGACTGAACTGGGAAAAAATGGATAAAGGGAGTGAAGAAGGGGAAGGTTCATATGCAGCTAGCAGACCCCGATTGGTTCCATGTTTGGGTATGACAGGCCAACTTTTCCTAACTATGTCCTCCCACCTAGTCCTGGAGACATAGACAGCTCAACTCATATTTCCTTGATGTCCCCAAAGGACTGTCTTTCTCTAGCTTCAGGTCCTTCAGCACAAAAGAGGAATTAAGAAAACACCATCTTAGATCCCCTGGGAAAGTTGATAGAATAAAGCTGACCTACAGACTTACTCAATCCTCTGCTACCACTGCCAAATACCTAACAAAATGAACTCACAAAATATTATAATAAAAAAGACACTAACAGTTTCAACAGAGCAAACAAACAATGGAAAGAGTAAAGCTTCAAACTTTAAATTTCCAAAAGTAGCAGCCAAGGAAAGAAATTGAAATTCTTGAGACAGTGCTATAAAGTTTCTAAATCTGTTTCCACCCTTAGAAGTAGCACTTAGGGGAAAATACAAGTCAACAAAATCCTTTAAGTTATCAATCACTAAAACTCGCCAGCTTGGAGCATAGTCAACAGAAATGTGGAGTGGGAAGAGGGATTAGGGAATAGAGCATTTAGGAAAGTCTAGAAAATAGCTTTAAGAGAAGAAGCTCTAACTTAGTTCTGCAAGATCTCAGCCAAAGCAGGGAGGGCTTCCAGGGCCTGCCACTTTCTAGAAGTTTCCTATTTCCCTGTTTCTTAGCAGTACCAAGTCAAAACTTTGGGAATAGACTATACTCCTGGAAGGTAGAAATTTAACATTATAGAGTCTAAATATAAAAAGAAGAATACCCAGAAAACATTAAAAAATTCTTTACTCCCCCTTGAGGATTTGTAAAATCTCTTCTTTTTGTAAAAAATGTATAACTGATGGTATATTTTTGCTTCTTTTATGGCTAAAAGTGAATTTGAAAAACAATATTTTCCATAATTTTCTGTTATTACTACAACCGTTTTCATCAATTTGTTATTATGAATTTAAATATACTATTTATCAGTTTTATTGAGTTATAATTGTACAAAATTATATCTATATAAGGTGAAAAAAAAAAGAAATTGACCATGTATGAACATTTAACAAAACATCAAAAAACAGAGATCAGAGTCTTGGTCCCTCAGGAAGAGGGGCATAGCCTTAGCAAGAGTGTTTCTCTTCATGTAATTTATCTGAAGGCCACAGAATAACAAATCCAACAGAACATTCTGCTTTCAAATAAGACCTTGGAGGAGAATATGTAAGGGTCCTAGAAAAGATGGGAGAGGTGTCATGAGAATTCAATCAAATTATATAAAAACAAATAGAAGTTCTGGTCAGACCTACTTACGTTAAGCACAAAAGGAAAAAGAGGATGGGGTTGCTACCATGTGAACCTACCACCACAATCAAAAAAGAAAAGGAAAGAAACAGCATAGATTAAATTGATATGAAGTAGCAATTGTAATGTTGGGCATTTACCCAAGAGAAATGAAATTTTATATCAACACAAAGGCCTGTGCATTCATTAATGTTCATAGCAGATTTTCTCATAAGAGTGTCAAACTGTAAACAACCCAGAAGTACCTCAATGAATGAATGGTTAAACAAACTGTAGTACATCCATAACCATGGAGCACTATTCATTCATAAATAGAACAAAGTTTCTTTTTTTAAGACAGATTGTTACTATAGGGTGTGTGAGCTTGCTGTAGAGACAGAGAGAAACAGAGAGACAGAAAGAGTGAAATAAGCCCCCAGGGGGGATGGCCACATCACAATCCATTCTCCTCCCATGTGGTTGATCGAAGTTCCGGTCCCGGACCCGATGGCTTAAACTCAGGCTGGGTGCATGTGCGTGCATGCCCAAGATCCCGAGAGGAGAATGGAGGAGAAGGGATTGCCACATGGCCATCTTCCCTGGGGGGTGATTTCTCACTTTCTGTCTGTCTCTCTGGCTAGCGCACATGCCCTGTAGCAAAAACCTCTGCAAAAAGGAAAAAAAGAAAAAGAAACAAAAGGAAACAATGGAGCAAGTCTATAAAATGTTAAGAATTATTTAAGTGACATTGAAATATACCTTATCCAGTTGAGTTTTTCAAATAAAAAAACAACAGATAGAACTTAGGGAATACAACATTCATGGACCTTCCAAAAAATCCAACCAATAAAGAAAAGAATAAAATTTTAAAAGGCCATGATAAAGAAAAAGAAGTGGAGCGCTGAATGACAATATATTGTAATCTTAAAAATACTAACATAGTGACTAAGTGTTCTTATTCCCAAAATGATAACGTTGTGAGGTAATGGATAAATTAAGTGGTTAAATTTAACCCTTTCACAATATATGAAGGAATTTCAAAAGGTTCATGGCAAAATGGAATTAAAGTTTATTTTGATGTATAAAAATTTTGAAAGCCATGCATAGTTTTTCCATAATACACATTTTCCATAAAAATTTTGAAGACTACTCATTTATATACTTCAAAACATGTTGTAGAGGCCAGCAGTTAGTAATGGCTATGTCGCTGGACTCCCATGTAGTCAACTGCAGTTTGAGTCCCGGACCCAGTGGCTTAAAACTCACACCAGGCGCGTGTGCATGCGTGCCCAAGATCCCGAGAGGAGAATGGAGGAGAAGGGATTGCGGCATGGCCATCCCCCCTGGGGGGTGATTTCTTGCTTTCTGTCTCTCTGCCTCTGTCTGTCTGTCTGGCGAGTGCATGAACCCTATAGCAAAAACTTCTCCAAAAAAAAAAAATCATGTTGTACATGATAAATACATGCAATTTTATCTGTCAATTAGTTTAGAAGTAAAGGTGGCAGAGCAATAAATTAATTCAAGTAAATAAAAATTGATACTATATATACACACCCTAAGTAACTAGGGTAATTTTAGTGCCAGAGAAGCATGTAATAACAACACTGAAAGGGTAAAGTCATAACTAATAAAAATCTAGAGGTTAGTGGAGAGGAGGTGAAAGGAGAGATAACAACAATATTCTTATCCTCCATGGTGTGGCATTTATATATATATATATATATATATATATATATATATATATATATATTTCTATAGGGTGTGTGCAATTGCAGGAGAGAGATGAAGACAGACAGAGAGAAAAAAGAAAGAGAAGAGGGAAAGTGAGAAATCACCCCCTGGTGGGGGGGATGACCATGCTGCAATCTCTTCTCCTCCATTCTCCTCTCTAAACTTGGACATGCATGCACATGTGCCTGGTGTGATTTTCAAGACACTGGGTCCAGAACATGAACTGTGGAGTTGGCTATGTGAGATCCACTGCCTTAACCTCTTCACCACCTGCTGGCTCCAGTGTCAGTATCTTTTGAGGAGAAATAATATTTATCTAAAAATTAGAAATCTCTGCAGTTTCATTTCAGTCATCTGTTAAATTGTAGTAAAATTAAATAGAATAATTTTAAATAAAACAAGCCTGTACAATGTGATCCTATTTTCATAACATCATGTTTATCTAGACATTCATCTATCTCTTTTCTAATATGTGCATAGAGAAATATCTGAAATGATGTTCAGTAAATAATATTAACATTTCTGGATGGTGAGATTAGAAGTGATCTGTTGCTTTTTTAATTTTTGTTTTTATAAAAATAGTAACATCATTTTCTTTTTCCTTTTTCATACAAAAGAAAAGTGTATTTTTTCTTTGAGTGTACTGTAATCTAGTTTTATCTATTATAATATGACATTAATGAACCATATCAGAACCTTATAAATCTTTAGTTCAACAGAAGCATTCATTATGATATGAGTAGAATTGCCATTTTGGTTATATTAATTCTTCCAATCCAGGAACATGGGATGTCCTTCCACTTTTTTGTGTCATTTTCAATTTCTTTTTTTAGCTTCTCGTAGTTTTCCTTGTAGAGGTCTTTAACTTCTTTGGTTAGATTTATCCCTAAGTATCTTATCCTTTTTGTGGCTATGGTAAATGGAATAATTTTTCAAGTTCTATCTCAGTCTGCCTGTTGTTTGTATATAGAAATGCTATAGACTTCTGTATATTAATTTTGTATCCTGCAACTTTACTGTATTCGTGCATTACTTCCAGAAATTTTTTTCATGGAAATCATTGGGTCTTCTATGTACACAATCATGTCATCTGCGAATAGAGAGAGTTTCATCTCTTCTTTTCCTATTTGGATGCCTTTAATTTTTTCCTCTTTTCTGATTGCGTTGGAGAGGACTTCCAGTACTATATTGAAAAGGAGTGGAGAAAGTGGGCATCCTTGTCTTGTACCCGTTTTTAGTGGGAAAGCTTTTAGCTTTTCTCCATTCAGGATGATGTTTGCGATGGGTTTTTCATAGATAGTTTTTATTGTGTTGAGAAATGACCCTTGTATGTCGATTTTGCTGAGAGTCTTGATCATGAAGGTATGTTGTGTCTTATCAAATACTTTTTCTGCATCAATCGATATGACCATATGGTTTTTGTCCTTTTTCCTGTTAATATGGTGTATTACATTTATGGTTTTGCATATGTTGACCCAATCTTGCATTCCTGGAATAAAGCCTACCTGATCATGATGTATAATCTTTTTTATAAGTTGTTGGATATGGTTTGCTAGTATCTTGTTGAGAATCTTTGCATCTATATTCATCAGAGATATTGGTCTATAGTTTTCCTTCCTTGTCCTGTCCTTATCTGTTTTGAGGATAAGGGTGATAGAGGCTTCATAGAATGAGTTAGGGAGAGATTCACCCTTTTGGATCTTTAGAAATAAGTTGAGCAGAATGGGGATTAACTCTTCTTTGAAAGTTTTATAGAACTCAGAGCTGAAGCCATCAGGGCCAGGGCTTTTCTTTGTTGGAAGGTTATTTATTACTAATTCAATCTCCTGGCTTGTTATGGGCCTATTTACACTTTCTATATCCTCCTGGCTCAATCTTGGTAGATTATATGTGTCCGAGAATTTGTCCATCTCATCCAGATTTTCTTGTTTCTTGGCATATAGTTGCTCATAATATCCTCTAATGATGTTCTGTATTTCTACTGTGTCTGTTGTTACTTTGCCTGCTTCATTGCAGATTTGATTTACCTGGTTCCTTTCTCTCTTCTTCTTAATAAATCTCGCTAGTTGTGTATCGATTTTGTTTATCTTTTCAAAGAACCAGGTTTTATTTTCATTTATTTTCTGTATAGTTCACTTATTTTCTATTTCATTTATTTCTGCTCGGATCTTTATTATTTCCTTTCTCCTGGAGTTTTTTGGATTATTTTGCTGTTGCTTCTCCAATTCTCTGAGGCATGATGTTAGGTGATCCATTTGCCTTCTTTCCGTCTTCCTCTTATAAGCACTAATTGCTATAAACTTCCCTCTTATGACAGCTTTTGCAGTGTCCCAAAGATTATGGAAACTCGTGTCCTCATTGTCATTGGCTTCCATGAATCTTTTGATTTCAGACTTTATTTCATCAGTAGTTGTGGAGTCATTCAGTAGTAGGTTATTTAGTTTCCATGTATTTGAGTATTTTTGAGAATTTCTCTTAAAATTAAACTCAAGTTTAATTCCATCATGGTCAGAGAAGATGTTGGAAATGGTTTCTATGCCTTTGAATCTCATTATGATATGAAATACCATCTCTCTATTGTAGGAGAACTTGCACTGGTTAAGTAAATATGCGATTATTGGGGCCAGCAGGTGGCCTGGTTGTTAAGGTGCTGGCCTCCCACATGGATGATCACAATTTGAGTCTTAGACCTGGTGGCTTAAAAACCATACCAGGTGCACGTGTGAGCATGTACAAAATACCAAGAGGAAAATGGAGGAGAGGGTATTGCTGTGTGGCCATCCCTCCTGGGGGGAGGGGGGTGATTTCTCTCCTCTCTCTCAATCTTGCTCTCACTCTTGTTCTCGTTATTTTCCTCTGGTGAGCACACACGCCCTACAGCAAAAACCTAAGAAGAAAAAAAAAAAGCAATTATCACCCACTGTGGACATGAAGCTATGCTGGACCCTAAAAGAGAAACATGGCTTTCAACCTCAGAAAAACTTCCAGTTCAGTTAAATAGACATAATTCATATTAAAGAGAAGTTTTGTATCAAAGGTAATCAAACTAAGTGAAAAAGTCCAAATTGTTAAAATTAATTTGAATGGGCAAGTCTATGCCAAGTATTATTCTAGGTAAAAGAAATACAGAGATGTACATAAAGCACATTCTCTGTACTCAAGAAATTTATAATCCAGTTGGGAAGACAAAGTATAAGTATATAATTCTATTAAAATATGTATAATATGATAATTGCTAAGATACAAGTATGCCAGTGGTGCAATATGAACAAAAGAACAAATAAAAGAATTAGAAAGACACGGACTTACTAAAGCAGGAAAGACAGAAATCGTTGAGCTGGCTGTGGCTTGTGTTTAAGTCTGCAAATGCTTTTGTGCCACTCTCTCCTCACTGTTTCCCATGATTTACACCATGTCATTGTAATCAAGCCTTTGCCTAACAGCACTCCTCAAAGTGACCAGTTCAACTTATCAAATATTTGAGGCCCACTTGGCAAATGTTTGGCACTATGTGCCAAACCTAGTGCTGGAGATTCCAAAATAAAGAAATCACACAGAGCTCCTAAGAGGGAGGCAACTAACATTTATCAAAAGTCCACTTATGCCAGGCAGAATTCTAAGAAATTTCTATGTTATCTCATTTAATCCTTAGAACAATATTATGAAATAAATAATATTATCTTTTTATAAAAGGGAACACTGAGACTTAAAGACACTATGTAACTAACTGAAAGTCACACACTTTATAAGTGGCACAGTAGATATCTATATTTGTACTCAGGCAGGGCCTGCCTAATGGGAAGAGCAAGCATTTATAACTCAAAATAATATTCAGGAATACCTCCCATACAAAGGTATGAATAGACTATTCTGAGTACTTAGAGGAGTTTTAAAAGACTTCCCCAAAGTGACTCATCTTTGAGGAATAGGATAGGACTTGGACTGGGGGAATTGCAAAAGACAGAATAAAAACATTTGTAAGATTATACAGCCATAATAATTATTTCAGAATTTTGACTCTCCCCACCAGGAATCTAAGCAAGAAAAAAGTAAATGTAATTTTATTAGCTATGCTATATTAATGAAATCTTTTGATAAATATAATTAGTTGCACTTATAAACTTACGGCTATTTTCTCAACTCTATACATCCCTCCTCTGTATAATAATCTCAAAGCTTATTGAATTTTTCCCCAAAGTAAGGTCTTGAAAATATTAATTAATACCTTGGCCTCCTCTGAGGATGTACCCAGGGGATAATATTACCAGTGACTGGCAAAGCAGGATGAGGACTTTCTGTACTAGGTCACTGTGACATCCATCATTTGGGTCTATAGACAACTACAAACCAGTTTCATTCAGACAAGTGGCCAGAGGAGAATCTTACTACCTTAAACTCCTGAAAGGCTGTACTTTCCCTGCCAGTCCTTTGGTGTAGACCTTTACTCCAGGTATCTTATCCTTTCCTTCATATTCAGAAAATTTACAAACAAGCATATCCATTCACCCACCCAGCCATCTCTCATCCAAATACACATCCATATCTATCCATCAGCACACCCACCTATACTCTGCAAATATCAGTTGAAAATTTCTCATGTGTCAGGAATAATACTATAATGCATCTGGGATAGTGATAAGAAACAGATTCTTCTCTAGAGTGACTTACTGTCCTGGATTGTCTAAGACTTGAGTGTGGAAAGTGAGGAGAGGTTCTTGGGATAGGATATTTTCATGCTAAAACAAGAAAGCCTTGGCTAAATCAAGATGAATTGCCCACCATATCTTTCTCTAAAGGAAATTATTTGGATCAAAAAAAAGGACAATATTTGATTCACCACTAACTTCATTATGCAAAAGAATGCCTAGCACTTAATGAGGACTAAATATCTGTTCACTTGTCAACTACATGAATGATTGTGAAAAGTTGAGAGGGAAAGCAGACTCATTAATTTAACAAATACTTATTAAGGGGCCTACTATGTGACAGACACTGTACTAATCACTATAGATAAAATAAGAAGTAAAACCAGACATGTACTCTGCCATTATGGTACTTACAGATTAATAAAAATTATAGACATTTAAATAATTATCACAAAACAGTGGATACTATGGGACCATATTGTAAGAGCACTTTCCCCAGTCTATTGATCAGGTAAGACCCTCCTGGACAAAGTAACATTTAAATTGACACTTTCAGGATGAGTAGGAAAGAAGAAGGTGGGTATGAGGTGGAGTAGAGTTACATGATTTAAATTAAATGAATTTGGGAAAGAAACTGTCCAGACGGGAAGAAATGGCTGTAGTAGCAACTCTAAATTCATCCTCTGGGGTTTCATTTTTCATTTTTTTAATTATTATTTTTTTAATTTTAATTTTTATATACATTCAATCATATTATTTAGCTTACAAAGTGAACATTTCAACATGTGAACATTTCTCCCCAGTCCACTTGATCAAAATATCTTCCACTGATAACACCACACCTCCCCATCCCATCAATGCTCTGTCTCCGTATCCCTCCTCCAAATGTCCTTCCTTAGGTCCCACTTCTCTACACAATTCCACCCAAATTAATCTACATATTTAATGCAATGACAATCAAAGTACCAGAAACATTCTTCACAGATCTAGAAAAGACAATCATAAAATTCGTCTGGAATCATAAAAGACCCCATATTGGCAAAACAATTCTACACAAGAAGAGTGGAGTGGGTGGCATCTCACTTCCTGACCGAAAAAAATATACTACAAAGCTGTGGTAATCAAAACAGCATGGTAGGGACCAGCAGTTAGCGTAATGGCTATGTCGCTGGACTCCCATGTAGTTGATCGTGGTTCGAGTCCCGGACCCAGTAGCTTAAACTCACGCTGGGCACGTGTGCGTGCGTGCCCAAGATCCCAAGAGGAGAATGGATGAGAAGGGATTGCAGCGTGGCCATCCCCCCTGGGGGGTGATTTCCTGCTTTCTGTTTCTCTGTCTCTCTCTGTCTGGTGAGCGCATGCACCCTATAGCAAAAACCTCACAAAAAAAAAAAAAAAAACAAAAAAACAAAAAACCAGCATGGTACAGGCACAGAAACAGACAGGAGGACCAAAGGAACAGATTAGAGTCCAAAGAAATAAATTTCCAAATATACAGTCAAGGGGTACCAGTCAATCCAGTGGGAAAAGGAAAATACCTTCAGCAAATGGTGCTGGAAAAACTGGATTTCCACTTGCAGAAAGATGAATCTGAACCCCTACCTCTCACCTTTGACAAAAATCAAGTCAAGGTGGATCAAAGATCTAAATCTAAGATATCAAACTATAAAACTGCTTCTGGAAAACACAGGAAACTCTGGGAGACATTGGGGTAGGGAAAGACTTCTTAAATAAGACCCCCAAAGCACAGTCTATAATCCCCAAAATAGACAAGTGGGATTACATCAGACTAAGAAGTTTCTGCATGGCAAAAGACACAGTAATTAGTTTGAATCGACAACCCTCAGAATGGGAAAATATTTTTGTTAATTATGCATCAGATAAGGGACTGATAACCAGAATACACAAGGAACTAAAGAAGCTGTTTGGAAAAAAGATGATCAACCCTATTAAAAGATGGGAGAATGAGTTGAAAAAAACACTCTCTAAAGATGACATACGAATAGCCAAAAGGCATATGAAAAAATGTAGTTTCATTTTTCTGTGACATTATTTCTCTCAACACTTACTTTTCTTCAGATATTTACTCAAAGGTCATCTCTTCTATGAAGCCTCTCCTGTCCCTTCCAGGTATAATTGACCATTTCATCTGTGACAGAGTCTAGCTGAATGTTCAATAAACCCTGTTTCAAATATCCACCTCAGTGTATCATTAGACTACCTCTCAGCCGCCTTGCATCTACATGTGACCTCATGACCACATGATATGTGTCACTTCTCGGCCAAAATGGTATGAGAGAGTATATATTCTTCACTTTGACTCTCTTTTCCCGTATGTCAGCTAGGTGATTCTTAGTGATTTTTGGTGAAAGAACAGGCTTGGATCTCTAAATTATTTTGTGGAGTTAAGACTCCCTTCCCAAGCTGACCCACAATAAACTTTGATGTGAGCAAGAAATAAATTTTGGGCCCAACCTCTGTGGCCAGTTGGTAGGATACAGCACTATGGATCTGGACACGCTGAATTCAGTTTGAGTTCCCAGCCCAGCTGGCCTGAAAAACACACTAGGCATGCAGTTATATTCCCAGGATCCTGGTGGGCTGAAGGACTAGAGAAGGGAGCACAGTGTGACCGAGCCCTGTGGAAGGGTCTTCTCTCACACACACAGACTCTATCATAGATAATTTTAAAAAGGATTACATTTTGTTGTGCTAAGTCACATAAATTTGGGAGTCCATCTTTTACAACAATTAGCATTACTTACTTAACTACTGCAGCATCATATACTATGATTATATTTATATCTCAGCACAACTTTTAATTATTTAGTGTACCTACTTGTTTAAATTAATGTCTCTCTCCATTATGATCTAAGTTCCCTGATGTGTATTATTTATTCTTCTTTGAGTATTCAACACCTAGTACAGTGCCTAACACATGCAAATATGTAACTATTTGATGAGCAAATGAATGACTGCATGATGCCCAACCCTCTGGGCTTTTGTGCTCTCTTTTTAAAACTTAGACCCACACTGAAAAAAAGTACCATTTTCTGATTTTATTTAGCACAATTTACATTCTCTAAAGAAATTTTAGTAAATCTTAAGGGAAAAAATAAAGAAAATATTAACAGCATAGAGTTAGGTTTCTACGCAACAAATTTTGAATTCCATAATTCTAGTAAAAGGAGTGAAAAGCTGTTTTTTACTAAGTCCTCAAATCTTTTTCCTTGAAATAGGTACACTGTTTAGGTAAGTGGCTGTTAGGGATTTCCCCCTGCTTCCACACCATTCACATATACATCACACTTCAATTAATAACAGCTCTATTTGCACCCAGATAACTGAGACGCACTGACAAGCTGATGTGACTTAGCAGCTTCACCTGGACTTCCTTTTTCTCTTCCCCCAATCTCCTGTACCCTACTTGTTGCTTGGTCATAAGGATTTCTGGTTGTCTCAGTTCCCAAACTCTCATTTCTGTCTCCATTTCCAACTATTGGCTGTTACAGCCTCACTCTACTGCTTCAAATTTTCCAGGCCTTGAAACTGTTCACATTTCCAATTTCTGGTGTTTGGCTTACAGCAATTACCTAGTTCATAGCCAGTTTCCTGGCAGGAATGATGGTCACCCTTGAGTCCTCAGAACCAGATCTGGGGCCTTCTATAAGGGTTCAGGTGTTGCCTCTTTATCACTCACTACAGGTCTCCAACATAAGAAGAGCTTTACCACACAATCCCCAGGTCAGTCCTATAGTGGAAATTAGAACCTTTACAGATGTTCACACAGAAAAACAGAAAGATGAGAGGTGCAGTCTAAGTAAGAGGGGAGACATAAAATAATCTTCAGTTAACTCTGTAAGAAAAAGTGTGCTGACTATACTTGTATGATTTAGATGTCTTTGTAAAATCAAACAAATATTTTTCCTGTGCTCAGTGGGCTATTAAACACAGCACAAAAACTAAGGTTAAAAAAATGTAGTCCCAGATTACAATAAACAGATCCTTACTGCATGCTGGTGCCTTAAACTAGGGAGGTTGTCCATGCTCTAGAAATGAAGACAGCCAAATTTACTTTCAACATGGAGCCCCAAAATTGTACTTTACTTCATTTGTTAAATTCAATGAAGTCAGTGGCTGAGGGGACAATCAGTATTCTATGCAGAATCCCTGGGAGGTAGCTTCAGTTTATGGCATAGAATTCATAGGGTACTCAGTGGATAAGTTCTCAGCAAATATTTATTCTCTAATGAAGACCATATCTTTCAGGAGTAGAACATTGCCAATTCATGATTAGCTGAGGAGGTCCGACCCTCACCTCCAGAGGATCAGATGGTGACAGAATGGGGAAAGCAAATGAGAAAAAGCCAGCATGATAAATATATGACACATATACTATATAACTCTCTTCTCCTTCACCTGAGACAGAAATTGTTCATCAGTCATTGGAGGAGTCCGACCCGGCTGGGCCCCAGGATCTGTATGAGCCCCCCGCCGCTTCCAGTCGGTTCAGTACGTTGGCAAGGCCGCTACTGTATGCCCGCCCCCAACCTAGGATTTTGCTCCAGAAACTGTGGCAGCCTTGCTGGGAAGCAACCCCCTCTGACTCCCCAATATACTACTATAAAAGAATTACATAGATCACTTATACATCCTGAGTATACGATAAAATTTTCCAGGAAGTCCCCTGACCGTTCCCCTTTGCTCTGATCACCTACTATTAATTACAATGCTTTATCTCCATGGTCACA
The DNA here is from genome assembly GCA_026018925.1 of Tupaia tana. NCBI lineage: Eukaryota > Metazoa > Chordata > Mammalia > Scandentia > Tupaiidae > Tupaia > Tupaia tana. The sequence continues at coordinate 96,264,157 of JAKSZU010000009.1, forward strand.
ATAGAGGGTGGGCTGAAGTTCTTTCTAGGCAGAAAAAATCTTGACCTTTGGAAGGCCCTTCAAAATACATTTAAGGTAAACTTAAATCTTTTCTTTACTTAAAATAGGATTAGGCCAAAACTGGCCCAGGACACCTCCGCCCTCACCAAGTGAAATAGATAAATATATTAGGATTCCTCAAATTAAGTTTTAGATCCCTGTAAAACTATATAAGTATCATTCTTTATTAAGATCCATAGGAACTAATATCTATTCTTGAGATTTTTCTTTTCTCAGCACCATTCCCGGTAATCATAAGATGGCTGCTGCGCCGCATCAGCTGATAATCATCTCTGCTTACCGGAACCACCTTCCCAAAACTGCATTCCATGGAGACCCACCTACAATTGTGGAACTGCACAAGACCCACCCTTAATCCAACCCTGAATAAAATCTATGTTCCCTATTGTTAAAAACTTTTTGAGCTGAAAATTGAAACACATGGTCCCTCTCCCTTTACTTGCATGTATCACATTTTCAATAAAAAGGCACGATAATTCCTAGCAGTTGTCACTCCTCAGAGAGCGATCTCTGGGGGGTGTCTGGCATAGGAGGTGCATGAAAAGGCACTGAGGCCTCTGTCTTCTGTTCACCTTCGCCGCCTCCATCGAGATAACCCACCCACGCCGAGGCTGGTCCCTGGCAAGTCATGGCACTCCAAAAGTGAGTTAATTTACAGCTGCAGTTTCCTCAACATATTACTCCAAGCAATCCCTACTATTCAGTTGGAGTGCAGCATGAAATGTATTTAGTGTGCTGAACATGGACTCCCTTGGTTATACAGAGAGCCATGAATACAGGTCTAAAAGGAGAATAAGTCACCTGAAGAGCAAATCAGAAAATCATCTCCATGTACACCATGACTTTTGTGAGGTTTTTGTTTTGTTTTTGATACTCATAGCTACAATTTATTTCAGGGATTTCTTAAGGATATATAGGTGGACCATAAGGGAAAAGGACACAGGTGGAGTGTGGAGAAATTCATGAGCATAGGCCATGACATTTTATGTTTCTGAGCCTCTGAACATGCTCTTTATTCTTCTTAAAATGAAATGTTCCTCCCTATCTTCCTGGTGAACTCTTGGTCATCCTTCACAAGTTAGCTCAAACCTGGCCTCCTCTCTAAAGCCTTGTTTTCTGGATATCTCCATTCCAAACAAAGTTAATTATCTCTAGCTTATTTTTCTCAGTTCAGCTGCCCTTTTGTTTGCTCACATGAAAATTTGTGCTTTCTGCTAATGGTGCCATCACACTAAATTTGAATTACTTGTTTTATTTGTCTGACTCCTCCACCAACCTGCAGACTCCCTGAGGCTAGAGACCAGGACTGTCTTATTCTCACTTGTATACCTAGTGCTTAACACAACACTTGGTATGTAGTAGGTGCTCAATAAATATCTGTTGACCACATGCATGGCTAGAGCTCCATAGGGAAGTTTTGTCTAGATTGGGCATGAATTTGGAAAGTTGATAAACAACTCCCTTTGAAGTAATGCTACTCTATAAATAGGGCTGTTTGTAGATGTCAATGTATGAATGATGAGATTGAGTGGAAGCAAAACAATAGGTGGGAAACAAATTGTTCCATGGTGTGTGTAGAACAAGAAATGAGTCAGGAAACAATGAAAGAAGCAGGGCTGAATTAGATAAAACAAAAGATTAGCATGAAGTAGCCTGCAGGAAGCTGCACAGTGGGCAAATAAGGAAAAGACTGAGTGAATGGTGAGCTAAGAGTAACAACTAGAACAAGGTATTGTATTTTATATTTGCTAAAAGCCCTTTATGTACACTGTTCACTGAATCCTCACAACAATTTACAAATATAACTATTACTAACCCCTCCTTTTTCAATTTTAGCACAAGAGAAAGCTGAGATTCAGAAGTTAAAGTAACCTGGCACAGTTATGCAGCAATCTAATGAGAAAGCCAGGACTCTAATCTAAGTGCACTTACTCTATACCTGTACTATTCCCTAGAGTGTCGTGGGGCAGGAGAATTAGGGCACATGTCATTACCATTCTATTCAAGGCAGCTCAGGCACTCCTGATCATGATATATATATATCCCATCTGGATCAGGGGCACCTCCCTCCTCTGTAGGTTTATAACACCTTAGGATTCCTAGTATCACACTGAGCATGCTGCATCGCAATAATGCTGAGGTTTTTTGTTTAAGTTTATTTATTGATTTCTTCTATGAACAGAAAAAAAAACAGAGAAAAAGAGACAGAGATAGAGACAGCATCCCCAATGAGGTGTTGATGGGATGATCCTCCCAGCCTCAGCCAGCCCTTAATAATGGGCCCATGCATGCCCCAAATATTCAGGGGAGTCCCCACTCAAAGTAAATCTGGAATGACCCTCCCCACTGTATGTGGCAGCCTTGCAGAGTGTTGAATTTTACTTCTGAAGACCACTGCCTGGTCCCATACTTACTTTTCTGTCTTCCCTGTTATCACTCCTGCTCTCTGCTCCTCCTTTTTACTTGCAACACAGCAACCTTAGTGCATAATACTCAATGGGCTATGACTAAGGAGTAAGCACTAACAAAGGGTAGCTTAATGGGAAAAGATGGGACATGGAACTCAGGAAGGGGCAGAGAGCTCCAGACCAGTAATTGTTTGACATCTCTAGAGAAACAAACCACTCTGCCCCTTTGAAGTCTGCTACAAGGAGTCCAGATCCACACAGACAAAGAGATGGAATCCCTAGTAAGAATGCTATAATTCTGAGGCCACTAGGCACTCAAGAGCCTAGAGTAGCCATTCAAATGAGTAACAGATAGCAAACAGACCACAAACATAGAAGAGACACAAATGAAAGCCATGAAGCTTTAATGACCTCACTTCTCAGACAGGAGGGGACAAGGCAGAAGATCTGAAAGGGAATTAAATGAAAAAAAGAAAAAAACATGGAGTATGGAGTAGCCTGATAAATGGTTCTTCTAAATACCTCCATGTTAGAATCCCTTGATCCAGAGTTGCCCCTTTCAGGGAATAGGGCAACTGAGGATTTTCTACCCCAATATCACCCTCCAGACCCCAAAATCTAGATGGGACAGGCAAATCTCAGGCCCTCTCAGAAGTCATCTTAAACTGAGTTGTGAGCTGTCTATTTCAAGAACTAGTGCAATTGAGGATTTTTCTGCTTCAACTGCACTCTCCAGACCCCAAAATCTAGACAAAGTCAAAGAAATCCTCATCATGAATCTAAACTCAAACTTCTCTCTGTGGATACCACATTGCAAAACACAGAGGAGAGAAATTGGCACAGAAGTACCTCACAGTAAATGTAAGCAGAAAACTTCACCAACAATTTAGCCAAAAATGAATACACCACCAAATGACTAAAATTCAGAAAAGAGAGACTGCATAGTGAGCAGCAGGGAAAAGGACAGAGCTGCAGAGAGAGCATGGCTCATCTCTTCCCACATGCCTCTGAACTCTCAGTTGAAACTCCACAGCTCAGCCCAGGTGCACCTGTTCTCTAGAAACTGGGAGGCCTTCATAATATCCAGTTCCATTGACAAAAGTGCAGGTTGTTTGGTGAGAATCAGGGAAACGGAACTGCAGAAAGATTGCAGATCACCTCCTCCTGCACACTTCTGAATGCTAAGATTTAACTCCTCAAAATTAGGAATAAACACATAATCCATCAGATGATCAGAAACCACCACAGAGGCACAAGAAATCTAAGAAACCATGAAAATATCTCTCCCATAAGGGAAAAGAATAACTCCTCATCATCCACAGACAGTACAATGAAACTAGTGGAGATGTCAGATAATGAATTCAGAATATTCATAGTGACAAACTAACAGAGATGCAAGAGAAGATAGACAACGAACTCCAGAAGATGCAAGAGAAAAGAGACAACAAATTTCAGGAGGTAAAGAAGTTCTTGCACGATTTGAAAGAGGACATACACACCATAAAAATAACTAAAAGGAACTGTGAGAGATTAAGGTTGTAATCCAGGAAATCAAAGCCTCCCTTGTAAGTGTTAGAAGCAGATTAGATCATAAAGAATATTGAATCTCAGCTGTAGAAGACAAAAACCTCTGGACTAGAAAAATTCACCAAAAATAAAGGAAATAACTCAACAAATCATAGTAATATAAGAGAAATACTAAATACCATTAAATGCCCAAACATCTGGATAATCAGTATCCCAGAAGCCGAAGAAAATAATAAGGGCATTGATAATCTATTCCATGAAGTCCTGCAAGAAAACTTTCCAAACGTAGAGAGGCATTCAAATATCCAGACCCAAGAAATACGAAGGACCCTACATAGAATCAACCTAAAAAGGTCTTCTCCAAGACACATTGGTCAGATTGACCAAAACCACAGACAAGATACTAAAATTGACAAGAGAGAAATGTCAAGTTACTTTCAAAGGATATCTCATCAGACTAACATCAGACCTCTCATCGGAAACAATGCAAGCAAGGAAAGAATGGGAAAATGTATTCAAAGTGTTAAATGAAAAATGGTTTCAACCAAGAATACTATACCCGGCAAGATTATACTTCATATGGGAAGAAAAGACAAAAACATTCTCAGATAAACAAAGCCTGAAAGAATTTACCAACACCAGACCAGTTCTCCAAGAAGTTCTGAGGAGAGTGCTATACAAGGAAAACTAAAGACAGACACACAGAAATAAGAGTACAAAAAAACAAAACAAAACAAAACAAAACAAAAAAAACAAGAAAATGGTCGACATCATGGTAGAGACAAGTCTGGAAAGATCAATAATAATGTTGAATGTGAACTTCCAGAATTTAAACAGAAAGATTGGACCACAATAACACTGCAAATTCAACAGAAGAGAGATTAATTACATGAGACTGAACTGGTAAAATAAAATTTAATGACTTTTGACTAAAACATTATTGATTTTCTTCTATGCTTTTATTTTCCAGATTTACGGATTTTTGTCATCTTTTCAGCTGATAGGTTCAGCAATTTGTTAAATTTTTTTAAAAAATTGAAAAATAAATTTTTCTCTCTTCCTGACCCCTTTGCAATTGGAAAATATTTGGGAGTATTCTTATTTGTGGTATATGGTTATTCACATAAGTTCAATAATAACTGTTGCCTTCTATCAGAAAAAAAAGAATTCTTTGATCTGTGAATGTTATTTTATATGCAAAAAAAGTACATTTCAAATGTGATTTGAGTTAAGGATCTTGAGATGGGTGGATTATCTTGAATTACCTGAGTAGGCTCTAAGTGCAATCACATGTTTTATTATAAGACAGGCAGAGGTGGGGCCAGTAGATAATGTGGAGGTTAAGGCACTGGATCTTACATGGCTAGCTGTGCAGTTCAAGTCCCAGACGTGGTGGCTTGAAAATCTTGCCAGGCACTTGTGTGTGTATACCCAAAATCCTGAGAGGAGATTGGAAGAGAAGGGATAGTGCCTTGGCCATCTAGCCAGGGGGTGGTTTCTCATTTCCTCTCTCTTTCTGGAAAGAACATTATACCCTATTGTGAAAACTAAAATTAAAAAAAAAGACAGAGGCAGAGGGAATTTTGATACACAGATGATAGAAGCAGGGAATAAAAACATGGAGGCATGTGCACAGAAGCCAAGGCATGTCAGCAGCAACCAGAACCTGAAAGAGGCAAGGAACAGATTTTCCCCTAGAGTCTTCAGAGGAGCCATGACCCTGCCAGCACCACTGATACTAATTTTGGATTCTAACCTCCAGAACTTTGAGAAAATAAATGTGTGTTGCTTCAAGCACCAAGTTTGTGGTAATTTGTTATAGTATCCATAGGAAACTAATACAAAATACATTTTTAGTTTTTGCATATGCTGTCACCCACACAAATTTTGTAGAGTGAAGACAGATGCCCAGCCTTTATCTACTACCTTCTCATTTTCCCATTAGGTAAGAAATCTGGGATCACTCGTCTTATATCTGTCCTTTGTTCCAGGAAGACAGAGTGTAATGATTCAGAAGCAAGATACGGGTTGGGTAGAACAGACTAGGCAATGCTGAAGCAAGAGTGGGCAGGTGGGAATCTGCCTAATTGTTAGGGTCTGGGAGCCAAGATTCAAGCAGCAGTCAAGACCAGTCCACAGCAAACAGGCCTGGATGTTGAAGAAGAGAGAAATGGGTATGTAAGATTTCAAGGAGAAGCCAACCTTCATTAAGAAGATTGTAAAAGTCATGCATCAGGGCCCAAGGTATTAGATCATCTGGGCAAAGAGACCAACCACTGGGAACCTGGTGTCAGACAGACTGAACAAGAGTGGTGATAGGGCACATTCCATACTACACCTTCTCTTGCCCTTGTTAAGGTTAAGATGTATCCCTGAGGATGGGGTTGGAGCTGAACTTACAAATAAAAAAAAAAATTGCTGTCACTTCATAGTACATACTGCGTGCAGGGCATTGTGATAATGTGGCTTAAACATATTAACTCAGTCTTCACCACAATCATATGAGGTAGCTGCCTTAGTTATTTCCATTTTGAAGAGAAATGAGGCTTGGGAGATTTTATAAGTACTCCACAGTTATACACTTAGTAAGTGAAAGAAACAAAATCCAATCTGAAATTTGAAGCTGGGGCTGCCTGCCCCATTTTTAAAAATAATAATTTAATTTATTATTATTACTTTTTAATTTGACCAGAGAGAGACAGAGGGAAAGAAAGAAAGAAAGCCACCAGGTCTGGGACCTGGATTGCAGTCAGCCATGTGGGAGTCCAGGCCTTAACTATCAGGCTACCTGCTAACCCCAGCCTGCCTTTTTTGCCAATAGATCTGAACCTCAAATTGGGAGCTTTAAAAAACACCCCTGCCTGGGCTCCACCTCCAGAAATTCTGACTTAATTGTTTATGGGAGAGACTTGGTCATCAATTAAGAGAAAACTCCCTAGTTGATTCTAGTACCAGAGTTGAGAATCACTGGGCCAGGCCATCCTGACTTGAATGACTGGCAGCACCTCTGTTGGGTTCTTTCAGAGGTGTTTGGTTGTTATTCAAATAAATCTCTTATGGATGGAATTTCATATAAGTTTAGAAGACAATAATAACCATAATGATGATAACAATCATCTAGTAACTGTAGAGCTGTATAGATTTAATCGTTTACAAAAAGCCTTTCATATGCATTCTTTTCCACTTAATCCTCACAATGACCTTGTGAGGTAATGATTGTTAGCTCCATTTTACAGATTATCACAACGAGGATCAGAGACAATAATAAACTCACCAAAGAAGTCACACAGTCTAGAGCAGAGCTTCAGTCTTTTGATTTCAAAATCCTTACTCGTTCAATTACAGCACAGGTACAATCTGCTTGGGTCACAGATTGGCAGAAGTGCAGGTAGGTAAACAATAGCTACATATGTCTCCCAAACTCAGCTCTTTTTTCCATGCCAGCAGGTGCAGCCCCAGCCTTAGCCTTCTTTCACCTCAGCAAAATTATTCTGTAAGATCCCCATTATTTCTAGCACCAGTTCTCTGTCCAGTTTTCAAGGTTGTGGTTCAGTTTGTCTCTCACATATCAAGTTTATTTTTTCTTTTATAATGACATAAATAATATCAGCATAAATACAAAGAAAAGAAAAAATAATTCACTGAGAGTCTTGCCACTGCAATGAGTCATTTGTTTTAATTTTTTATACACCCCTATCCAGGGCTTGGTCATATGCATAGATCATGTTTACACACTTATATTCATAGCATCGATGCAACTTCATATTCTATTTGTGTTGCTTAAACATTATATCATAATCATTTGCTGTATTGCTACAGCATCTTCATAATTATCATTTTTTGAGAAGTTTTTGCTATAGGGCGTGTGTGCTCGCCAGACAGACAGAGAGAGACAGAGAGACAGAAAGCGAGAAATCACTCCCCGGAGGGATGACCATACCGCAATCCGTTCTCCTCTATTCTCCTCTCGGGATCTTGGGCACGCACGCACACACGCCCGGCGTGAGTTTTAAGCCACCGGATCTGGGACGCGAACCGCGGTCGACTACATGGGAGTCCAGCAACATAGCCATTACGCTAACTTCTGGTCCCCATAACTATCATTTTAATGACCACATACTATTTCAGTGAGTGTGTACACCATCATTTACTTATTTCCAATTTTTCACTATTATAGATAATGCTTCAATAAACATCCTTACACATAACAGTTTTTTAATGTTTTGGCTTTCCCAAACTATCCATCACATTAAATACACATCTTCTCATTCAGTCCTCCATTCATCCAACCATTCATCCTCTCTGCAAACATTATCAGGGCATCAGAGCACATTCACAGAAGAATCAGACATGGCTGTTCAGTCTAGTGGTAAGATAGGCTCTTTAGCAAATAATTATGATATGCTCTAAGTACTATCAGAGTCCACTGGAGAGAGTGATGAATTCTCTTTTCCTATGGTGGTTCTCTTGCTAGAACTTTGTCTCCTACCTGGCAGCTCTAATTAGCCTTATTTCTCCAGTTTCTGCTTTCTCCTTTGGCTGGCCTCTGGATCTCCCTCACTCAAAGTCCCCTTCCTCTGAGCAATCTGGCCCAGATTAATGGTGATTAAGGTGGCTGGATCCCATATGACTGACTGCACAGTCCAAGTCCCTAGAGACTTCAATCTGGTGTCTTTTTTTTTTTTTTGAGAGGTTTTTTGCTATAGGGCGCGTGCGCTCGCCAGACAGACAGAGAGAGACAGAGAGACAGAAAGCAGGAAATCACCCCCCAGGGGGGATGGTCACGCCGCAATCCCTTCTCCTCCATTCTCCTCTCGGGATCTTGGGCACGCACGCACACATGCCCGGCGTGAGTTTAAGCCACCGGGTCCGGGACTCGAACCGCGGTCGACTACGTGGCAGTCCAGCGACATAGCCATTACGCTAACTGCTGGTCCCAAGACTTCAATCTGGTGTCTTAAGAAACACATAGGGCACATGTCTGTATATGCCCAAAATCCAGAAAGGAGTGGGAGATGGAAGAGAAGGAATTGTGTCATGACCATTCTCCATGTGATTGCTTTTTCACTTTCCCTCTCTTTCTCTGTCTCTGATTAGTGCACATATCCCCTAGCAATAGTAATAATAATAATAATTCCCATACCCCTTACTTATACCCCCTAATCTCTCTATCTCCATAAGTCCCAGGCAGCTAATAATCTACTTTCACTCTCTCTATAGTTGCCTGTTCTGGACATTTCATATAAATGGAATTATACCATATGTGGCATTTTGTGTCTGACTTCTTTCACTTAGCATAACTTTTCAAAGTTTACCCATATTGCAGCATGTGTCCACACTTCATTACTTTTTATGGCTGAATAATATTGTATTATATGGATATAATACAATTTGCTTACTTGTTCAAATATGATGGACATATGGGTTGTTTCTACCTTTTGACTATAGTAAATAGTGCTAGTATGAGTACTTGTGTACAAGTTTTTGTGTGGAGCTGTGTTTTTATTTCTGTTTAGTATACTTAGGAGTAGAATTGCTAGGTCAAGTGGTAACTCTGTATTTTACCTTTTGAAGGATTTCTGGACTGTCTTCCAAAGTGCCTCTTTCTACCTTTTATATGCTGCTATTCTTTTCCTTTTAACTATCACTCATATTGTCTATGTTTACATTTCTAGCTCAGATTCCATTCTGAGTTGTCTACCTGTACATTCCACAGACTATTCAACCTAACATTTCAAAATGAAACTCATCATTTCTTCCCTGCCTGTTTGAGTCCATTCCATTGCTAGTAACAGACAATACGTTGGCCTGGATAATTTGTAAAAATAAAGCCTTACTTAGCTCATATTTTGGCAGCCCAAGGTCCGGGGCCACATCTAGTGTGGATCTTGCACAGTTCTGATGACATCTTGTGATGTGATAGCAGAGCAGCTGTGTCCATGTATGTCTATGCCTTTCTCAATCCCTCTCACTCACTAAGAGCTAATAATAAGAGATTTGACAAAATTACCATAATCTTAATCTCTTCCCAGAGGCCCTATCTCTTGACACCATAGTCTGATTAAATTTTTTCCTCTTAATCAACCAATTTGATTTTAGGGGGTGAGTGCATACAAATCATAGCACTGCCCTATATTGTATTTTCTCTCCCTCCTGTATTGCTTATCCCCAGTGTGTTATAATTTACCCAGTTGCTCAAACACCAGACACGTTCTAAATTCCATCTCCTCCCTTATTTTTCACAATTTATTAGTAGAGTCTAAAGGTTCTCTTTTCTCAACAACTCTTCAATTCATCTATTCCTCTTCATCCTCATTTGCTACTTATCCAATTAAAGTCCCAACTTGACTAAAACAGTAATCATTCATCTAGCCTCTAATCTTACTGTTCTACCAAAACATTCAAAATGTTACTACTAGCATGACAAGCCAGTTTTTTGCTCAAAATTTTTCAGTAACATGCTTCAGACTATGACATGAAATTTACCTTCTTTGCCTGATATGATAATGTCATGCTCTAGCAAATATTGAATCAGGTATGCTCTCTCATACAGCTGTGCCTCACACATGCTGTTTCTTTAGCTTCAAAGACTTTCCCCGTACTTGCCCACTGAACAAATTCCTTCTCATCCTTTAGAGCCAGGGTCTACAAACCATGTACTGGTCCATGGCCTTTTAGGAACCAGGCCATACAGATGGTGAGTGGCAGGCAAATGGGGAAGCATCATATATATTTATAGCCACTACTCATTGCTTATATTACCATCTCCTGTCAGATCAGTAGCAGCATTAGATTCTTATAGGAGCATGAACCCTACAGTAAACTGCACATGCAAGGGAGCTAGGTTGTGTGCTCCTTATGAGAATCTCGTGCCTGATGATCTGGGGTGGAGCTGAGGTGGTCATGCACTGGGGAGTGACTAAAAATACTGCATTATGGTAGGTTGTATAATTATTTCATTATATATGACAGTGTAATAATGATAGAAATAAAGTGCACAATAAATAAGATGTGCTTAAATCATCTCCCAAATCATCTCCTCCTACCCACTGCCCCCAGTCCATGGAAAAATTATCTTCCGTGAAACTGGTCCCTCGTGCCAAAAAGATTTGGGACTACTACTTTGGAGCCTGATAAAATGCTGCACCTCATGAATCCTTCCCTGACTTGCTTAGGTAGACTTTGGTCTTACTTCCCCCACCTTCCCACAAAGGCTATATATAAATACCTTTACTAAAGACTTTATTGTATTTGTTTATTTTTTTATTGCCAGAGGGTATGTGCACTCACCAGACTGGGGGAGGGGGAGAGAAAGATAGAGAAAGAGAGAAAGCAACTCTCAATGAGTCATGTTCATGCCGCAAACTTTTACCTCCATATCTCTATCCTGTCAGAATGTGGGGTATGTGTACACATTTGCCTGGCATTTTTCAAGCCACTGGGGCTGGGACTCATACCCTCTCTTGTCTGAGAGACATCTCTGGTTCTCAGTCCATTGGTAGAGTAGAGATGATTGACAAATCTTGAGCCAATAACTCACCAAGTCTTTCCCAGTTTAGACTACTAAGTCCACCCACTTCCCCAGGATTTCTCTGATGATTCATCCAGGTGCCCCTTTCCTATCCTTGGGAATGACCTTTCAAAATTTGATCTCCAGTTTTGTAATAGAAAAATACTTCACATGCTGAGTTATGGTAACAAACAATATCCATCAGTGGTAGAAGGGTTGCTCTCTCTTGGCCATGTAGGGTCCAGCTCCTTGTGGATAGTGCTTAACCATTGTGCTATGGGGCTGGCCTGAGACTCCATTGTAAATCATGTTTCCTTAACACTTCTTCTTTCCTATACTGTAAGATACTTGAGGAAGGACTTTATCATTTCATTTCTGAATATACAGCTCTTTCCACAGTGTATGGCACATAAACACACACACACACTCTGAGGCAAGGCAAAGAGAAAGTTTTATTGACTTTATTGACTCTTCAACCAACTTCTCTGGATCAAGAATATTAAAAATTTGTATATTATCCCATTTAATTTTTGTTTAAGTCTCTACCTGGTATCTCTACCTTAAAAATGAAGAAACTAAGGCTCCATAAGATGAGATAACTTGCATAATATCATACGTATAGTCAAAAACAGAGGCAATGGGACCAGCAGTTAGCGTAATGGCTATGTCGCTGGACTCCCATGTAGTCGACCGTGGTTCACATCCCGGACCCGATGGCTTAAACTCACGCCGGGCGCATGCATGTGCGTGCCCAGGATCCCGAGAGGAGAATGGAGGAGAAGGGATTGTGGCATGGCCATCCCCCCTGGGGGGTGATTTCTCGCTTTCTATCTCTCTGTCTCTGTCTGTCTGCGAGTGCATGCGCCCTATAGCAAAAACCTCTCAAAAACAAACAAACAAACAAACAAACAAACAAAACAAAACAAAAAAAAACAGAGGCAACAGTGAGAGAAAAAATATTGAGCCCCTCTAAGGGTAGCCTTTCCTTAGAGGGGCCCCAACTCGAATCCTCACCAGTTTCATCTTGCCTTTAGACGCCAAACCCTAAAATAGTGTAGTGTTTACAGATTATACCCATTTAGATTCCCTCTGTAAGAGGGAAATGTGCAGAAATAAACTAAGTATCATAGCAATGCCACCTCTTGATCTAGCATAACCTCATTTTTTCAGCCCATTAGTTCAATTGGGCCCATTATAACCATCTCCATTTCTCCCCTTTGGGACTTTGATCATCCTCCTAGCTGTCTAGATATTTCTGTGGGCAAGTGCCTTTCACATGGATTGATCTAAGATGAAATGAGAGTTTTCAATAAGAATTTTTCTCAGGAGCTGAGGCGAACATGGTGATTTTTAAAAAAATTATGAGACCCTAGAAATAGTTTACAGAAGAATGATTCCTTTTTCCTAAATGGATTTCAGATCTTTCCACTGATAGACTTGGATGACAAATTAGAGAGCAATCTCCATTCCTATTCTTGGCCTCAGTCCTGGCTGAATTGGATGCTTGACCATTATTCTTCACTGCCTGGAAAGTTTGGGTTAGTTCCACCATTAAGGCTAGTGGGATTTTCTGTCCATTCCAGAAATCTGCTTTATTAGTGTAGCTTTGTGGTATTGGTAGGTGGGGTGGGGGATGAGTGGAGGTGGGAAGCTGTCGGATTACCTCCTGGCCCTAGGAAACTACACATGTCCTGAGTGGCTTTTCTGTCTCTTTAAACAACTACCCTGGGTTCTGGTCCCTCAGGTAAGAAAGGCACTTTCTTTCCTAGACCAAAAGAGGCCTTTTCTTTCACTTCAGTAAGCCTAGCAGCTTTTTCTGTATCTCCTCTTAAAACTCTATGGATCTCAGGGAATCAGCAGTTAGTGTAATGGCTATGTCGCTGGACTCCCACGTAGTCGACCGCGGTTCGCGTCCTGGACCCGGTGGCTTAAAACTCACGCCGGGCGCGTGTGCGTGCCGCCCAAGATCCCGAGAGGAAAAGGGATTGCGGCGTGACCACCCCTCCTGGGGGGTGATTTCTCGCTTTCTGTCTCTACGTCTCTCTCTGTCTGTATGGCGAGCGCACGCGCCCTATAGCGAAAACCTCTCCAAAAAAAGAAAAAAAAAAAAAAAAAACAAACTATGGATCTGGCCTCTGAAAATCCCCCCTTCTCCCCATCCTGTTTCTCTTGGCTGCTTGGGTTTTCCTGAAACATATCTGGCAAACATTTCTTGCAGTGGTGGTAAGGCTCACCACGATACCCCTGTGGAAAGCAATGCTAATTGTCTATCCAGTAGCAATTTTCCTATGCATCTTTGCTAAGAGACAGAAATATATAGGTCCTTGATAATGAATTAATCAATCCTGGGGGCCAACCCTATAGTACAACAGTTAAGTGCTGTATAGAGAAAGCTGGATCCTGCATGGCTGACCAGGTTTCAAGTCCTGGCCCCGTGGCTTGAGAAATATACTGGGTATTTATGTGCATGTCCAGGATCCTGACAGAATAGAGAACTGGAGGAAAAAGGACTGTGGTATAATGAGGCCCCATTGGGAGAGTCTTTCTTTCTAGTTCCATGCTCTTATGCACACCTTCACATACTCTTTGGCATAAAAAACAGCTACAACAAAACAATGCCAGGATTCCCTATCCCTGGTTATCTTATTGGCAAAACAATAAATTTCCCTCATAGCTTATGTCACTTTTCTTTTATAAGTTTATTTATTGTACATGCATGTGTTCTAGATAGAGGGAGAGAAGGATGAAGACAGAGAGACAGAAGCACCCTAGACAGAGTCTTGCCATACCACAGTCTCCTTCCTGTAGCCCTCTTGCTCAGGATCTTGGGAATACATGTACCCATGCAGTGTGTTTTCAGGCCAATCCAGGGATCCAAAACTGTGGCCATCCATATGGCTCCTAGCAGTGCAGTTCAGTTTGCTACTGACTATACCACCAGGCTGGGCCTTGAGTCACTTCTTGATTTATCTTCTATTAATTGAAAATTTGAAAATGAAAAATTTCTATTAATTGAAAGCATGTTGACTAACACTCAAATTCCCCATTTCACAGATCTAGTGGTCAAGTATGCCCAATGCTGTAAGACCCTGCTCTCTTTCCATCACTTATTGTCCAGAACTTAAAAATCTGTTCCAAGTTGGTCCAATCAACTTCATTCTTCAGGGAATTTGAAGTTGGTCTGGGGAGCCACAAAGTGTGGCAGCTTGTCATTGAAATTAAGTCTCTTGAGTGGCAGGGTTCCAATGAAGATGGCCCACCAGTTTCTACTGTTAAAGTCTACAGACCAGTCATGGTTCCTTCCCTTCCTGAAGACAGCTCTTCCTTTTGTTGATTGCAACCAAAGGAGCCTTAGATAATAGCATCTAACCAATTAGGACTAGTTCTATGCTTCTGTGACACATAGCTGTTATTCTAGACCTGAAATTACAAATTGCTTTTATTTTCCATGTCAATACTGATTCATTGATAGTGGTTGCCTAGCATACTCTGTTAAGGACTCTGAAATACAGTCAGCACTGAAGCTGGGCTTCGATGAACACCATGGACAGAGGAATGAGGAGTTGCACTGTTTGTCCAGTATTTTCAGACCCTATCGGGGCTAATAACTGAGGCAGTTCTTTCTTAGCCTATGTGACCTCTTTAAGGAGCCTGTTTGTTTGCCTAGTTTACAAATTCTGTGACCTTGGATAAATTATTTTCCTTCTCTGAGCTTCAGTTCTTTGAGTGTAAAATAAAGAGGTTGAATCAGATGGTTATGAAGTCCTTTCTAGTTCTATGACTCAGGTCAGCCCCCTTCAAAGGTTAGTACAAGAATCCCTGTCTCTTCCTGTTTCAGAACTCACTACCTTCCCCACTATTACAGCATTCACTGAGTTCCAGTGTCTTGTCTGAGAGACATCTCTGGTTCTCAGCCCATTGGTAGAGTAGAGATGATTGACAAATCTTGAGCCAATAACTCACCAAGTCTTTCCCAGTTTAGGCTACTAAGTCCACCCACTTCCCCAGGGTTTCTCTGAGGATTCATCCAGGTGCCCCTTTCCTATCCTTGGGAATAATCTTTCAAAATTTGATCTCCAGTTTTGTAATAGAAAAATACTTCACATGCTGAGTTATGGTAACAAACAATATGCATCAGTGGTAGAAGGGTTGCTCTCTCATGCTCTCCCTCCTCTGCCCCTGCCTCTATTCTCCATGCCATGTGCCATCCAAATCAGGCCTTCACCCTACCCCATAGCTTCTCCTGGCCTTCCCCTTCATCTCTTCCCTAAGACACAGTCCTACATTACCCAGGACTTCTTCTCTTACACCACAACCTCCAGCACCTTGCCCCCTTTTGCTCACTGGACTCTGTTCTTCAGTAGCAACCCAGCCTTTACCTTCCTTCAATCCTGACACCCCACTTCAGTGTCATTGCCCACCTCACAGGTCTCTTTTTCTGCAGCTGCTGCAGTCTGAACAAGCACAACAACAAGAAAATTACCACATGTATTAAGGTGAAGCTCTTGTTGGACAGCTGCAGATTTCCCTTGGCAGGATTTCATTTTGATTTTCTCAGGTTTCCTATGGAGTCTGAGTTCCTGCCCAGACCCACCCCCCCACCCCACCCCAGATGTCTGGTCTGTAGGGAATAAAACCCCTTGCTACCCTGGCCAGTCCTAGAGGACGAGTCTCCCACCATATAACTTCCTTGTCCACCAGTCAGAGGCCTAAGGGACAGAGAAGGCAGAGGAAAGTCAGCCAATAGGGCAGGGAGTGGCTGCTCCCCTCTCAGCCCTCTTCCATCCCACCACCATAGGGAAGTTTAACTCAGAGTTGGGGCCTGAGGGTAGGAAGCCAAGCTCCACCTCACTGAAGCAGAAACCAGGTTCGGAAATAAACACATAAACAAATTACCAGTGCGTCAGGAAGGGTTGCTGATGGAGAGTTGAGCTGACCCTGGTTCCACCCCTGGTACTTCCTCCAAAGCTTAGGACCTGCCATACCCAGTTGGACCTGAAAAAGGGAATGGTCTACAAAGCATATGTCCTGTTCAGCTTCTTAAGTGCTGAGCTTGGCCAGGCTGGGGCCTCTGTCTTCATTGTTGCCCTTTTCTCCCTGGCCTCTGAGTTCAGAATCCCATGCTAACTCTCTTTGCTTTGCAAGCCTAGGTTCTTGCTTGTCTCTCCTGTGGACCTCTGTTGTCTCTTGCTGGTCTTTCACCATTCCCAGTCACAATCCCAATACTCCCCAAGCACATATGCCTACATGGGCCTCCCTCTCAGCTTCCTTTCCAAATGTCCACTAGGAATCTTAGAAATGGCCCCAGATAATGCTTACTTTACCCCAACCTTACCCCTCACTCTTTCAAAAGTCCAGGCAGATCTTTCTATTTAAATTGTCTGGGCCTCAGTCTGTCCCAAGATCTTTGTCCCAAGAGTTCTGTCCATCCCCACAAGCACCCCTGGAGAGTACTATATGCTATGGAGTAGAATTGCAGTGTGTAGGCTCTGGGCCTCAGAGAGATTTTCCCAGCCTGTACCTACTTGTTTTTGCCCTTTTCTGCCACTCCCAGCATAACCATTAAATGGTGCTAAGCTTTCAGATGCTGAGAGTGCTCAAGAGGATTCTGTGCTAGAGGTCACACAGGTCACAGCTGCTAGCCTTGGTCAGAGGAAGGAAATACTGTCCTGGGCAAGCCTAGAAGTTGCACAGGTCTACTAGTCTATTACTGTATCATCCAGACCCAGCACAGTGTCTGACACCTAGGAGGCACTTAACAAATAGGTTGAATATGTGCATGCAGAAATACTTAAACGAATGAAGCTGACAGGGCCTGCAATGGTATCTCCTCATATGGCAAAACTCCTAAGGCCTCTGCATGACATTCCTATGACTGCCATGACCCATTAACACAAACTTAGCAGATTAAAATAATTCTTATGACACTCCCATCTTTCGACCCCTGGGCCAGGATCTTCGAGGGAGGACTGCTCCCAGCAGCTTCAGCTCTGGGACCCCCCAAGCCAGACACCCCTCTTTCAGGCAGGTACACTTTTTTTTGGTTTTTCCTTTCTTTTTCTGTCCCCTTACCCACGTCTTTCATTTGTAAATTTCTCTCTTCTGATTAACACATAGGAACGCCCTCAATTCTACCACACCACACTCCCATCTTTCGACCCATGGTGAAATCGCGCGCGTGACTTTTTCTTTATTCTACACATTATTTTCTTTCCAATTATTCAATCCTCACTTCCTTTATCTACACCATCTCTGGCTGTCTAGATAGGTCTAGAATTACAATTCTGAAACATTCTAGCATTTTAAGACTCTCTAGAATCCTCTATTTCACTGAACCACCTGCAAAGAAGGAGATACATTTCTTTGGACACCTGAATAGAATACCTTTTCTTGGATTACATTACTAAACACAATTGAAGAGAGACTTTGGTGGTCTCCATTCCACATCAGAAAGGAAACACACTTTCTCCTATTCGAAGAAATGTTCTCGTAAAAGGTTTTTCAAAGGGAACACATCACCCAATGGTTAGAAGTAGAAGAATCTCAGGCCTGAATAAAGCAGGAAATATGTCTCCATCAAAGGAACACAGTAACTCCCTTCCTTTTCTTGAAAAAATAGAGGACACTACCAAAATGTCCGAGATAGAGTTTAGAACATTCATGTTGAACAAGTACTATGAGCTGGAACAGAAAAGAGACAATGAACTACAGGAGATGAGAAAGTCCTTCAATGATATGAAGGAAGAGATGCTGAGGAAAAATAAGACGGAACTACTAGAGGTGAAGTCTGAAATACAGGAAATCAAAAACTCTCTCGAAAGTATTAAAAGTCGATTAGACCATGCTGAAGGTCGAATCTCTGATGTAGAAGATAAAACTTCTGACCTAGAGAAAACCACCAAAAAGATAGAGAAAATAACAAAAAAACATGAAGATAACGTATGAGAATTACTAGATTCCATTAGACGCCCTAACATCCGAATAATTGGTATCCCATAAGGTGAAGAAACTAATAAGAGAGAAGATTCTGCATGGCTACTGGGAACTAGATATTTCAGGGGACAGGAGAAATGAAGATTTTCTACTCATAATTCAGCCTCCAGCAAGCAAAGCTAGTGTGGCAGGAGAGTTGAGCCCTTCCTTCAGAGGATTCCGCATGGCTACTGGGAACTAGATATTTCAGGGGACAGGAGAAACGAAGATTTTCTACTCATAATTCAGCCTCCAGCAAGCAAAGTTAGTGTGCGATCACAACAGAACAGCAAACAGATTCTAGAACACCTCTGTCTGCTTGCTCCTGAACATTGAGGCTTAACTTCAAGAATTTGAAAGAAACATACCATCCATCAGATGACAAGAAATCACCGTCGGATCACGAGAAATATGGGAAAACGAGAAAATACCTCTCCTCCAATGGAAAAGAGTAACTCTCCTTCATCCACAAGCAGTTCGGTGAAAGTCATGGAAATGTCTGATAAGGAATTTAGAGCTTTCATAATGTAGAAGCTAACAGAGATGGAAGAAAAGAGAGATAATGAACTGCTAAAGAGAAAGGAGAAAGAAGTTGCCGAGTTCCAGGAGATGAGGAAATTCTTGCAAGATCTAAAAGAGGAATTACACACTTTACAAAAGACTCAAAAGGAACTGCTAGAGATGAAGTCTATAATACAAGAAGTCAAAATCTCTCTTGAAAGTATTAAAAGCAGACTAGATCATTCAGAAAATAGAATCTCAGATGTAGAAGAGAAAATGGCTGGCTTAGCAAAATCCACCATGAAGACTGAGAAAATGGCCCCAAAATTTGAGAATGATATGCGAGAAGTACTGGATACCATCAAACGTCGAAATATCCGGATAATTGGCATTCCAGAAGGTGAAGAGACCCATAAGGGCATTGATAATCTATTCCATGAAATCCTGAAAGAAAACTTTCCAAACCTAGAGAGGCATTCGAAGATCCAGTCCCAGGAAATACAAAGGACCCCAAATAAAATTAAGAAGATCTTCTCCAAGACACATTATAGCCAGGTTGACCAAAGCCGCAGACAAAGACAAGATACTAAGATTGGCAAAAGAGAAACATCAAGTTACCTACAAAGGACATCCCATCAGGCTAACAGCAGATCTCTCATCAGAAACAATGCGAGCGAGGAGAGAATGGGAAAATATATTCAAAGTGTTAAGAGAGAAGCAATTTCAGCCAAGAATACTGTACCCGGCAAGATTATCTTTCAGGTGGGAAGAAAAGACAAGAACATTCTCAGATAAACAAAACCTGAAAGAATTTACCAGCACCAGACCAGATCTCCAAGAAGTTCTCAAGAGTGTGTTGTATCAAGAAAATTAAACACAGACACATGGAAATAAGAGTCCAAAAACTATGAAAGTGGCCAACTTAATCAGAGGGACAAGTCTGGAGTTGAATATTATATCCCAGAATTTAATTGGGAAAATTGAACCAGAACAGAAGATAAAAGTACATGAGACTGATAGGTTCATGCACCTACCATTTGAACAGAATCCTAACTTGTTTCCTGGCTTTAAGTGAAGTTCCTTGGCACTTCTTTGAGTTAAGTTAAAACTGGTTTTCTTAGTAGTAATGAGTGAACTCACCATTGAAAGTAGTTAGATTATGTAGGAAATTGTGTGATCAATGCAACGTGTGTGGGAAGGGAATGAAGGACAATTGTAGGCACCAGAGGTGGTGTGAGAGGAGGGTGGGAAGGGACAGAGGGTCCGAAAGAGGGGTGGAAGTAATTCTAGGAACTAGTAATGGAAAATTTTTTGTAATGTGCATGATTGTGTCACTCTGCAGTGTGTACTGGATGGGAGATTGCATTTTGTATGCTGTGATGAAGCTTAGGGAAGGAATGTAAATTGAATTACAAAAAAAAAAAAAGATTCAGAAAAAAAATATGTATCTATTCAATGACTGCAGTAGGATATGTAGCCACAGCTAGGTGCTACTTTATAGGATGCGTAAAGTAAGACTTGTGTTCATGGAAATGTGTGTATCACCAGTGTTTGCTATGAGGGTATTTGGATTGATTAGGGTCTTTGGCGATACAATAAAATGTGAGGAGAAAACAGTATAGAAAGCAAACATAGATACCAGAGACAGTGTGGGAGGAGAGTGGGAGATGGGAGAGGGTAGGAGATAGGGAATCAAGGATGGGGGGGGGAAGGCAAAACATACAGAAGACAAGAAATGGAAGATCATTTGCTGACAATAACATGTTTGTTGATGTGCTTGATTGAGACAATATATAGTGTACTTTGGATGGAAAATCTCATTTTGTATGCTGTAATGATGTTCAGTGAATGAATGCAAATAATAAATTGAAATAAAAAAAGAAATAAATATTTGCTAAACCTTTAAAAAAAAAAAAAGAAAAGAAACTAATAAGAGCATGAAAAACCTATTCCATGAAATCTTGGAAGAAAATTTCCCAAGCATAGAGAGCACTCAAACATCCAGACCCAAGAAATACAAAGGACACCAAATAGAATCAACCCAAGAAGATCTTCCCCAAGGCATATCATAGCCAGACTGGCTAAGACCACAGATAGAGATAAGATACTAAAACTGGCAAGAGAGAAACGACAAATGACTTACAAAGGTCACCCCATCAGGCTAACACCGGACTTCCCAACGGAAACATTGCAAGCAAGGAAAGAATGGGAAGATGTATTGAAAGTGTTAAGAGAGAAACAATTTCAACCAAGATTATTGTATCCTGCAAGATAATCCTTCATATGGGAAAAAAAGATTAAAATCTTCTTAGACAAACAAAACGTGAAAGAATTTGCCAGCACCAGGCCAGCTCTCCATGAAACCCTGAAGAAAGTACTGTTCCAGGAAAACTAAGGAAGTAACAGCCAGAAACAAAAGAGTAAAAGGCAACTAGGACAATGGCCAACTTAAACGTTGGGACAGAAACATTAACATCAATAATAACATTGAATGTTAATGGGTTAAACTCTCCAATCAAGAGACACAGACTGGCTGAATGGGTTAAAAAACAAAAACCCTCTATCTGTTGCCTACAGGAAACCCACTTCATGGATAAAGATATACATAGACTGAAAGTGAAGGGTTGGAAAAAGATTTTCCATGCAAATGGGAACCAAAAAAGAGCTGGAGTCACAATACTAATCTCTGACAAAATAGGCTTTAAAACAAAAACTGTTCGAAGAGACAAAGAAGGGCACTATATTGTAGTAAAAGGATCAATCGATCAAGAAGCTATAACGCTTATTAATATCTATGCGCCTAACACAGGAGCACCCAAATATGTGAAGGAAAGACTGCTAGATATTAAAAGGGAGATAGACTGCAACACACTAATTGTTGGAGACCTCAACACTGCACTATCCCCCCTGGATAGATCATCTAGACAAAAAATAGGTAAAGAGATAAAAGATCTAAACGATATAAATCAAATAGACTTAACAGACATCTATAGAACTTTCCAACCCGAAACCTCGAGATACACTTTTTTCTAGCCGCCACAGGGAACATTCTCGAAGATTGATCACATCATTGGGCACAAAGCAAGCCTCTACAGATTCAAAAGCATAGAAACTATACCCAGCATCTTCACCGACCATGATGGAATTAAACTTGAGTTTAATTTCAAGAGAAATTGTCAAAAATACTCAAATACATGGAAACTTAATAACCTACTCCTGAATGATTCCACAACTACTGAAGAAATAAAGACTGAAATCAAAAGGTACATGGAAGCCAATGACAATGAGGACACGAGTTTCCATAATCTTTGGGACACTACTAAAGCAGTCATAAGAGGGAAGTTCATAGCAATTAGTGCACATAAGAGGAGCATGGAAAGAAGGCAAATGGATCACCTAACATCATGCCTCACAGAATTGGAAAAGCAACAGCAAAAAGATCCAAAAAACTCCAGAAGAAAGGAAATAATAAAGATACAAGCAGAAATAAATGAAATAGAAAATAAACAAACTATACAGAAAATAAATGAAAGTAAAAGCTGGTTCTTTGAAAAGATAAACAAAATTGATACAACACTAGCGAGAATTATTAAGAAGAAGAGAAAAAAGAACCAGGTGAATCAGATCTGCAATGAAGCAGGCAAAATAACAACAAACATAGTAGAAATAAAAAACATTATTAGAGGATACTATGAACATCAGTATGCCAGAAACAAGATAATTTGGATGAGATGGACAAATTCCTGGACATGTATAATCTACCTAGATTGAGCCAGGAGGATATAGAAAGTCTGAATAGGTCCATAACAAGCCAGGAGATCAAATAGGTTATAAATAACCTCCCAACATAGAAAAGCCCTGGCCCTGATGGATTCACCTCTGAATTCTACAAAACATTCAAAGAACAGTTAACCCCCATTCTGCTCAAGTTATTTCTAAAGATCCAAAAGGGTGAATCTCTCCCTAATTCATTCTATGAAGCCTCTATCACCCTTATCCTTAAAACAGATAAGGACAGGACAAGGAAGGAAAACTATAGACCAATATCCCTGATGAATATAGACGCGAAGATTCTCAACAAGGTACTAGCAAATCGTATCCAACAACTTATAAAAAAGATTATACATCATGATCAGGTAGGCTTTATCCCAGGAATGCAAGGTTGGTTCAACATACTCAAAACCATAAATGTAATACATCATATTAATAGGAAGAAAGATAAAAACCATATGGTCATATCAATTGATGCAGAAAAAGCATTTGATAAGACACAACATCTCTTCATGATCAAGACTCTCGGCAAAGTTGGCATAGAAGGGTCATTTCTCAACACACAATAAAAGCTATCTATGAAAAACCCATAGTGAACATCATCCTCAATGGAGAAAAGCTGAAAGCTTTTCTACTAAAAACGGGTACAAGACAAGGATGTCCACTTTCTCCACTCCTCTTCAATATAGTACTAGAAGCCTTGGTCATCGCAATCAGAAAAGAGGAAAAAATAAAAGGCATTCGAATAGGAAAAGAAGAGGTGAAACTCTCTGTATTTGCAGATGACATGATTGTATACATAGAAGACCCAATGGTTTCCATAAAAAAATTTCTGGAAGTAATACATGAATACAGTAACGTTGCAGGATACAAAATTCATATCCAGAAATCTATAGCATTTCTGTATACGAACAAAAGGCAGACTGAGATAGAACTGAAAAAAGTTGTTCCATTTACCATAGCCACCAAAAGTATAAGATACTTAGGGATAAATCTAACTAAAGAAGTTAAAGACCTCCACAAGGAAAATTATGAGAAGATAAAAAAAGGAATTGAAAATGACACAAAAAAGTGGAAGGACATCCCATGTTCCTGGATTGGAAGAATTAATATAATCAAAATGGCAATTTTACCCAAATTAATCTACCTATTTAATGCAATGCCAATCAAAGTACCAGACACATTCTTCACAGATCTAGGAAAGACAATCATAAAGTTTGTCTGGAATCATAAAAGACCCCATATTGCCAAAGCAGTTCTGCACAAGAAGAGTGGAGTGGGTGGCATCTCACTCCCTGACCCAAAAATATACTACAAAGCTTTGGTAATCAAAACAGCATGGTACTGGAACTGGAACAGACAGGTAGACCAATGGAACAGAATAGAGTCCCCAGAAATGAAAGCTCAAACATACAGCCAACTGATTTTTGACAAGGGGTACCAGTCAATCCAGTGGGAAAAGGGAAACCTCTTCAGCAAATGGTGCTGGCAAAACTGGATCTCCACTTGCAGAAAGATGAATCTGAACCCCTACCTCTCACCTCTGACAAAAATAAATTCAAGGTGCATAAAAGATCTAAATCTAAGACCTCAAACTATAAAACTGCTCCTGGAAAACACCGGGGAAAATCTGGGAGACATTGGGGTAGGGAAAAACTTCTTAAATAAGACTCCCAATGCACAGTCTATGATCCCTAAAATAGACAAGTGGCATTACATCAGAATAAGAAGTTTCTGCATGGCAAAAGACTCAGTGATTAGTGTGAACAGACAGCCCTCAGAATGGGAAAATATTTTTGTAAACTATGCATCAGACAAGGGACTAATAACCAGAATCCACAAGGAACTCAAACAGCTGTTCCAGAAAAAGACAATCAATCCTATTAAAAGATGGGAGAATGAGTTGAAAAAACCACTCTCTAAAGATGACATACGAATAGCTAAAAGGCATATGAAAAAATGCTCAACATCCCTCATTGTAAGAGAAATGCAGATCAAAACAACAATGAGATATCACCTAACCCCAGTCAGAATGTCTAAGATTAAAAAAACAAAAATGATAAGTGCTGGAGGGGGTGTGCTGAAATGGGAACTCTCTTACACTGCTGGTGGGATTGTAAATTGGTCCAACCACTGTGGAGAACAATTTGGAGATTCCTCTAAAATCTACAAATAGAACTACCATATGATCCAGCAATCTCACTCCTTGGTATCTACCCAAAGGACAGAAGAATATTTAATCAAAAAAGTGCTTGCACATCGATGTTTATTGCGGCACTTTTCACGATTGCTATGTCATGGAAACAACCTAAATGCCCACGAACTGATGAATGGTTAGAAAAACTGTGGCACATATACTCAATGGAATACTATTGATCCATAGAAAACAACAAAACCCTGGCTTTTGAAAGAAAGTGGATGAATATGGAAGACTTACTGCTGAGTGAAGCAAGCCATGCTATGAAGGATAGGCATTGTATGT
Source organism: Tupaia tana (assembly GCA_026018925.1). Taxonomy (NCBI): domain Eukaryota; kingdom Metazoa; phylum Chordata; class Mammalia; order Scandentia; family Tupaiidae; genus Tupaia; species Tupaia tana. The sequence continues at coordinate 96,289,388 of JAKSZU010000009.1, forward strand.
CCCCACTTAATATATACCGAGTGTCTGCACTCTAAAAATATATATATATATATTTGAAAGCATACTGCTTCTGTTGTTATAGAGTTATAAAATTATACAAAATTATAAGACATATTTGAACATTATCTTTAAAATTCAGTATTTTGAAATTTTGAAAGTTGTTTGTAAACTGTCAAGAATTATGGCGTATGAGCTAAAATTTTTTGCTATGTAAAGTAAATGTTTGTGGAAAAATGTAAAAATAAATAAATGAAAGAAAAATAAATAAATAAATAAAAGACAGGGAAAAAAATAAAATAAAATAATTCTTATTATTAGCTCACAGCCTGTCTAGACTTGAAGTCGGTATGGGCTCAGCTGGGTTCCCTGCTCAGTGTCTCATAAGACCAAGATCAAGGTTTTGCCTGTATTGGACTCTTATCTGGAAGCTAAATAAGAATCCACTTCAAAATTCACTTAGGTGACTGGCAGAATCCACTTCCTGTGGCGGTAGGTCTGAGGTCCCATTTGCTTGCTTGCTGTCAGCTGGGGGATGCTCATTGCTCCAAGGTGTTACATGAATGTCTTCTTGCATGTCACATTCCATTTTCAAATCAGAAATAGTGCCTGAAGTCCTTCAGAGCTGTTTGCCTTTCCCTTCTGCCTTCTTCTTCTGCCACCAGCTAGAGATAGTTCACTGCTTTTAAGAGTTCATATGATTAGACTAGGTCCATCCAGCTATTCTCCTTTTTCCAATTGTGGTAAAATACAGAAAATATACCACTCAAGCATTTTAAGTGTATAATTCGGTAGCATTAATATATTCATATTGCACAACTATCACTACCATCCATCTCCAGAACTTTTTCATCCTCTATTACTGAAATTTTGTACCAGTTAAACACTGACTCCTAATTCCTCTCTCCCCAAGTCCCTGGAAACCACTGTTCTACATTCTTTTTCTGTGAATTAGATCACTCTAGTTACCTCATATAGGTGGATGGCTTACTTCACTTAGCATGATGTTTGAAAGTTTATTCATGTTGTAACATGTGTGATAATGTTCTTCCTTTTACAGGCTGAATAATATCCATTGAAACTCTCCTTTTTAAGTTCAACTGAGCTATATAACATTACACAACCATGGGAAACATAGATCACCATATTTACAAGTTCTGGAAATTAAGAGGTGAAATCCCAGAATCATTCTTAGAAATTCTGCCTATTACAGTCTCCAATTCAGGGATGTGGAATATTGCTGTCTTCCACCCAGAGCAAGGGAGATGGTAAGGGTGACTGCCATGAGGAGTGGACTGAGTGGTCCAGTCTTTATTGCATACCTACTATATACAGGGTCCTGATTGCTGCTTTTATATGCATTATTTCATTTTATCCTGATAATACCATTGAGAAATATATATTATAATCTCTATTTGAAAAATGAAGAAACTGAGGCCAAGAGAGTCTAAATGACTTAGCCAAGTTCTTGTAAACATAAAAAGGGAACATGTGCCTGACACTAAAGTCCATACTCTTTCCACTATTTCTATACTGCCCTCCAAAACTGGAAGTAAGACTACTCAAGCCTATGAGGGTATGATCAAGTGGCTCTTGCTCCCACCTCTCACTCACTCTGCCAGGATGTACTAGAACATAACTTGGGAATGCTGGCAGAACAGCAGAGAGTGATTGTTAGGGACTGAATATTGTGTCCTCCAAAATGTGTATGTTGAAATCCTAACATTTAATGTGACTGTATTTGGAGATAGGGCCTACAAGGAAGTTACAAAGGTTAAATGAAGTCATAGTATAGTGTCCTGATGCTATAGGGCAGATGCTATTATAGAAGAGAAAGAGATACCAGAGCTTCTTCTTTTACCACCATGTGAAGATAGAAGGATGGCAGTCTATAGGCCAGAAAGGAAACCCTCACCAAGAACTGAATTGGCCAGCGCCCTTGGACTTCCCAGCCTCAGGAACTATGAGAAAATAATTTTGTGTTGTTTAAACAACGCATACTGTGGTATTTTGTTATGGAAGCCTGAACACATTAATACAGTGACCATGATACACACAGCAACAGAAATCAAGATTTAAAGAAAGCTCCCAGTCCACTTGTGCAATCTTACTCTAGGTCTTTGACCTTTCTGGCATTCCCTGAGAGCCAACCTGGGTGTCTTTCTGATCCTGGTTGTTAGGCCTAGAAAAAAAGGAGAAAGGGTCAGTTTCTGAGGCTCAGGCTGGCTTGATGTTGATGCAGCTGCTTGTGAACTGGGTTTGGCTGCTGGAGCCCTGTATGCAAGGCCACCTCCCCAGGCACGGCCAAGAAGGTTATAAGGGGAATTAGCTACAGCTGAAAAACTGCAGCAAGAATCAGGGTGAATGAATAGTGCCATCAATGTGCAATTCATTTGTGATTGTGAACAGCATATTTGGGATGTGACAATCGACTGCACAGTTTAGCAGCCAGTGAAGCTGGTTTGGTTTGGAGGCAGTTCAAGACTCTGAACTGAAAATATCATATTTTGGGGGGAAAGACCAAGAGCATCTGTTTTATTAATAACTCCAAGACTGGCTCCTTCCTCTCACATTGTTAGTTTCTTTTGTCAGAATGTGTAGATTCTCAACTGTGGCCCTTTGAAGAAAAGCCACTAGTTGTTCAGTGGCATCTCACCCTTGGGGCTGTGCATTAGTTATCTATTTCTGCTTAACAAGTTACCATAAATTTAATGACTTAAAAAGCATAAATTTATTATTTCATGGTTTCCATAATCAGCAGTCTGGACACAGCTTGCTGGGTCTTCTGCTCAGGCTCTCCCTGCATTGAATTCAAGGAGTCTGCAAAGGCCTGCAATCTCATTTGAAGCTTGGGGTCCTCTTCCAAGATCACTTGTTGCTGAAAGAATTCTCTATGATTGTAGAACTTCAGCATTGATTTTCTTGTTGGCCAGGGATTACTCTTAGTTCCTGGAGGCCACCCTGAGATCATTGCCACATGGCCCCTACCATGGGCAATTCACGACCTGATTATTTTTGCTTCTGCAAGGTTTAAAAGAGAGTGTTTGCTGTGGCACACTGTCTTTCTTTGTCTCTAGTTTAATTGAAGTAATTACAGAATCACAGAAAATTGTAAAGATAGTAAAGAGATGTCTCATGTATCCTTCATCCAGTGTTCTCTAATAGTTACACCTTATATAATTATAGTACAATATCAAATTCAGTAAACTGACATTGGTATAGTGCATATTTGTAGTTCTATGCCATTTTATCATGTGCAGATTCATGAAACCACTGCTGCAGTAAAGACTCAAAAACTGTTTCATAGCTTTCTCTTGTGCCACACACATATTGCCTTCACTCCTACCATCCCTAATCCCTGGCTCCTCTGCTCTCCAACTCTATAATTTTATTATTCTGAGAATGTTACATAAAACACAGTATGTAACCTTTTTTTTATTTTTTTTTGGAGAGATTTTCGCTATAGGGCGCGTGCGCTCGCCAGACAGACAGAGAGAGACATAGAGACAGAAAGAGAGAAATCACCCCCCAGGGGGGATGGTCATGCCACAATCCCTTCTCCTCCTTTTTCCTCTCGGGATCTTGGGCACGCACGTACATGCGCCTGGCATGAGTTTTAAGTCACCGGGTCCAGGACACAAACCGCGGTCGACTACGTGGGAGTCCAGTGACATAGCCATTACGCTAACTGCTGGTTCCTGAGAATTCTTTATACATTTGAGATACATGTCCTTTGTCAGACACATGGTTTGCAGATATACTTTTTCCCAAGTCTTTAGGTTTCTCTTAAGAGACTCTTTCACAAAGTTAAACTTTTTACCTTTGATGAAGTCAAGCTTATTAATTTATTCCTTTTATGGATTATGCTTTTAATGTCTAATTTAAAAGCTCTTCACCAATTCCTAAGTCCCAAAGATTTTTCTATGTTTTCTTCTAAAAGTTTTATATCTTTACATTTTTATAGTTAAGTCTGTGATCCACATTGAGTTAATTTTTGTATAAGATGTGAAATTCAGGCCAAGTTTAATCTTTTTCACTATGGATATCCAAATGCAGAAGCCCCATTTATTGAAAAGACATCTCTTTTAAGGACTTACCTGATTAAATCAGTAAAATCTTTTTTTTTCTTTTTTGAGACAGAGTCTCACTTCATAACCTATACAAGTCTCAAGCTTGCAATCTTCCTACCTTGGCCTACCAAGTAATGGGGATTATAGGGGTACACCACAGTGTCTGGCTTAAAGATTTAATTAGGAATTGAACTTAGGCCTCCCATGTAGTCTCAGCCTATGGACCAGCAATGTCTTAGTTATACACACCACCATGGCTGAGCCTCTTGCAACCTTCATCAAGTCAATGTTTGTCACTGACATTCAGCTAATAAGCAATATTTGGGACCCAAATATGAGACTTTCCTTAGATATGACTTCTTTTAGCTAGAGGATCCCTCCTGTCACTTTGCACTTCTCTCTGAGACTTTTAAGACATCTCTTCTGTCTGAAAAAAATCAAGCTTACAGAAGAATATGCCCAACTAGAGCCTTGCAGCCATAGACTCCAAAAACATCTTTGAACCTTCAGACCAGCCACTATTGTAGAGGTCCTGGGCTGATAATCTGACTCTTTGTGGCATGGTGAAATCAAGTCACAACGGTTTTTTTTTTTTTTTTTCCAATCTGGAGCTATTAATTATTTTTTTCAACTCTGGAGGTTATAAAGGAGTAACTGGTTGAAGAGGTTGAGAAAATTTTAAGAGAAAAGGTGAACTGATAATTGTAATAGGAAGGCCATTAGAAGAGACCCACTTGAAATAAGTGGGATCACAAACACGTTTCCTAATCAGCCTTCATGAATACAGTAAAAACTCGAAGCAAGAAGAGTGAGGAAAATCACAGAAGTCTCACTTGGCCACCATAAATATTCTCTTATTTTTTCACCCTCATACTTCTTTGGACTTTTTTTTTTTTTTTTTAGAGAGAGAGTTTTGTTTTGTTTTGTTTTGCCACAAGGCATATGTGCTCACCGGAGAGACAGAGAAAAAGGAAGTGAGAAATCACCTCCTAGGGGGATGACCAGGCCTCAATCCTTTCTCCTCCATTTTCCTCTCAGGATTTTGAGCATGCACGCGCATGCACCTGGTGTGATTTCAAGCCACCGCCAGGTCCAGGACTTGAATTGTGGTTGATCATGTGGGAGTCCAGCACCTTAACCACTACACCACCTGCTGGCCCCTGAACTTTCTTCTTTACAGCCCCATCATTCCCAATGTCCATGTCCTCCCTGGGACTGAACAATGTGGTAGCCCGAATTCCAGTGTGTGCTATGGAAATGCCATTCTAAAGTTATAAAACACCCCTACACCCTCAATGGTCTTTTCAGAATACATACTCCACCTACTCTACTAATTGCTAAAATCAGGTTCTGTGTGAACACAGCACTTCCTTTACAACACAGCTCCTTCTCCATTACCACACACACACATTGCTTTAAAATAGAGTCAGCATCACCTAAATCCTTGTGACTGCTTCAAGACCATTTCTCTCCACTATTATGCAAAATCTCTTCCTCCTTTAGTTTTTGTTCATCTGGTATTTACCAGCATCTAATCTCTTCTGTCCACTATCGTAGTCCTCCACTTTCTCTTCATTGTCAGAAGATTTTTATCTCCCTTAGTTTATAAATTACTTGGCCATTCCACTTCCTGTTGTTACATTGACTGACTTCAACACTCTTGTGAATAATTCCATTCATATCTTCAGTCCAGTTGTTCTTAATCTGCAGTCACTTGGAAAAATGTTAAAGTATTGATGTTTGGGGCCAGCTCAAGCCAATTGAATCTGAACCTCTGGAGTTATGGTCGAGAATAAATATTTTTAAAAATACCCTGGGAATTCTAGTGTGCCTGGATTTCAATTATGTATTTTTTGTTAGTTTGGTTTTGGGTTTTGGAGAGGTTTTTTTATATAGGGTGCGTGCACTCACCAGAAAGACAGAGATAGACAGAAAGCAAGAAATCACCCCTGGGGGGATGGCCACGCCGCAATCCCTTCTCCTCCATTCTCCTCTCGGGATCTTGGGCATGTACGCACGCGCACAAGCGCATGGCGTGAGTTTAAGCCACTGGGTTTGGGATTTGAACTGCAGTCGATTACATGGGAGTCCAGTGACATAGCCATTACGCCATCTGCTGGTCCAGCAATGATGGTTTTTAAATTTCCCATTGCTACCTCTATTGTAAGCTAGGATGGAGGACTACTGCACTGGTCTTACAGATTCTTGAATCTCACCTAGAATCTTGGTGCCTTTGAATTTTGATATCTCAATAGTACCACTACTATCTTCCAGCTCTCACACTTCTCTATTCTGGAACTTCTCCCATCTCATTATAACTTTATATTTTTTAACCCACCATTTCTTCCTAATTTATTAGCAGCAAACTGTCCTTGTCTCTTTCTTTACCCACCTATCCTATTTCTTGTGTTCAATAATTTTTATTTGTAACTTCATCATCCAAACTTTCTTACCTATCTGTTGTACTTATCTCACAAATTCCATATTTGAATCAACAGGAACTACCTCCTTTGCTTTCCTGCCAGAACTTCTGGAGAACAATTGGGTACCATTCATACTACCAAAAGCGGTCTATAGATTTGATGCAATACTTATCAAAATACTGATGGCATTCATCATAGAAATAGAAAAAAAAAGTGTATATGGAATTACAGAAGACCCCAAAAGCCAATGCAATCCTGAGAGAAAAAAAAACAAAGCTGGAGGTGTCACACTACCTTAGTTTAACATATACTACCAAGCTACACTAACCAAAGAAGCATGGTACTGACAAAAAAATAAAAATATAGTGTATGATAGTATCTTTGACTGGACTAATACACAGTGTATTCATGCTGGAAATATTCCTTTTGCATGCTACAAAGATGTATAGTGATGAAATGTAAATAAAACAAATAACACGAAAGAAAAATAAAGGTTTTCCCATTCAAGTCACAAGGAACACTTTAAATTCTTTTTACGTCTGCATATAAATCCTTAATATATATGGTCCATAATTTTGTCTCTTTTTGTTGGACATTGAAGATTTTTCCAATTTTTGCAATTATAAGCAATGCTGTAATGAATAAATATGTACATGCATCATTTTACATTTGTATGAATAGAGGCAGGAAATTACATACAACATGCCATCATTTGTGTAAAAAAAATGCAAAAAAGGAAAACAGAGTTATATATGTGTATTGGAACCATAAACAAAAAACTACTAGAAAGAATAAAATCTTTGTTTGGAAAAATTGTTCTGTAAAAAGTCATCAGCTTTAGATATACTAAAATTTATGTTTTGAAATAACTTTTCAGAAATTTATCCCAATGCTATCATAGCCTACAGAATATTAACAGTGCTAGTAACAGTTATATCAGCAGAAAAAAAATCCTTCTCAAAAAGAAAAGTTATCAAATATTATTGTGATCTTGTGACTGATGTTGCTTTCAATTGCATCAATTAAAAATGAAGTTGCTGGGACTAGCAGTTTGCATAATTGCTATGTCGCTGGACTCCCACGTAGTCGACTGTGGTTCGAGTCCCGGACCTGGTGGCTTAAACTCACGCTGGGTGCGTAGGTATGCATGCCCAAGATCCTGAGAGGAGAATGGAGGAGAAGGGATTGCAGTGTGGCCATCTCCCCTGGGGGGTGATTTCTCAATTTCTGACTCTCTGTCTCTCTCTGTCTTTCTGGCAAGTGCATGTGCCCTATAGCAAAAACCTCTCAATTAAAAAGAAAAAATGAAGTTGCTAAAAGTAAAAATTTTTATGAGAAAATAATTGAATTTGTAGAAAATTGGCCCAGAAAAATCTTATGATCAATAAAGATATCACATTATTTTATTAATTGTAATATATCAAATGATGAGAAAAATATCCTGTAATTTGTAAGTTTATGTCTTTATTGATGTATCACTCTTATCCATATTATATTGTATAAGTAATAAAATATTTTAATAGAAGAAATAAAAATAAATAAAAACAAAATAAAAAACACATATAGTCAAGTGGAACAAAATAGAAAACACAGAAGTAAATTCATATATATATATATATATATAGCCAACTGACTTTCTGTTTTTTTTTTTTTTTTTTTTTTTTTTTGCCATATGTTGCATGCATTTAATGCCAGGGAGAGAAAAAGAGAGGGAAAGTGAGAAATTACCCCCTGGGTGGATGGCCATATCACAATCCCTTCTCTTCCATTCTCTTCTCAGGATTTTGGACACACATGTGCCTGCACATGCACCAGGTATGATTTTTAAGACGTCAGGTCTATAACATGAACCACTGTCAGCCACGTGGGAAGTCAAGTGCCTTAGCCACTATGCCACCTGCTGGCCCCAACAGCCAACTGATTTTTGATAAAGGTACCAAGAATATTCATTGTGAAAGGAACACTCTCTTCAATAAAAGGTTATGAAAAAATTGAATATCCATTGCAGAATGAAACTACACTCCTATCTCTTAACTTATACAAAAGTGAATTCAAAGTTAATGAGGGACCAGCAGATAGCATAATGGTTATGTTGCCGTACTCCCACATATTGACCGCGGTTTAAGTCCCACATGCAGTGGCTTAAAAACTCACTCCAGGTGTGTGTGCATGCATGCCCAAAATCCCAAGAGGAGAATGGAGGAGAAGGGGTTATCGCCTGGCAATCCCCCCTAGGGGGTGATTTCTCCCTTTACATCTCTGTCTCTCCGGGGAGTGCACGCACCCTACAGTAAAAACAAACAAACAAATGAACAAACAAAAAGCAAAAAGCTCTCTCTTAAAAAAAAAAAAAAGAAAAACGAAATTAATAAAATATTTAAATATAAGACCCAAAACTACAGAAATATTAGAATATAATGGGGGAGATACTTTAGGACATTGTTTTTTGGACAAGATCTCAAAAGCACAGGCAGCAAAAGAAAAAAAGCGAATATATGGGATTATAGCAAACTAAAAAGCTTCTGCACAGTAAAAGAAACAACACAGTGAAGAGACAAACGACAGAATGAGAAATGTAAGCCAGGCACAGTGGCACATGCCTGTAATCCCAGTTACTTGGGAGGCTGAGTCAGGACGATTGTAAGTTCAAGGTCAGCTTGGGCACCACAGCAAGACCCTGTCTCCAGAAAAAGAAAAAAAAAAAAAAGAATGGGAGAGAAGATTTGTAAACTCTATATTTAACAAAAGATTAATAACTAGAATATACAGGTAACTCAAACAACTCAGCAAAATATATGTGTATCAAAATATCACACTGGATCTCATATATATGTACAATTATTACTTGTCAATAAAACAATAAAAAACAAATAGACCAATTAAAAAATGGGCAAATGATTTGATTAAACATTTTTCAAAAGAATATATACAAATGTTTAAGAAGCATATGAGTATGGGACCAGCAGGTGGCGTGGTGGTTAAGGCACTGGACATTCCCACATGGCTGACCACGGTTCAAGTCCTGGACCTGGTGGCTTGCTTTCTCACTTCCTTTCTCTCTCTCTCTCTGTCTCTCTTTGGTTGAATTAAAATAATAAATGGATGAATAAATTAAAAAATTAAATAAACAATTATTTTTAAAAAAAGAAGCATATGAATAAAGTGATCAACATGGCTAATCACCAGAGAAATGCAAATCAAAACCACAATGAGATAACTTTTCACTTAGTCAGAATGGCCACTATCAAAAAGATAAAAAATAAATAACAACTGTTAGTGAGGATACAGATAGAGAAATTCTTTTACACTATTGGTGGGAATATAAATTAATACAGCCATTATGTAAAAGAGTGAGGAGGTTCTTCTAAAAACTAAAAATAGAACTTCCATATCATCCAGTAATCACACTACTGAGGATATAGCCAAAGAAAAGGAAGTCAGTATGTAATGAATATATCTGCACCCCAATGTTTAATTCAGCATAATTCACAACAGCCAGGACATGGTATCAACCTAAGTGTCCAATAATTGATGAATGGATGAAGAAAATGTGGCATTTACACACAATGAACTACTAAGCAGCCAGTAAAAGCAATGAAATCCTGCCATTTGAGGCAACATGGATGAGTCTGAAGGACATTATATTAAGTGAAATAATATAGGAATAGAAAGAGAAAAATTTCATGTTCTCACTCATAAGTGGAAACTAAAAAAGTTGATCTCATAGGAGTAGAGAGTAGAATAGTGATTACTAGAATCCGGGAAAGGTAGGGAAGAGACAACACTGAGATGCTGGTCAATGGATAAAAAATTGTTAGACAAAAGAAATGAGTAGGGTAATTATAGTGAACAATAATGTATATTTTAGAATAGCTTAAAAAAAGACTTTTAATGTTCCTGACACAAAGTAATTATAAATGATGGATAATGATCGATATCTTAATTACCCTGATTTGATCACCACACATTCTATTCATGTACTGAAAAATCAGTGTTTCCGACAAAAATAAAATGTGTCAATTAAAAATAATTTTAAAAAAATGTATGCCATTCAGATAGCTACCAGTACAAATGTATAGTTTCTAGTTTGAGTTAGTTTCTGAATATTGTTCATGCTTTGACTATTGTTCAACTTTCTCTCCCATTTTCCTCACCCATTATTCTAAACCTTTGCTCTCTTTTAAATAGAGGCAATGGACTATGAGCTTCTCTTCCACAACTTCAAGCTTGTTCACATTTCCTATGATCCTTTCCTCTTTCCCTATGTTCTGAGAGGAGTGTCCCTTTTACTGCCCAAGACTAACAATCTTTCTGTATTCTGCATGCTACTACCATCTAATTCATTGTCTCATTTCCTTACCTCTAAGTTACTCTTCAACCCACAGTTATGAGGTGACCACTAACTGTATGGACAAAAATCAGGGCAGATATTTCCAGATCTTTCTTTTGTGCTAACTCTTCTCTAGACCATCCATTTATGCTAATCACCTCTTCATTCTTTAAAAGAATTATTTATTTAATTTTATTTATCATTATTATTTTTAAAATTTTCTACAGGGCATGTGAACTCACCAGAGACAGAAACAGAGAGAGAGAGAGAAAGAGAGCAAGAGAGAAACCAAGCCGCAAGGTCATGAACTCAAACCATGGTCAGTCATGTGAGAGTACACCACCTTAAGCACTATGCCACCTGCTGGCCTCACACTTCTGTCTTTTAAAAACCTATCTTGGTTCTCATGATTCTCCTCTACCATGACTCACTTCTTACCTCCCTGATTGATTGCTTCTTCTAAGGCTTCATTGCTGCACCACAGTCTTTTATAGAAATTCATATACAAATATACATATATATATATAATCCATATATATATGTGTGTGTATGTGTGTGTATATGTGTATATATATATATATATATATATTTATATTTATATTTATATTTATATATAGTTTTGCAGTGTGAACTCACTGAAGACAAACAGAAGGAGAGGGAGAAAGCATCCCCAATGGGGCATGGTCTTGCCACAATCTCTTCTCCATCTCTCCATTCTATTGGTATTTTGCACATGCATGTACATGTGCCTAGGGTATTTTCCAAGCCACTGGAACTAGAATTTGAACCATGGTAGGATGGGTGAGATCTGGCTTCCTTAAACACCAGATCATGGAGCTGGCTCTATTTGTGTTTTTAGTTTGCAAATTTGAAGGTCCTCTACTTAGGTCTCATCTTTTATCACCATATAATTTCTCCCTACATAGCCTCATACTGAAGTCTCTCAAAACTCTCCGTCCAGTCCACGCCTCTTGGCTGAGCTTTAGACCTAAATATCCACTATTTATTGGATTTCTTCTCACCTGCTGCCTTCTCAGATTTTTAATGCTTCTACTATCTAACTATGAAACCAGAGTCCTGTGTTATTTATTCTTATTGGTGACACCATAATTTACTCAGGCTTTCATAACAAAACCCTGGGTTTAGTTATTTGGAGTGGCCTCACTCCCTCAACTGACTCTCACATCCAATTAATCATCAAGTCCCATTAATTCTACTTCCTAAATGGCTTTCCAATGTATCTATTTCTATCCATTGCTACTATCTTCATTCAGATCTCCCTGTGACTAGTGGTATATTATCTGTCATCACCATGACTAGTGATATAATATCTCTCTCTTTATTTTTGAGAGATTTTTCTATAGAGCACGTGCACTTGCCGGAGAGATGGAGACAGACAGAAAGCAAGAAATCACCACCACCCTCCTCTTGGGATTTTGGGCATGTGAGCACATGAGCCCAGTATGAGTTTCTAAGCCACTGGGGCTGGAATTTGAACTACAGTCGACTATATGGGAGTCCAATGATGTAACCATTATCCCATCTGCTGGTCCCCATAATATCCGTAATAGTTCTTCTGATTCCAGGTTTGACTGTTCTTTCAACTACAACCCAAATGCTTCTCTTTTGTCCATTTTTTTTTTTAGAGATTTTTGCTATAGGGCATGTGTGCTCATCAGGAAGACAAAGACAAAAAGAGACAGAAAGCGAGAAATCACCCCCCCCCCCCAGGGGTGATGGCCACACCACAATCCCTTCTCCTTCATTCTCCTCTCGGGATCTTGGGCATGCACACACACACACACACACACACACACCTGGCGTGAGTTTTGGCCACCAGGTCTGGGACTTGAACCACAGTCAACTACATGGGAGTCTAGCAACATAGTCATTATGACAACTGCTGGTCCCTCTTTTGTCCTTGTTTTATGGAAGGCCTAAAACCCTTCTACTTGGGAGAATTTGCAGATAGTCCTAACTAGAGCAAGAAAATAGACAGTATGCCCTTCCCTTTTCACTTCCCATAAGAGAATTCTATGACATTAGAACAACAAGGGTAAGAAGGAGATAAGAGTCTGTAGAGGTCAGAAGCATGGAAGAATTCAGAGCACCATCACTGCATTCACTAATTCATTTGTTTACTCAACATTTATTCTGTGCAACCTCTGTGCTGTGACTCAAGGATATGATTATGGGCTCCACTGTCTTTAGTAGATTTGATGGACACTGATGGGAACTTTTGATATAGTGGAAAGTGGAAGGAGAAATCAGAGCAATAAGAAGTCACAAGGTAGTGGGCAGAGAGGGAATTCTGAGCCTGGAGCAAAATATTATTGCCTTAGTCCCTCATTCCTTGCTCTAACGACCCCTTGGAGCAATAATTATCCCATTTTTGCAGATACCTAGGATGTAGCCAAGTCCCCCTTCCTGGCTCAGACCAGATGGATGGCAGTATAAACTTCTCTGTTGAGATGTTACTATGTGGAGTTGAGTGGGCCCCCTGAGGGGTCAAGTTGCTCAGGGTTTTCTTTAGTCTGAGTTTCCCTTCACGAATCCTTAGCTATTCATTGATTACTCACTCAAGTGTCCCCAAAGGAGGGTCTTCTATCTACAATTCTAGACATGTTTAATAGTATTTGGAAAAGCATTTTTTATACTACACAATTGCTACCAATATTGTTGGTGCAGAAAGGTTGGTCCCTCACATAGTCACTGACCTATGAGGATCAAGACTGCAAGCCTCATCAGTGGAGGAGTCTGTGTACTGTGGTTCAGTGACTTCTCCCCAGTGGTCTGAGCAAGACCCTTGGGCTAGCCTCCTCTGTGCCCCACCCTTTACCCCACTCCTTTTCTGGGAAGGGCTCTATCAGAACAAGAAGACACTGCCCCAGGGGCTTGTAATCTGAGCTAGACAGTCCAATTATCTACAATTTATGGAGCTCAATTGGAGTGAGTTCAGAAAAGAGCAACCTGAACAATTAAGGGACCAGAGGGCTTGGCTTCTGGGGCAAGATAAAAGACAGGAGGTCTGAGGCAGTAGTGGTGGTTTCAAGGGGAGTGGTGACTAAGGGTGGAGGGAGGCATGCAAGGATGTCTGCCAGCCAATGAGCATTAAAGGGGGCAAACACCTGGGAGGGAGGGGGGCAGAATGAGTGGGAACAAGGCAAGGGATGGAGCCCCAGTAAGGGTGGCCAAGAGGCTTAGGCTCAGACCCAGCTTCTGGGAGTCTAGCCATGTTGAGCAAGTAGTAAATTCAGACTTTCTGGGTCCAGGCCCTGGCTTGAGGGAATCCCAGGAAAACTCAGCAAACAGAGCAAATAGCAGGGTGGTGCCTCTGGTAGAAAGCAGCCTAGACCTGGAGCCTGTTAAAAGCATGGCCCCGTAAGAGGGATATGTGATGGAAAAAATGCTTGTTTGCTAGACCAGATGAGCTCTAAAGTATTCTGGAATATCTGTTCTGACCCTCTGAATATACAACAGGGAAGAAAGTTTCTAGCCCAACACAATTCTTAATTCGGACTTTGTCTTTGATGCTTAAGAGGTGTGTATTGGTTAAGAGGAAGCCCTGCTTTGGGACTGATCTCTACTTCTGCCAGTTTGTGTGACCTTGAGCAAATCCTTTCCTTTCTCTGGGTCTGTTTCCTCCTCTCTCACATAAGGGGTACTTTTTCTTTTTTTTTGGAGAGGTTTTTTTTTTTTTGCTATAGGGCGCATGCACTCTCCAGACAGACAGAGAGAGACAGAGAGATAGAAAGCGAGAAATCACCCCCCAGGGGGGATGGCCATGCCGCAATCCCTTCTCCTCCATTCTCCTCTCGGGATCTTGGGCACGCACTCACACGCGCTCGGCGTGAGTTTAAGCCACCGGGTCCGGGACTCGAACCGCGGTCGACTACGTGGGAGTCCAGCGACATAGCCTTTACGCTAACTGCTGGTCCTGTCTCACATAAGGGGTACCTTTTAAAGTAGTTGAAACCCTCTCTCTTTTGATGAAAGTTCTCTGCTGAAAGAAAAAAGTTCTGTAATTTTTGCTTTATAAAAATTTAAAAATAAATACATTAATTATAATAATTAAAAGTCTGTTGAATTGAATCCAAACCTTTGGTCAACTAAGGAAGGCAGGCCTTGGTTCCCTTTCTGGATGCAAAAACTCCTTCCGCTTCAAAGCTTCCTTTTCAGGTGACTGAGAGAAGCACTTTTTGGGAAGGAAGAGGGTTTAAGTCCTTGTCTCTGAGTACTCAGCTCTTGCCAAACCCCTTTTTACATCAGCCACAGTCCCCTGAAAACTTTACTTCTCGATGCCAAGGAGGCAGCCCAAACTAGTATATTTTAGAGGTTAAGTGAAGCTAACTTGACCAGAGTACAGGAGGTGACCTGGGAAAGAAGGAGCAGAATGAGTCTGATTTAAGTACCTTTGAACATGGAAGGATGACTGTGCAAATGACTTTGCAAAGAAAGGGTTTGGGTGCTACAGGCAGCAGATTGTTCCCGGTACAATCTCATTGACTAGCAGGTGATTTCAAGTCATCTTGGGAATGATACTGGAATTAGCTGTGCTTTTCTTTATCCCCTTTTGCAGAATTTACTAAAATTATTATAGATATATAGTATTTATCTATGTATCTATCTATATATATTTCCTCCATATGAGAGAGAGGGAGGGAGGGAGGGAGGGAGAGAGAGAGAGAGAGAGAGAGAGAGAGAGAGAGAGAAACAAGCACCCCAACAGAATCTTGACACCACGATCTGCCCTAAACTTCAGCCAGCTCTGGATCATGGGTACAGGCATGCCCAGTATGTTCAGGAAGGTCTCCAGATGTAAACCTGGAGCCTTCCCCTGTGGGTCAGCCTTATAGTATTGAATTATTGCTGCAACTCGATTCTTTTGGCCCCAAAAACAAGATGTAATTTTTTATTAATTTATGGTACAAAGTTCAAAAGAAATAGGAAGGTACATAATGAAAAATAAGTAGGTTTCCTTCCCTCCCCAGCTACACATTGCTTTTCCCAGAGACAGCAATAGTTACCAATCTCTTGATATATCCTTCCACAAACATTTTATATCTGTACTATATTCATGTATCCTTCTGGGGATATTCTATAAAAATACAAATGTGTGTGTGTGTGTGTGTGTGTACGTGTATCCCATTCCCCCTTGTCACAGAAATATAAGTATACTGCACACACGATTCTTCATGTTTTTAAATGACTGCATAATATTCCACTGCATGTATGCATCAATATTGATCTAATTAGTTGTCTATGGGTGAAATTTAGGTTCCTTATAGTAGTTTCCGTTACTCATAATGCTAATAAGAACTATTCTTGTATAAACAGAGCACAGATGTATAAGCATACCTTATTAAAAGTCCTTGAGCCAGATTTTAAATCCAACTATGAGGCTGCAGGAGTGGATACTCCAGAATGTGACAGCCTCATTTTGCCTCCCTTCACCATTTTTTGCTACTTTCCTTGGTCATCAAGGAAATCTGGTGCACCTAATGCCATTCTGGAACATTAATGAGAAGGCAGGCAAAGGCTTTTGATTATCCTAGTTGAGATCCAATAAGATACCCCATTGGTTAACAATTTCTGCTCATCAGTTAGGAATGACAGGTTGGTTTTAGAGGCCAGGCAGAAAATGAAAACCCATGAAGTTAGCTGCATGTAAGATGACAAATAACGGGAACAGCAGTTGGAGTAATGGCTATGTCACTGGACTCCTATATAGTTGACCGTGGTTCGAGTCCTGGATCCAGTGGCTTAAACTCACACTGGGTGTGTGTACGTGTGTGCCCAAGATCCCAAAAGAAGAATGGGGGAGAAGGGATCGCAGTGTGGCCATCCTCCCTGGGGGGTGATTTCTCGCTTTCTGTCTCTCTCTGTCTTTCTTTTGAGCACACATGCCCTATAGCAAAAACCTCTCCCCCTCCAAAAAAAAAAAAAAAAAAAAAAAAAAAAAAAAAAAAAAAAAAAAAGAAAGATGACAAATAGCAGTGTCAGGGACCAAATGGGGGTTTACAGGTGTGGGGCTGACTAGGACAGAAGCAAACTCATCTAAAGAAGGCATATTCAGGGACCAGTAGTTGGCGTAATGGCTAAGTCGCTGAACTCCCATGTAGTTGCCCACGGTTTGAGTCCCGGACCCGGTGACTTAGACTCACGCTGGGCGCGTGTGTGTGCATGCCCAAGATCCTGAGAGGAGAATGGAGGACGGGGGACTGCGGTGTGGCCATCCCTCCTGGGTGGTGATTTCTCACTTTCTGTCTCTCTGTCTCTCTGTGTCTCTCTGGCAAGTGCATGTGCCCTATAGCAAAAACCTCTCAATAAAACCCAAAAAAAAGTAAAACCAAGAAGGCATATTTAATTCAGTTGGAAAAGGGGCCCCATACTGTTAGATCTTCTGAATATTTAGAAATTCAGGTGTCATGTGAATTCTCCCCAATTTGTATATAGTAAAAATATTGATAACTAACACACACAGCACTTACTATGTGCCATGCAATGTCCTAGGAGCTTTAGGTATAACTCAATATTCATTGTAACCCTATGAAGTAGAGTACTATCATCTGTCTCCATTTTACAAATGAGTATAAAGATTTTCCAGAACGACAAAGAATTAGTGGCAGAGTAAGAATGCAAACCTAGGCTATACTCTTTTTTTTGGGGGGGGGGCTATACTCTTAATGACTACACTATACAGCTACTTTTAAAAAATAATTATATATTTAATTTTATTATTTTTTGATTTGCTATAGGGCACATACGAGAGAGAGAGAGAGAGAGAGAGAGAGAGAGAGAGAGAGAAAGCAGCCAGGTCTGAGACTCAAACCATGGCTGCCCAAGTAGGAGTCTAGCACCTTAACCACCATGCCACCTTGCCACCTGCTGGCCCCACACAGCTTCTTACTGAGGAGACCTAACCCAAACTTAAACACTGTGTAGATCAACATTGCCAACCCAAACAAAATGCCCCTGGAAAACTTCAGGTGGAGACCTCTGCTTTAGGAGGGTTCTTGCATGAGACTGGTCATTGCTCTTTTGGTTCTGCAAACCTCAAAACTGACAGAGTTCCCCTGGAATGGTTCAGACGCAAGCCAGGTGTCAGTATACCCTAACAGCCAGGTGAAAACCCTTTTCCTGGTTTCTGTCACACTGCCTGATTTTTCAATTGCTCTTGAGAACAAGATGAAGTTACAGAGCCAAGGCCAGTTAGCCTAACTTTGGGTCCTCAATAAGTCACAAAACTGTCGGTGGAAGAGTGCTGGCACTGGTTGGAATTCTTGGCTTCTAGTCCTGACCTTCTTTCTTTGCAATTTGTTTGTTTTGGGTTGATCTTCTGGCCTCTCTGAGCCTCAAGTTTTTCATCTGTAAACCCAAACTAATAATCCCTACTCCACAGTTATTGTAAAGATAGGGAAGACACTATATGTATACATGCAGTGCAAATGGAAGAATATATTCTTAGTAGTAGAGCTCGTTTGGGAGACAAGAAACTGTCATTTCCCAGGAAAAGCTACCCTGAGATGGAGCTTTTCAGGGAAAAGCTGTCTCCTCCCATTTCACCCTTCTCAGGGCTATGTCTTTAATCCCAAACTCTTTGTTCTACTGAGTCACTTTAAAGTCATGAATGAACCATGTGTGACCCTGGATATTGATTCCTGGAGTCCAAGGGACCAGTAATCTTGGAATTAACCTCAGTGCTTTGTTTGTCCATAAATATGGTTTTGCTAATTTTCCTGTTTATTTGTATGTGTTTCCATGTTAATTTACAGGTGTGTGTGGTGAGTTCAACAAGGCTAAGTTTAATATTGGAGTCTTCTGCCTTTTCTCACAAAAAATTACATCTATGAATATTAGGCTCCTCAAGAAAAGCAAAAACAAAATAAAAAGTCAGTGCCAACTGTTGAAAAGTGAGACTCAACATTACAGAGAAACCTGGTCATGTATGTCATCAACTACTTTGTGACAGAATGTGCTTGTTGAGAATAAGTCTCCTACACCAGCAAGAGGGTCATAAGCAGATAAGGTGGAGAGGGAGAGAGAGAACAGGGAGATGGCAGGAGAGAGGGACAGATCAAGCGGACAGGGAAGAAGAAGAGGGCCCAGTGGAATAAACACAGGTGTGTTCCATTGCTCTAAGGAAGGGATTGTGCTCTTTGCATCTCTCATTTTCTGACAACGTGATTATGAGTTATGGCTGGTCAAATAGATGCCTATGGAGCACTGTACAGTCTCACAGTCTTTCATTATGTTCCATTCCTGGTCTAGAGTTTTTTTCTAAAAAGCCAGCATATCAGGCTTTTGACTTTGGATGTGAGCTAAAGTGAATTGGCAAAATGATGAGGTCAGAGTGTGGAAGGCCTTGAACGACAGTTTTCAAATTGTCCAAGCATTAAGAGCCATTACAGGGGCAGGATGCCAGGTCAGTGCTCCAAGAGACTCCTGGTCCTGTGCCAGTGTCTGGGCTACAAGGGCAGGAGAAGGCTGGAGGCAGTGAGGCCATTTAGGAAGTAAGGATCTGAGCAGTCAATAGCAGTGTAGATGAACAGATCAGTTTAGGATATAGGAGATATGTGTGTATGTATATATGTATAAAATACATATGCACTGTGTGTGTGTGTGTGTGTGCATATATATATATGAGAGACAGAATATCTGGGTCATACAGTAGAAGAGTGGAAGGGACCAAATGAGGAGACCCAGATAACTGGTTTCTTGCTCCAGGGGCCAGGAGGAAAGACAGCTATTAACATAAATGGTGAATTAGCCACATAATGGTTCTGGTTCCTCTCCATCAAAAGGCTGCCTCTGTAGCTCTGAGGTCCCTTTAGTTCTGGTCTGGCTGGATGAGGCTGGCCGGCTCAGGGGCCCACAGCGGAGAGTGGCTGCTGCAGGAGCTTAGTCACATCCCTGGGGGCTAGGGAGGCCTGAAGGCTCAAAGGGCCAAAAGGGAGGGTGCCAACCAGGCCATCTCTTCAGCGCCCCACCCAAGCTCCTCGCCTCTGGCCTGTCTTTGGCCGGGCTGGTCACAAGCCAAGGTCCGCCTGTGAGGCTGAAAGAAGGCAACAGAGGGCGTGTGTGTGTGTGTGGGGGGGGGGGGGTGGTGGTGGGGTGGGGATAGAGCCTGGAAGCTGGGGAAGCGTGCAAAGTGAGAGGAAGAAGCAGACTAGGAAGATTTCACTGGGCAGGCCCCAGCGGACCCCCATGCCAGGCTGGGTTTGGCGGCTGCACCTCTGGCCCCCTGGCTCCCACAGCCCAGGTAGGAGGAGCCACAGCGCCACCCAGCGGCTGGTGTCTAGGAATGGCAGTCAGGGCTCTTCAGTGGCCCCAGAAGAGTAGGGGAACTTGGGTGTGACAGGTCAGTGGAATCTGGAAGATAGTGAGTGTGAAGGTGGGGCACATAGTGGATGGGCTCGTAAACCAGACCCTCCATTCGCTTCATGCACCAGTATGTCTGGCATATGGCACCAGATGGATCTTACTCCAAGAGAGCTGATAATATTCCTCTCAAGCTCAACAATATCCCGTGGCTCCCAATGGATCACCAAATAAACTCCCAATTCACTTGCTTGAACTTCAAGGCCTTCCATTTTTGACCTCAGGCTATCTTTCAAGCTCATCTCTTGCCATCCACTCCATACACTCTATACCACTCAGCTCCACATCCATCCACT
Source organism: Tupaia tana (assembly GCA_026018925.1). Taxonomy (NCBI): domain Eukaryota; kingdom Metazoa; phylum Chordata; class Mammalia; order Scandentia; family Tupaiidae; genus Tupaia; species Tupaia tana. The sequence goes on from JAKSZU010000009.1 coordinate 96,309,885, forward strand.
CAGTCAGCATTGACTTAAGGCACTGGGGAGGTAATGAATAAGATGGACAAAGTCCTCGTCTGCTCAGAGCTTACATTCAAATGGAGAGAGAGGTAATAAACAAGAAAGCCAATGTATAAACATTTTAAATAGTTACAAGTGCTAGATTATATAAATAAGCAAGGTGGTATGATAGAACACCTGGGGCAAGAAAGGCACTACTAAGAGTAGTCAGTTACATGTGAGCTGAGACCTTATAATGGAGAGTCAACCTTGCAAAAATCTGGACGAAGAACATTTCAGGTTGAAGAATGGCATGTACAAAGGTCCTGAGACAGGAAAATGCTCAGTATATGACAAGAAAATAAACAAGGGAGAGTGGCTGGAGAAGAGTGAAGGAAGTTGTACTGTGTTGGTTTGGAGAGCAAGTGGGCAAGTGGTTGGTCATTTAGGGCCCTGTAGGCCATGGTAAGAAGTTTGGACTTTATTCTAGTGGAGATGGAAAACTGTGGGAGGGGCAAGACTTGATGTGGTTTCCATTTTTATACAATCACACTGAGTGGGCTGTTTGTGAGGTACAAAACTGGAAGCAGGAAGACCACTTAGTGGTCTAAGAGAGAGAGGATAGTGGTCTAGACTAGGTAGTAAAAATAGAAATGGGAGAAATTATCTGATTCAAGAGGTATTTTGAGCAGGTTTTATTCATGTATTTTCTCCCCAACCAACCCAGAAACTTGTTGAGAGTAGATTCCATGCCTGAATGGTCTTTGAATTTTCATCCTACAACCCTAAGCAGTTAGACTCATGAGTGTTCACTGTTGAGTGAATAGATCTGTATGACCTGCCACAGTGAATGTGACAAGAGGTAATGGCAGTAGGACAGAAACTTGGGTCTGTAGCAGAAGTTCTGGAACTTCTAATAGACCTATTCTAATAGGCTTCTCCTTCTTCCATCTTTGTCACTTAGTATTTCCTAAAAGAATCTAAAATTTTGGTAGGGAAGGAAAAGCTAGCGTTATGGTGTTCCTCTTTGTTAGCAACTGGATTCAATGCTTTCACATATATTACTTTTTTTGACTTAATCTATTTAATCTTTATAGCATCTAATCCTATCTCTTCATTTTGGAAATAAGCATATTAAAAACTCAAAAAGGAAAAGGGACTTTATGAAGTTGAGTAGAAAGGCAAAGTTGTCATGGCAGAAAATACTATTTTGACTCCCACATGAGCCCCTCCTCCCACTTAATATTGTAATACTGTTTATTCACACTCATTATGCTAAGGTCTTTTTCAGTCTTTTGGTAATTGTTAATATTATACAATGCAAATAAATCTCAGGACAAAACCACAGGTTCTGAAAGATTCAAGGTTTCATGAAATCAGTGCAAGTGATGCTGGAGACCATCTAGTCATATAAAGCCTTTGGTAAACAGGAATTTGGCAGAGATAGACCAGTTACCACTGACAGAAGAGAAAACTGACCTAAGTAATGACAGGATCAAAGCTTCAAAGAGAATTATTTAACTCTCAAAGGATTACAAGAGGTCCTTGGGATAACTGAAGAAGCTCTCTAATTTTGGAAAAACAAAATGAAAACTCTGCTTATGACTGTGCTGCAAAAGTCAATATTATGCTCTCATGCACTTTGGTCAAGACAATTACATTAATACCCAATGCTTTGTTCATTGTAAGAATTAGTGAATATTTGAAATTATTTACACATTTTAAATTGAAACTAAATTTTTCATAATTTTAATTTTATTTCTCAAGATAAAGTCCCAGCTGAACCCTTTCCCCCTTTTCTCTGACTATACTGTGAAATGTTGGTTCCCATTTCAAGTGGATTCATTATAAGTGGCCTTTTTCTAGCACCACTTATCCTCAAATATCAAGGACTTCATGTAGTCCCAGCTTTCTCTTCACCCAGTGATTGTCAAGCCTGACTGCACATTAGACTCACTGTGGAGTTTGTTAGACAATACTGGAGCCAGAACCCCTATCCTACACTAATGAAATTAGACTCTCTGCTGGTGGGGCCTGAGCTAAAGCTCTCCAGGTAATTCTTTTTTTTTTTTTTTTTTTTTTTTTTTTTGGAGAGGTATTTGCTATAGGGCGTGGGCGCTCACCAGAAAGACAGAGAGAGACAGAGAGACAGACAGAAAGTGAGAAATCACCCCCCGGGGGGGGATGGTCACGCCACAATCCTTCTCCTCCATTCTCCTCTTGGGATCTTGGGCATGCATGCACATGTGCCGTGCGTTTAAGCCACCGGGTCTAGGACTCAAACTGCAGTCGACTACATGAGAGTCCAGCGACACAGCCATTACTCTAACTGCTGGTCCCTCCAGGTAATTCTAATGCACTGCCAAACTTGCAAGCTACTGTTGTCCTTCTTCCTCAGCCATGCTGGCACTGGACTGACCTAAAGGGAGAGCACCAGGGTCTGGGCCTGGCTAGCAGAGGGGAAATCACAGAGGCAGCCACAGCGCAATGCCAACCCAGAAGTCAAAAGGTGACATATAGTTTGTTCAGATATTTCCTTGGCATAGCCAAGAAGCATTGTGCTCTTTACTCCTTTAGTACTGTGGGTGTGTAGTCTCCTTTGCTTTTGTGGGTAGTACGTTAGGGTGGGGACTCTAATCCCTCACCTCTCTTTTCTATATCCAAGGCCAAGAGAGCCTGACTCCCTTCATATGGGCATACAGTGAGATAAAAATGCTGCTATAGTGAACATGTTATGATCATGTCATCTGTGGATCTATAATGCATTTGTTTCTTGCTCAGTTGCCAGCATTCAGCACAGTGCTTGACACGTAGTAATTGCTCAATAGGTATATTTTGAATGAATGAATGAATGAATGAATGAGTTGAACACAGGCAGGATGTAATAAATACCATGATTAAAGTACAAAGTGTTATGGAAGTATAGAGGAGGGAGAAACTCTTCCAGTTTGGGAGAGGGAGGAATGTGGAAGTCTTTATAGCAGAGGTAGCATTTGAGCTAAACTTTGAAAACTTTTAATGACAGGCAGAGATGGAAAGTGAGCATTCTGGGCAGAAGAAAAAATGTGAGAAAAGGGTGGCAAATGAGAAGGTGCAGAGTTTGTTCAGTGAACAACTGGTAGGGAAATAGGGTTGGAACATGAGTGCATGAGCACCTCTGGTGGAAGATCAGATTGGTAGGATAGATCCAGAAAATGAAGAACCTTGAATGTTATGCTCAGAGTTTACACTTGATTCTTTAGGCAATGTGGAGCCATCTGAGGCTTCTTATGTCTTTTCTGTTTTTATATGTTTGAGGAATATAATCTGTTTACTTTAGGAATATTAGCAGTGTCCTTTAGGAAACTCAACCACAGCAGCAATTTTTTTCCCCACAAAATGTCTATTTACTGCCTCTGAAGTGCCTGGCACTATGCTCAGTGGAGGACTGATTGGAGGTGGAGGAATTTAATAATAGATTAGTTGGTAGATTATTGTAGTAGTAGACCAGGAAAAAGCTACTGAGAGCCTGAAGTAGTTTAGTAGGAGTCAGGGTGGAAAGGAGAGGAAGAATTTCATGCATGCTACAGAGGGAGAATGATGGAAGTTGGTGACCATTTCAGGTGGGGGTAATTGAAAGAAAAGAAAGATCAAGTGGCTAATGGTAATAATTATTGGCATTTGAGTGATTCCTTTGTGGCCGCTGTTTTGCCAAGTGCTTCATGTTTATCATCTAGTTCTCACAATAACTCTTTCAATGTTGACACCAAGGCTCACAGAGGTAAAGAAACTTGTCCAAAGTCATATAGGTAGGAGATGGTGGTGGCTAGACTTTAACTCATGGCATCTGGCTCCAGAGACAATGCCCCTATCTCCATGCTCTGCTGCTTTGAAGGGAGTTGGGAGCCTTGTGTTTTCTTGACAAAGCAACTTCACAGATCAGCCAGGACACTGGACTCCCTCCTAACTATGCTCTCCTTTCCCTCATTGATGTGAAAGATGTGGTGGGGAGGGCCCTTTCCGCTCTCCCTCTAGCAGTTCTTTCTGAGTGCCCTCCATTCTTCTGGTGGACAGATGAGCCTGCTGAAGTGGTCTAGGAAAGTTGAGTCTGGGAGACTAGAATTGAAGCCTGCAGGAAAGGCAGAGAATGGGTAATCAATCCCCAGGTATACAGCTGTGTTTGGACCACATGGAAGTAGAATGGTGGGTTGGTTTTTAGACCTCAACCAACATTTAGGAATTAAGGAACTTTGCATCACAATCTTGAGTCCCAACTTCCCTTGAAGAATGAGGAGACCTGGTGACACTGGGTTCCCATTCCTGCAAGTCAGCCCAGGACTTGAACTTCCTGCAGTTCTCACCACTCACTTTGAGTCTGCACCTCTCCCCATACCAGCCCACCTCACTTCTTATAATTATCAGCGTGGTCCCTGCAGATGGTTGGCTTTGTGATTCCTCATCTAGAATGGCCTACTTCAGAGTTAACCTTTTTTTTTCTGAGATTTGAGTCAACAGGGGGCCAGGTACAGGGTCAGCATCCTCTGGTGCCACCCACTTTTCCAAGCCATAGACTGTCTCCTGGGGCAGTAAGCTTAACTCTGCAGAACAAAGCCATGAAGGGAGGGTTATCAAGTCTTACCATTTATTTCTTTATGGGGTTAAACAAGAGCAGAGAGGCCTCTGCTCCACAATGCAACAAAACAGAAAGCAGTACACATACAGAGACTCTCACTGAAACACAGAGGCAGGGATGAGAGGGAAGGCAGAGACAACTGAATCATAGCTGGGAGGAATAGAGGAAGGGATAGGAGACTACTAGGAAACCAGCTTGGAGACTCAGTCATAGGATCTAGTGCAAGAAAGTCCTACTTATGAAGCACAGTGTAGAAAATGGCATAAGAAAGCTGCCCAGCTCTGCTGCCTGTGATGGAGGGCAGGGGCAGCCGGAGAGGTGGTGGAAGATAGGGGCTGGGGTGGTGTAGATGAGGGCAGTCAAATGACTTTGAGGTGGAGTGTCGTGCCCCTTTACCCTGCCACTGGGCAAGGCCTTGAGCTGGTCTGAGCCAGGGGTTTCCTGGGCACTTGGTGAGGGGGTAGAGGGGATGAGAGTCTCCAAGGGTCCCTTCTCTGTGGCCATATGGTTCCTCTACTTCTCAGTCCCTTTTCCAATCCTGAAAATGCAGGAGTTAGGAGGCAGTACCTAGGGTTTCTCTGGAGCCCAAGCACCTGCCCCTTCACTTATATGTAAGCATGTCTGGAAAGGAGCCAGCACCTCTTCCCCTCCCTAGCTGAAAAGAGCACTCTAGGGATGGGGTATGTGGCCAGGCCCAAAGTGCTGAGGGCCAAACAGGGAAGTCTGTGGGAAGGGGACAGGGGAAGGAGTAGAGGGACAGGCTGTGAGAAGAGAGAAAACTGGCAGGAACTCCCTGGTCTCATGAAGTTGATTTGAAACCTAGCTGAGGCCTATGAACGATTTCCTCTCTAATAAAGGGGCCTCTCATTCATCCTTAAGTTAACCAAGTCCAGCTCTCTCCTCCTCAACCCCTTCTTAGTTTCACTCAAATGCAGCTCCAGGCCTGCCCCTCCTGTTCACTTGTTGGCACCACATCCTAGAAGGACACAGGCTCTGCTGGCACTTACTTGGGCCTGCCCCAGAAACACAATTCTGGTTCCCTTTCTTGTTGGGTCTGAATAACTTTTAGATGTCCCAGGCAAAGCGCCCCCCACCACCAGTCAGACCAGCACGATACTAAGGACCTCCAAGTGTCTCTCAGTGCCTCTTCTCTCATCTAGCCCTCTAGCATGGCTAAGCAGTTCAAGTCTCTTAGCCAGGAGATGACAGCACATTATCTTTAGTCAAAGGGTCCTCCTGCCAATCTATGGACTTTCTCCAGAAAAGAGCAGGGATTACTGAAACAGGGAACCCACTACAGGGTGAGGAGGAGTCTGGTCATTCCATAGTTGGATAGTAGCCCAGGGTCTCAGGGACTGAAAGGGATGAATACTCTTTGGTAGGCTGGGGACAGGGTGGGGATGTGGAAGGTTCATCTCTGGAGAGCTCTGGAGCCATGCCACCAGGTTCTCCTTCATGGAGGCCTGGGCTAAGATGAGATGGAGGAGTATGAGGACCCAGGCCAGGCCTGACCCACTTGGGTTCAAGTACCTCCTCCCATGGAGATCAGAAATGGAAATGTCTTTGGCCCCAAGGCCAAGATCTCCAGGGCAAGAGTGGCCCTTGGGAGTATGTGCACCTTCTGTAAGATATGGCCCTTCAGACAACGGCAGCCTAACCACGTGCCCTCAGCTTTCTATTTCAAGGCCCAATAACTCAATTCCTGTGCTTTCCCCAAAAGACTCCTTATGCAACTCTCTTTGACTTGGGGAGAAGTTCTTGAACCTGCTTCAATACTACCTATCCACTTCCCCAAAGCCAGGTGGCAGAAGCCCATGGGGCCATCTCTCCAAGCCCTCTGTCCATATCGCTCCTCTTGTCTTCTCCTTCCCTATCTTCACTCTCACCACTCATTCTGTACCTCATTTCTACCCTCATTGCCCAAGGTTGTGGGGCAACGCTTAACTGGGGACTCATCTAGCTGCAGCTGTGTGAATCTCATCTCTTAACTGGGGCCCCACCTAGCTGCAACCCTGGAGCTGCACTTGTGATAGTCCCACATGGGACAAGGTGTGCTGAAATGGCAAGAGGGCCATTGCACTGTCTGCCATTGCCTGTAGGGATATGGGCAGGAGGGAATTAAGGATCCTGGCAACAAAAAGAATGTGGAGGGGGGGAAGAGCTTCTCCCCTCTGTGTCCCCCAACATTTCCTGCAGGGCCGAGGCTGGATGAGCAGCCTCCTTCCCTGGGGTCAAGGTTCTTAGTTGGGGGTGGGTATTTCCAGCCCCCACTCCTCCCTTGATTTTGCTATGCCCCATATATGGGGGCTTGGGAGGGGGTACCTGCTGCTTCTGCCTTTTTTTCCCAGATGAGTCCTGCAGCTCCCTGGGGCCCTCTGGCCATTCTTTTGGAGCTGCTTTTGGGGTGGGGGTAGGCTAGAGGGATGTATGGTCCCCCATTTCCCTCCTTCCCCACCTGGTCCTACACCTCCAATGGGAGGAGCCCCCTCTCCCCCACCTAGGGGGTGGAGCTGATGTCGATGTGTGGTGGAGGTCTGTCCTCCCTCACTGCTGTCACTCTTCCTGTGTCAGGCCCTCCTCTAGGGCAGGCAGTGTCTCCAGCCCTAGTACACCACCACCTTGGTTGCTGGAGAAGGACACCATGGTATGGAGGAGCATGAGAACAAGGACACAGAACCGAATTCTGCTGGGGCTGAGGCAGGAGCCCCCAGAGACTGGAAACAGAGAGGGTTTGTGGTTGACATGTCCTGGGGGGTCATGGCGGGGGTGGTAGTGGTGGTACTGTTGGTGGTAGTGGTGGAAATAAGAGTGATGGAATTGCTGGTGGTGGGTTTTGGGGGCCTCAGACTCCTTGAACTTCTTCTTCTCCGACTCACAGGAGACCCACTGCACGTCACAGCACTTGGTTTCCAGCCGCTTTGGTGAAGTGTCCAGCAAGCCTGCCAATGGATAAGGAAGGTGTGGTGGGGTGCCCAGGGGGCTGAAGGCTATACCTTCCCTAGAGAGTAGGTTTTCAAAGCTGGGACTGTCCAGAATTCTTTTCCCCCTGGTTTTCAGCTTCTTCCCTTTCTGAGCTCTTCTCTCCCAGAGATCCCAGTTGGTTTCTCCAGAATGAACCCCTGGCCAGGCATGTTCTTAGTAGAGGTGGCCATTTGTCTTTTTCCCTATATCACTTGGCCCCATCCCACTCCTCACTGCCCACTCCTCTGACTACTGACCCTCATCTAACCTGACTCCCCTATCTTCCCTGCTCCCACCCCCCTGACCTGGTGCCTACCCTGGGCCCCCAGCCTCCTCCCTCTTTCCCAGTGCTCTGCCTTTACCTGTGCAGATAAAGCCAGGGAGCCCTCCGTACACCATTTCCTCATTGTCAGGGAGTATAAAGGGGCACCGGGTCTGCACCTCCAGGCAGTATTGCTTGCAGGGCACCCAGCGCTGGCATTCCTGCTGGGTCACGCTGAAGTATTCTGAGCACAGCCAGGCCTTGTAGACAGCCTGTGGGGAGAGGAAAGAGCATCAGCCCATGTGCCAGCCCCTTCCTACTTCATAAGAATGGTATGGGGGTGGCATACTTGTGGTCTTTCTAGGGGATCTCACCAACCTGACTCCAAGATCTGGGAATGGGGAGTGATGAAAGGAAGAAGGGTTTGGGTCAAGGTCACTACATCTTACTCTAAGATATATCATCTCAAACCCACGACTCTTCATCTGTAGTCATCCAAGACTTAGAATTTGTTCACTGGCAACAAAAAAAAAAAAAAAAAAAAAAAAAAAAAAAAAAAAAAAAAAAAAAAAAAAAAAAAAAAATTGCTCTTATGTCAGAGTTAGAAGGAACTTCACCAATCATCTCATCCAACTTTGTCATTTTACACTTGCTGCAAAGAGATGTCCTGACTTGTATGAGTCTACCTATTTGAATGAGGCAAATTTCAGTTCTGTTCAGTTCAGCAAACATTTTTTGATGGTGTTAGGTTTCTATATTCAAGAAATAAATGGAGAGACTAATCCTAGCTCTACCTCATTAGGGTGTTTTGTGGATCAAATTATACAGTGCCTATGAACATGTTTTATAAACTGTAAAATGCAATACAAATGTGAGGGGTTATTTTTAACACAAATAGGAATCTGCCTTACCGGACACCACATGTGCCTCTGAGCTCTACTTAATCCATATTCTGTCCTATTTGCTTCAGCCCTGTTGTGGAGCAAACATTGCAAACACTTCTATCTTTCATTTGGAATCTGTGCTTTGCAATTCTACTTCGTGAGTATACTTTCTATCTCTCATCTAGCTCACTCTTACCAGGCATGGGATCCTAACTAAGAAAGGTTCCCTATTCTATATTCTTTGGTTTTCATTAGCCCAGAGTTTCTCAACAGTGACATTATTTTTGACATTTTGGCCAGGTGATTGTTGTTGTGGGGTCTGTCCTGTGCATATTAGATATAAAGCAGCATCTCTGGCCTTCACTCATTAGATACCAGTATCATTCTTCCCTCCCCAATTGTGACAACCAAAAGAAAAGTCTCCAGCCATTGTCAAATGTCCCCTGGAAAATAAAATTTTCTCCTGTTGAGAACCACTAATCTAGTTCCTTGCTACTCCAAGTGTAGACCTGGACCAGCAGCATCACCATCATGTAGAAACTTGAGAGAAATGCAGAATATCAGGCCCACTCCCAATCTGCCAGGTCAGCTTCTGCATTTAAGCAGGATGCCCAGATGACTTTCACACATGAGGTTAGAGCCTTGCCTACATCTGGTGTTCAGGGGCACCTCCTAGGCTCATAGTTGTTCCTAACAGCATTGGTTCTCAGACATCATTCAGTTTGCCTCAGAACTCTCTAGGACATTTTTTAAATATATGGATGCCTCCGTCCAATTCAGTTTCAAGAGAACTGAGGAGGGCTCAGGAGTCTGCATTTTTGAACATGGTCAATTTTACTGCAGGAGGCCCTTTAACCATGCTCTAATATGGTCTTAGAAATGTTCTATCAGTTTCTTGCACCTACTTTAAACGTTTTCATTAAACTATAAATAACTCCACTGTGAAATTGGACTTCGGCAGTGCAATCCCATGCTGATCTTTTACGAAGCAGGGGGTGGTGGTGGGTGGCGGTGGTGCAAATCAAGTCCCCAAGGAACAAAACATTGCTTGAAACTTTGGTATCTCAAATTTAACATGTTCTAAATTTTTAAAATGTAGTTATTAGGTTTGTTAAAATCACAAATCAGTTCTCAGCCTTAAGTCTTGACCATTTTAGTAACTGCCACAAAACATAGGTGTCAGCTTTCATTCTTCTCTTTCTCTGCCTCCCCTTAACCAGTCCACCAACAAGGCAGGTCCATGTACACTTCTTTGTGCAGGTCACCATCATCTCTACTCTTGGTCTTTCCATTCCACTATCCACACAACAGTAAGCAAAGTGTCAAAATATCATTGAATTATGTTGCTCCCTTGTTTCAAACCTTTCAATGGGTTCAGACTAAAACCCAAACTTCAGACCACAGATTTCAAACCTGTGCATAACTTTGTCTGTCTCTTTCCCTAACCCCATTTTCTACCTCTCCCTTCAGCCTCATCATGCTCCACAGAGATTTTCTTTCTTTTTCCTTGAAAATGCCAGTATGTCATGTTGGGTAAAGTATCTTAACAATCTAAATGATGTATAGCGATTTAATATATGAATCAAAATTAAAAAATAAATTAAAAAAAAGAAAATACCCTGCTTCTTTCCACCTTGAGGGCTTGACACATGCTGTTCTCTTGGCCTTCAATATCTCCCTTCACTTTTTCTTTTTTGGGGGGGAGAGGTTTTCACTATAGGGCGCGTGCACTCGCCAGACAGACAGAGAGAGACAGAGAGACAGAAAGCGAGAAATCACCCCCCGGGGGGATGGCCACACCGCAATCCCTTCTCCTCCATTCTCCTCTCGGGATCCTGGGCACACACGCACACGCACCCGGCGTGAGTTTTAAGCCACCAGGTCCGGGACACAAACCACGGTCGACCACGTGGGAGTCCAGCGACATAGCCATTACGTTAACTGCTGGTCCCTCCCTTCACTTTTGATATGGCCAGGGCTTTCTCATCTTTCAGATTTCAGTTTCAATGTCACCTGCTCAGAGAATCTCCCTGACCACTCTTACTAAACAATGCTGACTTCATTATTTTCTTTTCCTTAATCATTTCTTTACAAGTATTACTTCATCTGCATCCTTGTCTTGTTTCTCTGTCAACCTTATTAAAATGTGAGATGCAGGGATAGCAGTTGGTGTAATGGCTATGTCGCTGGACTCCCATGTAGTTGACCGTGGTTTGCGTTCCGGACCTGGTGGCTTAAATTCACTCTGGGCGCATGTGCGTGCATGCCCAAGATCCTGAGAGGAGAATGGAGGAGAAAGGATTGAGGCGTGGCCATCCCCCCTGGGGGGTGATTTATCACTTTCTGCCTCTCTGTCTCTCTCTGTCTTTCTGGTGAGTGCATGCGCCCTTAAGCAAAAACCTCTCAAAAAAAAAAATGCGAGATGCATATAAGCAGACACGGTCTTGTCTTATTGACCATTGTATACTCACCATGACATACATAAACATATGTCTTAACTGAACACACAAGACAAGTAAATGAAAACATGTCTCTGCTCTCCTGGAAATACCAGTTTCATGGGTAGACACATCTAACTGGAATCTATAGTATATAATCTATTACTATAGGAGAGGTCTATTGGAGAGAAACAAGTACAGAAACTGGGAAAGATCTCAGTGAGGTGATAATAGTTGAGCTTGAACTCAAAGCAGAATTTTAGACAGAATGGTTACAGATGAAGCAAAAAGGCTTGTGAGGCTGAGGTAAAAGGTTAAAAAGGCATGGAGCTGAGAGAATGTGTGGTGTGTCAAGACAACAGAGAAGGGTTTTGTATGAGTGGGATGGAAATGATACAAATCTCCTGTTCATGGACATTTATTTCCCAGTTTTCTCTAATATAAACAATGCACCAGTGGTGCTGGCTTTAGTAGCACATACACCACAACAATGTTCCAGTGAATATTTCTGTACATATATCTCTTGTACACTTGTGCTAAATTTTACTTATATAAGTTCCTAAATACAAAATTTGGGGAATAAAAGGCAAGTGCAAGAGAATGATGAGTGAAAGGAAGGTAAAGAAAAGTAGGTGAAGGTAAGATCAGAGTTAGAGAGAGCTGGAGGGTAAAAGAGGGCAGTAAAACAGGATATTGGGGGTTAGAGGGAGTAGCAGTGGGGTAAGGTGGTAAAAGAGAGGAGCTGTGTAATAAAGAAATGGTAAGAAAGAGTTAGGGATATGGAGAGTATGGAGTGATAGTAATAGTGGGGGTAGGAAATAGTGGGTTGAGAAGAAAGAGCAGGTGAATAAGAGATGAAGGTTGCAAGGAAGGTAAAGGATAAGAGAGTGGGGTGAGGGTAAGAGAAGATGAAGAGTGAAAAAGAGGAAGATAAGAGAGAGTGGTGGAGATGAGAGGTAAAATGGGTATAAGGGTAGCTATCAAGAGGAGAGGGTAAAATAGGGGGCTGGATGATGTGCAGCAGTAAAATAAAACATTCTGTGAGTCTGATCCACATGGGAGGGTTCTAGGTTCATGTCTGGAGACCTCCCTGAGTATGCCAGCATGTGTCCATGATCTGGGAATGACTAAGGCTGGGGTGGACTGCAGTTGGGAGTATTATCTCTCTCTCCCTTTCTCTATCTCTGTTGCTGTCTCTCTCACTCGCTCATGAAACAAACAAACAACAAACAGAACTTAAAAGGAAAGAGAGTAAGAAAGAGAGATAAGAGCAAGCAGAGGGTGGGTAAGAAGGAATAAAGTGGTGAGGAAGATGGGAATATTAAAAAGCAGGAGTAGGAAAGAGGACAGAGAGAGAAAAAAAGGGTAGGATAAAATAAGGGAGGTAAGGCAGGAAAGAAAACAAAATCATAAGAACTAAGGGCCCCTGTACCTCAGAGATGCTTCTCCATCTTCTGGATTCCTGGGTACCAAGATGAGTCTCTGTCATAGCCTCTGCCTAAATCTCTGCACCCTGGACCAAGTCAGCTTCACTCTCACCCCAAACCAACATCCCTTCACTTCAGGTCACATCCACCAGTGGGGCTTAACGGCCCCAGTGAGATTTTTCCTTGGGGTCTTCCAATTCAATGTTCCTATTCCTTAATGAAGAGGCCCCAGTGGAGTTCCTGCTCTCCTCTTACACAAATGCAGTTAGCTCAGAAACAGGCTATGGTGGCTGGGCACTTCCCCCATCCACTCCTAGAGAGAAACGAAGGAGGAAGGCAGAGGAGGCAGAGGAGGAGAGAGGGGTAGCTTGACAGTGGAAGTGCGGCCTTTCTCCTTAACTAGACGACCCCCACTCAGTCCCCACACTCCCAGCCGCAATCACCATGGCAATGTATGGGTGAGCAGATTGTCTTGGGAGGACACCAGGCCTGTGGGTGGTGAGGCAGGAACAGGCAAGGAGCTAATGAGGGGAATGGAGGAAGAAGTACAACACAGGGCTCAAAGGTAATCCAATTCCTTGAAGGCACAGTTAGCCAACTCAGGCCATTATTAGCCTACATAAAGGGTGGAGGTGACCTGGGGTCCTTCTCAGGTGAAAAGACTGGCTCTCAGTGCTACAACCCGGGCATAAAACCCACCTTAGACTCTATAGCCCTATTCCTTTGATGGGCCTTGGTAGTATACATGCTCTGTCTTATCAGTGTTAGAACTGAGCCATGGAAATGGGTTGTTCGGGCAGTCCCAGGGGACCTGGACACTCACCTACAAGGATAGGGAAGAGATAGAAGGGCCAGGCTTAGGAGAACTTCAGGGCTTGCTGGAGGTAGGACATACAGGGAAAAGGAAGAAATCTTAGAACCAGGTAACAGTCGGTTGGAAAACCCATTGCAATCTTTTGCTCTCCAGTTTCTCAACTCTGGGTTGTGTATTAGAATCACTCAAAGAGCTTTTACAAAATACTCCTGCCTAGCACACATTACACCCCAGACAGACTAAGTCAGAATCCTTGCAAGTGAGGCCCACAAAATTGTAATTTCTCAAAACACCTCAGACAATTTTAGTATGCAACCAGGGTTGAGAACCATTTGTTTAGTACTGTTTCATTATCACTGAGGCACAGCAAGTGGGGGAATCACTCTTATAACCACATAAAATCATAGCAAAAGGAAGAATTTAAAGCCTGGTTTCCTGACTCTAACTTTAGGGTTCTTTCTATTGAACAATCCTACCAGCCACTCTGAATTCTAAACTCAGGAAGCGAGACACAAGGGTGTGCATGAGTAGGGAAGAACCAGGTCTGCTCTAGGGTTTTAACCTTTTCAAACTCCAGAAAGAGGTTCTCCACCAGCCTGTCCTCTGAGCTAAACCATTTGGCTCCTTGAGATGGGGGTGGAGAGGTAGGGCTGTAGGAAGCTTTGACCTGGCAGTGCATTCATTTCACCACCTCCATGGGGCCACTGCTGAGCTCAATCAAGTTCTGGCTGCTACAGCCCAGTTGCTATGGGAACTGGGAGAAGAAGGAAGCAGGGAGTAAGTAGAGGGAACACCAATTAGCCCAAAAAGGAAGCTGGGAAGGCTGTCCTATTCTTCCTCTCAGCTGAGTTGTGGAGTCACTCTTGAAATGGGAGGGGAAACATGAGGAGATACTCACTCCTCCTGGGCTCTCTGCCTTTGCCAGATTAGGGAGGATTAGGACAGCCTCACCCTTCAGCTCCCTGTCTTGCAGTCTTGACCAGGGTATTCTCATCTCCACTCTACTCTGGAAGTAAGTCCCTGACTTCTCCCAAGAGCTGCAAAAATGCATGTTCTCACACCCCAAGGCCAAGACTCAGGACCAGAGTGTTTAAAAAGAGGAGATCATCCTAGGCTCCTCTACTTGGGAGCTGTAAAACTCTCTAGGGAGAAGAGCTTCAGTTCTTGTCGACCAGGAAGGAAGCAGTTTCCTTCCTGGATTGTAACTTGCTTCCCTCTCTAGGGTCTATTTCTCCATCCAAATCCTCCCAATAGACCTTCTCTTCATGGCTGCTTGTCTTAATGTACCTATGGGACTCTTGGCCCAGGAGCTGCAGCTGTAGAGCTTGTGAAGGCAAATCAGCAATGTGGGCTAGACTTGGGAATGAAACCCACTGTCCACTGATGCTGCAGTACACAAGTAACCATCCTGTCTCCAGATTTTACTCACAGGGAAGCTAAGACCTAGAGAAGGGGTTTGGTTTAGCCAGATCCAAAGCTTGGAAAAAAAAAGACAAAAAAACAAAACCAAAACAAAACCAAAAAAAAACCCAACTACAAGCTATGGTCAGAAGGGAGGCACCTTGACTGCTAACCTAATGCTTTTTTTTTTCATTTTTACTTTTATTTTTTGACAGATTTTTGCCATAGGGCTCATGCTCTTGCCAGAAAGACACAGAGAGAGAGAAAGTGAGAAATGATCTCCTAGGGGTAAAGGACAAACCACAATCCCTTCTCCTCCATTTTCCACTTGGGATTTTGGGCATGCATGCACATGCACCTGGCATGAATTTTAAGCTGCCAGGCCCGAGACTTGAACTGTGGTCAACCATGTGGGAGTCCTTAACCACTATGCCACCCAAACTCAATGCTTTTTCAAACACTCTGGCAGGGTTTGCGAAGAGTCAAATGCTCCTATTTTCAAACCTAGGCTTTCAAAAAGTTGGATCAGAACAGGGTAAGGTCAAAGTCAGATGGGTAAGGTCAAAGGAGATGGTAGACATAACTCTGGAGACAACAATAGTTAATTAGGACTAGCAGAGTCAGGCTGGTATTACAGGCATTATAGGACAAATCTAGGTGGATGATAGAGCTTCACTTAAGTGGTTGTAAAAATAAGCAACAAATAAGCTGTCTGGCTTCTCAGAACGAGTGGTCATAAGTCAAAGTGGCCTGGCCTATCCTGAAGGAAAGGCAAGAAGGATGCTGTAAAGGTGGGTGAAAACATGGAACCAGTACAGTTCCAGAGAGCCTTTGCACCTCTGATCCTCTTATATCTTCTGCTCAATGGCCAGTGGGTAGATGGACCTGGCCTGGCCAGAGGTGCCCTGATAGAAAAGCAGTGTCACTAATGCAGGGGCAGTTCTGAAGGGGCCTAGATGATCCATGTCAATAAAGCAAGTATAGGAGGCAAGTTCATGACTCCAGAATGGAAAGGACCCTAAGAGTCATTACTTCACTACTCTATCTGCTGTTGGAATAATGCTATCCAGTTTCTGATTGTAAACCTTTTCACAGGGAGCCCACCCTATCCTAGGGCAGCCCATATATTCAGAAAACTTTAACAGTTAAATTTTTTTTTTCTTTTGAGTAGAGATAGTGCCTCCCTGAGATTTCTTTACTCACGGCTTCTACTAGCTTTTCTGGGGCCATACGGAACAGTTGCCTTTCTATCTTCCATGCCAGTCTTGTAGGTGTTTATAGACTTCTCTAAATCTGGTCTTCTCATTTCATTTTCATACAACAAAAGCTTATGAACATCTTCTGAAAGCCTGGCATTGTACTGGGAGTTACAAATAACAGAGATGAGTAAGACAGGATTCCTATCTTCAAGGAGTAGGGGAGAAAACCATATGAATCCATCATTTTAAGTCACTGTGATAAGTAGCATATATTTAGTACAGGGGTAGCATAAAAGGAGAAGTGATAAATTGTGTTTTGAGGGCTAAAGGACAGGAAAATAACTCCAGGTGGAAGAGGCTTGAATTAGGGCTTGGAAAAAATGAGTTGAGGTACATTCATGAGATGAAATAGGGAGTAAGTAAGTGTATTTCAAGCAAAAAAATCATCAGGCATAATAGCCTACTCTAAGTTCGTCATTGTTAAAGAATATAAAGGTGGACACAATGGGAGATAAGTCTGCAGAGGAAGGTCATAGCCAGATTATTATATGCTCCAGATGCTAAGGAGGAGCTGGGCTTCATCCTATAGGCAATGAAGAACCTTGAACAGGTTTTAAATAATTGCTTATGTAAAGATCACATATTACTTCTATGACTAACTTTGCAGACATCTGTCTAAAAGTGCGGATGATGGAGTGTAGTCATTAAGACTGGAGGCAGGGAGACCAGTTAGGAGACTATTGTAACAATCTTAGTGAATGATGATGAGGATCTCAATTAAGGGAGTGGCAGCAGAATTAGGAAATGGGGAGGAGGGGGTGGATGTGAGAAGAAATATTAACAGAGTAGAATCAACAGGATTATTTACAGATGTGAGGAATGAAGGAGAGGGCGAGATCCAGGATGGCTACCATGCTTCTGGCTCAATAAATACTAGTTTTATTTATTAAGGAAGGGAAAATTGCAGGAGGAATAGATTTGGAGACTAAGAAGATGAGTTCAGTTTTAGACATGTTGACTTTGAGGCACATGTGGGTTGGCTAGGTGGAAATGTCAAGGAAGCAGTTGCACATTATAGTCTGAGCTCAGAAAGGTTTGGATAAAGTCTGGGAGTCATCAGGGTCAAGGAATTAGTCATTAGGAACATAGTAGGACTATACTTTCTCATACCCTTTGAAGTTAGTCATGACCATATGATTTACTTTGACCGCTGAAGTGTGAATTGAAGTGATATGGATCACTTGTGGGGAGAAGCTTTTAGAACTGGTGTATAATTTATCACACACTCTTCCCTGCATTGCTGAGACTGTGGAAGAAGTGTTGAGATAGGCCCTCTATTATCCCTGGTCTTTTGGTGACTATCATGACCATTTGTTGTACTAAGCCTCTAATATTTGGGGATTGTTTGTTACTGCAGCATAACCTAGCTCATCCTGACTGATACAGCAATAATAGACAAAGGAAGAGGATGGCATTGCCTAGGGAGAGGGGTTAGAGAGAGAAAGGGATCAACAGTAGATATCTGGAAAACACCAACATATAAGAGGTAGGTAGGGGAATGTAATCAGATGAAGATGCAGAAGTAGTTTAAGAGACTGGAAGAGAAACAGGAGAGTGACATTCTGTAAGTTAAGGGAGAAGAGAACTTTACCAAATAGAAAGATAAAGATTTAGATGGGAAAACATTGGTTTGGGAAATTAAGAGACAGTCTTATCTGGTGAGAGCAGTTTCAGTGGAGCAGTGGAGGCAGAAGCCAGACTAGTAAATTGAAAAGGGAATGTATGTGTGAGGGGGAATGGAGATAGCTATATGTAGACTACTTTTCCAAGAAAACAAACATCCTGGGTTTTTTCCCCAACTATTTTAAGGGATGTGGTTGCCAGTCCTCTGACTGTTCTTTCCTAATTGTTCACATTCAGATGAGTACCTGTTTTAGTATCCTTTCCAACTGTGCAAGATCCCTAGATACAGTCTATCAATACAAAGTAAACTAGAGGTATCAGCCCTCCTGTCCTAGAAACTGTTTCTGTTAATGCAGCTTAAGATCACATTTGCTTTCTGGGGACTGTATTGTATTCTGCTGGTAACTCATCGGAGATGGAGAAAGGAAGTTCTGCCTGGAATGTGGGACCAAAAAGACATCCTAGATCAAAGTCACAGGACAGTGCCCAAGCCTTCTTTTGAGACATCTGTGTAAATTAAATAACCATGAAACTGTAGGATTACTGAGCACAGGGATTGTATCTCACTAATCTGTGCATTTTCCTCATGGTTTCTCATAGAGCTGGGTATACAAAATGGAGGAAGTATACACATGGAAGAACCTTCCAAGTACTTAATCCTACAGCAACTAGCCCAGATTGGAGCAAAGTAGAGACAACCAAGAAAAAAAACAAGTGACGATAATGGGTTATGACTGTTTTGCATAGAATTTTATTTTTTATTTATTTTTTAAGAGATTTTGGCCTTAGGGCATGTGCACTTGCCAGAGAAAGAGACAGTGAAAGGGAAAGTGAGAAATCACCTCCCAAGGGGGATGACCATGCCACAATCCCCTCTCCTCCATCCTTCTCTTGGGATTTTGGGCATGCATGGATGCGCACCTGGTGTGATTTTCAAGTCACCAGGTCTGGGACTCAAACTGCAGTCAACTAAGTGGAAGTCCAGTAACATAACCACTACACCATCTGCTGACCTTTTATTTTATTTATTTTATTTTATTTTATTTTATTTTATTTTATTTTATTTTATTTTATTTAAAGACCAGAGTGTGTTTATTTTTAACACTCATCATGCCAGAAGCTCAGGCTCCTTTCCATTGGTTCTCACAAAGTGTACTTCTCTGGGTGGAGCAGGCTGATGCTTCAGTTGAATCCAAGTGCCTTTCTCTTTGGTTTCCTTCCTTTTCTGATCATTTTCCTTCACATGTTTTAGGAAGCTATATCTGCTCTTAGAATGCCTAATATACTCAATACACATACTAATTTTTTGACAAGCATCTTGCCCTTAACTTTTTGACAACAATACCAACAGCATGCTGGGTAACACTGTAGACTCTTCCAGTTTTGCCATGGTAACATTTGTGGGGCATTCTTTTTTGATCAGTACCCATCTCCTTGATGTCTACAATATAATCTCTCTTGTAGATTTGCATGTATGTTGCCAAAGGAATCACTCCATGTTTTCTAAAAAGCCTAGAGAACATATATCAGGTACCTCTCCTCTTTCCCTTTGTATTTGTCACTTTGGTGAACTACTGGAAGATGGCAGTTCTGACCAAAAGGAAAAAGTGCATGGAATTTTATAGCTCTGATGAAGAAACAGGGGATTTATTATCAAAATGTCATAGAAAACTAAGCAAATAGAATAAAGAGGCAAGTATTAACTCCAGGAAAACAAACTGGCCAAGGAAGGAAATGTAATCACAATATTCGACAGGATTCAGCTGTGAACAATATTTATAATCATAATAATGTAAACATGGAATACTGCTAAATCAGATATTGTGGTATCCAATGATAATATGTATGATAATATCCTTGATTGAGCCAACATACAGTGTATTCTGGATGGTAAAATTCATTTTGTATGCTGTAATGATATACAGTGATTAATTATAAAATAAAAAAAATCAAAATGTAAACTTGAAAAACAAAATCAGATATTGTGTATTGGGTATATGAGGGAAAGGAAGGCACGTATGTGTAAATGATGCTGCTGGTGGTTAAGAGAGCTAAATCTTTCTCTAATCAAATTTAAAGGGTCAATTGGACCAGCCAGTGGTGTGGTAGGTAAGGCACTAGATCCCACATAGCCAACTATGTAAGGTATAGTTGCGTCCCAGACCTGGTAGCTTGAGGAACATACTGGGTGCGTGTGTTCAAAATCCTGAGAGGAAAATAGAGAAGGAATTGCAGTGTGGCCATCTTCCCTGGGATGTGCTTTCTCACTTTCTGTATCTCTCTCTTTTGTAAGTGCATGTGCCCTGTGGCAAATTCTTTAAAATGTGGCTAGTGTGATCAGGAACTATGTTTTTAAAAAATTTAAAGAGTCAATTCATATTTAAAACAAAAAAATTAAGGAATAGCATAGTGACATGCCATTTAGAAATGTGTAGGTAAGTTTCAGAAAAAATAGCTGGAGAACTAGAAGTATTTAACTCTGAAGAATTCTTTGCTCAGGGAGCATTGATGTACACACACACACACACACACACACACACATATATATAATTTTAAAAGATATAATGTAAAAGACATGTATCATTTAAAAGACATGTACAGGGCTGGCAGGTGGCATGGTGGTTAAGGGCGCTGGACTCTGACATGGCTGACTGTGGTTCGAGTCCTGAACCTGTTGGCTTGCTTTCTCATTTTCTCTCTTCTCTCTCTCTCTGTCTTTTTCTGGTCAAGTTGAAAATGATAATGATAAATAATGTTAAATAAAATAATTTAAAAATTATTTATAAAAGACATGTATAAACTACAAGGATAAATATATATGAGATATATACATACACATGTACATACATGTGTACACATATACACATATACACACACACAGAAAAAAAGAGATTTAAAACAGAAAAATCAAGAAATAGCAATATGGGCATACCATTTAGATATATGGAGGTGTCAGAAGAAATAGCCAAGAGAGTTTCAAGTATTTAACTCTGAAGAGTAAGGCTCAGGGATACGAGTATGTTTCATAATGATGTTTCAGTCGATGACAAGCCATATATACAACAGTGGTTCCATATAAAAGGCTATGCCATATATCCTAGGAGTGTAGTAAGCTATATCATCTAGGTTTGTGTAAGTATACTCTATAATATTTGCACAACAATGAAATAGTCTAACAATGAATTTCTCAGAACATATCATCTTAAGCAATGCATGACTGTATATACACACATACACATGCTTACACATATGTATATTTATATAGCTTATACAATTTAAAGTTATTTTAGTAAAATGAAAATGAAACAAAATCATAAACTTAATCTGCAGCCATGAACCTCAAAAAACACAAAACAAAATCCCCAAAACTTGACCTGACCTACCTTGTGAGACAGCCTACACTGCTTTGCCCCACAGTCCAGGCCCTGTGCTGCCTTAGCCTGGATTGTCTACTCTGTCACCAGTGTCTGGGCCATGACTTTGGACCAGGTAAGCTTAACAGGCCAACAGAGCTAATAAGAGGTCCCATAGCCAGAGAAAAGAACTAAGATGAGAGGAGGGAAGCCTTGGTTGTTCACAATGGTTGTGCAGGTTACCATAAGAATGGTGCCATTGGGACAGTGACAGCCATAGCTTTCTTTGAGCTGTACATGGTCTCCTTTCTGAGGCACTCCTCATAGCTAGTCTGGACCCACATCCAGGAAGCAAGTTTTAGTCTTCTGCAGGGATCACTGTGAAACCAGCTTCTTGCCCTTACCTTATCTCTTCCCCCAAATACCTTGCTATTCAATAGATAGATGAGACTGGGGAGAACAGACACCTGATCAAAGGTAACTGTTAGCTGTGTTTGGTCTGTGATGGTGAGGTAAATCAAGGACTTTGGAGTGCTTCTATCCTTCTTTCTGCCTCTTCCCTACTGAGTCACCAAAGCATGTCTTTGTGCCCTCTCTAGAATTTCTCCAGTTGCTTTCCAGCTTCTAATCCCCCACCCATCCCAGACACTTTACCTCGTGCTCCAAAATTACATTTTCCTATGCCTAAACAGCCTACTCCACTGTAGCTAATCTCATTTGAGTATTAAGCAATCATTTGGATTGAACCCTTCTAATTAAGGTGAAAATAGTAATAACTACCATTTATTAAGTACTCATTATATGTTGGGCTCTGTTTTAAGCACCTGACCCTGACATTTATCTAATCACTGAATCCTCACAATCACCCCCTGAAGTAGAGACAGATTTTTAGAGATGAATATAGGAAGGACCAAAGAGTTTAGATAACTTACCCAAGGCCCACAGGTAATAATAATAATAATAATAATAATGGCTTGCATTTCTTGAGCACATTCCACCTTGTAGGCACTGTGCTCTTAGAGATTAGCATGCTTTATGCCATTTAAGCCTCATCATGACCTATTTCTTGGTTTCAAAGGCAAGGAAAGTGAGGAGGTTCCAAGAGATATTAAAGACTGTATTTCAACTCTTCTAAGAGAGATTTCAAACTGAAATTTGAAGCCGGTTTACCTGGGCTTCAGTGAACAAGCTCTTATACACCACACTGTCCTTCTGATGGTCCCTTCAATTCACTACCACCAATGAAGCTTGTTACTTAAATGAATCACTTCTTGATAGAATTTCAGGTCAAGTCAGGAAGAGATTTCTAGGTCAGGATAGGGAGGGTTATTTTCTTTTTTTCTCTTTTTTTTTGGAGAGGTTTTTGCTATAGGGCGCGTGCGCTCTCCAGACAGACAGAGACATAGAGACAGAAAGTGAGAAATCACCCCCCAGGGGGGATGGTCACGCCGCAATCCCTTCTCCTCCATTCTCCTCTCGGGATCTTGGGCACGCACGCAAATGCGCCTGGCGTGAGTTTTAAGCCACTGTGTTCGGGACGCGAACCGCGGTCGACTACATGGGAGTCCAGCGACATAGCCATTATGCTAACTGCTGGTTCCCAGGAAGGTTGTTTTCTAAAATCACTCTATTCAGCCCATTTTCCATATGAGTAAGGCACTTTTCTTTGGAAGTGGGTGTGTGTGTGTGTGGGGGGGGGGAATTTGGATATTAGGAGGTATAAAAGGTGATTTCCATTACCCTATCAAAGCACTCCTTTCTTTTTTCCTCTAAATGCACACATGTGCACATGCACACATATCCTGGGAGATAGGAGGTGTCAAAAAGACACAAACATTGGGAACCAGCAGTTAGCATAATGGCTATGTCGCTGGACTCCCACGTAGTCGACCGCGGTTCGCGTCTCGGACCCGGTGGCTTACAACTCACGCCGGGCACGTGTGCGTGCGTGCCCAAGATCCCGAGAGGAGAATGGAGGAGAAGGGATTGCGGCGTGACCATCCCCCCTGGGGGGTGATTTCTCGCTTTCTGTCTCTATGTCTCTCTCTGTCTGTCTGGCGAGCGCACGCGCCCTATAGCGAAAAAAAACCTCTCAAAAAAAAAAAAAAAAAAAAAAAAAAAAAAAAGACACAAACATTTGGACCAGCAGTTAGCGTAATGGCTATGTTGCTGGACTCACACGTAGTCGATCGCGGTTTGCGTTCCGGACCCGGTGACTTAAAACTCACGCCGGGTGCATGTGCATGCGTGCCCAAGATCCTGAGAGGAGAATGGAGGAGAGGGATTGCGGCGTGGCCATCCCCGCTCGTGGGTGATTTCTCGCTTTCTGTCTCTCTGTCTCTCTCTGTCTGGCGAGCACACGTGCCCTATAGTGAAAACCTCTCCAAAAAAAAAAAAAGGCACAAACATCATTTTGTTTCTTCCACATACCAATGTCTAGCCAGAGCCTGAGGGTATTCTAAATTTTGGCAATTGGTGAAGGGAAGGCAGCTGTCTCCAGTAGGTTTTCTTATCCCAGGACATAAGTTTTGTTCCAGGTCAGTAGGGACTGGGGAATTTTGGAATAGCCTTGCCCTGGAAGACTCCAGTGACAGGATCCATTTCTACAGAAAAGTCTCAGGGCAGCTATGTAACTCTACCTAAATGTTCCTTCTCCCGGTTTATTACATAAATGCTCTTCATTGAGAAGACTTTGCTCCAGCCAAATGAAGAGTTAGTCAGAAATTCAGATTCTGGCTATACCAACTAACTACTTGTGTGAACTTAGAAAAGTCAACTGTAAGAAGGCAGGGAAACACCCACAAATTTGCTATGTGATTATGAGCAAAGTACTTTCCCTTTCTGGGTCTCTATTCAGATAAAATAAAATGGTCCCTAGAAAGGCAGAATGTATAGAGAGAAGACAGGGTCAAACAACTTTAAACACAGTCAAAATCTCAGGTCTGCTTAGGCAATTACTTGACTTCCCTGATCTACACTTTATAATCTGCAAAATAGAAATAATAAAAATAACCTACCCTTATGTGTCTGTAAGTGATGTGTATAAATTACCTAGTACAACGCTTTGCCTACTGTACTAGCACAGATTGGGTAGTAGTTCTGTTGTCTGCTGCCATTCAAATCTCTGGATTTGACCTGGGTTCAAATCCTAGCTGTAATGCTATAACTTTACTAGCTGGATGACTTTGAATTCTTTATTATTTTTTTTGAGAGTTTTTTTTTTTTTTTTTTTTTTTTTTTTTTTTTTTTTTTTGCTATAGGGTGCATGTGTTTGCCAGAAAGATAGAGAGAGACAGAGAGACAGAAAGTGAGAAATCACCCCCGGGGGAATGGCCACGCCACTATCCTTTCTCCTCCATTCTCCTTTCTGGTTCTTGGACATGCACACACACATGCCCGGTGTGAGTTTAAGCCACTGGGTCCAGGACTTGAACCGCAGTCGGCTACATGGGAGTTCAGTAACATAGCCATTATGCTAACTGCTGGTCCTGAATTCATTATTTAAACTCTCTGAGTCTGTCTTCTCCTCTGTAAAACAAGGATAATGTGTATGTGCTTCATAAGGCAGATGTAAGAATTAAGAAATATAAGGGACATACGGTGCTTGAGATAGTTCCTTTTCTTTCCATTCTCACCTTTCAGGTCCAAGATACAAATAACAAATGAAAAATAACATCATAAATTTGATCAGAAAAAGTTCAATATTATTAATTCATATAAAAGAGTTCTGAGAAAGAAAAGCAAGTTGGGCCAAAGAAATGTGAGGCATGTTAAAATTGATCAAGCCTGGGAAAATGTACATGGGGCCCCAGTTACATATAACCTATAACCTTCATAATGTTTATAGTTACAACAAAAAGTCAGACCTACTGTCTCCACGCTTCCTTAAAACTTAAGCATGCTGACCCCAGATGACTATGAGGTCATTCTGATCTCCTTATCCAAGTATTTAGTCAATCACTGAGTACAAGATCCCTTGCTATAGTCTTCTGACTAATGTAAAGCTTTGACAGTGATGTAAACCTTCACCTCATTTGATATTTTGCCTTTAAAATCTTGAAATCTGTAAGGCCTCAGTGTACATGTTTGGAGTAACCTGGGTTGCTGATCTCTACCTTGGCCCAAATAAAATCTTTTATTTCACTTACTTTGCCTCAGTTTTTCTCTTGGGTTGATGTTTCATACAAGCCAATAAGAAAAACACAAGACAGGGACAGACAATTCACATAAATAAGAAAAACAAATACCTAACCCAAGGAATACAAATGAAAAGCCTATGTTATACCATTTTTCAACCACCAAATTAGTAAAACTTTTAAGATATGATAATAAATATTGAAAACGTGTGGTAAACTAGTCTCATACTTTTGGTGAGGGTATAAACTAGAAAGATTTAGTAATTTGAAAGAAATTCAGTAATGTATGTCAAGAGTTTTAAAATGGTCAATACTCTTGATTTTATAAGTGTAGTTCCAAAACTTAATCCTGCAGAATTGTTTATGCTCACTTTTGTATGCAAAATTATGGAAAGAAAAAGTCATTTGTGTGTATTTATATGTAAAATTAGAGAGGTGGAAGAATACACATCAAATTGTTAACATCAGTGATCTCTGGGCAGCGAGACTGAGAGGAAGCCAATAGGAAGATTAGTAATGTTTTCTTTATAAATCTCTGTATTGGTAGACTTGGTACAATGAGCATGTATTATTCTGTGATTTACAAAATTCAGCAAAATAGAGAAAAAAGAAAAATGATTGAGATAGCATTAATTAGTAAAAAATAATATATCTGATACAGCTTTATGAACAAAGATATTCACCCCAGCATTATTTATAATAATAAAGAATTGGAAGTAACATAAATTTCTAACAATAGAGGACTAGTTAAATAAAGTACATCACATACCTGTGACAAAATAATGTGCATTCATCAAGAATGATGTTTATGAATATTTAGTAGAAAGATGCTCAGTGTAACAAAAAATTTAAAAGAGCAGGGTAAAAATCTACATGATTTCAATTATGTAAAAAATCTATCTTCACACCCATTGGATAACTATTATTTAAAAAAAAAAGCAGAACAGAAAATAACTTTCAGCAGGATCTGAAAAAACCTCAACTTTTGTGCATTGCTGGCATGTATTTAAAATTGAACAGAATATAAAATGTAAAATGTAACTTAGAACTGCCACTGTGGAAAATAGGATGACAATTCCTCAAAAAGTTAAACACAGAATTATTGTATGATGCCGCAATTCTACTCTTAGATATAAACACAAAAGAATTGAAAGCAGGGACTCAGATACTTGTACACCAATATTTATAGCAGCATTATTCACAATGGCTAGAAGGTGGAAATAACCAAAGTCCACCAACAAATGAATGGATAAACAAAATGTGGCAAATACATATAATAGAATATTATTCAACCATGTAAAGGAATGAAGTAATGATACATGCTACAGTATGGATGAACCTTGAAAACATGCTAAATGAAACAAGGCAGATACAAAAATACAAATAGTTTATGACTCCACTTACATGAGGTGCCTAAAATAGTCAAATTCATAGAGACAGAAAGTAGAGTAGTGGTTATCAGGGGTTTGAGGATGGTAGAAATGGGGAGTTATTGTTTAGTGGGTAGCATTTCTGTTTGGGAGGATGAAAATGTTTTAGAAATGGACAGTGTTGCATAACATTGTGAATTAATAAATGCCACTGAATTGCCCATTTAAAATAACTATAAAGTGGTAAGTTTTACGTATATTTTACCATAATAAAAAACTAAGTGTCAGGGACCAGCAGTTGGCATAATGGCTATGTTGATGGAATCTCATGTAGTCGACCGCGGTTTGAGTCCTGGACCTGGTGGCTTAAACTCATGCCGGGCACGTGTGCATGCGTGCCCAAGATCCTGGGAGGAGAATGCAGGAGAAGGGATTGCAGCGTGGCCATCTCCCCTGGTGAGGGGAATGATTTCTTACTTTCTGTCTCTCTGGCGAGTGCACATGCCCTATAGAAAAACCTCTCAAAAAAAAAAAAAAAAACTGTCTGTAGGACTTTTTTTTCCTATTATACTTCTGTTTTCGAAAATGTCTTGATTTTTTTAAACAATTGAAAACAAAGACATTTTTAAAAGATTCTGAGTCTATAATATTAACAATTATGAAGGATTAACTTTGTTAGAAGTTTCAATTGAGTTCAACAATAAACAGACTTGCTCACTTTTCAAAGATCAGCCAGTTAACCATGCTATCTGCTTAAAACCAAATAAGACGAGAAACACTGGTAACATCCACCCCCACCAAATATCCCTCTCTAGGCAGAAGTTAGTGGATTGGCATTCTTTTTAAGTCATAAGCGAAGCCTAGGCATCCAAGGCCAGGGGCTCATCAAAACCTTGGTACAGGAACTGGGTACCCAAAGCCTGGGCCAGGCTTCAGCAGGCTCTGGGGTACCCGGTCACACTGCATTCGTTTTCCCTTCCAGCTCTACCAGCAGGTGCTGGACAGGGCTCAGGACTGCATTAAGTCTGCTTAGGCTTAGGGCACCTTCTCCCCTCTTGCCCTGGCTGATTCTTCTAATAGAATGGGGTTGAGAATATAACAGAGATACCTTCCCTCCAGGCAAGAGGAAACTAGCTCCTCTGTCTCCTTTGAAGAGCCTGAAGAAAAAGGGGAACAAACACTTCCTTCATCATGCCCATTCTCCTGTGATTGTCACTGGGTCTCATGGACTAGAGCCTGGCATATTGAACAAAGAGGATGTTGGTGCATTATCAGCTTTAGATCTGAGCCACTCCAGGGGACCCCTAAGCTGCTAACGGACTGCTGGGCCTCCCTTCCAGTGAGCCCAGCTTCTTACCCTAGCCTCTCAGTAGCAAGCTGCTCTGAGAGTTGTAGATTACTAACATTTTCTTTCTACATATATTTACGGGGAAAGAAGAGACAAACTTGGGTTTGTATTCCACCCCTTCTACTTTGTGGTCATTTCCTCGCACTGAACCTCAATGGTCTAATTTGTGAAATAGGGATAATGATGGTAGCTGCCTGCTAGGGATGATTGTCAGGATTAAATGAGTTCATGGACATATACAAACTCCTAGTATCTCTTAGGCACTCAAAAGCTTGCCATTTTCTCTTCTTTTTCCCTTTCTTCTTTGGAACCAGTTGGCCTCATCTTTTGGCCCAGAGGCTTGTGGCTCAGGTTCCAGTTCTAGTCTCCAGAATCCATTCAAGCAGTAGCAAATGCCTGTCACTCTGTAGCAACTCTCTCCCTCCCCAGGGACACTTGAAGTATGCTTGGTGCCCTTGTTCTCCCTCCTAAGTACCAACCTGGCTCAAAGTTTCAAAAATTCAGGCTTTTCTGAATACCCTCTTATGCCCAGGTAGAAAAGGCTGGTCCAAAATCCCTTACCACCTGCAAGCTCTGGTCTGCATGCAACCACAGGAACACAAACATACCATTCCCCAGAGATCCACCAGGCCAGCATTGGCAAATGGTGCTTCTGGGGACCAGATCTGTCCAGACCCCCCAGAAACAGAAGCCACCCTTGGCTCTCAGCAAACACTTGTACCTGGAATCTGAGTGTGGCTGAAAGATGAGCTGGGGAGGGCAGGCGTAAAGCCCAATCACACAGGCTATGTGATGGGCACACAACAGGTAAACAGCCTCAGAGGGTAGGAGCACAAAAAAATTACCCTGAGGGAGAAGTTTTTCTAGGGCAAACTCCCACCCTAGAGTCTGAAGTGTCGGCCTCCATCCCCACCCACACACAGAACAGTGGATGTACCATTTCCCCGAGGTACTGACATTGGTGGAGGAGACCAGCATGTACCCTTGTGGCTCAGAAGAACCTTCTCATGCTTGTGATGTGTTTGGAAATCTTTACACCCTTTGATCTCGGCCACTCCTACTGTTTTCCTTTTCATCACCCCTACCTCCACCGTGTTCAGCAGGCTCTTCCAGCCAGATATTGGGTGGGAGGCTGCTGGACTCCCTTCCTCCATCTAACTCCCCCCACCTTCACCCTTAAGGAGATACCAGTATATCATTCCTAGAGGTTCCCGTTGCTATGGTGACTATAGTAGTCAGGCACCAGACTGCAGGAAGGATGGGAAATAGCCATGAAGAAGACTGGGAAATGTGTGTTTCTGTGTCTGTGTGTGTCTATGTGTCTGAGTGTGTGTGCATGCACACATGCACATGTTCACCCTGAGCAGGGAGAAGGGAAGGCAAGGATCAGAAGAAGAGCAGAGAGGAAGAGGGAGAGAACATGAAAGGGGAGCAGGAAGAAGGATAAGGATAAGGAAGGTGAAATTTAAGTGGGATGTAAGGGGTGCAAAATGGTGAGGGGGCATGGAGGTGTCAGGGTAAGAGATGCAGTGCCAAGAGGGTGAGAGGGAGGAGGCCAGAAGGGTGTGAAACCTGGGGTAAAGGTTGGAGGGGGCTGAAGTAGGAGGTGGGAGGCAAAGGGAGGGGAAGATTGTTAGAGAAGAGCAGACTGGAGCCAAGCAGCAATGGTGCAGAGGTAAGGCACTGCAGTGGGAGGTTGGAGCCACATGGGAGGCCAAAGTTTGGATCCCAGACCAATCTAAACAAACCAAATGTAGCAGTGCATGCCTGTAATCCTAGCAAACTGACAGGCTGGGGCAGGAGGATCTCAATGGTGAGACTGTGTCAAAAACATCTATTTCTCTCTCCCCTCTCATCCTGTTCTTTCTCTCTCTTCTATCTCACTCATGAAAGGATGAAAGAGAAAGGATGGGGCCAGCAGGTAAGGTGCTGGACTCCTACATGGCTGACCATGATTCAAGTTCTGGACCTGGCAGCTTGTTAGCCAGTGTTCAGACCGGGCATGATTTTCATATGTGTGCATATGTGTGTGCCCAAAATCCCAGGAGAAAGGATTGCAGAATGGCCATGCCCCCTGGGGTGTAATTTCTCACTTTCCCTCTCCTTTTTTCTCCCTAACAATCACATGGGCCCTATGACAAAAACCTTAAGTAAAAAGAGAGAAAGGGAGAGAAAGGATTAAGGCCACCAGGTAGCATGGAGGTTAAGGCAGCTGGATCCCACATAGCCAACTCCATGGTTCTAGCCCTGGACCCAGTGGCTTCAAAATCATGCTGGGCAGGTGTGCGTGTGTGTGTGTGTGTCTCTCTCTCTGTGTGTGTGTGTGTGTGTGTGTGTGTGTGTGTGTGTGTGTCCAAAATCCTGAGAGGAGAATGATAGAGAAGGAATTGTGAGGTAGCCATCCTGCCTGGAGCCATGATGTCTTACTTTCTCTCTTGTCTCTCTCTAGTAAGTGGTGATGGGTCAGAATGGAGTGAGGGGCTGGAGAGATGTGGGCAGCATGAGGTCATTGTCCCTCTCTCAGCCTTAAATTATAATGTCCTGGTCCTAGCTATAAACACTGCTTTTTCTCTGTCCCTGCTCCAGGATTCCTGGTTCCTGCTCCTTCCTAGAACCCTATGCTCATATTCCTTGGCAATGAGGAAATGAGCTTCTTTGGATCTTGAGGCCCTTTCCCCAGGGCACGCTTTGCAATGATTCCCTACCTCTAAACAAGGACCAGTGTACTCTTTCTGGTTGCAAGATTCCTGGGTCAGGGAGACTACGGGCACTACTCCTGCCAGCCTGGGTGACAACAGAAAACACCAGCTAACTTGGGGCTCCTGCACTTTGCCCACTCCACTGAGTTCGTTGTTCTCAGCATCCCTCATACCCAGGGTAGCCTGGGAGTACTGCTTAGCTGGAAAGCTGTGGCAGGTGGGAGGAGAGAAGGCAGTGAGGCAGTAACAGCTGCCAGCCGGAGTGGAGGAAGAGCAGGGCCCCAGCGGGTATGGGCAGAAGGCAAGACACTATCTCTGGCTGCCCCCCACCCCCTCCCCATGTGTGGGTAGTCAGCTCAGCCACCTTCCCTAGCTCTCCCTATTAAACACTGCTGTTCAGAAGGCAGGCTCTCCTCACAGGTCTAAACTCTGGTCTGAAATAGACCTCAAATATCATCTGACCCAACTCCTCCCATAATCTGGTGTTGGTCACAGATTAACAGCATTTCCTCTAGGGGTCCACCTGTATCAGGCCAGATGTCCTGGTAGCAGGAGCTCACCTACTCCTACAGCAGTCTGTTCCTTTCTTGGAAGGTATTCTGACGTGCCTATACTATACAGGTACTATACAGACTTCTCAATAATGACTGTTGCAGGGCTGCTATGTTTAATTAGCCCCACTTTACAGATGAGAAAAGTGAGTCTCAGGGAGTTGAAGTCTCTAGCTCAAGGTCATACAGGTAGTAAATAAAGGAGCCAGGTTTGAACCTAGGTCTTTTAAACTATGAAGTCCCCCTGGGGCCAAGCAAGACATGCTTCTTTTGTACCATAACAACTCGTCTGAGGTGTAAAGCCAGAGAGACCACATCCTCCTGAGTCTCCAGGTGGAATAGTTACTTCAAATTTTTCCAGGGAAATTTGGGTTCCAGGTTTTTCCTCAACTTGGTCAGTGTGAGACCTAGAGCCAAATACCCAATCTGCCAGGTCTGAGCCAGTCTAGAATAAAGCAGAATTATCATATCATTCCTAAGCACTGATTTTTTTAAAATGTGGCCCTATGGCTGGTTAGTGAGTTGGGGACTCTCCTTCCCTTGGGCCTCTACCCTACTTTAATCAAGAGCTAGGAGAGAAGAGTCCAGGATTTTGCTTCTATCCCCACCATTCCCTCCCCCTGAATTTTCTGAATTGAGGGCCAGAAAGAGGCTGGGGTGAAGGTGGGAGGTGAGGCAATCAGATACAGGCATGGAAGAATTGGGAGGGGGGCTGAGGTAGTTGTCTAGTAACTTTAGGTAGGACCAAGAGGGTCAAGGGGCTAGGGCCTAGGGGGTGCCCAGAAACATAAGGAAAGAGTGGGTATGGTCCCAGAAGTGGAGAAGAGCAAGAGTGGGGATGGGCATCAGCCTGCCTACGTTAATGTCAGCCTGCTGTGCAAGAGGAAGTCAGTCGCACATTAAGGAAATGTTGCAGCTGGTACTAAATTGGGAGGTGTCACAGGCAGCAGTGAGGACAGGTATGATTTGTGGGGCCCTGTGTGGTCCAAAACAGGGGAGAACATTGCCAAGGGGGAGAACAGGGTTTTGGGGGCTACCCAGGACATATCTGATTGAAGGACTTGTGACAGGACTCTGGGGACAGGGGGTCACTCAGCCCTGGAACAGAAGCTCCAGGCTTGGTTCCAGAAGTGGAGGAATCCTCCTCATCCAGGCTTGGGGCTGTGAGCTCTCTACTCAGGAGAAGCTCGGAGGGTGCAGCATTGTCTCTCAGCAGTGTCTTTTGGGGTGGGGGCTGGACAAGAGGACTCAGAACCTGGGGGTAGACTCGGAAACTCAGGAACTGGTAAAGAAGGTGTATGGGAGAGATGGGGTGACGAACTGAGGAGAGAGGGGGCTGCAAGATGGAGAGGATTGTCTTTTCCCTTAGTGCTCATAACACAGCTGGATTTGAGAGCCCTGTGGGTCTAGGCCTGAGAGAGAAAGAGCACTGGAAGAGGGGTTAGGAAGAAGGGAGAGAGCTATGGAGTTGGCACTGCCCTTTTGTTGCCAGTTCCACAGGCAACAAGAGTGCAGGAGGAGTTTTCTTGCTCACTCCAGAGACAAAGAGCCAAAGGAGAGGAGGGAGGGCCATCGGGAACTTGATGGAAAGCCATGGTAAAAGTATGAGCTCCACATGAGCATGTGCAGGTTGGAGTCCTGACACTTCTGCTCCTTAGCAGTGACCTTAGTACAAAGTGCACAACTCCCTTGTGCCTCAGTTTCCTCATCTGTAAGGTGGAGGGTAGTGGTGCTAGAATTACCAACCTCCCTGGTCAGTTATGATCTCATAACACATGTGAGAGGGTTTAAAAACCCTAAGCATTATAGCAATGTCAGATGTTATGTTCTTATTACAAAATACTATCAACTATCCCTTCCCCCTTAAATCTCACAAATGACCCAGAGTGTGGGCAGATCATGGATTATTACCCGTTTTCAAATGAGGAAATGAAAGCTTACAGAAGTGAGGTGATTTGTCCAAGGTCACACAGCTAACAAATCATAGAGGTGATAAAGCCTCCTGAATTGGAGAGATCAGCTGTCTTTCTCCTCCATCAAACTGTTTGGTAAAAATAATCAGCATAAGGGATTATTATTTAGTGTGGGATCAAAAGGAGATTGGAGCCAACGATAACATGGAGAAAAACCATGGGAAAGTTGTGGCATGGCTCATTCATCCCGGTGATTGAGGGGGGGAAAAAAAACACCCAGCTGAGGCCATGAGGTTAGAGAGAGGGCCACAAAATACCAACATCCTTTATTCCATCTGCTAGCAGACCATGTCCCTCTGCTCCTACTGAGTGTATGTGTCTATGGCCGACATTAATGGTATATATACGTCTCCAGCTATATGGCAAACTGTGTCCTTTTTCATGTGACAGTACTTCTGCCTGCATGTCTCTGACACTTTGGGGAGATGTGCATGTGTGTGACAAGCTGTCTGATGCTATGGCAGTGTTTGTGGATGTGACGATCTCTCTGTATCTCTGTGTGACTTTGCCAAGGGTGGTGGTGGTGATGGGGTGGTAGAGCAGTGTGTGTGTGTGTGTGTGTGTGTGTGTGTGTGCCTGTACACCTTTAAGAAGTGGAATATCTCATTTGGTAGTGTGAGTGAGGCAGTGAGTCAGCTGAGGTTGAGGAAGGCGGGAGAAAGACTGCTAGGATACGAGAACAGGAAAAAGGAGAAGGAGAAAGTGAAGCCAGGAGCAAAGATCTACCCTTTCCTGTCTAGCTCTCTGCCCTAAATTTTCATGGAGTCTACCAAGAACACAGAAGCCTTGCAGAAGTTCACAGGGGCGATGCCGGATGGAAAGGGGCACTTTCTCACCTTCATCAAAGCCTTGGAGGGAGATGAATTAGTCTAGGAGGTAACTGTCTCCGTCTCTGTCTCCTGGCCCACAGCTAGAGGACATGTGAGGCTATCACCCTACCTGTTCTCCTTGTCACTTGATCCTTTGACCTTGCTGTTCTCTTTCCTCTCAAAGGCATGGCACCTGGCCAGGGCCAGGCAAGCTGGGCAGTACCATTAGGCCCTGAATGTTTATAGCCCCCACCCAACCTACTGTCCAGAACAACTCTGCTGAGGGTCAAGAAGTATCTCCACATTCAGCACTTTCCTAGGTAGGCCCATTCTGCAGCTGCCTTGCCTCTCCTTTGGATGCCTGTCCTCAGCAGCCCAAAAGCGAGCTTTCTCTCCACTGCCACCCTGGGGTGCCAGAAAGGCGTTGGGAGTTTTCTAACACACTGTCCTTTGGAGGCCCTCCCACAGATGCTGTGCCCTGTTCCCAGTTCTTTCTTTTGTCATCAGACAGAAGCCTGCAGGTTCCCTCCCTGGGAGAAGACAGGAACCCCTAGACTCCATCTGCCTTGGCTCTGGCCAACTACCTCAGGTCATATAAGGTCAACAGTGTGGTGTGGCCTCTCCACCAGGAGTGCCCCTCTTCTCACCCATTGGCAGGAGTCAAAAGGTGAGAGTTAGGTTACCAAATATTCTTCCTCTGCCTTTGGCCTTCCCCCTACACCAGCCAGTAGTAGGACTTTATGTTGCAGAGCAGGAAAAGAAGGAGGCATGACTGGCTGAGGATGGAGACTGGAGGGGTAGAAGCCCTTCTTTCATCCCTTTTCCAGCCCAGGGCCCCATGACCCCTTCCTCCTCATTCACCGGAAGCCTCAGCCCTAAAATGCTCAAACCCAAATGAACAGAAATTGACCAGATGGGTCATCTGACTTGCATCTCTGAGGCCCTTTCTCTGGGGAGAGTCCCAGAGTGGCACTATGAGTGCCACCCTGGAAAGGGTGGCAATGTGTGTGTGGGACAAGTAAAGTGGGAGATCCCCTTTTTTCTTCTGGTTCCATTGTCACTGCTGCTGCTGTCACCCAGGCAGCTATTCTGGTTGCAGCCGCCAGTCCTTACCTTACAGCCTTTCGTGCAAGACCGGATTGAGTACTCTTCTGCCTGTAAGTATTTATGCAGCACGAGGTCGAACTCGTCATATTTTTCCTGAGCATGTCGGTCCAGCCGCTGGTAAGCCTCAATGCAGTTGCTACATGCCTCCCAAGCTCCGGAGCCCGGGCTGGCCACCACCGCCAGCAGGTCTCCTAGCAGAGTGTCCAGGCTGCAGTCCAGGCTGTCAGGACGGTCCATGCCCAGCAGCAAGTCCCAGACTGTGTAGGTGTCGCAAAAAGAGAGAGTGAAGTTCCGAAAGTGGCCTTTGAGCAAGTTTTTTTTGGCTGAAGGGAACTCGGCTGGGGCACGGGAAGGGGAGTCAGGCGGCCGTAGAGGGGGGACCGGGGTGGTCGGTTCGAAAAGTCTCTGCAAAGATTGCAATTTGGTGCAAGCTGCGTCTAGCCCGGTGGGCTCTGGGACGCCGCGGCAGACCCGACTGGGGCCGACGGCGGGGGCGGCTTTGGTCAGGTTGGTATATCGGGGGCCGCAGGTGCCTGGGGGTGCGCTAGGCTCGCCAGGCGACGGCGGTGGCAGCGGGAGCACCGCGCGAGGAGGCACCGGCTGCCGTTCACGGCCAGTCCCCCAGGGCGGCCGCATGGCGCTGCTCAGTTCCCTGGCCCTGGGCCGGGCCCCCGCGCACAGCCACAGATGGTCAGCGACCAGCACGGTGAAGAAGAGCAGGGACGCCAGGGACAGTCGCCATCGCTGCGCCCGCTCGGAGTCGGTGCAAGGTTTGTCGCTCGGCCTGGGAGCCCAGCAGCAGCAACAGCAGCAGATAGTCAGCGCGGCGGCGTCTTTTCCCGGCCACATCCAAGCTCCCCTGAACATATTTCAGGGGGGTCCGGGCTGGAGCGAGTAGGCAGGCACGAGGCCGGACGACAGTCTGGGGCGGGCAGGCTGCGCGCCCCTCCGCGCTCCTCGGCGCGATCCAGGCACTACCTCGGGGGCTGCATGGTGAGGCAGGCCAGCCCGGGGCCCCGCTCAGGCCGGAGTGGCGGGGCGCTCTCGTGCGGTCCCCGCGCCCCTCCTGCGCTCCCTCTCTCTCAGCCTGGGCGCCGCCGCCTGGCCCGCTAGGCGCTGCCCAGAGTCCTGGCGGGGGGCGGTGCGGGGCACTGGGGCGGTGGCGGCTGTGGCGGCAGCGCCGCACTCCTCATAGTGTCGGAACCCTCAGCTGCCCTCGGCTCAGCACCACTTCACTCAGCACCGGTGGCTGCTCGGCTCGCACTCCAGGCTGACCGTCTCGGCTCGGCGCACCTCTGCGCCCCTCAGCGCCGCCGTGCGGGCCCCGCAGCCGCGCCGCGCCGGGCTCCGCTCCGCTCCCCTCGCCCTGCACAGCTCCTCTCCCGCCTGCCCGCCCTTTGCCTACTCGGTGCCGCTCCCTGTCTCGCTCGCGTACTCCTAGGCCGGCCAGCCGGCCAGTCCTCTGACTGGCCCTTCGGGCATCGCTCGCGCCCGGGCCGCTCGCCCTGGCTGGTCTGGCCCGTTCTGCTCAGTCTCCGCACCGGCTGCTCCCAGAGTTCCGGCTCAGGCGGGCCACCTGGCTCCCAGCAGCGCCACAGGCGCGGGACGCGGACACCCGGCTTTACTTAGTGCGCCTCTCGCTTCCGCCTCTCGTTCGCACGGCTGTGGCTGCTGCCGACCGGCACAGCCCCGTGGCTCCTGCTGGCCATGCCCCCTCAGTCTGTCGCCATCTTCTGCTGTGCGGAGAACACCTTGAGAGTCCGTGTGCGAGTGTGTTTGGGGGGAGCGGGGCGGAGAAAGAGGCACCGAGAGGAGGAGGAAGCGGGACCGGGGCTCCGACTGCGCCTGCGCCTAAGGACTCACTCTTCCCCACATACACACACACCCCACCCCCCAGCCTCCGCCAGCCTCAGCCAGTGCTGTTTGGGGATGTTTCCAGTCCACCCCCAACTCCATTCACTCCAGCGCCTCGGTTCATTCGCCTGCTCCCCGCTTGCACACACCAAACTCTGAGTCCCAGGCCCCGGAGCTCCCCCTCCCCCACCAGCCCGAGCGACTATCTCCCTCCCCAGGGCCACCCCTGATTCCCCACAAGAGCTAGGGGACTTCTGAGGGTGATTCTTAGACATCTCCGTAGGGTCTCGCTGCCTCCCTGAGTCGCCTCCCCGGTCTCCGTGACTAGGAGGGACTGGAGACCGCTGAGGATCGGAACAGTCCTGTGTCCCTAATTCCTTCACCCTCACTGTCCTGCAGGAGACCCAGAGGGCCCCTGGTGCTGAAGGACAGCTCCCTAGGTATGGAAGAGGGCTGAACCTTGGGGGTGTACTGGATAAGGCAAAGAGGTGGACCAGTGGGGTGTCGTCTTGCCCTTAGGAATATTTTCAGCAGCCGCCCCCCCCCCCATTCCTGTACTAGCTTCCTGACTCCCCCTACAGGCTGCCGAGACTAGCTGAGCTAGAGTTAAGGAAGCTTCCCCGCCAGGATGGAGCCATGTGCTTGGGGCCGGCACAGAGTCACATGGCACTAGGAACTAGGATATACGTACAAACATCCTGCCGCACCACTAACCTTGTTTGGATTCCAACAGTCTCAGACAGGTTCTGTGGTCTACTTTCTTCCCTTACTCCCTCTTGCTCCCAGTAACTGGAATTCTAATTTTTTTTTTTTTTGAGAGGTTTTTCGCTACAGGGCGCGTGCGCTTGCCAGACAGACAGAGAGAGACATAGAGACAGAAAGCGAGAAATCACCCCCCAGGGGGGATGGTCACGCCGCAATCCCTTCTCCTCCATTCTCCTCTCGAGATCTTGGGCACGCACGCACACGCGCCCGGCGTGAGTTGTAAGCCACCGGGTCCGAGACGCGAACCGCGGTCGACTACGTGGGAGTCCAGTGACATAGCCATTACGCTAACTGCTGGTTCTGGAATTCTAATTTTTAATCAACTGTTGCCAGCAAGGATTTGTTAATGTTGATAATGATAAAAATAAGGAACGTAGTCTTTTCTGAGCACATACTAGGTGTTTCATACTGCTCTAAGCACTTTACATGCACTGCTCATCTAATCTTCGCCACAATTTTATGAGACAGGTACTATTGTTATACTCATTTACATAAGGAGAGGCTGAGGTTTAGTGTGGTTAAGTTACCTAAGATAACCGGTGCAGCTAAGATAGAAACTCAGGCAGTCTGACTTAGAGCTCTCTTAACACTCCAGTAAGGTTCTGGAAAGATGAAGTGATGGGAGACAGCCCAGCCTTAAAGAAAATTCTAGTTTATATGAAGAAACTATATAAGAAAAGGGACTCTCTTTGGACCACACAGCATGTTCAGTGGTAGGAGTAGCACCTGAATCCAAGTCTCTATTCTACGGATTCTCCCACTAGTGGAAAGTTCTACCACTGAACATGCTGTGTGCCCCCAAGAGAGTCTTTTTTCTTTCCAAGTATTTGGTTTCCCTTGAGTATCATGAGAGGATGCTGAGAGTTAAATGAGATGTATGGAATCCTTAGCGCTACTTTAGAGGTGAGCCAGGATGGCCCCATGAAAGGTTTCTGAGAAAGAGAGAATCAGAACTAGTTCTTAAAGAAGCAACAGGTTTTGGGTAGATGAGTGGGTGGATTACATTACATTACATTACATTCCAGGTAAGAGGAATGCTGGTGAAAAGTTTCAGGAAGGGGGAGCAGCCTTGCATGTTTGTTAAACCAAGAGTAACATTTTGGCTATATTGGTGATGAGAGTTTGTGGGGAAGGGAACAGAGGGAGATGAGATGACAGACAAAATTGTGAAGTATTTGAAAAGGCTACTCATTCATTATGTTCCAAATGCTTTGCAGGGAGCTAGGTAGGATACTGAGGTGGATGAGACATAGACCTGCCCTTGAGATGCTCACAGTTGAATTAGGGAGAAAGACATGTTAAAGAAGGAATTGCAACTTAGTACATACAGTAAGGATACTATTGAAGAGTGGTCTCTCTCCCATAGAGGGAGGGACCAATCAACTCTGTCAGTTTCCCTCAGAGATGATTTCGCATATAACCACTTGACTTGGGAGCCTTAATTAATTAATTATTTGTCAGATGTCTATTGAGATTTTATTATGTTTCATATGCTTCATTAGGCATCAGTGATACCGACACAAGTAAAATATGTGTCTTGGGCTGAGGGAGTTTAGTTGAAACTGTAAGGAATGAATGAGAACTGGCTAGACAGCAGAAAAGTTAGTGTGTAAAGGATGTCCCAGGCAAAGGGAGTATCATGTGTAAAGGCTCAGAAGCAAAGCTAGAAATGACTTGTTCAGAAACCTGCAAAGTATTATAGTTCATTGTGTCTAGGTGTGAAGTGGGAGCACTGCCAGATTGAGGCTGAGAATTTGGCAGGAGTCAAATGATGAAGGGCTCTGGGTACCATGCTAAGTAGTTTGGACTTTATCCCAAGGTTACTAGGAGCAACAGAAGAGGTTGATTTTCAGCAGGAGGTGACATGATCAGATTTGTATTTTGAGAAGACTGATTTGACTGCAGCATGGGAACAGGATTGGAGGGAGTGAGACTGGAGGCAAGGAGACTGGTTAGTAGTCCAGGTGAGGGTTGTTCAGGGCTCAACAAAAGGAGTGGGGGGTGAAGAGAAGAAATACACATGGGAGAGGAATGAAAGAGGTAAAACTGATAGAACCTAGAACTGGCCTAGATGTAAAGAATACAGAGCTGAAGGAGGGTGAAACTAAAGGTATCAGTTAGTGACACTGGCAGGACTGCCTCTGCCCACATGTCTCTCCTGAGCCATTCTTTGTTTAGTCCTTGGTGAGTTCAGTATTATGTTTAACAAAGAAGGCTAATCCCTTACAGATGCCTAGTACAGAGCTGACTGGAAGGGTCACAGTGATTGACAGCCTTGAATTCCAATGTAAGAGCACCTGCCAGACCAGGCTATCAGTTCAGAACTCCTCTGGAGCTTTCTGTGAGAAGTCACTCAGGCAAGATTCTCTCCCTCTCCCTGGCACACAAAGGGTGAAAAGTGTCCCACAAATGTCCATTTATCACAGGCTGCAATATAACAATAACTTAATAACACAGTATCTGCTGCACACACAGAAGTGGTAGCACACCAGCAGTAATAGGAGGCTGTCATTCTCTATATATTACACAAGAAATTATAATGGGGTCAGGGAAGGCACTGAACTCTAATAGGGCCCCTGGAACAGAATAGCCAAGGTAGGGATGGGGGCTAGAGTAGCCTCCTACTCTCTAGGGCTGGTTGGCCCTGAACAACCTTTTTCCCAGCCCTTCTTCTCCATCTGTTCCCTGGTCTGCAGAGGTTAAAACCAGAGGATAAAGTTGGTCACTCCTGAGGGGACTCAGACTGCCCAGGAAAAGTACCCTCAAACTAGGAGGCGGTGTGTGTGTGTGTGTGTGTGTGTGTGCGTGTGAAATAACTGAATAGAGTGAGAGGGGAAGGCTTTTGACACTGAAATGCTGACAATTAGGAAGAAGACAGAGGAAGCCACTTAAAGAGACCAATGTGGTTACACAGATAGCTTTCTGTTAAGGTCAGATCTTAAAAAGTCATGGGGGAAAAGATGGGAAAAAGGGCACATAAGTGAGGATGAAGTTAAAAACCTGTGAAAAGAGTGTGAGGATGGCTAAAATGCAGCTTGAGATGATGTTTGTCAGACTTCCTAGATCCCACCCTCTGCCCCTCCTTCCTCCATAGTTGAAGTGATTTACCTCCTACCTGCACACAATGCCTGTCCTAAAATAAAAAGCACTGAAGTAACCCTGGCCTACACACCAGAATTTAATATCAAGTCATCCCTTTGCTTCTGGTGTATTATCTCAAGTTTGCATTGAGTCTCTACTTCATTCTCCACTTCTCATCATTGGCCTTTTGCCTTATGTCCTGTGTCTGTGTCTCCCAGTCAGAGCGCCTGCCTGACTACCTTAGGGATAGTCTTGCTCTTTTAATCTACCATCTAGGGAGAGAGTCCTGACCCCAAACCTTAACACACTGACAGACTCCTTTGATTCCCAAATGCTCAGTCATATTTCTAAATATCTGTTCCCTCTGGATTTATACAAGGAGTTCTTCAAAAAGTTCATGGAAAATAAATATTATGGAAAAGCTAGGGCCAGCCGGTGGGGTGGTGCTTAGGGTACATGGATCTAACATAGCTGACTGTGTGGTTCAAATCCTGGATCTGGCAGCTTGAAAGACTACAACCAGGTATGTGTGAATGCATGTTCAAAATCACAAGAGGAGAATGGAGGAGAAGGGATCACAACATGGCCATCTCCCCTGGGGAGTGCTTTCTCACTTTGCCTTTCTCTTTTGTTTTTCTCTCTGGTAAAAGCATGTACCTATAGCAAAAAATTTTTTGGAAGTATTTCCTTTATAAAAGAGAAAAAGCTATACATAGATTTCAAAATTATTTACACCAAAATAAACTTATATTTTAATTCCATTTTCCATGAACTTTTTGAAGTCTTTTCATATAGTCATGTTTGCCCTCCATGTAGAGCTACGGTTTTCCTTTCGTAACATTATGCTAGCTAGGAATGCTTTCGACTGAAAAGAATAGGCAACTCTATAAATGGCCCAGGGCTGATAAGGTACCTCAATGATGCCATCAAGGCCTTGGCTAGGATTTAATAGAGCTGTTTTGTTTTTTTTTTCCTTATGGTAACAAGACAGTTGTGGCTGGTCTGGGCCTCATTTCTGTATTCTAGAGTAGAAGAAAAGAAAGAGCTAGAGAGTAAGTTGGTGCAGGACAAAGGACCTTCTAGAGAAACCGCCTTTTTATTCAGAATAGACAGCTCTCTCCATCCTACCAACTTCTCTGACTAGAAGGGTGTCATATGGACATTCTTAGCTGGAAACGAGCTGGGAAATTCAATATTTTTGGTTGGCACATTGCTTCTCTAAACCAAGCGGGGATTATGTAAATAAGGAAGAAAAAAATTGTTATTGGGCAGGCAACTAGTAGCATCTGCCCTGACACTCAACCACTAATGGCTTGCCTGAACTACCTTTCATTTTTTACCAAACCCCTTATATTCTGGGCTTTGATTGCTGAACTTGACTCTCTCCCAGCAACAACAAGGTTTGTTCCTCTAGCACAGGAT
The DNA here is from genome assembly GCA_026018925.1 of Tupaia tana. Classification (NCBI taxonomy): domain Eukaryota; kingdom Metazoa; phylum Chordata; class Mammalia; order Scandentia; family Tupaiidae; genus Tupaia; species Tupaia tana. The sequence goes on from JAKSZU010000009.1 coordinate 96,352,016, forward strand.
TGAAGAGACCTGCCCATTTAACACTAGTACATATGAAAAAGACCCTGATTTGATTGTAAAGTCAATGTGAACTAACAAAGTGACAATGTTGAGAAGAGAGGTAATTAGATTTTAGGCTACATTAACAGAAATATAGAACCAGAACAAGAGAATCCATGGTTCTCCCTGCTCTACACTTGTTGCATCCCACCTGGAGCACCGTGCTCCATTGCAGAAAACCCATTTAAACTGAGATACAATGACAAAGTACAAAGTGTCCAAATGTGAGTTACTAGAGTGGTGCACCAGCAGCCACATCATATAAGTAATAGTTGAAGGCTCCGGGCTTATATGATTTAGAGGTAAACAGATCCAGGAAAGAGCCTGCATAGTCAAAATATCAGAAGTAATTATTCAGGTTTGGATTCACATCCAGGGAGAATAGAGCAAGCAGGGTAGTTCTAAGTGGTTACATGGAAGGATGGAAGAGAGAATCAATCACAGTAAAAACAAACACTTATGTTATGCTTAATACGTACCGGTTAATCTTCTATTACAATTATGTGAGTTAAGAACTATTATTGTATCCATTTTCCAGACGAAGAAACTGAGGTACAGATAGCTTAAGTCACTTGTGTAAGATCACACAGTTAGCAAGTGGCTGAGGTAGAATATGAACACATGTATTCTGGCTCCAGGGTTCATACTATCTCCTCTCAGAAGAGGCATAGTGACTCTGGATATTTTCCTAGGTTTGAAAACCAAATAGTGTTTTCAGCTTCCTGATCATTTAGCAGTCGTGACTGAGTTGGCACAGATGAGGCAGAGAGATGAAGGGCCCCATTTTAAGACCTACAACCCAGAGGATTCCTCCTAGATATTTTGATACCTCCTCGTCAAAACCAAGACATTGTACCCCATATTGGGCTTTCCTTATCACTCCTCACTCCTACTACAAAGACTTTAGGCTGTCCCTAGGTAATTGACTGAGTAGCCTCACTCTAGAATAGGTTTCATTCTTGGCTGCAAAGGTACAGAGGTGGCTACCTCGGCGGTCATCACCACTCCAAAGTTTGTAATGTGCAGAGTCTGAAGCTACTGGAGCTGCCACCAACCCTGGATGAGGGACCAGTTTTCTGTACATTAAGTCCAGTGACAACCTCCTCAAAGTTACTAGGTCTAAAGCCACTCTGCCCCCACATCTGCCGTAGTCATCCGTCAACTTCCAATGTGCATGTCCCATCTCCAGTTTCACATTGATTCTCATACTGCTGTTTTTTCTTAACCCAACCTAACCTTTCACTTTTCTTCCATTTCCCCAAGCCTCCACTGAGACCCTCTTGACCAGTTACTCCCTAATTAGCATTCTCAACCTCTTCTACCTAACAGAAACAGTTCTCCCTGAAGGTCTCTATTTCCTCTGCTACTTTCTTTTGTGAAAGCTGCTTGTCATCTTTTACAGAACCCTGGGGTCAGAATGTGGAAAAGATGTCCTACTTGATCCCTGTTACTACTTACAGAGCATTTTCTTTCCTGTCTCTTGCAAAAACTACAGGTTTTTTGAGTCACATAATTTTGATACATTACTCACTTCTCATTGTTGTCATCTACAGAACTCCTGAATATATCCTCTGTAGTGGATTGAATTGTGTCACCCAAAGAGATATGTTAAAGTTCTAACCCCCAGTACTTGTTAAAGTGACCTTGTCTGGAAATAGGGTCTTTGTAAATACAATCAAGTTAAGATGAGGTCATAGAGCCAGCAGGTGGTGTGATGGTTAAAGGCGCTGGATTTCCACATGGCTGACTGTGGTTCAAGTCCTGGACCTGTGGCTTGCTTTCTCCCTTTTCCTTTCTCTCTCCCTGTCTCTCTCTGGTCAAATTGAAAAAATAATAATAACAAATCAAATTAAAATAAATAAATAATTCTTAAATAAAGTATTTTTAATAAGAGGTTATGTTGGATTATATGTATATTATATATTTATATATATGTGTGTGTGTGTGTGTGTGTGTATATATATATATATAAAGATAACGTTGTACATAGATATATACACAGAGGGAAAGTGATCATGTGATGACAGAAGCACAGACTGACATGACGCAACTGCAAGCCAAGGGTGGCTAGTAGTCACTGGAAGCTGAGAGAATGTTATGGAAAAGATTTTCCTTCAGAGACCCTAGAAGGAATTAATTCTGCCAACACATTGATATAGGACTTCTGGTCTTCAGAAGTATGAGAGAATAAACTTCTGTTGTTGTGGGTTTTTTTTTTTTTTTAACAAAATTTTCCATAGGTTGTGTGCTCTTACTGGAGAGAGAGACAGAGATGGTGTGAAAAGTGAGAAATCACCTCCTCTGGGGGGGAATGGCCACACAATCACTTCTCCTCCATTCTGCTCCTGGGATCTTGGGCACACATGCATACCTGCCTGACGTGAGTTTTAAGCTACTAGGTCCAGGACTCGAACCGTCGTTGGCCATGTGGGAGTCCAGTGATGTAACCACTATGCCATCTGCTGACCCCAAATTCTGTTGTTTTAAGTCACCCACTTTGTGGTAATTTACTGAAGCAGCCCTAGGAAGCTAATACATCCTCTTTCTCAATGGTTTCTGTCTCACTTCTGTCTACACACCCTACCAGGAGGCCTGCCATCGTCCTAGGGAACTTCAATGTGCAAGTTGAGGATTCAGTCATTACTAGGGCCTCCTGGGCCCTAAACTTCTTTATCTCTTCCACTCTACCTCAGCCATCAACCTCCATTGTCACTGAACTGCTCCACTATCAATCACGTCTCAATCAGCCCTCAACACTGTTTCATGATCTTACTAGACACTAAATTTCTTTAGTACATTTCACACTCTATGATGAATATTCTCCACTCTTTTCTCATACCTCCGACCCCTTTACCTACCCTCTAACTCTTAGCAGACAACCTTGTCACCTATTCCATTGAGAATATTCAAGCACAAGGCAGGGCCTTCTCTTCCCACCTCCATATCTACATCCTCTGTAGGATTTCTCTCCCTAACAGTGGAGGAGGTAGTCATTTTTCTTAGTGGATCATGCCATCTACTAGAGTTTTGTAGCTTGTCAGTTCCCACCTACTCATACTATCAACTACCCTTTTCTCTCCTTGTGTAGTCAACTGCCTATGTTCAACTGAACCCTTCTCAGTAACAAGTGAAATAATGTCTTCCATCATAAAATATGTCCTCCTAAACCTTACACCCCTTCCAGTTATCACTATCCCTTCTTCCTCTTTCAAATAAACTTCTTAAAAGTTGTCTATATTCAGTTCTCAGCCTACTCCAATCATGTTTCTTCCCCCATCACTACCCCGAAAATGCTTTCACTCAGGTCACTAATGACCTTCATGTCACTGAATCCAAAGGATGCTTTAAATCCTTGTTTTATTTGACTCATCAGAGGCATTTGACATTTTATACAACTTCCTCTTTATTGACATAATTTCTCCCATTAGCTTTCTTTCTTTCTTTTTGTCCTACTCTCTGAGAACTGCTTATTGGTTTCCTTTGGGGATTTATTTTTTTCTCCAACTGATCAGCTTTTAAATGTTAGAGTTCCTCTGGCTGACTCCATAGTCTAGTGATTAGGGGAGCTAGATTCCCACATGGCTAACTGTGGTTCAAGTCTCAGCCTTGAGAGAGATGCTGGACATGTGTGTGCATTCCCAAAGTCCTGACAGGATGGAGAAATGGAGGAGAAGGGATTGCAGTATGGACAAACCCCATTAGTGGGTGCTTTCTACCCCTGTCTCTCTCATGAGTGCATACACCCTCTGGCAATTAAAAAATTGTTGGAGCTCCTCAAGGCTGCCTTCTGGGACCTAGTTTGGAGGCCTTTTTTTTTCTAGGAAATTTCATTGATGCCCATAGTATGCATCCCATATCTAGATACCTACTTAGATGACTGAAACACAACTCAACTTCAATACACACAAGACCAAACCCATGATCTTTTTCTTTATATCTGTTCTCTACCAGTTACCCTTTTTGTTCAGTGAAGGGCACCTCCCAACTCTCCAGTTATATAATTCAGAAACCTGAGGGTCATCCTTGGCTCACCCTCTTCCTAATACTCATCTATCACTAAATTCTGTCTATGAGTGGGCTTCAAAAAGTTTGTGGGGGGAACCAGCAGTTAGCGTAATGGCTATGTCGCTGGACTCCCACGTAGTCGACCGCGGTTCGCGTCTCGGACCCGGTGGCTTACAACTCACGCCGGGCGCGTGTGCGTGCGTGCCCAAGATCCCAAGAGGAGAATGGAGGAGAAGGGATTGCGGCGTGACCATCCCCCCTGGGGGGTGATTTCTCGCTTTCTGTCTCTATGTCTCTCTCTGTCTGTCTGGCGAGCGCACGCGCCCTATAGCGAAAAACCTCTCCAAAAAAAAAAACAAAAAAAAAACCAAAAAGTTTGTGGGAAAAAGTACAAGTTTATTTTGGTGCAAAACATTTTGAGACCCAAGCATAATTTCTTTATAATACACATTTCTGGGGTTATCAAGTTATTAAGGTGGCTAGACTTCCACATGGCCAGCCTCAGTTCAAGTCCTGGACCTGGGAGCTTGAAAATCATGCTGGGTATATGTACACATGTGTGCGAACTCTGAGGAGGAGAATGGAGGAGAGGGATTGTGGTATGGCCATCCCCTGGGGGGTGGGATGATTTCTATCTTTCCCTCTCTGTCTGGTGAATGTACACACCCTATGGCCAAAACAAACAAACAAACGAACAAACAAAAAACCCCACAGAACTAAAAAAAATACATATTTTTCATAAACTTTTAAAGACTCCTCATAGAGGCTCAGTATTTATTGAATGAATGAATGAATGAATGAGTGGGTTAATGAAAGAACACTTCAAGTGAGACTATCCCCACTCCACTATAAGGGTACGACATTGCCGTAAAGGATCTGCTAGTATGTCTGTATTTTAATACCAAACATAAACTGTAACATGTAGAAACTAAGGGTCAGTCCCTCATGGCTGCCTCCAGAGATAGTGAATTCCCCTCAATAAAGGTATCTTCAAGCAGCTATCTAATCTGAAGTGGGATGACTGCCTGTGGTGATATAGCCACAAGATGGACTAAATGACCTCTAAAGATTTTGCTATCGAAGGTTTAGTGATTCTTAGGTTTGGTGAATAGATGGGTAGCTTAAACAGTGAGGATTCAGACACTCTCTGGGATGGAAAAGCCATGGGAGAAACTACTTTAGTATCCTAGCTCCAATGAGATCACCTCATTTATTTTCTTCCCTCCCAACAGAACTTCTCTTTCATATTTTAGAAGACAGCAATTTTCTTCCATTAAAGATTGCCATGGACAGGGACCAGCAGATGATGTAGTAGTTACATCACTGGACTCCCACATTGCTGACTGCAGTTTGAGTCCCAAACTCGGTAGCTTCAAAATCACACTGGGCACTCAAGATCCCTGAAGGAGAATGTAGGAGAAAGGGTTGCAGTGTGGCCATCTCCCTGGAGGGTGATTTTTTTACTTTTCATCTCCGTGTGTCTGTCTGTTTCTCTCTTGGTGAGCACACATGCCCTAAGGGGGCAAAAAGATTGCCATGGGCTCGAGGTTCTTCAATTTTCAAAACTCAGTTCTAAGATTCACTGGAAACCATGTTTCCAATTTTCATCTTTCTCACTTAAATTTAAAGCGATTTCCTCATGCTTCTCAAACAAGAATGGAAATACAGTGGCCCAACTTTATCCAAATATTTTTTAAATAAATATTATTGTTTGAGGCTTAATGGAAGTTCCCACATTTCACAATACAGAGAAGTGAACCGCCATCTATGACAGAATCAACTCCTTGTTATACTGTATTTGACTAATTCTTGGTATTGGATGTTAAGGGTCTTATCAGGCTTAAGTGTTGTCAGACTGTGGGGCCATAGCCATGCGGATCACCTGGGAAAAAAACGTATTCCTCAGAGTGGGAACTGGGGCTAAGGAGTAGGACTCTAGCAGTCTGCAACTCAGGTTTCTGTACTTACTGGCTGGAGGGGGGATCCAGCCTTCAAACACTTGTTTCCTGAGGCTGGAGGTTAAAAGTATCCCTACTTTGAGCATGGGCAGAAACAGAATGCAGCCTCCTGCTGCTTTAGAGCCCAGCACAGCATATGAATCCCATAAAAGAATTGGCCATGATTGGATCAGAGACACATGCTGAGAAAGTCAGGCTCTTACAGCTTCTGGCATAGTCCTTACCTTCTCCCAGAGTGCTTCAGGAAGTTATTTGTGCAGACACTTCCTGATGTTTCTATTGTGCCTAAAGAAAACCAAAGATGGGCTTTGTGGTCCTCTCAGACTGGAATGTTAAAAAGAGGATGACACGTGTATACTGGGGTATGTAATATCAGGGACAATAAGAAAGAAACAGAGCCCTATTGTGGTCTCACTATGGGGACACTGGGAGTGAGAACATCCCTCCTGCATGCCCTCATCCTCAAATCTTTTCTGCTCCAATCTGAGAGCTCCCATGCTCTTTTTACAGTGGTAAGGTGAGACCTAGGGCCCTAAGGGGAAAGGAGAGATTCAAAGGACCAGAGTTGGGCACTGACTGTAGTCTCTTCCCCCATGGAGATGCATCTTTAGGGCTAAGGGTTTCTCTGGGTCAGTTTCTTTTGTCAATGGGTGCTTTCTCATGGGTCAACAAGAATTCTACCTGTCATGACAGAAGTAGATTTCTCATCTGGTAGAGGGCAGATAGGACCCCTTCAGCATCACTCTTCAGGTCCTCTCTGGAGTCAGCCCCTTAGGCAGGTCAAGGCTTTGGCTAAAAGGCTCCTGATCTGGAATCTGGTACATATGGCTTATGAAGGACAAAAGACCCACTCTGCAACTCTTTACCTCATCATGCCTAAAAGAGCTGTTTTCTGAAGGTGGTGAAGAGTAGGTCCAGGAGCCAAAAAAGGAGTTCCATCCTCTACAACTCAATACCAAGTCACTGTTGGTCTCCTTCCCTGCCACCAGCAGAGTGGAGTATAGAAAGGAGCAGGGTGCAAATCTCAAAGCAGCAGACTTGGGCTGAGTGTCAGAGTCCAAGTCTCCTTGGAATTATGGGCCCAAGGAAGGCCTGGGTTTTCAAGATCAAGGGGCTTCTCCCTCAGCTTTTCCCACAACCTCTGCCTCCACTATTCTGGGTAGGGGTCCCATGGAATGGCATATGCTATATTTTGGCTCTGTGGCTGTCCTGTCTCCTGGAGAGTCTGTGGTTCTCTTGCATCTTATATCATGTGCCAATGATCTTGCAGGTGTCTTTTCCAACTGCCTTGTGGGAGCTAGTCTATGGCTCTGGGACTCCTAGACCCCCCCCCCCCCACCCTTTTCAGGAATCCACACATGGTAGTGGAAATGGCATTGACTTTGGAGCCAGGAAGTCCTGGGTTTATATCTCAATCTAGAACTTGGAAGCACAGGTGATCAAAGACTGACTCCTTTTTAGTAAAATTGAGAAAATAGCTGCTTCATAAGGTCATTGTATAGATAAAATGTTATGGTAGCTCCAAAATGTTTTATAATGGCCCTCAGTACATACTATCCACCTGGAACTGATCTTTGTAGGATTTTCCTTATATCCTCGTGTCTTTCTTTTCTCTTCTATTGCTGAGACACATCCACAGATGATTAAGTCTGGTTCTCTACTAGGAAGGAAGTCCCAGACAATCCAATTTATGTATATTGTCACAGAGGCTTGTAAGGTGGGTGCTTTTCCTTACCCTCAGGACCAACATCCTCCGAGGCACAGAGTCCCCATGCAAAGAGAGGAGCCTGCATGCCCTTGTTTCAGATGTGGAGTGTGAGCAATATGTGTTTCAAGAAGTATTAAGGAGAAGTGATCCTCACCTTTAAAATCAAGAAAGCAGAGGGAAGAAGCTCAACAGAGATTCCAGTGACCATCCCAAAAGAGAATCAGGAAATAGAGGCCAACTTCCAGCTATCTGTAGACTTTTAAAGCTAAAGCCTTTGTCATTTTGTTTATTCTACTGTAATAAGTCACTAAACCCAGTATGTGCGATGTGCTACTCTTGTTACTACTGTTCTGTTTTGCCTTTGTGGTACTCAGTAGAGCCCTTTACCTGGGAGTTGTCTTTAGATTTATCATTGGAGTAATTCCAGGAGGACATTCTCTCACTCTTTTGCCTGTCCAAAGGAGAGTGGGTCCCACCCAAAGAGGTAGACTATCAATGGCAGTTTTAAAGAGGGAAGGAAAGGTAGAGCCACTAAGCCTGCAAGAAGGAAGCCAGGAAATCTCTGAGTTGGTCTGAACCTGATATATGACCTTGGAGCTTAGAAGGAAAAGCAAATGAAGCTTCCCCCAGGACATTTTTCAGAGAAGCTCAGTACCTTCTCTGGTTGTTCTAAACCCTTATCTGGGCCTCTTTAATCAGCTATGTGGTCTTCAGAGTGGATAACACTTCAGGTTCTAATGCACCTGTTAACAGGCTCTCTCTTTCTATCCTGAAGTCTGAGCTCACTTTCAGACTTCCCCCTAAGGACCCATCTTTCAGAAGTGCTCTGGCTATCTGCTCATTTGCACAATCTGAATGGCCAGTGTCTTCTGAGCTTATTAATTACTCAAACTAGCACTGGTTACTAACCTTACCCACTTCCCCAAGAAATCACTGATGACTCTGGGGTACCCAGGGTGGGGGGGGAACAAAATGCTTCCCAGAATCCCTGAATTCTATTCTTATAATATCTGGATACCCTAAATTCATGGACCATAAAGTAAGAAGGTGGTTCTTCCAGGACAGAGAAGCCAGCATGGTGAAGATGGAAGAAACATCATTGTTAGTATAATCTGGGGTGGAAATTGAGGCAGTTATCCTGAGCAGGGCTCTTCTAGGTTGGGAAAGCTTAGCCTAGAATATCCTAAGTAGGGAAGAATGTATCTATATGAGAGTCAGTTGGAGAGGCATTTCTGCCCATAGACACAGTAAGGACTGAACTAAGTTATTTTCAAATTATTGCCCTCCTCCCTTATCATGCTTTGAACTTCCTTATTGTGACATTTTGAGTCCCCAAGGTTGTCCTACTAACCTTGAGCTCTCCCTATTCTCATACTTCTCTGGCTGCTCTTTGGACCCCTGACTTCCATGGGTCCAGCTCTGTACTGACCTGCAGGGAGGTGATGGTGGCCAGGAATTGAGTTGCCTCCCAGAATGACTTGGTGCCCAGATTCAGACATTTTAACCTAGGAATTCCAAGTCCAGGGTCAGAGTTCTGTAAATTGGCCTCTGCTGCCCCCCCATGGTAGTTGAAGTTACTTTTCCTCACCTGAAGTGACTTTTGAAGAAAGGCTGTCAGGCTCCCAAATTTCTGGCCTTATCCAGACTCCCTACTGCAACCTCCACCCTCTCTGCAGAGCTTCCAGGAACACAGTCTTCTCTTAGGAAAGAAGCAGGACACAATTCTGTCAAGTCCTGAAACTGAAGAGGTTCAGGCTGTGACTGGGAAGTCATAGCTGCCCCCTGTTGGCTTGCATTCGGACTCCCCACTTCAGAGCTCTTCTGAGGATATGGGAAATAACCAGAGAAAGAAGGTGTTCAAAACACTGGGAATAGGATGATTCTCTTCTGGTGCTCAGGCTCAAGATCATCAGCTCGAAGTCCCTAACATCCCTATGTACTCATTTCAAGGTCTGAGGTCATGACCCTTCTCAAGTATGCCTCAAAGTTAACTCAGGAACTACGACTTAGCTTCTGCTGCCTTTTACCTGGTAGCTCTGAACCATTAGAGATGACCCAGAATCGAGAGGGCCTATTCTCTACTCTCTGAGGCCTGAATACTTTGGGCATTGGGATATCTATAGAAGAGGAAGCAGGATCTTGATCAGATAGATGCAAAATATGTAGGTTTCCCCAATAGACCCCAGGGAAATGTCCCATTACTTTCCATTTACTTTCCCATTACTCTGTTGGTAGGTGAAGAAAGTACCACTCCACCTATCACACCAGAAAAATGGGGTCCAAGGGCAAGCTTGGTAACCCAGACAGAGAAAAGAGAGATTTAGAGAGTATATGGCTCTAGGAGTATGAAGTGGCAGAGCAAGGGTGCCACCAGTTTCCCATCTGTCAGCTTGAGAATGTGGTGGAAAGAAATTTCCTTTTTGTTTTTCGTATTTTTACTTGTTTTACATCTTTATACATATTGTGTTCATTAGCCACTCATCAATATTCTTTTGTGAAGTGGCCAAATATTGTGTACATTCTTTATTAGACTCTTGTCTTTTTTTCCCCTCAAAGTTCATTTTTAAAATTTCTTCTATGAGCGAGCAAAATAGAGAGACAGAGAGTCAGATAGAGAGGCATCTCTAACAGAGTCTTCATGCCACATTCCATCTCTTCCATAGGAAGCCAAGATCATGGACATACATATATATACCCAGCATGAACATGAAGGCCTTGGGACACAAACTCAACACCTTCCCATGTGTTGAGATGTCTCCCAGGAGTAGATGTAGCAACTTTCATCCTGGGAACCAAGTCCAGTCCTTAGCATTCTGGGAAACTGCTGATCTTCCTTACTTCTGTCTCTTTTCTTTGGGTATACCGTATACATTTCCTTCCTGTAGCCAAGATTTCTTTCTTATCCCAGAGGCAGAGCAAGCCCTAAGGACCAAGTTAGAAATCTGAGAGTTTCAATAGGGTTCCTAAAGATATTTTACATGTATTAAGGTAATGAAATGCATTAATCCTCACAAAAACCTCCCGCAAAGGGATTGTTAATATTTTTGCATATGAACAAACCTAGGAAGGTTCTGAGAGGTGAGATGATTGCCCAAGGTCTTATAGCTACGTGTTGGAGGAGTCTCTTCTGTATTTATCTAGCATTAAAATAAAAATTTTTTAATAGAGATTTTTGCTATAGGGCATATGCACTTGCCATAGAGACAGAGAGACAAAGATATAGAAAGTGAGACGTCACCCTCTCCCCCCAGGGGGAATGGCCAAGCCACAATTCCTTCTTCTCCATTCTCCTCTTGGAATTTTGGGCATGCATGAACATGCACCCAGTGTGAGTTTTAAGTAACTGGGTCTGGGATTCAAATTGCAATGCTGCCAGATTTACCTGGAGTAACAACCAGGGACTCCTGTTCCTTCTGGAGAGAAATGAACCTACCTGGACCACCTTCTGTTGTAAGGTTGAGGCTACTTACCTATAGGCCTGGATCTACTTCTGTTATTAGGTATTATTAGGTATGCTGTCAATATGTTTTTCCTCAAGTCCTTGGGTTCTTACCCAGTTTACCATCCTCTTTCTATTCTGCAGAGCTCTCTTTTGTTGCCCCTTGTGTCTTTTTTAGAATTATAGTTGTGGGACTAGCAGTTAGCATAATGGCTATGTCGCTGGACTCCCATGTAGTCAACCGCGGTTCGCGTCCCGGACCCGGTGGCTTAAAACTCACGCCGGGTGCCCAAGATCCTGAGAGGAGAATGGAGGAGAAGGGATTGCGGCGTGACCATCCCCCCTGAGGGGTGATTTCTCGCTTTCTGTCTCTATGTCACTCTCTGTCTGTCTGGCGAGCGCACATGCCCTATAGCAAAAAAAAAAAAAGAAAAGAAAAGAATTACAGTTGCATCCAGCATGGAGAGCAGGATTGAATGAATCTATACCATTATGCATAGACTGAAATCTAGATAAAAAATTTAAAAAACCAAAAAAAGTTTTTCAGAAACAAAAAACAATGTAATTGATTTTAAAGGTGCAATGAACAGGTTAAGTAGCAAATTAGAAATAAAGAGAGAATGATCTGAAAGGCAGAGCTTAGGAAATTGCTCAGAATACATCAGAGAGAGAAAGGAATAGGAATTATAAATGAGAAATGAAAAGATATGGAATATAAAAAGGAAAAATTTAATTGCATTTCTAGATGGAGAGATTGCAAAAAATGAGAAAGAAGCAAGATCCAATGAACAATGGCTGATAATTTTCTTTTATTGGTGAAAGACATGACTCCTTAGAATTAAGAATTGCAACAACAGCAACAAAAAACCTGGCAGAACAAATACAAAGAGACCCTCACAGAGACACATTGTAATATACAGGTAATGAATATCTAAAAAGGAATCAAACAGAAATGATGAATTACCCACAAAGGAATAGTTATTAAACCAAGAGAAGACTTCTCAAGAGCAACAAAGTCAAAAGATAGAACTATAATGCTTTCAAAGGGCGAACGAATATCTGTTGGGACCAGCAGGTAGAGTGGTGATTAAGGTGCTACACTCCCACATGGTCTACTGCAATTCAAGTCCCAGACCTGGTGGCTTGAAAATCATATGAGCATGTGCACCTGTGTGCTAAAATCCTAGGAGGACAATGGAGAAGGGATTGAGGCATGGCCACTACCCTACGAGGTGATTTCTCACTGTCTCACTGTCTTCCTCCAGCAAATGCACGTGTCCCATGGGAAGCAAAGAAACAAACAAAAACATCTAACTGTCAAGGTAGAATTTTAGCCCTTGAAAACTAATATTTAAAAATAAGAGCTACACAAAAACATATTCAGAAATGTAAAATCATATCTCTAGAGGATAATCTAAAAAGAATTTCCAGAAAAAAGAATGAAATGAGAGAAAGAATAAACAAAAAAATTTGGATAAACATAAACAATATAAAATAAAAATATATGTAAAGAATATATCTCTATGTAAAACAATAAAAATAGTGATTAAATTGAGGAGTCTTTTTTTAAAAAAAGTAACTAAATTACTGGAAAAAAGTAATAAACTCGGAGGGGTGATAATGATCAACACTAAACATTATTTTGGGGGGCTGGAAAGTGGCATGATGATTAGGGTGCTGGACTCCCACATGGCCGATCGTGGTTTGAGTCCCAGACCTGGTGACTTACTTTCTCACTTTCCCTTTCTCTCTCTGTCTCTCTCTAGTAAAATTAAACCTAAATACTAATAACAAATAAAATTAAGTTAAATAAATAAATACATCTTTAAAAATACATTATTTGGGGAGAAGATATTGATTATATTTAGACTTGGTTCATTTAAGTATGAATAGGAAAATTTAAAGGGAACTATTAAAAGAATAGAAATAGAGTATGCAATATACAAATAACTAGAAGGAAAATGGAATAATAAAAAATAAGTTATTTGTAGGGCTAGTGGATGGCATAGTGGTTAAGGTGCTGGACTCCCACGTGGTCACCAACCATGCATGGTTCAAGTCCTAGAATCAGCAACTTGAAACTCATGCTGAGCACATGTGTGTGCATGCCCAAAATCCCAAGAGGGGAATGGAGGAGAAGAGATTACTGCATGCCTATTCCCCATGGGGGTGATTTCTCTCTTTCTGTCTCTCTGGTGAGTGCACACGCCCCATAGCAAAAACCTCCCCCCCACAAAAAAAGCACCAAAAGCTCATTTTCTTAACCAAAAAAAAATTATAAATATCAAAGTAAATATGAAACATTAAATTAGGGCTGGCAGATTGTGTTGTGGTTAAGGAGCTAGACTTCCACATGGCCCACCATGGTTCAAGTCCTGGACCCAGTAGTTTTGCTGGCTTGCTTTCCCTCTTTCTCTGTGTGTCTCTTTCCTGTCAAATTAAATAATAATAACAATAATAACAAAATGGAATTAAGTAAATAAATAATTATTATTTTTAAAAGTATTAAATTATATGATATAGAAGGTATAGTAGTAAGGAAGGCAATTGTAGATCCTAGAAACAGTATAGGAGGGGGTGGGTAATAGGGGATAGAATAAAGGTGATAAGGGGGAAAAACATTTTTTTTAAGAGAGATTTTTGCTATAGGGCATGTATGCTCACTAGAGACACAGAAAGAGATAGAGAGAAAGTGAGCAATCATCCCCAAGGGGGGATGGCTAATACCACAATTTCTTTTCCTTCTTCTCCTCTTGGGATATTTGGGCATGCATCCACACATGTCTGGCATGAGTTTCAAGCCACTGGTTCTGGGACTCAAACCACAGTCAGTCATGTGGAAGTCCGGCACTTTAACAACTATAAAACCTGCTGACCCCATGGGGGAAAACATTTAAAGACACAAATGAAAAATTATTTGTTCATAATAATGTGTATGGTAATATCTTTGATTTGACTGACAAGTACTGTATTCATGCTGGAAAAAAATGTACAGTGTAACGATGTACAGTGACTAAATGTAAATTTTAAAAGTGTAAAAAAAGTAAATAATTTTTAAAAATTTAGAAAGATATGAATAAATAAAAGCTATTTGTGAACATAACAAAGATAGTTGAATGAATTCTTCCAGTTAAACTACTGAACTTGCAAATCACAAATTGACTTTTTCCAAATCCATTATATGTTGTTAAAAAAGACATACTTAAAATATAAAGACCATTTTCTTGAGTCACTCTGAAATTCAGACAAAGTCAATGGCAAAGAAAAAATAATAAATATAAATATATATATATATATATATATATATATATTTTGTGTGTGTGTGTGTGTGTGTATACATATATACATACATGGCTTTGTAGTACAACAGCAATGCATTGTTCAAGAGAAGCTGGATCCCTTGGGGCCAGCAGGTGACATGGTGGTTAAAGCACTAGACTCTCACATGGTGGACTGTGGAGACCTAGTAACTTGAAAATCATGCAAAGTGCATGTGCGTCCAAGGCCAAAATTCCAGGAGGAGAATGGAGAAAAAAGGATTGCAACATGGCCACCCCTGCTGAGGGGTGTTTTCTCACTTTTCCTCAAGTTATCTCTCTCTGTCTCTCTCTGCTGAGAACATGAGCCCTATGGTGAGAACAAAACAAAACAAAAACAAAACAAAACAAAACAAAAAAAACACAAAAAAAGAGAAGCTGAATTCCACATGGTGAATACAGTTCAAATCCCTTATTCTATCAGTTTAAAACACACTAGGCATGCATGTACGTGGCCAACATTCAGGGAAAGTGGATCACAGTATGGCCAGACCCTATGAAGGTTGCTCCTCTGTCTCTCTCTCTCACACACACACACACACACTCACACTCACAAGTGCACACATGCACTCTATGAATAAACAAAATAATACAGTAATCTAAAACATACATTGGATTAACTCATAGGTCAAAGAAGGAGCCATGAAGTAAATTAATAAATATTTATAACTGAATGTTAATAAAAGTACCTCACATAAAAATCTGGGATGGGATGCAGCAGAGAAATATTACACATAGACATTTATAGCCTTAAGTATTTTTATTAGGAAATAAGAAAGAATGAGATATTAACTGTCTGACTTGAGAAGTTAGAAAGGAAATAATAATATAAACACAAAGAAAGTTTAAAAAAGAATAATAAAGACAAGAGCAGAAATTAATAAAGTAAAGCTACAATAGAGAGCATTTAACAAACTACCAAATTGGTATTTAAGAAAGATGGGATCTTTGAAACAGATAAACCTTTGATAATATGAATCCGTTAATTAAGAGAGAAAGTAAAAAAGAAGCATGTTCATAACTAGAAGTACAGAAGATATTTAAAATAAACAGTTATAACCATAAAGTATTTTATACCAATAAATCTGAAATTTTAAGCAAAATGGACAATATTCTGGACAGATATAGCCTGACAAAATGACTCAAGAAGAGATATAAAACTGAACTTTAAGCAAATCAATCAAGGAACCAGCAGATGGTGTAACAGTTACGTCGCTGGACTCCCATGTAGTCGACTGTGGTTCAAGCCCTCGACTGAGAAGCTTAAAACTCACGCAGGGTGCATGTGGAGTAGGAGAAAGTAGACAGTAAACAAGTAAAAATATAAACAAGAGGCAGATGAAGTGGTTAAGGTGTTGGATCCCACATAGCTGAGTCAGCAGTTTGAATCCCAGACACGCAGCCTGAAAAACATTTTGGGTTCGTGTGCGTGCATGCCCAAAATCCTGAGAATGGAGGAGAGGGATTGTGATGTGGCCATCCACTCTGGGAGATTTCTCACTTTCCCTCTCCATCTGTGTCTCTCTGGCAAGCACACACACCCTATAGCAAAAACCATAAATAAATAATCAAACAAACAAGATAAATTCAGAACATTAAGTACTAAGAAAAATATTAAGCAAAGGGACGTGTTAAAAAGTGACTGAGGGCTTATTTAATGTAATGTGGCCAAAGCATGTCTATTTTACAGAGGTGATATTTGAGTTGAAATATTGCTTTTTGTTTGTTTGTTTACTGTCTACTTTCTCCTACTTAAATGTAATCTCCATGAAGACCAGGACCGTTTCTTTCTTTTTTTTTAAATTTAAATTTATTTATTTACATTCATTCACTATACATCATTACAGCATACAAAATGAGATTTTCCATCCAGAAAACACTGTATATTGGCTCAATTAAGCACATTAACATACGTGTTATCATCAACAAATAATTTTCCATTTCTTCTTTTCTATATAGTTTGCTTTATTTCCCATCCTTGATTCCCTATCTCTCACCCTCTGCTGTGTCCCACCCTCCTCACACACTGTCTCTGGTATCCATGGTTGTTTTCTGTGCCTTTCCCCCCTCACATTTTATTGATTCACTAAGGATCATAATTAATATAAATATTTTCAATAGCAATCATAGCTGATATATACATATCCATGAACACAAGTCTGATTTTAGGTATAAACCTCAGTGAGTAGAATGAACATACTATAAAGTAGCACCTAGCTGGGGCTATATAGATTACTGCAGTCATCAAATAGGTATTTTTAATGCATTTTTTTTAATTTCAAGAAAAACAGTTTTAGTGTTTTTTTTTTTTCTCCTGAAACTTTTTTTTAATTAATTAATTTACATTCATACCCTAAGCATCATCACAGCATACAAAATGTGGTTTCCCATCTAGAATATACCGCATACTGGCTTAATCATGCATGTTATCATCAATAATTTTCCATTTCTAGTTATATATTTACCCCTATATCTGACCCTCTGCCCTTTCCCACCCTTTTCTCACACCATTTCTGGTGTCTACAGTTGTCTTCTATTCATTCCCCCCCAGATTTTATTGATCACACAATTTCTTAAATAAATAATCTAACTACTTTCAATAGCAAGTTCAGCTGGTAATTTCAAGAAAAGCAGTTTTGAATTGGTAAGGAAATTTGCTTAAAACTTAAAGCCAGGAAACAGGTTAGTATTCTGTTCAAATAGTAGGTACGTGAACCTATTGACAGCTCAAGACTGGACAAAAACTCTTAAAACCAGACAACAAAGCCTAGAAGAAAAGCAGCAATATTTTAGTCAAAAGTCACAGAGTGCTATTTTACCAGTTCAGTCTCAAGTACTTTATCTTCTGCTGTGGTTCAATCTTTCTGATTGAATTCTGGGATATAATATTCAACTCCAGACTTGTCCCTACGATTAAGATGACCATTTTCTTAGTTTCTGAGCTCTTTTCTTTTTTTTCTTTTTAGAGACGTTTTTGCTATAGGGCACATGCGCTCGCCAGAGAGACAGAGAGAGACTGAGAGATAGAAAGTGAGAAATAACCCCCCCCCCCCCAGGGGGGATGGCCATGCCGCAATTCCTTCTCTTCCATTCTCCTCTCAGGATCTTGGGCACACATGCACACGCGCCCGGCGTGAGTTTAAGCCACCAGGTCCGGGACTCGAACCGTGGTCAACTACATGGGAGTCCAGTGACATAGCCATTACGCTAACTGCTGGTCCCAGTTTTTGAACTCTTATTTCTGTGTGTCTGCATCTAATTTTCCTGACATAGCACTCCCTTGAGAACTTCTTGGGAAATCTGGTCTGGTGCTTGTAAATTCTTTCAGGTTTCGTTTAGCTGAGAATGTTATTGTCTTTTCTTCCCACATGAAGGATAATCTTGCTGGGTACAGTATTCTTGGTTGAAATTGCTTTTCCCTTAATGCTTTGAATATATTTTCCCATTCTTTCCTCGCTCGCATTGTTTCCATTGAGAGGTTTGCTGTTATCCTGATGGGGTATCCTTTGTCGGTAACTTGCCATTTTTCTCTTGCCAACCTTAGTATCTTGTCTTTGTCTGTGGTTTTGGCCAATCTGGCTATAATGTGTCTTGTAGAAGATATTCTTGGGTTGATTCTATTTGGGGTCCTTTGTATTTCTTGGGACTGGATCTTTGAGTGCCTCTCTAGGTTTGGAAAGTTTTCTTGCAGGATTTCATGGACTAGATTACCAATGCCCTTATGAATCTCTTCACCTTCTGGGATGCCAATTATCTGGATATTTGGATGTTTGATGGTATCTAATATTTCCTGTATATTATTCTCATTTTTTGGGACAATTTTCTCAGTATTCATGTTGGATTTTTCTAGGTCAGCAATTTTCTCTTCTATGTCTGAGATTCTATTTTCTGTATGATCTAGTCTGCTTTTAATACTTTCAAGGGAGATATTGACATCCTGTATTATAGCCTTCATCTATAACAGTTCCATTTGATTCTTAAAGTATGAAATTCCTCTTTTAGCTCTTGCAAGAATTTCCTCACCTCCTGGAACTTGTCAGCTCCTTTCTCCTTTCTCTTCTGCAGTTCATTGTCTCTCTTCTCGTCTATTTTTGCTAGCTTGGCCATTATGAATGTTCTAAATTCTTTATCAGACATTTTCATTGAACTGCTTATGGATGAAGAGGAGTTATTCTTTTCCCTTGAAGGAGAGGTATTTTCTTGCTTTCCCATATTTCTTGTGGCCCTGCAGTGATTTCTAGTCATCTGATAGATGGTGTGTTTCTTTCCAAACTTGAAGTTAAATCTGAATGTCTAGGAGTGTGCAGAAAAGGAAACACAGAGAGAGGAACAACAACAACAGCAACAACCAAGAAACAGAGAAAAAGAGAAGAAAAGAATTTAAAAAAACCTAAAAATATTATTATTATTTTTTAAGAAGCAAAAAGTAGAAAACCACACAGTGAAATCACTAGTTCTCAGGAGCCCTGAAGATGTCTTCTTCTGAAGGCCTGTTCCCTTGCCTCTCCTGGGTTGGGAGGGGGAGAGGGGATTATTAACAAGAAAAAGGGAAAGGAGTGGCTGAAAGTCAAGAAAACCCTTTACCTTAAAAAAATTTAAAAAGGAAAAATTACAAAAAAATGAGATAACAGAGACAGAGGTAATGAGAGACAGAGACAGAGCCAGAAGGCTTGAAAGGCTTCCTACCACTCGAGTTTGTGGGCTACAGGCTGAATTATCAGTGGAAAAATCTTCATTTCTCTTATTCCTCTGAAATCACTAGTTCTCAGGAGCCATGAAAGTGTCTTCTTCTGAAGGCTTGTCGTCTTGTCTCTCCAATTGAGTTTGTGAGCTGGAAGCTGAATTATCAGTGGAAAATCTTCATTTCTCTTATTCCTCTGAAATCATTAGTTCTAAGGAGCCATGAAGGTTTATTCTGAAGGCCTGTCCCCTTCCCTCTCCCAGGACCATTTCTTTCTAAACCATGGCTTTATCCCTAGCACATGACTCAGTGTCTGGCATGTGGTAAGTAAAGAAATATTTTGTTAAGTAATGAAGAAAGGAATTGAGAAAAGAAAGAAGAAAATGATCTGGCTAGAGGGCAAGATAATCTGTCCTATTGGGACAGGAATTCAAAGCCCTCTGAGTTGACCCCTTGACCTCTGCCAAGCAACATTGTAGGTAGACTTCAGCCTAATAAGTATGCAGGATTAATTCCATTATCTGCAATCAGAATAACAAGGCCTCACAATTTTTTGGTCATATTTTCCAGGATAGATCTCTTCCATTGCCCTGACAACTCTGGCTTAGGAGAGAGGACATTTCTGTTCATCTCTGCCTCTCCCTGCTAGTGAATTTGGTTGTCTGGTTTCCTGAAGCAATCAAATAGTTGTAGGAGAACATGATACTTCTAACATGAACTGAATTTCTTTTTGCCTTAGCTGTTTTAGATGGCTGTGATTTAAAAAGTATGTTATATGACTCACTATAGTAACACTTTTTGATAATTTGTTTTGATGGGATGATTGTTTATAATATAAAAATGGGGAAAGGGATCACTTAATTTTCTTAGTCCTCTTTTTCATATGAAATTGAATATTTTATTAGATATTTTTTTTCTCTCTTTCTTTCTTTTTTTTTTTGGTCAGTATTATGTTTGTAGTAATAAAATGATTAGGCTGTATGTTACATCTAAACTACATGCTCTGGAACCATTTTTTTCCAGATGCATTTGGTTTTAAAGGGTAAGTGTATGAACACTTTCAGAATACAAAACAGCCAAAAGTTGTAAATCCATTTGTTTTTCCTTTTCATATGGGCAGTAATGCCAAATGTGCTGTATAGTCAGATAACATTTCAGATAAAATGGTGTGACTTTTAATAAAAATTATTACAATGCATGTTGATTGTATATAAAAACTTTATGTATAATAAATTAAAAAAAAGAAAAACAATAATTTTATATATTTTAAATGGTGGAGGATTGAGAAGGGAAATGTTCAAGGTAATTTTAGTAATAAGTAATATATACTATATTGCAAGGCACTTTTTTGAATGGTTTGTTTATATTAGTTCATGCAATGTTTGCAACAATCCTATGAAGTAAGTACAGCTATTATCACTCCCACTTTACATATGAGGGAACTGTACCATAGAAGTACCAAGTTACTTGTTCAATGACACAGAAAGTGGTGAAACTTGATTTTTTTTGTTTGTTTCACAGTGGTTTAGTATGAACAGAGTTGAATACGACATTGTATGACAGAAGAATGAACAGTTTGCTGAATAAAAACCCCAAATCAGGATATATACACAGCAACGAGGCCTCAGATTCTCAACAATTGTGCACAATGAAAGAAGGAAACTTTTTAAAAAAAATACTATAACAGAGGGTACAAATCATAAAGGCAGCAACAACACCAACATTGGCGAGGTGGGAAAGGGAGCAGAGCCTCTCTCTAGGGGTTGCTCAGCCCCTGGCACAGGCTGGGCATTGTGGAGTTGATCTGTCTCAGAGAACTTCAACATTTAGACGGGCTCCAAATCCTGCATCAAAATTCAATCTTAATCTCTCTGATTAGGGTCATGTCAGAATCAACAATCCTGTTCCCCAATGTCCTGTAGAGGAAACTTCAGTCCTTCCATGGTAAAGAGTATAAGCAAAGAACCCCCTTAGTTTATCTGGCACCAGAATTCACTTGCTCTCATCCTATCACTTGGGACAGATACTGGGGCTTAATAAACAAACCACTAACTCCCATACAGAAAGATGCCCGCCCTAAGAAACTGCTTCAGACTCAAGATTTAGGAAATCCACACCAACTGCTATCTCTAACTTCTGGGAAGAACACTGAAGTTCCATGGGAAATAAGTGCAGGTAAAAACCCCGTGAGCAAGCTGGGGAGGACAGCAACAATTCTTGTCCCTTAGCCCCATTCAACAGCTCAAAGTGCTTAGGAGAAGTCAGAGACGGTGTGGTTGGTTTGTGTGCTTTTCTGCTCTGTGGCAGCACTGAATGGGATGGGGGAAGAGAATGGAAGAAAGAGAGTAGTGATGCCTTTCCTGACTACCAGGAGAAATCTAGATTGCAATCTACTCCCACTCTCCAGAATGTTACCTGATAGTGGTGAGTTACATCCACCCTTCAAGCCACCAAATCTGCAAAGCTAAAGCATAAAGTAGCAAGGGCTTAGGGAGAGAGAGCTGCTGGCCCATACTGATGCACCTGCTGGTAAGCAAAAATAGGCAGCCAGAGTGGGAGCCACAAAAAGAGAGGTTAGGCAACAGGGGATTCCCTACTGCCCTATGGCTTTCCTCTACACTGAAGCAGCCATGATGACAAGCTGAGAAAACCCACACACCTTCTCCATACAACAAACCACTTGGATTCTAGGAGGATTACTGCCATGAAAAGTAATAAAGAAAGAGAAAGCAACAGAAGAAACTGTTGAGAAAACTGGGAGCAGGCCTAGAGAAAAGAAGGAGAGCTTCTGGGTTTCTACCATCTTCCCAAAAAGGAAAAACTTCATGCAGGTAGGAAAGACAGGGTTTTTCCCTGCTCAATGTTCCTGGTTAAACCTAGAGTAAGAAAAATCCCCTGGACTTGCAGCATCATTATGTATCCATGTGCTTCACCAGCACAAGACCCTCCCACCCTCCCAAGGTTAACTTTCTGGCCTGGGCAAATGCCCAAGAAATTGCCTTCCAGTTCAATCCCCTCACCCACCCACCCCAACTCCAATCAAAGGGCATCTGCTGGTGGTTTCCCACCTCTCCTCAGAGAAGAGATCCTAGAAGAGTACCCCTGTGGTGTAGTCAGGTACTAAGGAGCACAATACCAGTCTATCAGGTCAGGGGATGGGCAGCCAACTTCAGATCAAAGAGAGAGAGAGAGAGGCTTAGTGTGAAAACCAATGTCATTTCAGCAGGAAAGTAGAGAGCAAGTAGTGAGAGGGGCTCCTACTGGCACCTTCCCCAGGACGTAGTTCCAGTCAATTGCCTCTTCCTGCAGGAACATGTGTAGGCAGCGTTCATTTTGAGCCAGTGGGTGCCCAGCAATTTTGTTAATAAACTGTTCAAGGCCCTGCCTCCTTTCTTCAATGAAAGACTCCTCAAAGATCCCTTCATCGGCTAGGAAAGGGAGTTGCCGCTTCAAGGTTTTCCCAGGCAGTGGTGGTACTACAATCTTACTATTGAGCTCCAGCTCATTTATCAGCCACTTAAAGTCACTGTAGCACTGTTGTACACAGGACTCCCTCAGCTTAAAGATAGATAGGTTTGTCCACATGCAAACCTGATAGGTGGTGAAGTGTGACCCACGCCCACCGTCTATGGATTAAAGATGTCGATCTCCAGGAAGTTACTTGCAGGCCTGTGAGCATAGGTCAGGTCCTGTGGCTTTGAGTTAAGGTGCCAGGTGTCAGCTACTGTCGTGTCCGACATCTTTCTGAAGGAGAGACTGGGCTGAAACTTGAATTTGATAAGAGGAAGTCTGACCCCAGAGCCCTTTCTCTTATCCACTGCATTGGTACTCTTAGTTGATAGTAATTTCCTTTCCTACTTGCGATAATTACCCTCAACTGGAAAATATGCTCAGGGGAAGAAACCCCGGGACCAACAGTTAGTGTAATGGCTATGTCGCCGGACTCCCACGTTGTCGACCGCGGTTCGAGTCCTGGACCCAGTGGTGAGGAATAGTGGAGAAGGGATTGTGGCATGGCCATCCCCCCTCGGGGGTGATTTCTCACTTTCTGTCTTCCTATCTCTCTCTGTCTTTCTGGTGAGCACTCGTGCCCTATAGCAAAAACCTCTCCAAAAGAAAAAAAAAGTCCCCAGATCCCCTAGGAACAGATTGATCACCAACTTTTGGAGGTTTCTGTTTCAATGGGGTCTCTGTGTGTGTGTGTGTGTGTGTGTGTGTGGTGTAGGGTTGTATGCATTTATATATATATATATATATATATACACATATTTATACAAATTTATCTCTTCCTTAATAGTTTCATATATACCAATAATAAAGATCATAAAATACAACAGTGAAAAAGCATTTAATTGCCAATAGCAATATCAAATATAGATTATCCAGGAATATAAATTTAAAGAAATGTTCAAGACTCATGTAATAATAGTATAAATGAATAGGAATATAAATTTAACAAAAATCAGTGAAAGACTTATGTAGAGAAAAGTATTAAAGATACTTAAGAACATAAAATAATACTTTAATAAATGGAGAAATATAGCTTATTCTTAGATACGAACACTGAATATCATAAAGGCTGCCCATTCTCTTATAATTGGCCTGTAAATTAAAAACATTCCCAATGAAAATTCCAAGAGTTTTGTTTGTTTGCTTGTTTGTTTTTGTTTATTTTTTGGTTGATTTTTTAAAGTTTTTGCCATAGGGAATGTGTGCTTGCTGGAGAGAGGCAGACAATGAGAGGGAAAGTGAAAGATCACCCCCTCCCCCAGGATGTATAGCCATGCATCACTCCCTTCTCCTCTATTCTCCTCTTGAGATAAACTTCATGTGATTTTCAATCCACCGAGTCCAGGACTCCAACTGTGGTTGCTCATATGAGAGTCTAGCACCCTAACCACCACACCACCTGCTGACTCCCAAAATTTGAAGAGCTTTGAGGATCATTTTAATTTTTATTTATTTATTTTTTGAGAGGTTTTTGCTATAGGGCATGTGCACTCGCCAGACAGACAGAGAGAGACAAGAGAGATAGAAAGTGAAAAATCACCCCCCAGAGAGGATGGCCACACCACAATCCCTTCTCCCCTATTCTCCTCTCGGGATCTTGGGCACGCATGCACATGTGCCCGGCGTGAGTTTTAAGCCACCGGGTCCGGGACATGAACCGTGGTCGACTACATGGGAGTCCAGCGCCATAGCCATTATGCCAACTGCTGGTCCCAGGGTCATTTTTATTTTTCAGAGCTTTATAAAAGCATTCTGAAGTTTACTTGAAAGAATAAATGTTAAAGAATATCAAGGAGATTCTGAAAAATAATACTAATAAGAGAGGATTCGTCCTATGGAACACTTCAATTTATTGCAAAGCTACAGTATTTAAAAAGCTGTAGCACTATCCCAGGAATAGAGAGATAGTTCAGTAGAATCAGAAGAGAAACTCCAGAAATAAACTTATGTGTGAAATCTATTGTACTCTAAAAAAAACCATTGCAACGTACTGGGGAAAAGAAATATCCAATAAGCACTATTGGGACAACTAGCTAATTATTTAGAAAATAAAAACAAGGTTGGACTAGCTAATTATTTAGAAAATAAAAACAAGGTTGGACTAATGCCTCACTCTTTACCCTATACAAATTTTTGATATAACAATATAAAATGCGAAAAAATATAAAGCCATAAAACTTGTAGAAGGAAATGTGAGAGAGCATTTTCTCAGGGTATGAGAAGCCATTTCAAGCATTATATCAAATTCACAAACTATAAAGGAAAGTTGGACAGATTTGAGTACATAAAAATAAAAAATTTCCATGAAGCAGAAAATATTATAAGATTGATGGGAACAGCAGTTAGCATAATGGCTATGCCGCTGGACTCCCACGTAGTTGACTGTGGTTTGAGTCCCAGACCCGGTGGCTTAAACTCACACCGGGTGAGTGTGCGTGCATGCCCAAGATCCTGAGAGGAGAATGGAGGAGAAGGGATTGTGGCGTGGCCATCCCCCCTGGGGGGGTGATTTCTCGCTTTCTGTCTCTCTCTGTCTGTCTGGCAAGCGCATGCGCCCTATAGCAAAAAGCTCTCCAAAAAAAAGAAAATATTATAAGATTGAAAGACAAATAGACAAATGACAAATTGGGAAGGAGGCCATATTAAACTGTAAACAAAAATATACATATATAAGTGGAAAAGCTGGCAAAGGAAAAAAATCACAGAAAAATGTGGGCAAACAGAAAAATCTCTAAAAAATGAAGTCTCAAAAGTTTATGGAAATAAGTATTGTTAAAAAAAGTTTGCATAGATTTCAAAATCTTTGGCATCAAAATAAACTTGAATATTAATTCCACTTTTCATGAATTTTTTGAAGGTCCTTATATGCATGAATAAATCTATGAAAAGCGGTACAACATAATCTACAATCAAAGAAATGCAGATAAGGAGCCAGCAGGCGGTATGGTGGTTAAGGCGCTAGACTCCCACATGGTCAACCATGGTTGGAGTCCTAGACCAGAAGCTTGAAAAATCATGCTGGGCACATGAATGTGCATTCCCAAAATCCCATGAGGAGAATAGATAAAGGACTGTGCCGTGACCATCCACCCTGGTGTGTGATTTCTCATTTTCCCTCTCAATGTCTTTGTGTCTCTCTCCAGTGAGCTCATGTGCCCTATGGCAAAAACTTAAAATAAGAAAGAAAAAGAAATGCAAATAATCACAATGAGATGAACTTTGTTGCTTTTTGGTTTCTCAGGTATTTTAAGATTGATTTCTTTTTTTTTTTTTTTTTGCTATAGGGCACGTGCGCTCGCCAGACAGAGAGAGACATAGAGACAGAAAGCGAGAAATCACCCCCCAGGGGGGATGGTCACGCCGCAATCCCTTCTCCTCCATTCTCTTCTCGGGATCTTGGGCACGCACGCACACGCGCCCGGCGTGAGTTCTAAGCCACCGGGTCCTGGACATGAACTGCGGTCGACTACGTGGGAGTCCAGCGACATAGCCATTACGCTAACTGCTGGTTCCCAAGATTGATTTCTTTTTTTTTTTTAAAAAAAAAAAAAAAAGATTGATTTCTTTTTAATATTGTATATTTTTGTTCAATTCTTTGGGATTTTTCTACATAGATTATAATGTCATCTGTGAATAAAGAGTTTTAGATCCCACTTAGTCTGTATACAATACATTTTATACAATTTTGAGTTATATGTGCTACTGTTTTGTAGAGGATTATGAACATTTCTATGTTCATAAGAAATGCTGATCTGTAGTTTTCATACAATGTCTTTATCTGGTCTTGGTAGGGTAATGCTGTCCCTATAGTGTGGGCTAAAAATGTTCTTTTATTTTCTGGAAAAGATTTTAGAGAAGCAGTATCATTTCTTCCTTAAACATTTGGTAGAATTTTTTGGCAAAACCATCTGGGCCTGGTACTTTCTTTTACTGTAATGTTATTAATTATTGATTCAATCTATTAGATATAAACATATTCAGATAATCTATTTCTCCTTGTGTGAATTTAGTAGTTTGTGTCATTCAAGGAATTAGTTCATTTCATGTAAAGTATCAAGTCATGGTCATAGAAATGTTCATATTATTACTTTATTATTCTTTTAAATATCCATGAGAACAATAGTGATAATACCTATTTCATTTCCCATATTGGAAATTTGTGTCTTTTCTTGGTCAGTCTAACTAAAGATCTATTGATCTTATTTCCCTTTTTCAAAAAGCAGTAACAAAGCCTTCTTATTTCATTTATTTCAGCTTAAATTTTATTATTTATTTTTTTCTGCTTGATTTAGACTTAAAATTCTCCACGTTCTCTTTTTTTTTTTACTTTTTTAAAATATTTTTTTGAAAATTTATTTATTTATTTTACATTCTTTCACTGAACAACATCACAGCATACAAAATGCTATTTCTCATTCAGAATACACTGTATAGTGGCTTAATCATATGTGCTATCGTCAATAAATAATTTTCTATTTCTTGCTTCTTATAAATATTTTTCCCCCTATTTCTCACCTTCTGCCATTTCCCACCCTCCACCCATACTGTCTCTGGTATCTGCAGTTGCTTTCCATTTTTTTCCCACATTTTATTGATTTGCAAAACATCTTAATTAATCTAGCTACTTTCAATAGCAAGTTCAACTGATACATACACAACTATGAACACTTGTTTAACTTTAGAAATGAAATTCTGTGAGTAGAAATAAATATACTATAAAGTAGCACCTAGCTGAGACTATATAGTTTACTGTGGTCATTAAATAGGTATTTTTAATTCATTTTTTAATTTCAAGAAAGGCAGTTTTAGCTTTAATAAATTAAAATTTTAAAAAATGTTAAGAGAAATTTGCTTAAGACTTAAAGCCAGGAAATAGGTTAGGATTCTGTTCAACTAGTAGGTACATGGACCTGTCAACAACTCAAGAGAAGACAAAAATCCTTAACTCTGGAAAACAAAGCATAGAAGATCAGTAATGTTTTAGTTAGAAGTCATAAAATTCTTTTTCATCCGGTCAGTTTCATGTACTTAATCTATCTTCATGTTGTGTTCCAATCTTTCCGTTTATATTCTGGAAGATAACATTCAATTCCGGACTTGTTCCTACCATTAAGCTGGTCATATTTTTAGTTGTTTTTGAACTCTTATTTCTGTGTGACTGACTTTAGTTTTCCCGATATAGCACTCTGGAGGAGTCCAACCCAGTGGGGCTCCAGGACCCGTCTGAGCCCTTTGATCTTTGAGCATCGCTTCTGGTTGGTTCAGTATGTTGGCAAGGCCATTACTGTACGCCCCCTGACCTTGGAACAAGCTTGGATCAATTAGCATATTGGCAAGGCCGTTTGCTATCCGCTCCAGGACTGTGGTAGCCTTGCTGGGAAGTGACTCCCCTCTGACTCCCTGATATATTACTATAAAAGAATTAATACAGTTTTCTCATACATCTTTGTAGTAAGATTTCCCCAAAAATCCCCCGACCGCTCCCTTTACTCTAATCACTTACTGTTAATTACAGCGCTTCATTGGACACAATAAAGGGTGTGCTAAAGTTCTTCTTGATCTCCGGAAGGCCTTCCTTTCAAAACACATTTAAACTTAAAAATCACCTCTTACGCAGAAACTGACCCAGGACACCCCCGCCTCACTGTAGCTAATGTTCTGACAAGGTACATGATGGTGGCAACACAAGCACAATACAATGCCTAGGTGTGCCACAAAGTTTTTCGTTAACTCATTAGTCACTTCACCACCAGTTGAAAAGACTGTATCCCCACCCTCATCAAGTGAACACTAACTTCACCCTTTCAGGATAGGTAAATATATTAGGATTCCTTTAAATAAACTTTAGATCTCTATAAAATTATATAAATATCATTCTTTATTGAGATTTATAAGAACTAATATCTGTACTTGAGATTTTCCTTTTTAGAATAGCAACCAGTAACTGCAAGATTGCTGCCGCCAAGTACTGGCTGATAATTAACTCTGCCTGCTGGAGCTGTTCTCCGAAACTACACTCCCAGAACAGAAGTTCCCAAAAGCTTGCTTACATCAATCAAATAATTGTTGAATTGTATCGATGATTAATAGACCTGCCCTTTATCAAACCCTGAATAGAACCTTTGATCTCTATTGTTAAAACTTTATGAATTGATAATTAGAACACGTAGCCCCTCTCCCGTTCACTTGCATGTATCACATTTTCAATAAAAAGGCATGATGATTCCTAGCAGTTGTCACTCCTCAGAGAGAGATCTCTGGGAAGTGTCCGGCTGAGGACGTGCATGAAAAGGCACCGAGACCTCAGTCTTCCTTTCCTTCGCCACCTCGGTCGAATCAACCCACCCCCACCGAGGCTGGTCCCCGGCAGCACTCCCTTCAAAACGTTTTTTTTTTTTTTTTTTTTTCTGAGAGAGGTTTTTCACTATAGGGTGCATGCACTCGCCAGAGAGACAGAGAGAGACAGAGAGACAGAAAGTGAGAAATCACCACCCACGGGGGATGGCCACACCACAATCCCTTCTCCTCCATAATCCTCTTGGGATCTTGGGCACACATGCACACGTGCCCGGCGTGAGTTTAAGTCACCGGGTCTGAGACTCGAACCGTCGCTGACTACATGGGAGTTCAGCGATGTAGCCATTATGCTAACTGCTGGTCCCCTTTCGGAACTTCTTGAAGAACTGGTCTGGTGTCAGTAAATTCTTTCAGGTTTTGTTTATCTGAGAATGATCTTGTCTTCTCTTCCCATATGAAGGATAATCTTGTTAGGTATAGTATTCTTGGTTGAAATTGTTTTTCACTCAACACTTTGAATATATTTTCCCATTCATTCCTTGCTTGCATTGTTTCTGATGAGAGGTCCACTGTTAGCCTGATGGTATATCCTTTGTAGGTAACTTGTTGTTTCTCTCTTGCCTATGTTAGTATATTGTCTTTGTGTTTTTGGTCAATTTGGATATAATGTATCTTGGAGAAGATTTTCTTAGGTTGATTCTATTTGGAGTCCTTTATATTTCTTAGGTCTGGATCTTTGAATGCCTCTCTAGGTCTGGAAAGATTTCTTCCAGGATTTCATGGACTAGGTTATCAATGCCCTTATTAGTCTCTTCGCCTGGGGTACTGATTATCCAGATGTTTGTACATTTAATGGTATCTAGTATTTCTCATATATTATTCTCACTTTTTGAGCTATTTTGTCAGTCTTCATGGTGGATTTTTCTAGTCTAGCAATTCTGTCTTCTACATCTGAGATTTGATTTTCTCTATGATCTAGTCTGCTTTTAATATTTTAAAGGAGCTTTTGACTTCCTGTATTATAACCTTCACCTCTGACAGTTCCATTTGTTTCTTTTTTTTTTTTGGAGAGGTTTTCACTATAGGACGTGTGTGCTCGCTGGATAGACAGAGAGAGACAGAGAGACAGAAAGCGAGAAATCACCCCCCAGGGAGGATGGCCATGCCGCAATCCCTTCTCCATTCTCCTCTCGGGATCTTGGGCATGCACGCACACGCGCCTGGTGTGAGTTTTAAGCCACTGTGTCTAAGATGCAAACCGCGGTGGACTACGTGGGAGTCCAGCGACATAGCCATTACGCTAACTGCTGGTCTCCCCATTTGTTTCTTTTTTATGGTATGTATTTCCTCTTTCAAATCATGCAAGAACTTCCTCACCTCCTGGAACTTGTCAGCTCTTTTCTCCTGCCTCTTCTGAAGTTCATTGTCTTCTCTCTTCTCTTGCATCTCTTTTAACTTTGTCACTATGAATATTCTAAATTCTTTATCAGACATCTCCAAGAGTTTCATTGTACTATCTGTGGATGAAGAGGAGTTATAATTTTTGCTTAGGGAGAGGTATTT
Organism: Tupaia tana; assembly: GCA_026018925.1. Lineage (NCBI taxonomy): Eukaryota > Metazoa > Chordata > Mammalia > Scandentia > Tupaiidae > Tupaia > Tupaia tana. Next base: position 96,382,533 of record JAKSZU010000009.1, read on the forward strand.
TCTTTGTTTCTCATATTTTTTTGTGCCTTTGTGGTGATTTCTAGTCATCTGATGGGTTATTTGTTTCTTACTAATTTCTATAAGTTCAATCTGAGTGTTCAGAGAAGTGCAGAAGGAGGTGATCTGCAATCTCTTTGCCGTTCTGTTTTTCTCCCTTTGTGCGGCAGATTCAGTGGGAATTGAGGAATATGTTGATCAACAAAGGATACCAGTCAATCCAGTGGGAAAAGGAAAACTTCTTTAGCAAGTGGTGCTAGAAAACCTGGATAGCCACCTGACCACTCCGGGAGAGGAGCTGAGAGTAGTGGCTGCCTCTAAACAAACTCCCTGGACATCACCCCTGACCGGCCTGCCTAAAATTCATTTTATTCTTTATATTTGAGATTCACAAAATATTGTGAAATACAGAGATAAACACAACTACATAGAGATTAGCATACATAACATCTTACACGGTTATGTTTCATTTGTGCGGTAAGAGGAGCTAAATCAATTTCACAAAACCTACCTATTTCTTAATCTTTTTTTTTCACTTTTGTGTCAATTAAGTATATTGCTTTTTTTTCCCCATTCCCCTCCCTTCCTCCTTCTTTTACCAACCCCTTACTACCTGCCATCCCTTCCTTGTGCTATTGCTAGTATCTACAGTTCCATCCCTGCTATTGTACCTTCCAGTCTTTCAGTTTCTGCTAATTCGGTTTTATTTTTTTTTTAGAGATTTTTGCCTTAGGGCACATGTGCTTGTGGGAGACACAGGTAGAGAGGGAAAGTGAGAAATCAGCCCCCAGAGGGGATGGCCATGCCACAATCCCTTCTCCTACATTCTCCTCGCTGGGTCTTGGGCATGCATGCACAAGCACCTGGAGTGATTTTCAATTGCCAGGTAGAAATTGGACTTGAACTGCACTCAGCCATGTGGGAGTCCAGAGGCATAACTGCTATGCCATCTGCTGCCCGCTTTTATGTTCTTTTATAAGCAAAAAAATCTTGTTTTAATAGATCTTTGGCGACCAATCCTTGGCCTAGTGGTCAAGATAGATAGAAGATAGATAGAATTCTGCATATGGAAACTTTGATAATACATTTTCTTTTCTTTTTTTAAAAAATTTGCCAGAAATTGTGTGCATTCACCAGAGACAGACAGAGAGAGGGAGAGGGAGAAAGCACTCCTGGATGGGGTATAGTCATGCTGCAATCCTTTCTTCTCCATTTCTCCATCTGGGATTTGGGGTACACAGAATATTTTTTAAGCTTCAGGGACTGGGATTTGAATCACATGGTCAGCCATGTGGGATCCAATTCCCTTAACCACTAGGCCATGGCTGGCCCAGATTTTTTCTTTTCTAATATATTAATTTAATGCTATAAAGTTCCCCTTGAATTTCTCTGCATCCTAAACTGTTGACAAAGCATATTTTCATTTAGCTCAAAATATTTTTAATTTTTTCCATGATTTCTTTGACCCATATGTTTTTCAGAAATATTTAATGTCTAAATATTTGGGGATTTTTTTCAGTTGTCTTTCTGTTATAGATTTCTAGTTTAATTTTACTAAAGACAGAGCATGTACATTGTATGGTTTCTCTCTTTAAAAACCACTCAGGGGTCATCCAGTGATGTATTGGTTAATGCAGCTGAATGGCACGTGACTGATTGCAAATTTGAGTCCCAGAACGAGTGGCTTGAAAAATACATCAGGCATGTGTTTGTGTCTCCAAAATATCAAGAGGAGAATACAAGTAAGGGGATTGTGGATTGTGGTATGGTAATCCCCCATGGGGGGGTGCTCTTTTTATGGGGCAAGCACATGTACCCCATAGCAAAACAAACAAACAAAAAAACTAGTCTGTTATTTTTTATTGCCCATCATGTGGTCTATATTGATGAATGATCCATGTAAACTGGGAAGAATGTGTATTCTGCTCTTGTTTAGTGAAGTATTCTATAAATGTCAATTAGATCCAGTTGATTGATGGTGCTGTTCAGTTCTGCTATATCTTTACTGATTTTCTGCCTGCTTGATCTGTCAATTACTAAAAGAGGTCTGTTGAAATCTGCAACTATAATAGTGGCTTTGTCCCTTTATCCATGCAGTTGGTTGATTTTGTCTTATGTATTTTGACACTCTATTGTTATATACATATATACTAAAGATACTTATGTCTTCATGGAGAATCGACTCCTTTATTATCATGTATTGCCTCTCTTTATCCCTTATAGTATTCCTTGTTCTGAAATTAATATAAGCTCAAGCTTTGTTTTGTTGGTATTAACATGGTATATCTTTCACCATCTTTTTAATTTTTTCAAGTCACCAATTATGACTTTCCTTTTTTTTTTACATTTTTAATGTGATAATATTGATAATGATGTGAATCTTTGGGGTGTGTGGGCCCAATACCCAATGCAGGAATCTTGCATCAATAATATGAAATACATAATTTTAACAATTTTTAAATATATAATTCAGAGACATTAAGAACCTTCACAAAGTTGAACAATCATCACCATTATTTCCAAAATTTTTCATTTTCCCAAACAAAAAATTCTATACCCATTAGACAATAACTCCCCATTCCTCCCTCCCCTTGGCTTCTGATAATCTATTGTATTTTCTATCTCTATGAATTTGCTTATTTTAATTATCTCATAAAGAGTTGTATTCTTTTTAAAGGCAGAATAATAATGCATTGTATGTATTAATCACATTTTGTTTATCCATTCATGAACTGATGGGCTCTTGAGTTATTTAAACATTTGGGCTATTGTAAATAATGCTGGTATAAACTTTGATATATACGTAACTTGACTCCCTGATTTTGATTCTTTTGGGTATACTCAGGAATGAAATTGCTGGATCATATGGCTTTTCTATATTTAAGAACCAGTAAATTCTCTTACATAACAACTGTGCTATTTTACAATCCCATCAGTAATGTATGAGAGTTTTAATTTTTGCACATCCTTGCCAACACTTGTTATTTCACATTTTTTTCATAATGACCATCTTAATGGGTTTGAAGGTATATCTATTTGCAGGGTTTTTTTAGAATTTTTTTATTTCAAGTTCTCTTATACATTCAATCACATTATTTAGCTTATAAAATGAATATTCCAACATGTGTGCATTTCTCCCCAGCCCAGTTGATAATATTATAAAGTTATCTTCAACAGATAATACCCTATTTTTCTGTCTCATTAATGCTATGCTTCTCTATTTTTCTCTTCAATGTCCTTCCTTAGAATTTATTCCTTTACCCATCCTCTTCCCACCCTATATCTGGTATTCACAAGCATTTACTGTGTTTCTATATACTTTAGTCATTCAGTTTTGACCACAGAGTGGGGACACTTGGTATATATTAAGTGGAGACATACAATGTCTCTTCTCCATAGCCTGGCTTGCTTCACTCAGCAGTAAATCTTCCATATTCCTCCACTTTCTGTCAAAACCCAGGGTCTTGTTGTTTTTTATGGTTGAGTAGTATTCCATAGAGTACATGTGCCACAGTTTTTCAATTCATTCATCTGTTTGTGGGCATTTGGATTGGTTCCATGTCTTAGCAATTATGAATAATGCTGCAATAAATATCAAAGTGCAAGCGCTTTTCCGATTAAGAATTCTTCTATCTTTTGGGTAGATACCAAGGAGTGGGATTGCTGGATCATATGGTAGTTCTATTTGTAGATTTTTGAGGAATCTCCAAATTGTTCTCCACAGTGGCTGGAACAATTGCATTCCCACCAAAAGTATAAGATAGTTCCCCTTTCACCACACCCCCACCAGCACTTATCATTTTTTTTTTTATCTTAGTCATTTTGACTGGGGTTAGGTGCTATCTCATTGTTGTTTTGATCTGCATTTCCCTTACAATGAGGGATGTTGAGCATTTTTTTCATATGCCTTTTGACTATGCATATATCTTCCTTAGAGTGTTTTTTTCAGTTCATTCTCCCATCTTTTAATAGGGTCGATCATCTTTATTATTTTTTTGGGGGAACAGCTGCTTGAATTCCTTGTGTATTCTGGTTATCAGTCCCTTATCTGATGCATAGTTCACAAAGATATTTTCCCATTCTGAGGGCTGTTGATTCACACTAATTACTGTGTCTTTTGCCATGCAAAAACTGCTTAGTCTGATGTAATTCCACTTGTCTATTTTGGGAATTATTGACTGTGTTTTGGGGGTCTTAGGAAGTCTTTGCCTACCCCAATGTCTCCCAGAGTTTCCCCAGTGTTTCTAGGAGCAGTTTTATAGTTTGAGGTCTTAGGTTTAGATCTTTGATCCACCTTGAGTTGATTGTTGTCAATGGTGAGAGGTAGGGGTTCAGATACATCCTTCTGCAGGTGAATATACAGTTTTTCCAGCACCATTTGCTGAAGAGGTTTTCCTTTTCCCACTGGATTGACTGGTACCACTTGTCAAAAATCAACTGACTGTATGTTTGGGAATTTATTCCTGGGGACTCTATCCTGTTCCATTGGCCCACCTGTCTGTTTCTGTGCCAGTACCATGTTGTTTTGATTATTACATCTTTGTAGTATATTTTTGGTCTGGGAGTGAAATGCTGCCCACTCCACTCTTCTTGTGCAGGATTGTTTTGACAACATGAGATCTTTATGATTCCAGATGAATTTTATGATTGTCTTTTCTAGATCTGTGAAGAATGTGTCTGGTACTTTGATTGAGATTGCATTAAATATGTAGATTAATTTTGGTAGAATTTCCATTTTCATTATATTAATTCTTCCAATCTAGGAACATGGGATGTCCTTTCACTTTTTTGTATCACTTTCAATTTTTTTTTTAGCTTCTCGTAGTTTTCCTTGTGGAGGTCTTTAACTTCTTTGTTTAGATTTATTCCTAAATACCTTATATTTTTTAGTTCTATCTCAGTCTGCCTGTTGTTCATATATAAAAATGCTATAGATTTCTGTATGTTTATTTTGTATTCTGCAGCTTTACTGTATTCATGTATTACTTCCAGTAATTGTTTCATGGATACCATTGGGTCTTCTATGTATACAATCATGTCATTTGCAAATCGAGATAGTTTCACCTTTTCTTTTCCTATTTGAATGCCTTTTATTTTGTTCTCTTTTCTGATTGCATTGGTGAGGATGTCCAGTACTATATTGAAAAGGATTGGAGGAAGTGGGCATCCTTGTCTTGTGCCAGTTTTTAGTGGAAAGCTTTGAGCTTTTCTCCATTTAGGATGATGTTCGTGATGGGTTTTTCATAGATAGCTTTTATTGTGTTGATAAATGACCCTTTTATGCCGATATTGCTGAGAGTCTTGATCATGAAGAGATGTTGTATCTTATCAAATGCTTTTTCTGCATCAATTGATATGACCATATGGTTTTTATCTTTCTTTCTGTTAATATGGTGTATCACATTTATGGTTTTGCATATATTGTGCCAACTTTGCATTCCTGGAATAAAACCTATCTGATTGTGATGTATAATCTTTTTTATAAGTGTTTGGATATGATTTTCTAATATCTTGTAGAGAATCTTTGTGTCTATATTCATCAGAAATATTAATCTATAGTTTTCCTTCCATATTCTGTCCTTATGTTTTTTAAGGGTAAGGGTGATGGAAATTTCATAGAATGAATTAGGGAGAGATTGGGTGAATATCTCTTTGATCTTTAAAAATAACTTCAGCAGTATGGTGGGTTAACTCTTCTTTGAAGGTTTTGTAGAATTCAGAGATGAAGCTATCAGGACCAGGGCTTTTCTTTGTTGGGAGATTATTATTATTGATTCAGTCTCCTGACTTGTTATGGGCCTATTCAAACTTTCTACATCTTCCTGACTCAATCTTCATAGATTATATAGACTATATCTCATCCAGATTTTCTTGTTTCTTGGCGTGTAGTTGTTCATAGTATCCTCTAACGGTGTTTTGTATTTCTACTATGTCTGTTGTTTAATTTTCTGGTTAATTGCAGATTTGATTCACCTGGTTTCTTTCTCTCTTCTTCTTAATAATTCTTGGTAGAGGTGTATCAATTTTGTTGATCTTTTCAAAGAACCAGCTTTTACTTTTATTTATTTTCTGTATAGTTCATTTATTTTCTATTTTATATATTTCTGTTCGTATCTTTATTATTTCCTTTCTCCTGGAGGTGTTTGTATTTTTTTGCGGTTGCTTTTCCAATTCTCTGAGGCACGATGCTAGATGATCCATTTGCCTTCTTTCTGTCTTCTTCTTATGTGCACTAATTGCTTTGAACTTCCCACTTATGACTGCTTAGCTGTGTCCCAAAGATTATGGTAACTCGCGTCCTTATTGACATTGGTTTCCATTAGTCTTTTTTAAAAATTTTTAAATTTTTAAATTAAAACATATTTTTTTTTGGAGAGGTTTTTGCCATTGAGTACATGCGCTCGCCAGACAGACAGAGACAGAAAGACAGAAAGCGAGAAATCACACCCCAGAGGGGATGGCCACGCCGCAGTTCCTTCTCCTCCATTCTCCTCTCGAGATCTTGGGCACGCACGCACATGTACCCGGCATGAGTTTTAAGCCACCAGGTCCGGGAATTGAACCGCAGTCGACTACATGTGAGTCCAGTGACATAGCCATTACGCTAACTGCTGGTCCCTTCCATGAATCTTTTGATCACAGTCTTTATTTCTTCAGTAGTTGTGAAGTCATTCAGGAGTAGGTTATTTAATTTCCATGTATTTGTGTATTTTTAAGAGTTTTTCTTGAAATTAAAATCAAGTCTAATTCCATCATGGTCAGAGAAGTTGCTGGATGTAGTTTCTATGCTTTAGAATATGTAGAGGCTTGCCTTGTGTCCTATCATGTGGTAAATCTTCAAAAAGCTTCCACGTGGGAGTGAAAAAAAGTTTATCTTGTGGTTTTTGGATGGAAAGTTCTATAGATGTCTGTTAAGTCCATTTGATTTATGGTATCATTTTATCCTTTATCTTTTTACCTATTTGTTGTCTAGATGATCGGTATAGATGGGATAGTGGGGTGTTGAGATCTCCAACAATTAGTGTGTTGTAGTCACTCTCTTCTTTTAGATTTAACAGTCTTTCCTTCATGTATTTGGGTGCTCCTGTGTTAGATGCATAGATATTTATAAGCATTATATTTTCTTGATGGATTGACCCTTTTTCTAAAGTGTAGTGCCTTTCTTTGTCTCTTCAAACAGTTTTTTTTTTTAAACCTATTTTATCAAAAAATAGAATCGTGACTCCAGCTCTTTTTTGGTTCCCTTTTTCCAACCCTTTGCTTTTAGTCTATGCATGTCTTTATGCATGAGGTGGGTTTCCTTTAGGCAACAGATAGAGGGCTTCTTTTTTTTTTTCATTTGACCAGTCTGTGTCTCTTGATTGGAGAATTTAATCCATTCACATTCAATGTTGTTATCGATTTTTTCCAGACTTGTCCCGACGTTTATGTTGGCCATTGTCTTGGTTGCTTTTTATTCCTTTATTCCTGGCTGTTCATTCCTTAGTTTTCCTGGAACAGTACTCTCTTCAGTGTTTCTTGAAGAGCTGGTCTGGTGTTGGCAAATTCTTTCAAGTTTTGTTTGTCTGAAAAGATTTTAATCTTTTTTTTCCCATATGGAGGATAATCTTGCAGGATATAATAATCTTGGTTGAAATTGTTTCTCTCTTAGCACTTTCAATACATCTTCCCATTCTTTCCTTGCATTGTTTCTGTTGAGAGGTCCAGTGTTAGCCTGATGGGGGGACCTTTGTAAGTCACTTGTCATTTCTCTCTTGCTAGTTTTAGTATCATGCCTTTATCTTGGCCAGTCTGGCTAAGATGTGCCTTGGGGTAGATCTTCTGGGGTTGATTCTAACTGGGGTCCTTTGTATTTCTTGGGTCTTGATGTTTGAGTGCCTTTCTAGACTTAGGAAATTTTCTTCCAGGATTTCATGGCATAGGTTTTCCATGCCGTTATTAGTTTGTTCACCTTCTGGGTTGCCAATTATTTGAATGTTTGGGCGTTTAATGGAATCGAATATTTCTCATATATTATCCTTGTGTTTCTTTTTGTTATTTTCTCTATCATTTTGGTGTTTTTTTCTAGGTCAGAGCTTTTATCTTCTTCATCAGAAATTCGATCTTCAGCATGGTCTAATTGACTTTTAATACATTCAAGAGAGTTTTTCATTCCCTGTATTATAGACTTTAATCTCTAGTAGTTCCTTGTCGTTCTTTCTCAGAGTGTCCATTCCTTCTTTCATATTGTGGAAGGAGTTCCTAATCTCCTGTAGTTCATTGTTTCTTTTCTGTTCCAACTCATAGAATTCTGTCACCATGAGTGTTCTAAATTCTTTCTCTGACATTTTGGTAACTTCCTCTGTTTTTTCAAAAGATGGAGGGGAGTTACTCTGTTCTTTAGATGGAGGCACATTTCCTGGTTTAGTCAGATCTGAAGCTCTTGTTCTACTTTTAGCCATCGGAAGATGTATTCACTTTTGAATACCACTTAGGAGAACGTTTCTTCGACTAAGAGCAAGTGTGTTTCCCTTTTGAATTGATGTATGCCGAAGTCTCACTTCTGTGTTTTTAGCAATGTGGTCTTAATAGGTGTACTCTATTCAGGTGTCTGAAGAGCATTATCTCCTTTTTCACAGGTAGTTCAGTACAAGGGAGGATCCCAGGGAAACTTAAAATACTAGGGAATTTCAGAACTGTGATTCTAGACCTGTCTAGTCCCTCTGGCAGGGTGGAAGATGAGTAGGAGAGGATAATATTAGAGGGAAGAAAAGAGTACAGAGGAGAATAAAGAAAAAGTCATGTGTTGTACTAACGTCAGGGGCCTGGAGATGTAACTGGAGCTCTGCGGCAGAGTGATGACCAGTCTGTGGGGCAAGGAGGAAGAGGGAATTAACAAAAGAAAAAAGAAAAACAAAGAAAAAAAAATAAACCTGCCTACCTTTCTGGGGGAGGGGAGGGTCCTCAGCTTGGGAGGGCTGGAAGTGGGGTGGAGGGCAGTGGTGCCCCTGCCTCAACATTCCTTGCTGTCCAGGGGTATGGAGATGGAACTGGAGCTCTGCTGCAGAGTCAAGGCCAGTCTTTCTATGGAGGGAAGGTTCTGGGCTTGGGAGGGCTGGAAGTGGGGCAGGGGACAGTAGTGCCCCTGCCTCAACGCCCCTTGCTGGCCAGGAGCCTGGAGGTGGAGCTGAAGCTCTGCTGCAAAGTAAAGGCTAGTCTATTTGTAGGTTTTTTTTTTTTGAGAGGTTTTCGCTATAGGGTGCGTGAGCTCGCCAGACAGACAGAGAGAGACATAGAGACAGAAAGCGAGAAATCACCCCCCAGGGGGTTGGTCACACCGCAATCCCTTCTCCTCCATTCTCCTCTCGGGATCTTGGGCACGCACGCACATGCGCCCAGCGTGAGTTTTAAGCCACCAGGTCCGGGACACAAACCGCGGTCGACTATGTGGGAGTCCAGCGACATAGCCATTACGCTAACTGCTGGTTCCCAAAGTAGTGGTTTTTTTTGGAGAGGTCTTCGCTATAGGGTGCATGCACTTGCCAGACAGACAGAGACAGAGAGACAGAAAGCGAGAAATCACACCCCAGGGGGGATGGTCACGCCACAATCCCTTCTCCTCCACTCTCCTCTCGGGATCTTGGGCACACACGCACACGTGCCCGGCGTGAGTTTTAAGCCACCGGGTCCAGGACGCGAACCGCGGTTGGACTACGTGGGAGTCCAACATAGCCATTACTCTAACTGCTGGTTCCCTCTATTTGTAGTTTTAATTTGTATTTCTTTAATGATTAGTGAAGTCTGGTATCTTTTCTTATTTATTGGTCATTTGCATATCTTCTTTGGAGAAAATTTTACTCAAGTCCTTGTCCATTTTCTAATTGGATTATTTACTTATTTTGCAGTTGAGATTCTGGAAATTTATCCTTTGTCATATATGGTTTGCAAATATTTTCTCTTTCTGTGGGTCATCTTTTCACTCTGTTGTTAGAGCCCTTTCATGAAAGAAATAAAAGCTTTTAAATTTGATGAAGTCTTATTTATCTATTTTTCTTTTGCTTATACTTTTAGTGTCATATTGAAGAAATTATTGCCAAATCCAGGGTCATAACTTTCTTATATGTCTTCTTTTGTGTTTTATAGTTTTAGATCTTACTTTTAGGCCTTTGATCCATTTTGAGTTTTTTTTTTTTTTTTTTTTTTTTTTTTTGTATATGATTTTATAAAGATCCAACTTAATTCTTTTGAATGTGAATACAGTTTTCCCAGCATGGTTTGGTTAAAAAAAATGCCTTTTATCCATTGAATTGTCTTGGTACCCTACTTGAAATTAAAACACTGACCATGTATGAGAGGCCTTATTTCTGGGTTTCCTATTCTATTCCATTGGTCTATAGTCTGTCCTTATGCTAGTACCACACTATTTTGATTATGATAGATTTGTAGTAAGCTTTGAGATCAAGAAGTGTGAGTCCAACTATTTAAAACAGTGTTTTGATTATTTGGGATCCCTTGAGACTTAATATAATACTAGAATTAAGTTTTCTATTTCTGAAATAAAAACAAAAACAAAAACACAAAGAAAACTCCTTTGGCGATTTTGACAGTGATTGCATTGAATAGGTACATAATTTTGGGTATTACTGTTATCTTAACAATCTTAATCCTTCAAATTTGTGAACACACATGTCTTTCCACTTATTTATGATTCTTTTCATTTCTTTTAGCAATGTTTTATAGTTTGCAGAATCCAAGTTTTTATCTTCTTGGTTAAATTTATTCTTATTTTTTTAGTTTAAATGCATTTTATTTTTAGACAACCTACATGACATTTTTTTTTCTTAAAAAACAATGCCTCTACTCCAAATAAATCACAGTCAAAATAAGTGAAGGGCTCAAGATGACATCAGTCCCATTTGTCTTTAGTCCTGGTGTTTTGTGGATGACAAGCAACAGTCAGTTATGACAGGTGATAGATCCAAAGTAATTGCCAAATTTGTTAACATTTTTCCATTTCTAAACCATCCTTTAAAAAAATCATATATGGGGTCACACCATCCTCATGGTAGTCCAGTAGAGCAACCATGCCATCTGGATTCATGTTTTTACCAGTAAAGAACTGGTAGTTTTTGAAATTAGCAAGAATATGCTTGATTTGTTCTGCAGCCCCTGTCATAAACAGTTTTACTCTTTCTGGTATCTGTTCTTCAAATTTTCCTTTGATTGATTGATTTCATGTAACATTTGATGTACTTCCTGTAGGCTTCTTTTGTGAAGCTGGTTTCCTGCAAGTGATGGTTCATGACAGTGTCAGCACCAGTGACTACTGTGCTTTTGGTACCTTCCTCCTCAGGGCCTTCAGCGGAGGCATTTCCACCAATGAGCGAGTCATCAATGTTACCCTCTGTCCTACTGATCATCTTCCCCTCCACCTCCAGGCATAGCCCATCTGCGATCTCCCGGATCATATAAATGTTGGAGAACATCTCATTGTGGCTGATGAGGTCCCGGTAGATAGTCATGGTGGCTGCTGGAGGAAGATGATAGTGGTGCTTGCTGAGTAGGAGCCATAGCTCGGAGAGAGCGTGGTGCAGCTGGAGCAGCGCTGGGGGGGGTGGGGGCATCGGGAGAGGGCGGAAAAGCTAAATTTATTCTTAAATATTTTATTCCTTTTGAAGCTATTGTAACTGGAATTGTTTCTTAATTTCTTTTTTTAAATTGGTAATTGCATAAAACATACCACATTATTTTGTGTTATTTGGTACCTTGCACAACTTCTCTGAATTCATTTATTAGCTCCGATGGTTTTTCTATGCAAAAATGCATCATGACTTTCCTGATAATCCAATAATATCATGTCACCTGTGAATAAAGGTAATTTTACCCCTTTTTATCTAATTCAGATAAATTTTACTTTTTTTCATGCTTAACTGTTCTATCTTGAACTTCCAATATTGTGTAGAATATAGATTAGTTTTTATTGTAATGGGAAGGTTTTCAGTTGTTCATCATTGAGTATGATATTAGGTATGGGTTTTTCATATGTGGCTTTTATCATGTTGAAGAAGGTGAGATGGGGTTGGCATTAGAAACTATTTATTGCACACATATTATATGCCAGGCACTCCTTCTAGGTATGTTAATACATAATTAAGTCATTCAAGCAGTATTTATTGAGTACCTTCTGTATGATAGGCATGCCAGATACAATGGGGAGCAAAAGGTTTGTGATCTCTTTACCATGAAGACTACAATCAATTAAGTGAAACAGACATTACATGTGAGCAAGTAAATAAGACAAGGGCTATGAAGGAAAAAAAGCAGAGTATTGAAAATATCTTGAGAAAAAAAGAATAATTGGGAGTCCATTTTTGATCAAAAGTTAGGAAGGATTTCTTTGAGGGAATAGCATTCAAGCTGAGACCTGCAGGATGACAATCCAGTGTGGTGCTTACAATTGGGGAAAGAAAATGCCAAATAGAGGAAACAACAACAAAGACCTTCATATGAGAAATGGTTTGACAGGTTTCATGAACACAAAGGTCAGTGTGACTATAACATAGTAAGTGATGGGGGACCATATGATATAAGGTTGCAAGATTAAGAGCACGAAGGGCATTGAAATACATGGTAAAGAATTTAGATTTATTTTCTTGAAGAATGGGAAACCATGGTAGGGCATGAAAGAGAGTAGCATGGTCTGAATTACATGTTCAAAAAGTCACTTTAGCTGTGGAGTTGGGGATGTAGAGGACACTGGACTGCAAAGGAGCATGAAGAAACTTTTGGGCATAATGAAAATGTTCTGTATCAGGGCTAGCAGGTGGCATGGTGATTAAGGTGCTGGATTCTCACAAGGCTGACCATAGTTTGAGTCTCAGACCTGGTGGCTTGAAAATGACAAAAAATAAATAGATAAATAAACAAATAAATGTTTTTTAAAATAAAATATTCTGTATCTTAATTGCAGTGGTGTTTCCATAGGTGTATAGATCTATCAAAACTTATCAAACAAAACTATAAAATCATGCTTTTAACCCTCAAGTTGTACTACTGAATTCAATCTCTTATTGCATGTAAATTATACCTCATAAAGTTGGTTTAACTTTGTGGCTGCTGTGTAAGGAATGGATGGTAAGGGGTCAAGAGTATCAGGGACATTCATTAGAAAGCTATTACAGTTAGCTTGACCATAGGTGTCAATATCTTATTTACTCATCACAGCCTGGCAGGGCACATTTCTCATTTTATTGTTGGAGAAACTGAGGATTAAAGAAGTGAAGTAGCTTTTAAGGATCACTCAACTAGGAAGTGGCAGAGATAGAACTAGAAAACAGGCTTATGTTATTCCAAGACCTTTGTTCTTTATGCTTCATTATACTATTTCTTCAAAACTAAAGAATGTGAATTTAGTGACTTTGGACAGACTTCCTATAAACACAGCAGTATGGCCATAGGTATCTTCTTTCCTCATTCAATCCTTCTGCACTCTTTATGACTTTTATTCTTAAATGTGTTGTATGTGATCTCTGATCGCAAGCTTTAAACTATTTTCAAGTTATAAACTATTTGAACTATTTTAAACTGAATATTCATCAAGAAAAATCTCCACAGTATCCAAGAGAAGAGAACGAATGTCTTCCAGACCAGATACAAGTGAGTCAAATGACTCTGACCTGTGTAGTTTATATATGGCCTTCTAGAAATTTATGAATTGTGGTCAATAGGGCAAAGAAGAGGCAGAAAGTTATAATTCGTTTTAATAATATCTTCATAAATGCCATGATTTCACCTAGTATGAACATGTTTAAGTGGCTTTGACCTATTAGTATCAATATCTTCCTAAGGGAAAATTTGTAAAGTAAGAATATAAGTGCTACATTCAGGGCTTTCTTGATTGCAAGTGACAGAAGTCCAGTAAAAAGTGTTAGAAGACAAAAAAGAAAATAAAGAATACAACTGGCTAGACATAGCTGGACCAAGGACTACATCACCAGTATTTAGGTCTCTTCATCTCTTGACTCTGCTTCCTTTGCTGGATTTCATCCTCAGGTTTGTGGTGATAAATATGGCCTCTCTCAGCTCTAAGCTTACATGGTCCAGTGTTAGTGTCTTTGATCTCAGAGAGAGACTGTGTCTTTCCCAATAATTTCACAAAATACTAAGAGGGAATTTTATTGGCCAGACATTTATTAACCTATCCAGGATGAATTACATTAGCTAAAAGAAGAAAAAACTCTGATGAGCTAGGCCTAGGCAATTTTCCCAACCATGTATAGGGCAAACTGGAGGTAATCCTAACCTGAATTGCATGAACTAATTTTGGAGGAATGATCCTCCAAAGAGATGCTAGGCCCTAAAATTAAACAAACAAACAAATGAAAGACCCATATGGGCCCAACTGTGGTAGCATGTGCTAGATGGTGCTGCTTGGCAAGGTGAGATCACACGGGAGGCCAGGGTTAGGTTCCTGGCCCACTCTGAAAAGCCAGGCACAGAGATATATGCCTATAGTCCCAGCAACTCAGCAGGATGAAGCATACCCACATGTGTGCATGCATGCACACACATACATATGACCATTATAGTCAGGGTTGAATTCCCTTTTTCTGTAAGTGTCTTAGCTATGTCCAGTTATGATCCCATTCCTAGAGCTTGGGGAAAAATTAGTGGAGTATCATCCATGGGACCCTGAGACAAGGTGGCCAAGTAGCCGGGAGGACAGGCTGGACCAAGAGGATAAAGCAAGAAGTTACCTAAAGCAGCCAAAGACAGCCTAGCTAAAAGAACAGTCTAGATTGTGACTGATGAAGAAGTAACAATGCTGAAGCCAAAGAAACCAGGGATATAGCCAAATGAAGGGTTTAAGGAAACCAATGGTGAGGTCTACAATCAGGAAAACAGGAAACAGATCAGAAAGTATGGGATAAAGAAAAAAAAGGTGTTTAAAACCAAGGCTTTGAATGTGTGATGATATAACAGGGACCTACTTTTTCCAGATGACTCCATCTTGTTAAATCAAAAACTTTTTCTCTCAGACTGATGCTCTATGTGCAAGGTTTCTCATAGGAATCCCAAGGAAGCAAATTGATAACTTAAAGCTTGAAACAATGAGGAACATTCTGCCCAGCTATGAGCCACACTATAACAAATTCTCCTTTCCTCTCATGTCAACAATTTACCTCTCTATGTTTTGTTGAGTGACAAGGGGTTAGACCTGCACTGGGTCCTTGGACCAGGAGTGTAAATTGCTTCATCCAGCAACTGTGAGTTCTGCTTTTCTGTGGCATCTTTTGCAGGATATGGAAGCAGATGTGCAAATTTAAATTTGTACAGGAGTATCATGTGATACTAAAGGCCAGCCCCTTCTAAATCAATCTCAAATTACCTGGTCATTTATTTTGCCTCAAGATTTCCAGCATTTTAATTCCATGATGGCCTCCTTAACAGACCTCCAGAGAAAGAGTATTCTTTTAAATATTTGTCATAAAGAAATTATCTTGGTATCCCAATAGGGTTCTTTTCTTAAAAGCATTATTTATTTATTTGTTATTATTCTCCCTCAATTTGGAGAAAGAGAGAGAGAGAGAGAGAGAGAGAGAGAGAGAGAGAGAGAGAGAGAGAGAGAGAGAGAAAGCCACCAGGTTTGGGACTGGAATCACAGTAGGCCATGTGGCAGTCCAGCGCCTTAATCACCATGCCACTTGCCAGACCTACTCCCAACAGGACTTTAAACTAATATTTTAAATAACTCCATTGGTACTAACTTGGCCCAAGAAAATATTTGGCCATTAAGACATACTCTTTAGGAAAGATAAGACTAATTTATATAGGAGGAGTTACTGGCCTAAACACTGCATGCAAAGTCAAACATGACTTTTGCAAAGGGTGCAACACTAGTTAGTCAAGCCACTATAGGCACTGACATTAGAGAAAAGATGAATAATTCTATATATTTAACAAAGAAAAAAATTACTATAGGAAGTTGGTAATATAGGTTATGGAAGAATTGAGGAGCCAAAAGAAGAGGATGGCAGATCAGCACAGACATTGGCCACAGCAGGAAGCCTCAACTATCCCTAGTGCAGGAGGAACACAAGGGAGGAGGAAAAGCCAAGGCCAGTTGGTAGGATCTGGGATTGTGATTGAAGAGATGTGCAGTAGGAAGCTGAAATTATGGAGCAAAATCCAGCCACTCTCAAAAAATGCCTTCATAAGAAAAGAGGGGGAGGGTCCGACAGATGGGATAGTGGTTAAGTTGTTAGACTCCCACATGGCTGAACACAGTTCAAGTCCCAGACCCAGTGGCTGCAAAAATCACACTGGGTACATGTGTCCCCAAGATCCCAGCAGGAGAATGGAGGAGAAGGGATTAAGGTGTGACAACCCTCCCTAGGAGGTGATTTCTCAGTTTCATTCTCAATGTCTCTGTCTATCTTTCTTGTAGTGTACATGCCCTATGGCAAAAACCTCTCAAAAAATAAAAAGGAAGAAAAGGGGGAGAAATACCCTGGCGTACATGTTCTTGCATACTCCATCTTCCACTAGTGTTTCCCATTAGCAAAATACGGTTCACAAGGATACTTGAGTAACATCGTTTACAGGAAAAGAGCATTATCTCAGTCTATTGTGTTGCTATAATTGAAATACCTTATCCTGGGTAATTGATAAAGAAAAGAGGTTGATTTGACTCATGATTTTGGTGACTGGAAAGTCCAAAGTCAAAGACCTGCATCTGGCTGGAATCTGGTGCTATATCACATGGCCAAGAGAAGATGGGTATGTACAAAGAGAGGGACTATAGCCTGTCAGCAGTCAGCTTACTTTTATAACAACCAAGAACTAATTAGTGAGAATGTGCTTCCTCTCTGGAGATGGTATTAATTATTCATGATGGATATACAACTATGTCTCAAGTACTTCCCATTAGTTCCTTCCTCTTTATACAGTCTCATTGGGTATCAAATGATAGCATTAATTTGGAGGGTGGGCACTCAAACCATGTGAAGCATGAACTGAATCTGGAGCAGACAGGTAATGCCCAACACATCATTCATTACAGTCAAGATGCTCACCCCATATTACTCTGTACTTCCTCTTACCTGACCAGATCTTGAATTCTTCTGCCTCTTTCTCTAGACTACCATTCTACTGTGCCCTCTGAAACGTATACTATATGATCAGAAAAATCCCCACAGCTTCCTTTTTTTATGGTGAAAAAGTGTGTATTTAGAATTAGCCAATTGGGCTCACTTTAGATGATCCCAATTTTGTTGGCACCATCCAAAGCATCATAATCGGGAGCCAGTCACACATATGCCTTCTTCTCTCCATCAGGCCTGATTAGAGTGTTGACCTTGGCCACATCAATATCATAGAGCTTCTCCACAGCCTGTTTGATCTGGTGTTTGTTGGCCTTGACATCCCCAATGAACACAAGTGTGTTGTTGTCTTCTATCTTCTTCATGACAGACTTGGTTGTCAGGGGGAACTTGATGATGGCGTAGTGGTCAAGCTTGTTTCTCGTGGGGGCGCTCTTCCGAGGATATTTAGGTTGCCTCTGTAGCGGAAGAGTCTTGGGCCTCCGGTAGGTGGGTGATGTATGGATTTTTTTTTTTTTTTTTGACTGTGGACGCCTTTCAGCACTGCCTTCTTGGCCTTCAAAGCCTTTGCTTTAGCTTCAGCTTTGGGAGGAGCAGGAGCTTCCTTCTTCACTTTTGGCACTATTTTGGCAAAAAGTCATTACCTCTTCTTAAATCATTCCAGACATTCTATGAACTTTCTACCATAACAATCTAAATAGTCCCTTATCATACAATTTCTGCTATGGGTGTATTTTTCTTTCATATTGCACATGTCAGGAATGTGAGGTAGGTATCCTTCTAACCTCTCCTTGTCTCTTTATAAGCCATTACTCCCAATCTTAGTGCAAAAGTCCTGCTCACAAGGCTCATGCTATCAGCAATATCACCCTACACCCTCATTGTTGTTATCTATAACAATCCCAGCAATCCTCCCTCCTCCTACACCCCACTCACACTTTCTTCCACAGCCCCACTCTTGTACATTCATTAAAGTCTTTGACATCTGCCTCACTCTAACACATTGGGTTAGTTTTGGTAACATGTAAGAGAAAATGCCACCTGCCAGTCCTATGTACTCTAAACTAATAATTTAAACAACACCATTGATACTAACTTGTCCCAAGAAAATGTTTTGGTCTTTAAGACATACTCTTTAGGAAATACAAGACTAATAAATGTAGGTAATACCCAACACATCATTCATTACAGAAAATTACAAATCAACTAACTTAAGTGATAATAAGCATGTGTTTTTCTCATACATAACAAGAGCTCTAGAGAGGGTTTTGAGCTACTTAATTCAGTGGCAAATAGGACCCAAGATATGTCTATCTCTTTTTCTGCCATCCTAGCTATGATGCCATTCTCAAGATGTCCTTTTAGGCTGATTTCTTTTATGATTGCAGGACGTATATGTAAACAATGCCTGTATATTCTTTTACATATAGGCAAGGAGTAGAAAAAGTCAAAACTATAGGGAACCAGCAGTTAGCGTAATGGCTATGTCGCTGGACTCCCACGTAGTTGACCACAGTTCGCGTCCCGGACCCGGTGGCTTAGAACTTACGCCGGGCGCGTGTGCGTGCGTGCCCAAGATCCTGAGAGGAGAATGGAGGAGAAGGGATTGCGGCGTGACCATCCCCCCTGGGGGGTGATTTCTCGCTTTCTGTCTCTATGTCTCTCTCTATCTGTCTGGCGAGCGCACACGCCCTATAGCAAAACAAAAAAATCTCTCCAAAAAAAAACACCTATAGTAAAAAGCTTGTTTAGTAAGCATTAAATAAAAGTGAAGGGAGCTATTTGTATGAATCAAGTATGTAAAAATATCTGGTCAAGAATACTGAATATCTTCCTCTCAGCAATAAATATACTGGTTATCAGAGGTAGCAATAAGGACCAGCAGATGGCATAATGGCTGTGTCGCTGGACACCCATGTAGTCGATCACGGTTTGAGTCCTGGTCCCAGTGGCTTAAACTCATGCCAGGCGTGTGTGCATGTGTGCCCAAGATCCTGAGAGGAGAATGGAGAAGGGATTGCAGCATGGCCAATCTCCTTGGGGGTGATTTCTCACTTTCTGTCTCTCTGTCTCTCTCTGTGTTTCTGGTGAACACACACACCCTATAGCAAAAACCTATCCAAAAAAAAAGGGGGGGGGGGTAGCAATATGCCAGGGTACCTACCACATTCTTTTGGAAGTGTCTGGAGGGAACTGGTTTATTTTGTTTCAGATATATTATCTAATATATATTGTCTTTTCTGTGTATGCATTAATAGTTGAACAGTTGGATTTTATATTTTTATATTATTTCTTTAGATATGGCAATGACTTCCATCAGGTTAAAATCAAGCTTTGCTGGCAAGAAAGACATTCCATTTATTATCATTGCACATCTCTGTTAATATTCATCTTATGTTAATACAACAGTTTAATTCTCAAGGACAATTTTTGTTCTTTCATTTCCAAGTCCTATAAGTACACTTTTCTTGAATGAGAGACTGTAGAGCACAGCCTGATTCTAGAATAGCCCTGCTTTTCCACTTAACATCTCTGAGCCACAGTATCACCTTTGTAAAATGAGCATCATAAAGGTACTTACCTCGTAAGGTAGCTGTGGGGATTAAATGAGAAAATACTCTGAAAGCTCTTACTACAACACCTGACACATAAAATACACTCAATAGATGTTATCTATTCTTAAGTTGGTGCAAAAGCAATTGTAGTTTTGGGCCATGTATTTTATTTATTTTATTTATTTTATCTAGTTATTTATATTTAAATTTATTCATTTGCATTAATTTACTGTACATTATTACAACATACAAAATGAGATTTCTCATCCATAATACACTGTATATTGGCTCAATAAAGCACATTAACATACGTGTTATCATCATCAACAAATAATTTTCCATTTCTTGTTTCCTGTTTATTTTGCTTTTTTTCAGTCCTTGCTTCCCTATCTCTCAACCTCTGTAATCTCCCACCCTCCTCCCACTCTCTGTTATCTAGTGTTGCTTTCTATGTCTTTTCCCCCCATATTTTATTGGTTCACTAAAAATCTTAATTAATCTAAATATTTTGAATAGCAAGCCACAGCTGATATATACATACCCATGAACACAAGTCTGACTTTAGGCATAAACCTCAGTGAGTAGAATGAACATACTATAAAGTAACACCTAGTTGGGGCTATATATCTTACTGCAGTCATCAAATAGATACTTTTAATGATTTTTTTTTAAGTTTCAAGAAAAACAGTTTTAGTTTTTTTTTTCTGAAACTTTTCTTAAAACTTAATTTACATTCATTCCTTAAGCATTGTCACAGCATACTAAATGTGATTTCCCATCCAGAACATACTGCAGAGTGACTTAATCATTCATGTTATCATCAAAAATTTTCCATTTCTAGTTTCATATATATATATATATATATATATATATATATATATCCCTATGTCTGACCCTCTGCCCTTTCCCACCCTCTTCTCACACTATCTCTGGTGTCTACAGTTATCTTCCATTCCTTTCCCTCCAACATTGTATTGATCACACAATTTCTTAAATAATCTATCTACTTTCAATAGCAAGTTCAGCTGTTAATTTCAAGAAAAGCAGTTTTAACTTTAATAAATCAGAGAAATACTATGGAACTTTGCTTAAAACATAAAGCCAGGAAACAGGTTAGGATTCTGTTCAAATGGTAGGTACATGAAACTATCGACATCTCAAGATAGGACACAATTCCTTAAAACCAGACAACAAAGCCTAGAAGAAACTCAGCAATGTTTTAGTCAAAAGTCATAAAATTTTATTTCACCAATTCAGTCTCATGTACTTTATCTTCTGTTGTCATTTGATTTTCCAGATTAAATTCTGGGGTGTAATATTCAACTCCAGACTGGTCCCTATGATTAAGTTGGTCAATTTCTTAGTTTTTGAATGCTTATTTCTGTGTGTTTGTATTTAATTTTCCTGAAATAGCACTCCCTTGAGAACTTCTTGAATATCTGGTCTGGTGCTGGTAAATTCTTTCAGGTATTGTTTATCTGAGAATGTTCTTGTCTTTTCTTCCCACATGAAGGATAATCTTGCTGGGTATAGTATTCTTGGTTGAAATTGCTTTTCCCTTAACACTTTGAATATATTTTCCCATTCTTTCCTCACTCGCATTGTTTCTGATGAGAGGTCTGCTGTTAGCCTGATGGGATATCCCTTGTAGGTAACTTGATGTTTTTCTCTTGTCAATATTAGTATCTTGTCTTTGTGGTTTTGGTCAATCTGGCTATAATCTGTCTTAAAGAAGATCTTATTGGGTTGATTCTAATTAGGGTTCTTCATATTTCTTGGGACTGGATCTTTGAGTGCCTCTCTAGGTTTGGAAAGTTTTCTTGAAGGATTTCATGGAATAGATTATCAATGCCCTTATGAGTTTCTTCACCTTCTGGTATACCAATTATTTGGACGTTTGATAAAATCTAGTATTTCTCGTATATTATTTACATTTTTGGGGGGTCATTTTCTCAGCCTTCGTGGTGGATTTTTCTAGGCCAGCAATTTTCTCTTCTATGTCTGAGATTCCATTTTCTGTATGATCTAGTCTGCTTTTAATACTTTCAAGGGAGATTTTGACATCCTGTATTATAGCCTTCATCTCTAACAGGTCCATTTGATTCTTTTTTAAAGTGTGTAATTCCTCTTTTAGATCTTGCAAGAATTTCCTCACCTCCTGGAACTCATCAGCTCCTTTCTCCTTACTCTTCTTCAGTTCATTTTCTGTCTTTTCTTCCATCTCTGTTAGCTTCATCATTATGAATATTCTAAATTTTTTATCAGACATTTCCATAATTTCCATTGAACTGTCTGTGGATGAAGAGGAGTTATTATTTTCCCTGGGAGGAGAGGTATATTCTTGCTTTCCCATATTTCTTGTGTTCCTGTGGTCATTTCTAGTCATCTGATTGATGGTGTGTTTCTTCCTAATTCTTGAAGTTCAATCTGAATGTTCAGAAACATGCAGAAAGAGGTGATTTTTGGGACCAGCAGTAAGCGTAATGGCTATGTCACTGGACTCCCACGTAGTTGACTGTGGTTCGCATTCCGGACCCGGTGGCTTAAAACTCACGCCGGGCGTGTGTGTGTGCGTGCCCAAGATCCCAAGAGGAGAATGGATGAGAAGGGATTGCAGTGTGGCCATCCCCCCTGGGGGGTGATTTCTCGCTTTCTGTCTCTGTCTGTCTGGTGAGCACATGCGCTCTATACCCAAGGGAAAAAAAAAACTCTCAAAAAAAAAAAAAAAAAAAGAAAGAAAAAGGTGATTTGTAATCTTTTTGCCATTCTGTTGTGATCCTTTTGTGCAGCATATTCAGTAGATATTGAGGAATATGTTAACCCTAATAGTGTTTGAATCTTTGGCTATAGTTTCCTTAGCTCTGTCTAGAAGCACAGTAAATGGATATTGACAAGCAGAGAGGTGAGATAAAAGAAAAAGAAAAAAAAAACAGAGAGAAACAACAACAACAACAACAAAGAAACAGAGGGAAAAAAGTAAAAAAAAAAGACTTAAAAATATTATTATTTTTTAAAAAGCACAGAATAGAAAACCGTGCAGTGTGTGAACGCACTATCAAAATCACTAGTTCTCAGGAGCCATGATGAATCTTCTTCTGAAGGCCTGCCTTTTGCCTCTCCTGCCTGGGTGGGAGGGGGAGAGGGGATTATTAACAAGACAAAGGCAGGGCTGAAAGCAAGAGAATCCTTTACCTAAAAAAATTTTAAAAAGAAAAAAATTATGAAAAAATGAGAAGACAATAGCAGACAGAGACACAGAGACAAAGATGGAAGTCTAGAGGAGCTCCCTACCACTGAAGTTTGTGGGCTGGAGACTGAATTATCTGTAGAAAATCTTCATTTCTCTTTTTTCCCCTGAAATCACTAGTTCTCAGGAGCCATGAAAAATCTTCTGAAGGCCTGGGAACCAGCAGTTAGCGTAATGGCTATGTCGCTGGACTCCCACGTAGTTGACTGCGGTTCGCATCCCGGACCCGGTGGCTTAAAACTCACGCCGGGCGCGTGTGCGTGAGTGCCCAAGATCCCAAGAGGAGAATGGAGGAGAAGGGATTGCGGCGTGACCATCCCCCCTGGGGGGTAATTTCTCGCTTTCTGTCTCTCTCTGTCTGTCTGGCGAGCGCACGCACCCTATAGTGAAAACCTCTCCAAAAAAAAAAAAAAAAGAAAAAAAAAAGAAAAAAATCTTCTGAAGGCCTGTCCTGGACAATGTATTTTAAATCATAAGTAAGCTCAAACACATCTTTATTAATCAAAATAAGTACCATTACAATCAACACATATTTACAAATGAGAAAAATGTCTATTCCTGTAGTGTAAAAATCTGTGTTTTGGAATTCAACAAACTTTTGAAAAGCATTTTCTGCATTTTACTGGTTGTGGAAGTGTTTTCATTGGAAAAAGTTGTCGAGATCCTTGAAGAAGTAGTAGTCAGTTGGTGAGAGGTCTGATGTGTATGGTGGATGAGGCAAAAACTTCGTAGCCCAATTTGTTCAACTTTTAAAATATCAGTTGTGTGAGTGACCTGAAGTGAGGTGTTGCTGTGGAGAATTGGGTCCTTTCTGTTGACCAATGCTGGCTGTAGGCACTTTAGTTTTTGGTGCACCTCATCAATTTACTGAGCATATTTCTCAGATTTAATGGTTTTGCTGGGATTCAGAAAGCTATAATGTATCAGATTACACCAGTTTCCATGACTTTTTTTAGTGCAAGTTTGGCTTTGAGAAGGGCTTTGGAGCTTCTTCTCAGTCTAACCACCAGCTTGGTTGTTGCCAGTTGTCATATAAAAGAGGGGGTGGAAAGGAGAGGATCAAGGGAAAAAATCCAAAACATTTAATAGACGTAAAAATGAAAAATTATTTGTTGATAATAATGTATATGGTAATGCCTTTGATTTGACTAAGCACTATATTCATGCTAGGAAAAACCATGTTGTATACTGCAAAGATGTACAGTGATTAAATGTAAATTTTTAAAAAAGATAAAAAACAAAATACAAAGTAAAGACAATGCTAGTGAGACCCAAATACCTGGACAGAATCTATCTATACCTGAGCTGGGCCTTACCCATTTCAGTGACTAGGGTAACTGAAGACCTTCTGCTCCAAACCTCTCCTTCCAGTCCCAGCCACCTAGACAGGGAGAGGAGTCTCTGCTCTCTGTCTCTGTCTCTCTCTTTACATTTAAAAAAAATTAAGTACTGTCTCTTGCCTCTGACCACTCCTTCCCCCCCTTTAAGTTTTTAAAAATATTTTTAGTACTGTTTCTTGCCTCTGACCTCAACTTTATCCTGCTAATTTCAGAATCCATCTATCTCAGATCTGGGCCCTGCCCAGTTTTCATTTTTTTGCTTTTTGAAAAAAAAAAATCCCCTTTGTGTTTGTCTCCCCCTCTTTTCCTTTTGTTTTCTTTTCTTTTGCCTTACCTTTTCACTTCTCAGATTATACACACTGAGAATCTAGACAAGCGTAGGTACACAGGAGCCAAATATATGAATACTTTTAGGGACATAGAAACCCCCATTGAACCTGCTTCACAAAGGTAGAAACTCCTTTTCATAAATCTGAACTCAAATTTATTTTCATGTATACCACATTACAAAACACAGTAGAGGAGAGAAATTGGCACAGATATACGTCACAGTAAAGAAAAGCATTCGAGCTTACAGTTGTACAAACCTTCTCCAACAAATTAGCCAAAAGTGAATGCATCACCAAATGACTAAAATTCAGACAAGAGAGACTGCAGAGTAAGCAGCAGGAAGAAGGATAAAGCTGCAGAGAAAGCATGGCTCATATCCTCCCATATGCCTCTGAACTCTCAGCTGAAACCCCACAGCTCAGCCCAGGTGCACCTGTTCTCTAGAAACTGGGAGGCCTTTGTAATACCCAGTTCCAATGACAAAAGTGCAGGTTGACTGGTGAGCATCAGGGAAACAGAACTACAGAGGGATTGTGGGTCATCTCTTCCCAAACACCACTGAATGCTGAGAACTAACTCCAAGAAATTAGGAAGATATGTGTCATCCATCAGATGACCAGAAACCACTGCAGAGGCAAAAGAAATATGAGAAACCAAGAAAATATCTCTTCCTCAAGGGAAAAGAACAACCCTTCATCCTTCACAGACAGTACAAGGGAACTCCTGGAAATGCCTGATAAAGAATTCAGAATATTCATAGTGACAAAACTAATTGAGATGCTAGAGAAGAGAGACAATGAATTCCAGAAGATGCAAGAGAAAAGGAGGCAAAGAGTTCCAGGACATGAGGAACTTCTTCCATGATTTGAAAGAAAAAATATACATCACTAAAAAGAATCAAATGGAGCTGTTAGAGATGAAGGTTGTAATACAGGAAATCAAAACCTTTCACAAAAGTTTTTTTTTTTTTTGGAGAGGTTTTTTGCTATAGGGCGCGTGCGCTTGCCAGACAGACAGAGAGAGACATAGAGACAGAAAGCGAGAAATCACCCCCCAGGGGGGATGGTCATGCCGCAATCCCTTCACCTCCATTTTCCTCTCGGGACCTTGGGCAGGCACGCACACACGCCCGGCATGAGTTTTAAGCCACCGGGTCCGGGACTCGAACCACGGTTGACTACGTGGGAGTCCAGCGACATAGCCATTACACTAACTGCTGGTTCCCAAAACCTTCCACAAAAGTTTTAAAAGCAGATTAGACTATGTAGAAGATAAAATCTCAGATATAGAAGACAACATTTCTGACTTAGAAAAAAATCACCCAAAAGACAAAAAATACTCCCCCCCAAATGAGAATAATATTAAAAAAATACTAGATACCATTAAACACCCAAACATCTGGATAATTGGTATCCCAGAAGATGAAGAAACTAATTAGGGCATTGATCATCTGTTCCATGAAATCCTGTAAGAAAACTTTCCAAACCTAAAGAAGCATTAAAATTATCCACACCCAAGAAATACAAAAGACTCCAAATAGAATCAATCCAAGAAGATCTTCTCCAAGGAACATCATGGCCAGATTGACCAAAACCACAAAGACAAAATACTAAGATTGACAATAGAGAAACGTCAAGTCACATAGAAAGGTTATCCCATCAGGCTAATGTTGAACCGCTCATTGGAAACAATACAAGCAAGGAAAGAATGGGAAAATATATTCAAAGTGTTAAATGAAAAGCAATTTCGACCAATAATACTATGCCAAGCAAAATTATTCTTCATATGAGAAGAAAGACAAAAACATTCTCAGATAAACAAAACCTTAAAGAATTTACTAACACCAGACCAACTTTTCATAAAGTTCTGAAGGGAGTGCTATACCAGGAAAAATAAAAATAGACAAATATAAATAAGAGAACAAAAGAACAACCAAGAGAATGGCCAACTTAATGGTAGGGACAAGTCTGGAAATATCAATAATAACGTTGAATGTCAACTTCCAGTATTTAAATGGAAAGATCAGACTACAGTAACACTGCAAGTTCAACATAAGAGAGATTAATTACATGAGTGTGAACTGGTGAAATAGAATTTTATGACTTATGACTAAAACATTAATTTTCTTCTATGCTTTGTCTTTCAGATTTAAGGATTTTTGTCTTCTTTAGAGCTGTTGACAGTTTCAGCAATCTGTTAATTTTTTAAAAAATTGAAACATAAACTTTTCTCCCTTCCTGACCCTTCTAGAATTGAAAAATATTTGTGAGTATTCTTATTTTGTGGAAGAATGATTATTTGCATAAGTTCAATAATATCTGTTGCCTTGCATCAGAAATTATAAATACCAGTTATTGCCAGGGCTTTGACTGGAATGTCATATCTGAAGACTTGACCAGAAAGCTGAAGAACTAAGGTAGATCTCAAGAAAGCCAATAGCAGCTCGTGGAAAGATTGCCTGATACCATAAATAGTTCTGCCTGGCAGGTAAGTAAAGAATGTCACTTCCCAACAGGCCCAAAAAACACTTAAGTACAGGCACTTAAAGGCACAGTCAGATGGTGAATTCTTCACTTGGTTCAGTAGAGTCTAATCTGAAGTTCCTTATAAAAGGTTCCAGCAAAGTTAACTAAATCAATGAGTATTCTTATGGAGCTTTGTGCAAATAACAGACTAAATTGAGGCTAAACTTGTTATTATTGCTGCAAATAAGTTAGTTTACACCTCTCTTTAGTAAAAGGGGTGATGGAGAAAGAAAAAAAAAAGTCAGAAGAAAATTACAGTGCACTTGTTACTAGACATCTGTTATTTGAGTTTTTAGCATCTACCTACTTTTTGAACAGAATCCTAACCTTGTTCTTGGATTTAAGTTTTAAGCAAATTTTTCAATTTTGATTTATTAAAACTAAAACGTTTCTTGAAATTAAAAAAATACATAAAAACAAAAAAATTAAATAAATAAACATACTTACTTAATGACTGCAGTAAGCTATATAGCCTCAGCTAGGTGCTACTTTATACTATGTTCCTTCTACTCACTGAGTTTTATGCCTAAAGTCAGACATGTGTTCATAGATATGTTTATATTAATTGTACTTACTATTGAAAGTACGTAGTTTAATTAAGATCTTTTTGTTAATTAATAAAATGTGGGGAAAAAACATAGAAAGTAACTGTAGATACCAGAGACAGTGTGGGAGAAGGGCGGGAAATAGCAGAAGGCAAGAGGAAGGAGATCAAGGGGAAAAAAAGAAGTAAAGTATATAAGAAACAAGGAATGGAAAAGTATTTGTTGAAGATAACATGTATGTTAATATCTTTGATTGAGCCAATATACAGTGTATTCTGGATCGGAAATTTCATTTTGTATGCTGCAACAATATACAGTAAATGAATGAAAAATAAATAAATTTAAAAAATGTTAGCTGTGGGTTCGTGTAAATGTTCTTCAACAAGCTGAGAACATTCCCCTCTATTCTTATTTTACTGAGAGATTTTGGCATGAATATATGTAGAATTTTGTCACATGCATTTTCTGCATCAATTGATATGATCATATGTTCTTTCTTCTTTAGTCTTTTAATATGATAGATTGCACTGATTGATTTTGAAATATTAAACCATCCTCAAATGCACTGAATAAAAAAGTGAAGTGTTTAGAAATAGAAAAAAGTTCATTTTTAATCACACGTCACAATTTAACCAAGAAATGATTTGTAATTGCATAAAATAAGAGAAGATGACACTTTAAAACATGAATTTTTAAATTTTTAATTTATTATCTATTTATTTTTTTAGAGGTTTTTGCTATAGGGCGCGTGCGCTCACCAGACAGACGGAGAGAGACAGAGAGACAGAAAAGGAGAAATCACCACCAGGAGGGATGGCCATGCCACAATCTCTTCTTCTCCATTCTCCTCTCGGGATCTTGGGCATGCAATGCACATGTGCCCAGCGTGAGTTTTAAGCCACCAGGTCCGGAACGCAAACCGCGGTCGACTACATGGGAGTCCAGCGACATAGCCATTACATTAACTGCTGGTCCCATGAATTTTAAAATTTTTAATAAGCTCATGAGACACCCACTTATCAAGCTTTTTCATCTTTCCAATGTGCTTCAAATGCGAATTACCATAGAATGGTTGATGTTGAGTTTGGAGGCAACTTCTTATATAGTTGTAAGAGGATCAGCTTGGATGATTGCTCTCAGCTGGTCGCTGTCCACTTCCAATGGCCAACTACTATGCTCCTCATCTTCAAGGCTCTTGTCTCCTTTGCAATACTCCTTAAACCACCACTGTACTCTAAATTCATTAGCAGTTCCTGGGCCAATGTGTCATTGATGTGAATTGTTTCAGCTGCTTTACAAACCATTTTGAACTTGATTAAGAAAATCACTCAAATTTACTTTTTGTCTAACATTATTTCCATAGTCTAAAATACATGTAAAATAAAAAGTAAGTAATAATTCATTAGCAAAAAAAAAAAAAAAAAACAAGAAATGTGCATTAAAATGGTGTATACTATAACATCATTTAAGATGGTGTTTCCAACAGAAAAGGGCAAATTTCAACCACGTAAAACCACAGTTGCTTTTGCACCAACCTTTATTATTGTCACAGTATATTTTCTTTCATTTTTTTCAAGTTTATCTTAACATTAGGGAAAAGATAGGATGCAAAATCTTAAAATAAGATAGGAAGGTATAATAGAGAAATTGTAAGTAATAGAGTATGGTGAGAGAGTAGATGTCAAGGGAGATGATCAGCTGTCCAAATATAAAGCTGAAGCAATAGGCAGGAGATTGATCATGCTATGGAATTTTTACTTTATCCGACATATGTTTTTAGGGGAGGAAGGACACTGAGTAAATGTAATCAGAGCATACCAAGATCAGATTTGCATCTTCAAAAAAATCACTTTGGCAGTAATGCATCGCATGGATCAATGAGTAACTCAAGCCATGGAAGCCAGTAAGGAGTGTATCACAATAGCCTAACTCAGAGATAATGAGGCTCTCTAAGCTACTGGAAATAATAATAATAATAAAAAAACAATAGAGAAAATAATTAAAAACAAAAATATGATTCTTTGAACAGATTAACAAAAGTGATAAATCTTTAGCAGGACTGATTTAAAAAAAGGAAAGTAAAAAAGACATAAATCACCAATACCAAGATTCAGACAGAATATCAATACAGATCCTGAAGCTTTAATATGGGAATACTATAATAAAACTTTATACCATACATTCAATAACTTAGAATAAATGGACCAGAACTTGAAAATCACAAACTGTTAAAACTCACTCAGAAGGAAGTAGATAATTTGGATAGCCTTATTAACTATTAAGAAAATTTAAAACTCCAGAAAAAAAAATCCAGGCCCAGTTGGTTCCACTGGGTAGTTCAACTGAACATTTAAAGAAGTAACACCAATTTTAAAGAATCATGCCAGAAAATGAAAAAGAAGGTACTACTTCTCAACTTAATATTACCCTGAGACCAAAACTAGACAAAAAAGAACAAGAAAAACATAGACCAATATTTTTCATAAACAGTGACTCAATAATTCTCAATAAGATTTTAATAATTTGGTTCCAATTTACACAATTAATTATACAGTGACTGACTAAGGTTTATTATGAGTATGCAAATCTATTTTTTTGGAGTTTTTTTTTCATTAATTTATTTATTTTCACATTTTCCCCCAAATATTTACTTTAAAGCTCTGCTGCAGAGATAAGGCCAGTCTTTCTAGGGATTGGGTCCTGAGCTTGGGAGGGCTGTAAGTGTGGCAGGGGGCAGTGGTGCTCCTGGATCAATGTCCCTTGCTGGCCAGGAGCCTGGAGATGGAAATGGAGCTCTGCTGCAGAGCTAAGGTCAGTTTTTCTAGAAGGTTGGGTCCTGATCTTGGGAGGGTTGGAAGTGTGGCGGGGGGCAGTGGTGCCCCTGCCTCAATGTCCCTTTCTCCTCAGGAGTGTGGAGATAAAACTGGAGCTCTGCTGAAGAGCAAAGGCCAGTCTCTGGTTTTAAATATTTTTGAGAAAATATTTACATGTCATCTACTCAAATTGTTGAAAAGCAAATGCCCAGCACACAAGTCACACATAAACCTTCTCAATTCAGCCCTGCCTGCCAAGTATTCTGTGATATTCCATCTGCTAGCAAAGATCAGTCTCTTTTTCTTCCTTCAAAGTTTTTCTCAAGATAATCCTCTGCTGTAGTTGCTCTTCTGCAGTCTCTACTGATTACAATGCTGTGCTGGAAAAGTCCAGGTTATTTTATGTTATAAATTTTTTCATCTATATTTTCTAATCCCCTCTGCCAGGCAGAACTATTTATGGTGCCAGGCCATCTTCCTAAGAGCTTCTGTTGGCTTACTTGAGATCCACCTTAGTTCCATAGTTTTCTGATTAATCTTCAGATATGGCATTCCAGTCAAAGCCCTGTCAAAAAATGAGTATTTCCAATTTCTGATTCAATGCAACAAGCATCATTGAACTTATGCAAATAACCTGTATTCTGCCACAAACTAAGAATACTCCCAAATATTTTTCAATTACAGAGGGGTCAGGAAGGAAGAAAAGTTTATACTTCCATTTAAAGAAACAAACAAGAAAAATATTTTAAGAAATTGCTGAACCAATCAACAACTCAAAAGAAAATAAAATGCTTAAATTGAGAAAACAAAGCATAGTAAAGAAAAAATCAGTAATGTTTCAGTCAAAGTCTTAAAATTCTATTTCACCAGTTCAGTCTTATGTTCAAACTCTCTTCTGTTGAATACGCAGTGTTATTGTGGTCCAATCTTTCCATTTAAATCCTGGAAGTTAACATTCCAAGTTATTATTGATATTTCTTGTCTGTAGCATTAAATTGATCATTTTCTTGGTTGGCTTTTGTTCTTTTATTTCTGTATGTGTCTTTAGTTTTCCTGGTAGAGCACTCTTCAGAACTTCTTGAAGAGTGGGTCTGCTATTGGCAAATTCTTTCAGGTCTTGTTTATATGAGAATGTTTTTATTCTTTCTTTCCATATGAAAGATAATCTTTCCGGGTATAGTATTCTTGGATGAAACTGTTTTTCACTTAATAGTTTGTATATATTTTCCCATTCTTTCCTTGCTTGCATTGTTTCTGATGAAAGGTCTAAGGTTAGCCTGATTGGCTAACCTTTATAAGTAACCTGATGTTTCTCTCTTGCCAATTTTAGTATCTTGTTTTTTTGTCTGTAGACTTGACCACTCTGGCTATGATGTGCCTTGGAGAAGATGTTCTTGGGTTGATTCTATTAGGGTCCTTTGTATTTCTTAAGTCTGGATATTTGAATGATGCTCTAGATTTGGGAAGTTTTCTTCCAAGATTTCATGGAATAGATTATCAATGCCCTTATTCATTTCCTCACCTTCTGGGATAGGATGTTTGGGTGCTTAATGCTGTCTAGTATTTCTTGTATAGTATTTTCATTTTTGGGGGTTATTTTCTCAGTTTTTTTTGGTTGTTTTTTCTAGATCAGACGTTTTGTCTTCAACATCAGAGATTCAATTTTCTGCATGGACTTATCTGCTATTAATACTTTTGAGGGAGATTTTGATTTCCTGAATGACAGCCTTCATCTCTAATAGTTCCATTTGATTTTTTTTATAGTGTGTATTTCCTCTCTCAGCTCATGGTAGAACTTAAACACCTCCTAGAACTCATTGACTCTTTTCTCCTGCATCTTTTGGAGTTCGTTGTCTCTCAGCTCCTCTTGCATCATGTTTAGTTCTGTCACTGTGAATATTTTGAATTCTATATCAGACATTTCCAAGGGTTCTACTGTACTGTCTGGATGATGAGGGATTGTACTTTTCCCTCAGGGGAGAGATATTTTCTTGATTTCTCATGTTTCTTGTGCCTCTGCAGTGGTTTCTGATCATTCTTGTCTGAATATTTCAGGATTCTAGAAGATGTAGTTTTTTGAGCATAGATTTTCTGAATGAGCCAGGACACACTTCAGCTTTAAAATGGTTTCTGCAAATTTATTTTCATCATTTGAAAATCAATTGAAGTAATTCACCATATCAACAGGTTAAAGAAGATAAAGCATCTGATCATATCAATTGATGCAGAAATGGCACTTGACATCCATTTATGATAAAAGTCCACAGTAAGTTGGGAATAGAGAATTACCTAGGCTTGATAAAGAGTTTCTACATAAAACCTACAGCTAACACCATACAGAATGGTGAAATACTAAATGCTTTTCCCTTTAGATCAAGAACAAGGTGAAGATATCTATTCTTGATAACATTATTTAATGTAGTATAATTACTAGCACATTGAGCAAGAAAATGAAACATGATGCATACAGATGGAAAAGGAATATAGGGCCAGCCCAGTGATCTAGTGGTTAAGAGAGTCAAATCCAAATGGCCAACTGTGGTTCAAATCTCAGCTCTAGTGGCTTGAAAAAGACTCCAGATATATGTGTGTGTATACATACAATCCTCACAAGATGGAAAAATAGAGAAGGGATAGCAGCATTATCATGCCCCATTGGGGAGTTATCTCTCTCTTTCCCTCTGTCTCTTTCTCTCTGACAAGCACACATGCCTTCTGGCAATTAAAAAATAGAAAATGAATATAAATTTATTTGTAGATTTTCTGATTATCTACACAGAAAATTTCAATTAATTTACAGAAAAATAACTCTCAGAACTACTAAGTGAGTTCAGCATGGCCATAGAGCACAACATAAAACATGAAAATCAATTGCATTTCTGTATAATAAAAAATGAACATATGGGGCCAGCCACATGGTGTGGTGGTTAAGGCAGCTGGATCTCCCATGGCTGACTGTGCAATTAGAGTCAGGTGCATGTCTATGCATACACAAAATTCCAAGAGGAGAGTGGAGGAGAAGGGATTGTGGCATGGTCATCTCACTCCACAATGGGGGGGGGGATGCTTTCTCAATTTCTCTGTCCCTCTCTGTCTCTCTCCAGTAAGTGTATATACCCTATAGTAATTTAAAAAAAAATGGACACGTGGAAACAGTAATTTAAACATAATACTATTTACAATTGCTTTAATGAAAATGAAATTCTTCCAAAACTTGTGTAGAAACTATAGGTGGAAAACTATAAAGCGATCATAAAGTAAGTCAAAGAATACCTAACTAAATGTGGAGACATACCACATTCATAGATTGAAATACTTATCAGAATGAAGATGTAAATTCTTGGGAACCAGCAGTTAGCGTAATGGCTATGTCGCTGGACTCCCACGTAGTTGACCGCGGTTCGCGTCTCGGACCCAGTGGCTTAAAACTCATGCTGGGTGCGTGTGCGTGCGTGCCCAAGATCCCAAGAGGAGAATGGAGGAGAAGGGATTGTGGCGTGACCATCCCCCCTGGGGGGTGATTTCTCGCTTTCTGTCTCTATGTCTCTCTCTGTCTGTCTGGTGAGTGCACGTGCCTTATAGCAAAAACCTCTCCAAAAAAGAAAATATGTCAATTCTTCTCAAATAGGTATTAGAACACATTTTCAATCAAAATACCAGCAGTATTGTTTTTGTAAATATAGACAACCTTGTTCTAAAATTTACATGGGAAAGCACAGAACCTAGAATAGATAAAATAATCTTAAAATAGAAGAATAAGTGGGAGGAATCACTCTATCCAAATTAAGTCTTACTGTAGAGCTTAGTAATCAAGCCATTTTGGTATAGTCAGAACAGTAGACAAGTAAGTCATTGCAAGAGAATAGTGACCCAGAAATAAATAGACCTACACAAATACATATAATTGATTTTTTTAGAGGGATTTTTGTTATAGGATGTGTGTGCTTGCTGGAGAGACAGAAAGACAGAAAGTGAGAAATCATCCCCTCACCCCAGAAGGGATGGCCACGCTGCAGTCCCTTCTCCCCCATTCTCTTCTTGGGACCTTGGACACATGTGATCGTGTGCCTGGTGCATACAACTGATTTTTAGAAAGATGTGAAGTCAATTCAGTGGAGGAAGACTTTTCTTCAACAAAAATAGTGTTGTAAAAATTGGAAATCTTTAAGCAAAAATGAAAAGCACCTAAACCAAACCTTCAAATGTATACAAGATTAATTCAAAGTGGAGCATGGGGCCTAGCCATAGTGCTACACACTGCTAAGGTGCTGATACTCAGAGGCTGAGGCCAAATTAGAGGCCCAGGTATGATTTCCAGTGCAACTGAAATAGTTTGGGTACAGTTGTATGCACCTGTACTCCTCCACTAAATGGAAAACTGGAAAAATAGGATAACAAAATGGTAAGAATGTTGAAAATCTCTCTCTCTCTTCCTGTTGAAAAAGTTGTTATAAATGTAAAACATGAATCTATAAAACTTTTAGGGAAAAAAATGGAGAAAATATTCAGAGTTTAGGGCTAGCCAAAGACTTCTTAGACTTGCATTAAAAGTATAATGCAAAGGGGCCAGCAGATGGTGTAGCGGTTACATCACTGGACACCACAGGTTCAACAACGGTTAGAGTCCTGGACCCAGTAGCTTGAAAACCATGTTGTGTTTGTGCATACCCAAAATCCCAAGAGGAGAAGGGATTGCAGTGTAGCCATCCCCCCTTGGGGGTGATTTCTCACTTTCTCACTGTCTCTGTCAGTGTCTCTCTCTGGTGAGCACATATGCACTAAGGCAGAAAAAAACCTATTAAAAAAAGTGTGATGCATAGAAGGAAAATGGATGTTGGATATCATCAAAACAGAAAACTTTCACTTTGCAAAAGATTCTATTAAGAGGGTAAAAAGACAAGTTCCAAGCTGGCATAAAATATTTGTCAACTGCATTTCCAACAAAGAACTAGTATGTACAACATATAAAGACCCCTCAATATACCAAATTAAATAAATAAATAAATAAACAAAAAAAATCCACAAAGACACCAACTCAAGAAAAAAAAAAAAACAAACAAGCAAACCAATTAGAATATGGACAAAAGAGAAAAAAAGCAATCATAGAATTTGTCTGGAATTGTAAAAGACCAAGTATTTCCAAACAAATACTGCACAAGAAGAGTGGAAAAGGTGGTATCTCACTCCCTGACCCAAAAATATATTACAAAACTGTGATAGTCAAACCAGTATTACATTAGCATAAAAACAAGCATGTGGACCTGAACAGAACAGAGACCCCAGAAATAAAACCCAAAACATATAGCCAACTGATTTTTGACAAAGGGCGCCAGTCAATCCAGTGGAAAAAAAGAAAATCTCTAACAAATTGTGGTGGGAAAACTGGGTATCTACCTGCACAAAGATGAAAATGGATTCCTATCTCTCACTATTAACAAAAATCGATTTAAAGTGGATCAAAGATCTAAACCTAAGACCTCAAACTACAAAACTACTGCTTGAAAACATGGGGAAAACTCTGAGAGACACTGGAGTAGGCAAAGAATTCTTAAATAAGACCCCCCCCCCCCAAGCACAGATGATAATCCCCAAAATAGACAAGTGGGATTACACCAGGTTAAAAACCTGTGTTCAGAGAACAAGGTTCCACATGGCGCCAGCGAAGTAGATTTTTGCAGGGAATGAAGATTTTCTACTGATAATTCAGCCTCCAACAAACGAGCTAGCTGTAGGGAGACCCCACTGCACCCCCAGCCTCCTATCTCTCATTCTGTGTCTCAGTTCCTGTCTCTCCCTTCTTCTGCCTTCCCTTTTTTTTTGTAATTTTTCCTTTTTACACTTTTTTTTAAAAGGCAGTTTTTCTCTGGCTCTTGGCTCCACCCCCTATCTTGTTAATTTTTGCTCTGGTCCTTCCACCAGGCAGAAGAAGCTGGGTGGGCCTTCAGAACAAGGTTCCACATGGCACCAGCCGCATGCTTTTCTATTTTCTGATTTTTTTTTTTAAAAAAAGAACAGTGATTACAATTTTTTTAAATTTTTTGTCTTTTTTTCTCCTTTTGTTGTTGTTTCTCTCTCCTTTTTTCATTTTCCTTTTTCTTGTCTCTCCACCGTCCAATATCCATTCAATGTGTTCTTAGATGGATCTAAGAGCACTGTAGCTAAACATCCAAATACTAATAGGGTTAGATTATTCCCCAATATCTACTGAAACTGCTGCACCAGCGATCACAACAGAACGGCAAAGAGATTCTCGATCACCTCTGCTTGCTCCTGAACATTTAGACTGAACTTCAAGAATTTGAAAGAAACACATCATCCATCAGATGACAAGAAATCACCGCCGGATCACGAGAAATATGGGTAAATGAGAAAATACCTCTCCTCCAAGGGAAAAAAGTGACTCTTCTTCATCCACAAGCAGTTCGGTGAAAATCATGGAAATGTCTGATAAGGAATTTAGAGCATTCATAATGTCGAAGCTAACAGAGATGGAAGAGAAGAGAGATAATGAACTGTTAAAGAGAAAGGAGAAAGAAGTTGACGAGTTCCAGGAGATGAGGAAATTCTTGCTAGATCTAAAAGAGGAATTACACACTTTACAAAAGACTCAAACGGAACTTCTAGAGATGAAGTCTATAATACAAGAAGTCAAAATCTCCCTTGAAAGTATTAAAAGCAGGCTAGATCATTCAGAAAACAGAATCTCAGA
This sequence comes from Tupaia tana, assembly GCA_026018925.1. NCBI lineage: Eukaryota > Metazoa > Chordata > Mammalia > Scandentia > Tupaiidae > Tupaia > Tupaia tana. The sequence continues at coordinate 96,419,675 of JAKSZU010000009.1, forward strand.
TGTAGAAGAGAAAATGGCTGGCCTAGAAAAATCCACCAAGAAGACTGAGAAAATGGCCCCAAAATTTGAGAATGATATGCGAGAAGTACTGGATACCATCAAACGTCCAAATATCCAGATAATTGGCATTCCAGAAGGTGAAGAGACCCATAAGGGCATTGATAATCTATTCCATGAAATCCTGCAAGAAAACTTTCCAAACCTAGAGAGGCATTCAAAGATCCAGTCCCAGGAAATACAAAGGACCCCAAATAGAATCAACCCAAGAAGATCTTCTCCAAGACACATTATAGCCAGGTTGACCAAAACTGCAGACAAAGACAAGATACTAAGATGGGCAAGAGAAAAACATCAAGTTACCTACAAAGGACATCCCATCAGGCTAACAGCAGATCTCTCATCAGAAACAATGCGAGCGAGGAGAGAATGGTAAAGTATATTCAAAGTGTTACGAGAGAAGCAATTTCAGCCAAGAATACTGTACCTGGCAAGATTATCTTTCAGGTGGGAAGAAAAGACAAGAACATTCTCAGATAAACAAAACCTGAAAGAATTTACCAGCACCAGACCAGATCTCCAAGAAGTTCTCAAGGGTGTGCTGTATCAGGAAAATTAAACACAGACACACGGAAATAAGAGTCCAAAAACTAAGAAAGTGGCCAACTTAATCATAGGGACAAGTCTGGAGTTGAATATTATATACCAGAATTTAACCAGGAAAACTGAACCAGAACAGAAGATAAAAGTACATGAGACTGATAGGTTCATGCACCTACCATTTGAACAGAATTCTAACCTGTTTCCTGGCTTTAAGCAAAATTCCTTGGCATTTCTTTGATTTAAGTTAAAACTGGTTTTCTTAGTAGTAATGAGTGAACTCACCATTGAAAGTAGTTAGATTATGTAGGAAATTGTGTGATCAATGCAATGTGAGTGGGAAGGGAATGAAGGACAATTGTGGACACTGGAGGTGGTGTGAGAGGAGGGTGGGAAGGGACAGAGGGTCAGAAAGAGGGGTGGAAATATTTCTAGGAACTAGAAATGGAAAATGTTTTGTAATGTGCCTGATTGAGTCACTATGCAGTGTGTAAAGTTTCAGGAAAAAATATATTTATTCAATGACTGCAGTAGGATATGTAGCCTCAGCTAGGTGCTACTTTATAGGATGCATAAAGTTAGACTTGTGTTCATGGAAAAAAAAAAGAAAGAAAAGGAAGTCTCCGTCTCGCCTCAGTGTATGTATGATTCCTTAGAGAACCCTATAGTAATCGACAATCATATACACCCATATGTGTATGCCAGTGTTCCTCTTTGTAAACTTAGTTATTAAAATAGTAATAGCTGGAAATAATCAATTTAGAGATAGCATGTTAATATCTTTGTTCTGGGGACCAACAGTTTGCGTAATGGCTATGTCACTGAACTCCCATGTAGTCGACCATGGTTTGAGTCCCAGACCCGGTGGCTTAAACTCACTCTGGGCTTGTGTGCGTGCATGCCCAAGATCCCGAGAGGAGAATGAGAGTGATTTCTTGCTTTATGTGTCTGTCTTTCTCTGTCATTCTGGTGAGCATATGTGCCCTATAGCAAAAACCTCTAAAAAAAAAAATTTCTTCTGATAACCAAGTGTCATTCAATAGTCTGAGGGCATGACGGTTACTTATATATGTCAACTCAAAGGGTAATTTTGGATGAGATTAATGTTTAAATCAGTGAATTTTGAGCAAGTAGATTTTCCTCCATAATGTGGGTAGGCCTTGTTCAGTCCGTTCAAGGCTTACATAAAACAAATGACTGGCTCTGGGAACAAAAGGAAATTTTCTGGTAGACTGCCTTTGAACCTCATCTGTGACATCAATTCTGGGTTTCTGTCAGCCAGTATTCAGACCAGAACTGCAACATCGGCTCTCCAGGGTATCCAGTCTGCTGGGCCAGGTTCAGATTTTGGCCTGACCATCCTCCATAGTCGCATGAAATAATTCCCTGTATTAATGATAAATATCCTTCTATACATCTACACATCCTTTTGTGTCTTTTTCTCTAGAGAACCCTGGCAAATACAGAAGGTTGTATTTTATAATAACTTTCAAAACACATCACAAGCAGTAAACATTTATTACTGAAAAAAAAGTGTGTTCAGCAAAAGAAACAATAATTGAAGTGAATTGACAACCCTCAGAATGGGAGAATATATTTGCAAACTACGCCTCAGATAAGGGACTGATAAACAGAATATACAGGGAACTCAAGTAGCTCACCTGAAAAAAAAATCAAATCAATTAAAAGATGAACAAATGAACTGAACAGACAACTCTGCAAAGAAGACATATGAACAGCAAAAAGCACATGAAAAAAGCATCATCATATGGGACATGTAAATCAAAACTAAAACGGGATACCACCTAACCCCAGTCAGAACTGCTAAGATTAAAAACAAATGGGAGGACCAGCAGTTAGCATAATGGCTATGTCGCTGGACTCCCACGTAGTTGACCGCGGTTCGAGTCCCGGACCTGGTGGCTTAAACTCACTCTGGGTGCGCGTGCATGCATGCCCAAGATCCCGAGAGGAGAACGGAGGAGAAGAGATTGCGGCGTGGCCATCCCCCCTGGGGGGTGATTTCTAGCTTTCTATCTCTCTGTCTCTCTCTGTCTGTCTGGCGAGCGCACGCGCCCTATAGCAAAAACCTCTCCAAAAAAAAAAAAAAAAAGAAAAAATAATAATAATAAGAAAATGGGAAAATATATTCAGTGTTAAGTGGAAAACAATTTAAACTGAGAATACTATACCTGGCAAGATTATGCTTCTTATGGTAAAAGAAAAGACCAAAACAATCTCAGATAAACAAAACCTGAAAGATTTTACCAACACCAAATCAGCTCTCCAAGAAGTGTTGAAGGGAGTGCTATACCACAGGAATAAGAGTAAAAGAAACAACCAAGAAAATTACCAACCTAATCTAATGATAGGGACAGGTCTGGAATTGAATGTTAACTTCCACAGTTGAAATAAAAAGATCAGACCATAGTAATACTGCAAATTCAGTAGAAGAGAGATTAATTACATGAGACTGAACAGGTGAAATAGAATTTTATGACTTTTGACTAAAACATTGCAGATTTTCTTCTATCCATTGTTTTCCATATTTAAGGATTTCTGTCTCCTCGTAAACCGTTGATAGTTTCATCTACCTACTATTTGAACTGAATCTTACATTTTTCCTGGTTTAAGTCTTTTTTAAAAATTAATTAATTAATTAATTAACTTATTTCTTTTCTTCCACTGATATTTTATTTCAATTTCTTTTATACATTCAATCACATATGTCACTTACCTTGCAAAGTGAATATTCCAACATGTATACATTTCTCACCAGTCCAGTTGAGAATACTATCTTCAACAGAGAATAACCCTTTGTCCTATGAATGCCTTGTCTCTCTATTTTTCTCCTTAATGTCCTTCCTCAGACTCTTTTCCTTCACCTTCATTCTTCCCATACTGTATCTGGTATTTATAACCATTTTCTATGTATCTATGCCCTCTAGTCATATAGTTTTGGCAATAGAGTACACTTGGTATATATTAAGTGGATACATACAATGTCTCTCCTTCACAGTCTGACTTGCTTCGCTCAGCAGTAAATATCCATATTAATCCACTCTCTGTCAAAAACCAGGATCTTTTCTTTTTTTTATGGTGGAGTAGTATTTCATAGAGTATATGTGCCACAGTTTTTCAATCCATTCATCTGTTTTTGGACATTTGGGTTGATTCCATGTCTTAGCAATTGTCAATAATACCACAATAAACAAGCACTTTTCCATCTAATGATTCTTTTTTCCTTTGGTAGATACCTAGGAATGGGATTGTTGGATCATATGGTAGTTCTATTTGTAGGTTTTGAGGAATCTCCATATTGTTCTCCACAGTGGCTGGACCAATTTACATTCCCACCAGCAGTGTAGGAGAGTTCCTGTTTCACCACACACCTGCCAGCACTTACCATTTTTTTTTTTAAATCTATGTCATTCCGACAGGGGTTAGGTGGTATCTCATTGTGGTATTGATCTGTATCTCCCTTATAATGAGTAATATTGAGCACTTTTTCTTATGCCTTTTGACTATTCATATGTCTTCCTTATTCATAGTCCTCCTTCAACTCATTCTCCCATGTTTTAATAGGGTTGATCATCTTTTTTTCAGGACAGCTGCTTGAGTTCCCTATGTATTCTGGTTATCAATCCCTTATCTGATGCATACTTTACAAAAATATTTTCCCATTCTGAGGCTGTTGATTAACACTGATTACTGTGTCTTTTGCCATTCAGAAACTTCTTAGTCTGATGTAATCACACTTGTCTATTTCTAGGATTTTTTGGCTGTGCTTTGGGGATCTTATTTAAAAAGACTTTGCCTTCCCCAATGTCTCTCAGAGCTTCCTCCCATGTTTTCCAGCAGTAGTTTTTTTAGTTTGAGGTCTTAGGTTTAGATCTTTGATCCACCTAGAGTTGATTTTTGTCAATGGTGAGAGGTAGGTGTTCAGGTTCATCTTTTTTCAGGTGGATATCCAATTTATCCAGCACTATTTGCTAAACAGGTTTTCCTTTCCCCACTGGGTTGACTGGTACCCAGTGTCAAAAATTAGCTGACTGTATGTTTGGGAGTTTATTTATGGGGTCTCTATTCTGTTCCATTGGCCCACCTGTCTATTTATGTGCCAATACCATGCTGTTTTGATTATCACAGCTTTGTAGTATATTTTCGGGTCAGGGAGTGGTGATGCTGCCCACTCCACTCTTCTCATGCAGGATTGCTTTGGCAATATGAGGTCTTTTATGATTCCAGACAAATTGTATGATATTCTTTTCCAGATCTGTGAAGAATGTCTCTGGCACTTTAATGGGGGATTGTGTTAAATGTGTAGATTTATTTGAGCAGAATTTCCATTTTGATTATATTAATTCTTCCAATTCAGGAACATGATTGTCCTTCTACTTTTTTGTGTCATTTTCAATTTCTGTTTTTAGCTTCTCATATTTTTTCTTGTGGAGGTCTTTAACTTTTTTAGTTAGATTTATTCCTAGGTATCTTATTTTCTTTGTGGCTATGGTAAATGGGATTACTTTTTTCAGTTCTATCTCAGTCTGCCTGCTGTTCATATGTAGAAATGCTATAGATTTCTTTATGTCGATTTTGTATCCTGTAACTTTACTGTATTCATGTATTACTTCCAGGAATTTTTTCATAGATACTATTGGGTCTTCTTTGTATACAATCATGTCATCTGCAGATAGAGATAGCTTCAACCTCTTCTTTCCTATTGTTATGCCTTTTATCTCATTCTCTTTTCTAATTGCATTTGCCAGGACTTCCAGTACTATATTGAAAAGGAGTGGAGAAAGTGGGCATTTTTTCTTGGACCAGTTTTTTGCCAAAAATCTTCCAGCTTTTCCCCATTCAGGATGATGTTAGCTATGTGTTTTTCATAGATAGCTTTTATTGTGTTGAGAAATGACCCTGATGCCAATTTTGCTGAGAGTCTTGTTCAGGAAGAGATATTGTATCTTATCAAATACTTTTTCTGCATCTGTTGATATGATCATATAGTTTTTATCTTTCTTTCTGTTAATATGGTGTGTTATATTAGTATTTTATGTATGTTGAAGCAACCTTGCATATCTGTAATAAAGCTTACCTGGTCACAACGTATAATCGTTTTTATATGTTGTTGGATACGATTTGCTAGCATCTTGTTCAGGATTTCTGAGTCTATATTCATCAGATATATTGGTCTATAGTTTTCCTTTTTTTTCCTGTCCTTATCTGTTTTAAAGATAAGGGGATGGAGGCTTCATAGAATGAATTTGAGAGAGTTCCACCCTTTTGGATCTTTAAAAATAACTTGAGAAGTATGGGGGTTAACTCTTCTTTAAAAATTTTGTAGAACTCAGAGTTGAAGCCATCAAGACATGAGCTTTTCTTTGTTGGATGGTTATTACTTACTGATTCAATATCCTGGCTTGTTATGGGCCTATTCAGAATTTTTACATCCTCCTGACTCTATCTCGGTAGGGTATATGTGTATAGGAATTTGTCCATCTCATTCAGATTTTCTTGTTTGTTGGCATGTAGTTGTTCATAGTATCCTCTAATGATGTTTTGTATTTCTATTATGTCTGTTGTTATATTGCCTGTTTATTTGCAAATTTGATTTACCTGGTTCCTTTCTCTCTTCTTAATTAGTGTAGTTAGTGGTGTAAGAACCAGCTTTTACTTTCATTTATTTTCTGTATAGTTCACTTATTTTCTATTTCATATATTTCTGTTTGGAACTTTATTATTTGTCTCCTGGAGTTTTTTGGATACTTTTGCTCTAGTTTTTCAATTCTCTGAGACATGATGTTTAGTGGTCCATTTGCCTTCTTTCCATCTTCTTATTATGTGCACTAATTGCTATAAACTTCCCTCTTATGACTGCTTTTGCAGTGTTCCTAAGATATGAAAACTTGTGTCCTCATTGTCATTGGCTTCCATTAATCTTTTTATTTCAGTCTTTATTTCTTCAGTATTTGTGAAGTCACTCAGGAGTAGGTTTTTTAGTTTCCATGTATTTACATATTTTTGATCATTTTTCTTGAAATTAATATGAAGTTTAATTCCATTATGGTCGGAGAAGATACTGGATATAATTTCTATGCCTTTGAATCTGTAGAGGCTTGCTTTGTGCCCTATCATGTGGTCAATCTTTAAAAGGTTCTATTTGGGGATGAGAAAAAAGTGTATCTCATGGGTTTTGGGTAGAAGGTTCTATAGATATCTGTTAAATCCGTTTGATTTATGATATCATTTAGATCCTTTATCTCCTTACTTATTTTTTGTCTGGATGATCTGTTCAGAGGAGATAGTGGGGTGTTGAGGTCTCCAACAATTAGTTTGTTGCAGTTTATCTCTCCTTTTAGATCTAACAGTCTTTCCTTCACATATTTAGGTGTTCCTGAGTGAGGTGTATAGATATTTATAAGTGCTGTATCTTCTTGATGGATTAGCCATTTTACTACTCTATAGTTCCCTTCTTTGCCTCTGAACAGTTCTTGTTTTAAAGCCTATTTTGCTAGAAATTAGTATCGCGACTCCAGCTCTTTTTTGATTCCCATTTCCATAGAGTACCTTTTTCTAGCCCTTCACTTTCAGTCCATGTACGTCTTTATCCATGAGATGCATTTCTTGTAGGCAACAGATAGTTTCTTTTTTTTTTTTCATTGAGCCATTCTGTCTCTTGATTGGAGAATTTAATCCATTAACATTCAATGTTACTCTCGATATTTTTGGACTTGACCCTACCTTTAAGTTGGCCATTGTCTTGGTTTTCTTTTATGCCCTTATTTCTGGCTGTTCATTATATAGTTTTCCTGGAACAGGACTCTCTTCAGAGTTTCTTGAAGAGCTGGTCTGGTATTGGTAGATTCTTTCAGGTGTTGTTTGTCTGAGAAGATTTTAATCTTTCTTTTTTTTTCCACATGAAGGATAATCTTGCTGGATATAATAATCTTGGTTGAAATTGTTTCCTTCTTTTTTTTTATTGACTTACAGAATGTGAACATTGTAGGAGTCCTGATAAATATTTTCAGATTGCCTTCTTTTTTTATCTATTTTTTATTTCAATTTATTTATTTGCATTCATTCACTGAACATCATTACAGCATACAAAATGAGATTTTCCATCCAAAGTACACTATATATTGTCTCAATCAAGCACATCAACAAACATGTTATTGTCAGCAAATGATCTTCCATTTCTTGTCTTCTGTATGTTTTGCCTTTTTTCCCCCCCATCCTTGATTCCCTATCTCCTACCCTCTCCATCCCCACTCTCCTCCCACACTGTCTCTGGTATCTATGCTTGCTTTCTATACTGTTTTCTCCTCACATTTTATTTTATCGCCAAAGACCCCAATCAATCCAAATACCCTCATAGCAAACACAGGTGATACACACATTTCCATGAACACAAGTCTTACTTTACGCATCCTATAAAGTAGCACCTAGCTGTGGCTACATATCCTACTGCAGTCATTGAATAGATATATATTTTTTTCTGAAACTTTTTTTTTGTAACTCAATTTACATTCCTTCCCTAAGCTCCATCACAGCATACAAAATGCAATCTCCCATCCAGTACACGCTGCATAGTGACACAATCATGCACATTACAAAAAATTTTCCATTACTAGTTCTTAGAATTACTTCCACCCCACTTTCTGACCCTCTGTACCTTCCCACGCTCCTCTCACACCACCTCCGGTGTCTACAATTGTCTTTCATTCCTTCCCACCCACGTTACATTGATCACACAATTTCCTACATAATCTAACTACTTTCAATGGTGAGTTCACTCATTACTACTAAGAAAAAAAGTTTTAACTTAACTCAAAGAAGTGCCAAGGAACTTTGCTTAAAGCCAGGAAACAAGTTAGGATTCTGTTCAAATGGTAGGTGTATGAACCTATCAGTCTCATGTACTTTTATCTTCTGTTCTGGTTCAATTTTCCTGATTAAATTCTGGGATATAATATTCAACTCCAGACTTGTCCCTATGATTAAGTTGGTCACTTTCATAGTTTTTGGACTCTTATTTCCATGTGTCTGTGTTCAATTTTCTTGATACAACACACCCTTGAGAACTTCTTGGAGATCTGGTCTGGTGCTGGTAAATTCTTTCAGGTTTTGTTTATCTGAGAATGTTCTTGTCTTTCCTTCCCACCTGAAAGATAATCTTGCCGGGTACAGTATTCTTGGCTGAAATTGCTTCTCTCGTAACACTTTGAATATACTTTACCATTCTCTCCTCGCTCGCATTGTTTCTGATGAGAGATCTGCTGTTAGCCTGATGGGATGTCCTTTGTAGGTAACTTGATGTTTCTCTCTTGCCAATCTTAGTATCTTGTCTTTGTCTGCAGTTTTGGTCAACCTGGCTATAATGTGTCTTGGAGAAGATCTTCTTGGGTTGATTTTATTTGGGGTCCTTTGTATTTCTTGGGACTGGATCTTCGAATGCCTCTCTAGGTTTGGAAAGCTTTCTTTCAGGATTTCATGGAATAGATTATCAATGCCCTTATGGGTCTCTTCACCTTCTGGAATGCCAATTATCCGGATATTTGGACGATTGATGGTATCCAATACTTCTCACATATCATTCTCAAATTTTTGGGCCATTTTCTCAGTCTTCGTGGTGGATTTTTCTAAGTCAGCCATTTTCTCTTCTACATCTGAGATTCTATTTTCTGAATGATCTAGTCTGTTTTGAACACTTTCAAGGGAGATTTTGACTTCTTGTATTATAACCTTCATCTCTAGCAGTTCCGTTTGAGTCTTTTGTAAAGTGTGTAATTCCTCTTTTAGATCTAGCAAGAATTTCCTCATCTCCTGGAACTTGGTAACTTCTTTCTTCTTTCTCTATAGCAGTTCATTATCTCTCTTTTCTTCCATCTCTGTTAGCTTCTACATTATGAATGCTCTAAATTCCTTATCAGACATTTCCATGACTTTCACTGAACTGCTTGTGGATGAAGGAGAGTTAATCTTTTCCATTGGAGGAGAGGTATTTTCTCATTTACCCATATTTCTCATGATCCGACGGTGATTTCTTGTCATCTGGTTGATGGTATGTTTCTTTCAAATTCATGAAGTTAAGCCTCAATGTTCAGGAGCAAGCAGACAGAGGTGTTCTAGAATCTGTTTGCTGTTCTGTTGTGATCGCTGGTGCAGCAGATTCAGTAGATATTGGGTGAAGAGAAAAGAAAAAGGAAAATAAAAAAGAGAGAGAGAAACAACAACAAAAAGAGAAAAAGAAGACAAAAAAAAACTAAAAAATTATAATTACAGTTCTAGTTTTTTTTAAAAAAAATCACAAAATAGAAAACCGCGTGGCGAGCTAGCGCACCACGCAAAATATCTAGTTCCCAGTATCCATGCGGAATCTTCTGAAGGAAAGGCTCAACTCTCTTGCCTGGGAGGAAGGACCAGAAGGGATTATTAACAAAACAAAAAAGGTGGAGCTGAGAGCCAGAGAAAACCTTTACATTTAAAAAAATTATAAAAAGGAAAAATTACCAAAAAAAAGGAGAAGACAGGAGCAGAGAGAGACAGAGACCTCAGAGACACAGAGTCAGAGATAGAAGGCCAGAGGGTCTCCCTACCACACTAGCTTTGCTTGCTGGAGGCTGAATTATGAGTAGAAAATCTGCATTTCTCCAGTCCCCTGAAATATCTAGTTCCCAGTATGCATGCGGAATCTTCTGAAGGAAAGGCTCAACTCTCCTGCCTGGGAGGAAGGACCAGAAGGGAATATTAGCAAAACAAAAAAGGTGGAGCTGAGAGCCAGAGAAAACCTTTACATTTCAAAAAACCGGGAACCAGCAGTTAGCGTAATGGCTATGATGCTGGACTCCCATGTAGTCGACCGCGGTTCGAGTCTCGGACAGGGTGGCTTACAACTCACGCCGGGTGCGTGTGCGTGCGTGCCCAAGATCCTGAGAGGAGAATGGAGAAGGGATTGCGGCGTGACAATCCCCCCTGGGTGGTGATTTCTCAGTTTCTGTCTCTCTGTCTCTCTCTGTCTCTCTCTGTCTGTCTGGTGAGCGCACGCGCCCTTTAGCGAAAAACCTATCAAAAAAAAATCGTAAAAAGGAAAAATTACAAAAAAAAAATGAGGAGACAGGAGCAGAGAGAGACAGAGACCTCAGAGAAACAGAGACAGAGATAGAAGGCCAGAGGGGCTCCCTACCACACTAGCTTTGCTTGCTGGAGGCTGAATTATGAGTAGAAAATCTTCATTTCTTCTGTCCCATGAAATATCTAGTTCCCAGTATCCATGCGGAAACTTCTGAAGGAAAGGCCCAACTCTCCTGCCTGGGAGGAAGGACCAGAAGGGATTATTAACAAAACAAAAAAGGTGGAGCTGAGAGCCAGAGAAAACCTTTACATTTAAAAAAATCGTAAAAAGTAAAAATTACCAAAAAAAAATGAGGAGACAGGAGCAGAGAGAGACAGAGACCTCAGAGACACAGAGACAGAGATAGAAGGCCTGAGGGTCTACCTACCACACTAGATTTGCTTGCTGGAGGCTGAATTATGAGTAGAAAAATCTTCATTTCTCCTGTCCCCTGAAATATCTAGTTCCCAGTATGCATGCGGAATCTTCTGAAGGAAAGGCTCAACTCTCCTGCCTGGGAGGAAGAACCACAAGGGATTATTAACAAAACAAAAAAGGTGGAGCTGAGAGCCAGAGAATACCTTTACGTTTCAAAAAACCGGGAACCAGCAGTTAGCGTAATGACTATGTCGCTGGACTCCCATGTAGTCGACCGCGGTTCGCGTCTCGGACAGGGTGGCTTACAACTCATGCCAGGCGCGTGTGCGTGTGTGCCCAAGATCCCGAGAGGAGAATGGAGAAGGGATTGCGGCGTGACCATCCCCCTTGGGTGGTGATTTCTCGCTTTCTGTCTCTCTGTCTCTCTCTGTCTGTCTTTCGAGCGCACACAGCCTATAGCAAAAAACCTCTCAAAGAAAAAAACCGTGAAAAGAAAAATTACAAAAAAAAAATGAGGAGTCAGGAGCAGAGAGACACAGAGACCTCAGAGACACAGAGATAGAGATAGAAGGCCAGAGGGACTCCCTACCACACTAGCTTTGCTTGCTGGAGGATGAATTATGAGTAGAAAATCTTCATTTCTCCTGTCCCTGAAATATATAGTTCCCAGTATCCATGCGGAATCTTCTGAAGGAAGGGCTCAACTCTCCTGTCTGGGAGGAAGGACCAGAAGGGATTATTAACAAAACAAAAGAGGTGGAGCTGAGAGCCAGAGAAAAGCTTTACATTTAAAAAAATTGTAAAAAGGAAAAATTACCAAAAAAAAATGAGGAGACAGGAGCAGAGAGAGACAGAGACCTCAGAGACACAGAGACAGAGATATAAGGCCAGAGGGGCTCCCTGCCACACTACCTTTGCTTGATGGAGGCTGAATTATGAGTAGAAAATCTTCATTTCTCCTGTCACCTGAAATATCTAGTTCCCAGTATCCATGCGGAATCTTCTGAAGGAAAAGCTCAACTCTCCTGCCTGGGAGGAAGGACCAGAAGGGATTATTAACAAAACAAAAAAGGTGGAGCTGAGAGCCAGAGAAAACCTTTACATTTAAAAAAATCGTACGAAGGAATAATTACCAAAAAAAAAAAATGAGGAGAGAGGAGCAGAGAGAGACAGAGACCTCAGAGACACAGAGACAGAGATAGAAGGCAAGAGGGGCTCACTACCACACTAGCTTTGCTTGTTGGAGGCTGAATTATGAGTAGAAAATCTTCATTTCTCCTGTCCCCTGAAATATCTAGTTCCCAGTATCCATGCGGAACCTTCTGAAGGAAGGGCTCAACTCTCCTGCCTGGGAGGAAAGACCAGAAGGGATTATTAACAAAACAAAAAAGTGGAGCTGAGAGCTAGAGAAAACTTTACATTTAAAAAAATCGTAAAAAGAAAAAATTACCAAAAAAAAATGTGGAGACAGGAGTAGAGAGAGACAGAGACCTCAGAGACACAGAGACAGACATAGAAGGCCAGAGGGGCAACCTACCACACTCAGTTTGCTTGCTGGAGGCTGAATTATGAGTAGAAAATCTTCATTTCTCCTGTCCCCTGAAATATCTAGTTCCCAGTATCCATGCGGAATCTTCTGAAGGAAGGGATCAACTCTCCTGCCTGGGAGGAAGGACCAGAAGGGATTATTAACAAGAGAATAAAGGTGGAGCTGAGAGCCAGAGAAAACCTTTACAATTAAAAAAATCGTAAAAAGGAAAAATTACCAAAAAAAAAAAATGAGGAGACAGAAGCAGAGAGAGACAGAGACCTCAGAGACACAGAGACAGTGATAGAAGGCCAGAGGGGCTCCCTACCACACTAGCTTTGCTTGCTGGAGGCTGAATTATGAGTAGAAAATCTTCATTTCTCCTGTCCCCTGAAATATGTAGTTCCCAGTATCCATGCGGAATCTTCTGAAGGAAAGGCTCAACTCTCCTGCCTGGGAGGAAGGACCAGAAGGGATTATTAACAAAACAAAAAAGGTGGAGCTGAGAGCCAGAGAAAACCTTTACATTTAAAAAAATCGTACGAAGGAATAATTACCAAAAAAAAAAAATGAGGAGAGAGGAGCAGAGAGAGACAGAGACCTCAGAGACACAGAGACAGAGATAGAAGGCAAGAGGGGCTCACTACCACACTAGCTTTGCTTGTTGGAGGCTGAATTATGAGTAGAAAATCTTCATTTCTCCTGTCCCCTGAAATATCTAGTTCCCAGTATCCATGCGGAACCTTCTGAAGGAAGGGCTCAACTCTCCTGCCTGGGAGGAAAGACCAGAAGGGATTATTAACAAAACAAAAAAGTGGAGCTGAGAGCTAGAGAAAACTTTACATTTAAAAAAATCGTAAAAAGAAAAAATTACCAAAAAAAAATGTGGAGACAGGAGTAGAGAGAGACAGAGACCTCAGAGACACAGAGACAGAGATAGAAGGCCAGAGGGGCTCCCTACCACACTCAGTTTGCTTGCTGGAGGCTGAATTATGAGTAGAAAATCTTCATTTCTCCTGTCCCCTGAAATATCTAGTTCCCAGTATCCATGCGGAATCTTCTGAAGGAAGGGATCAACTCTCCTGCCTGGGAGGAAGGACCAGAAGGGATTATTAACAAGAGAATAAAGGTGGAGCTGAGAGCCAGAGAAAACCTTTACAATTAAAAAAATCGTAAAAAGGAAAAATTACCAAAAAAAAAATGAGGAGACAGAAGCAGAGAGAGACAGAGACCTCAGAGACACAGAGACAGTGATAGAAGGCCAGAGGGGCTCCCTACCACACTAGCTTTGCTTGCTGGAGGCTGAATTATGAGTAGAAAATCTTCATTTCTCCTGTCCCCTGAAATATGTAGTTCCCAGTATCCATGCGGAATCTTCTGAAGGAAAGGCTCAACTCTCCTGCCTGGGAGGAAGGACCAGAAGGGATTATTAACAAAACAAAAAAGGTGGAGCTGAGAGCCAGAGACAACCTTTACATTTAAAAAAACCGGGAACCAGCAGTTAGAGTAATGGCTATGTCGCTGGAATCCCACGTAGTCGACCGAGGTCTGCGTCTCGGACCCGGTGGCTTACAACTCACGCCGGGTGCGTGTGCGTGCATGCCTAAGATCCCGAGAGGAGAATGGAGAAGGGATTGCGGCGTGACCATCCCACCTGGGTGGTGATTTCTCGCTTTCTGTCTCTCTGTCTCTCTCTGTCAGTCTGGCGAGCACACGCGCCCTATAGCGAAAAATCTCCCCAAAAAAAAAAACCACAAAAAGAAAAATTACAAAAAAAAAATGAGGAGACAGGAGCAGAGAGCGACAGAGACCTCAGAGACACAGAGACAGAGATAGAAGGCCTGAGGGGCTCCCTACCAAACTAGCTTTGCTTGCTGGAGGCTGAATTATGAGTAGAAAATCTTCATTTCTCCTGTCCCTGAAATATCTAGTTCCCAGTATCCATGCGGAATCTTCTGAAGGAAGGGCTCAACTCTCCTGCCTGGGAGGAAGGACCAGAAGGGATTATTAACAAAACAAAAAAGGTGGAGCTGAGAGCAAGAGAAAACCTTTACATTTAAAAAAATCGTAAAAAGGAAATATTACCAGAAAAAAAATGAGGACACAGAAGCAGAGAGATACAGAGACCGCAGAGACAAAGAGACATAGACAGAAGGACAGAGGGGCTCCCTACCACATTAGCTTTGCTTGCTGGAGGCTGAATTATGAGTAGAAAATCTTCATTTCTCCTGTCCCTGAAATATATAGTTCCCAGTATCCATGCGGAATCTTCTGAAGGAAGGGCTCAACTCTCCTGTCTGGGAGGAAGGACCAGAAGGGATTATTAACAAAACAAAAGAGGTGGAGCTGAGAGCCAGAGAAAAGCTTTACATTTAAAAAAATTGTAAAAAGGAAAAATTACCAAAAAAAAATGAGGAGACAGGAGCAGAGAGAGACAGAGACCTCAGAGACACAGAGACAGAGATAGAAGGCCAGAGGGGCTCCCTACCACACTACCTTTGCTTGATGGAGGCTGAATTATGAGTAGAAAATCTTCATTTCTTCTGTCCCATGAAATATCTAGTTCCCAGTATCCATGCGGAAACTTCTGAATGAAAGGCCCAACTCTCCTGCCTGGGAGGAAGGACCAGAAGGGATTATTAACAAAACAAAAAAGGTGGAGCTGAGAGCCAGAGAAAACCTTTACATTTAAAAAAATCGTAAAAAGTAAAAATTACCAAAAAAAAAATGAGGAGACAGGAGCAGAGAGAGACAGAGACCTCAGAGACACAGAGACAGAGATAGAAGGCCTGAGGGTCTACCTACCACACTAGATTTGCTTGCTGGAGGCTGAATTATGAGTAGAAAAATCTTCATTTCTCCTGTCCCCTGAAATATCTAGTTCCCAGTATGCATGCGGAATCTTCTGAAGGAAAGGCTCAACTCTCCTGCCTGGGAGGAAGAACCACAAGGGATTATTAACAAAACAAAAAAGGTGGAGCTGAGAGCCAGAGAATACCTTTACGTTTCAAAAAACCGGGAACCAGCAGTTAGCGTAATGACTATGTCGCTGGACTCCCATGTAGTCGACCGCGGTTCGCGTCTCGGACAGGGTGGCTTACAACTCATGCCAGGCGCGTGTGCGTGTGTGCCCAAGATCCCGAGAGGAGAATGGAGAAGGGATTGCGGCGTGACCATCCCCCTTGGGTGGTGATTTCTCGCTTTCTGTCTCTCTGTCTCTCTCTGTCTGTCTTTCGAGCGCACACAGCCTATAGCAAAAAACCTCTCAAAGAAAAAAACCGTGAAAAGAAAAATTACAAAAAAAAAATGAGGAGTCAGGAGCAGAGAGACACAGAGACCTCAGAGACACAGAGATAGAGATAGAAGGCCAGAGGGACTCCCTACCACACTAGCTTTGCTTGCTGGAGGATGAATTATGAGTAGAAAATCTTCATTTCTCCTGTCCCTGAAATATATAGTTCCCAGTATCCATGCGGAATCTTCTGAAGGAAGGGCTCAACTCTCCTGTCTGGGAGGAAGGACCAGAAGGGATTATTAACAAAACAAAAGAGGTGGAGCTGAGAGCCAGAGAAAAGCTTTACATTTAAAAAAATTGTAAAAAGGAAAAATTACCAAAAAAAAATGAGGAGACAGGAGCAGAGAGAGACAGAGACCTCAGAGACACAGAGACAGAGATATAAGGCCAGAGGGGCTCCCTGCCACACTACCTTTGCTTGATGGAGGCTGAATTATGAGTAGAAAATCTTCATTTCTCCTGTCACCTGAAATATCTAGTTCCCAGTATCCATGCGGAATCTTCTGAAGGAAAAGCTCAACTCTCCTGCCTGGGAGGAAGGACCAGAAGGGATTATTAACAAAACAAAAAAGGTGGAGCTGAGAGCCAGAGAAAACCTTTACATTTAAAAAAATCGTACGAAGGAATAATTACCAAAAAAAAAAATGAGGAGAGAGGAGCAGAGAGAGACAGAGACCTCAGAGACACAGAGACAGAGATAGAAGGCAAGAGGGGCTCACTACCACACTAGCTTTGCTTGTTGGAGGCTGAATTATGAGTAGAAAATCTTCATTTCTCCTGTCCCCTGAAATATCTAGTTCCCAGTATCCATGCGGAACCTTCTGAAGGAAGGGCTCAACTCTCCTGCCTGGGAGGAAAGACCAGAAGGGATTATTAACAAAACAAAAAAGTGGAGCTGAGAGCTAGAGAAAACTTTACATTTAAAAAAATCGTAAAAAGAAAAAATTACCAAAAAAAAATGTGGAGACAGGAGTAGAGAGAGACAGAGACCTCAGAGACACAGAGACAGAGATAGAAGGCCAGAGGGGCAACCTACCACACTCAGTTTGCTTGCTGGAGGCTGAATTATGAGTAGAAAATCTTCATTTCTCCTGTCCCCTGAAATATCTAGTTCCCAGTATCCATGCGGAATCTTCTGAAGGAAGGGATCAACTCTCCTGCCTGGGAGGAAGGACCAGAAGGGATTATTAACAAGAGAATAAAGGTGGAGCTGAGAGCCAGAGAAAACCTTTACAATTAAAAAAATCGTAAAAAGGAAAAATTACCAAAAAAAAAAATGAGGAGACAGAAGCAGAGAGAGACAGAGACCTCAGAGACACAGAGACAGTGATAGAAGGCCAGAGGGGCTCCCTACCACACTAGCTTTGCTTGCTGGAGGCTGAATTATGAGTAGAAAATCTTCATTTCTCCTGTCCCCTGAAATATGTAGTTCCCAGTATCCATGCGGAATCTTCTGAAGGAAAGGCTCAACTCTCCTGCCTGGGAGGAAGGACCAGAAGGGATTATTAACAAAACAAAAAAGGTGGAGCTGAGAGCCAGAGAAAACCTTTACATTTAAAAAAATCGTACGAAGGAATAATTACCAAAAAAAAAAAAATGAGGAGAGAGGAGCAGAGAGAGACAGAGACCTCAGAGACACAGAGACAGAGATAGAAGGCAAGAGGGGCTCACTACCACACTAGCTTTGCTTGTTGGAGGCTGAATTATGAGTAGAAAATCTTCATTTCTCCTGTCCCCTGAAATATCTAGTTCCCAGTATCCATGCGGAACCTTCTGAAGGAAGGGCTCAACTCTCCTGCCTGGGAGGAAAGACCAGAAGGGATTATTAACAAAACAAAAAAGTGGAGCTGAGAGCTAGAGAAAACTTTACATTTAAAAAAATCGTAAAAAGAAAAAATTACCAAAAAAAAAATGTGGAGACAGGAGTAGAGAGAGACAGAGACCTCAGAGACACAGAGACAGAGATAGAAGGCCAGAGGGGCTCCCTACCACACTCAGTTTGCTTGCTGGAGGCTGAATTATGAGTAGAAAATCTTCATTTCTCCTGTCCCCTGAAATATCTAGTTCCCAGTATCCATGCGGAATCTTCTGAAGGAAGGGATCAACTCTCCTGCCTGGGAGGAAGGACCAGAAGGGATTATTAACAAGAGAATAAAGGTGGAGCTGAGAGCCAGAGAAAACCTTTACAATTAAAAAAATCGTAAAAAGGAAAAATTACCAAAAAAAAAATGAGGAGACAGAAGCAGAGAGAGACAGAGACCTCAGAGACACAGAGACAGTGATAGAAGGCCAGAGGGGCTCCCTACCACACTAGCTTTGCTTGCTGGAGGCTGAATTATGAGTAGAAAATCTTCATTTCTCCTGTCCCCTGAAATATGTAGTTCCCAGTATCCATGCGGAATCTTCTGAAGGAAAGGCTCAACTCTCCTGCCTGGGAGGAAGGACCAGAAGGGATTATTAACAAAACAAAAAAGGTGGAGCTGAGAGCCAGAGACAACCTTTACATTTAAAAAAACCGGGAACCAGCAGTTAGTGTAATGGCTATGTCGCTGGAATCCCACGTAGTCGACCGAGGTCTGCGTCTCGGACCCGGTGGCTTACAACTCACGCCGGGTGCGTGTGCGTGCATGCCTAAGATCCCGAGAGGAGAATGGAGAAGGGATTGCGGCGTGACCGTCCCACCTGGGTGGTGATTTCTCGCTTTCTGTCTCTCTGTCTCTCTCTGTCAGTCTGGCGAGCACACGCGCCCTATAGCGAAAAATCTCCCCAAAAAAAAAAACCACAAAAAGAAAAATTACAAAAAAAAAATGAGGAGACAGGAGCAGAGAGCGACAGAGACCTCAGAGACACAGAGACAGAGATAGAAGGCCTGAGGGGCTCCCTACCAAACTAGCTTTGCTTGCTGGAGGCTGAATTATGAGTAGAAAATCTTCATTTCTCCTGTCCCTGAAATATCTAGTTCCCAGTATCCATGCGGAATCTTCTGAAGGAAGGGCTCAACTCTCCTGCCTGGGAGGAAGGACCAGAAGGGATTATTAACAAAACAAAAAAGGTGGAGCTGAGAGCAAGAGAAAACCTTTACATTTAAAAAAATCGTAAAAAGGAAATATTACCAGAAAAAAAATGAGGACACAGAAGCAGAGAGATACAGAGACCGCAGAGACAAAGAGACATAGACAGAAGGACAGAGGGGCTCCCTACCACATTAGCTTTGCTTGCTGGAGGCTGAATTATGAGTAGAAAATCTTCATTTCTCCTGTCCCTGAAATATATAGTTCCCAGTATCCATGCGGAATCTTCTGAAGGAAGGGCTCAACTCTCCTGTCTGGGAGGAAGGACCAGAAGGGATTATTAACAAAACAAAAGAGGTGGAGCTGAGAGCCAGAGAAAAGCTTTACATTTAAAAAAATTGTAAAAAGGAAAAATTACCAAAAAAAAATGAGGAGACAGGAGCAGAGAGAGACAGAGACCTCAGAGACACAGAGACAGAGATAGAAGGCCAGAGGGGCTCCCTACCACACTACCTTTGCTTGATGGAGGCTGAATTATGAGTAGAAAATCTTCATTTCTTCTGTCCCATGAAATATCTAGTTCCCAGTATCCATGCGGAAACTTCTGAATGAAAGGCCCAACTCTCCTGCCTGGGAGGAAGGACCAGAAGGGATTATTAACAAAACAAAAAAGGTGGAGCTGAGAGCCAGAGAAAACCTTTACATTTAAAAAAATCGTAAAAAGTAAAAATTACCAAAAAAAAAATGAGGAGACAGGAGCAGAGAGAGACAGAGACCTCAGAGACACAGAGACAGAGATAGAAGGCCTGAGGGTCTACCTACCACACTAGATTTGCTTGCTGGAGGCTGAATTATGAGTAGAAAAATCTTCATTTCTCCTGTCCCCTGAAATATCTAGTTCCCAGTATGCATGCGGAATCTTCTGAAGGAAAGGCTCAACTCTCCTGCCTGGGAGGAAGAACCACAAGGGATTATTAACAAAACAAAAAAGGTGGAGCTGAGAGCCAGAGAATACCTTTACGTTTCAAAAAACCGGGAACCAGCAGTTAGCGTAATGACTATGTCGCTGGACTCCCATGTAGTCGACCGCGGTTCGCGTCTCGGACAGGGTGGCTTACAACTCATGCCAGGCGCGTGTGCGTGTGTGCCCAAGATCCCGAGAGGAGAATGGAGAAGGGATTGCGGCGTGACCATCCCCCTTGGGTGGTGATTTCTCGCTTTCTGTCTCTCTGTCTCTCTCTGTCTGTCTTTCGAGCGCACACAGCCTATAGCAAAAAACCTCTCAAAGAAAAAAACCGTGAAAAGAAAAATTACAAAAAAAAAATGAGGAGTCAGGAGCAGAGAGACACAGAGACCTCAGAGACACAGAGATAGAGATAGAAGGCCAGAGGGACTCCCTACCACACTAGCTTTGCTTGCTGGAGGCTGAATTATGAGTAGAAAATCTTCATTTCTCCTGTCCCTGAAATATATAGTTCCCAGTATCCATGCGGAATCTTCTGAAGGAAGGGCTCAACTCTCCTGTCTGGGAGGAAGGACCAGAAGGGATTATTAACAAAACAAAAGAGGTGGAGCTGAGAGCCAGAGAAAAGCTTTACATTTAAAAAAATTGTAAAAAGGAAAAATTACCAAAAAAAAATGAGGAGACAGGAGCAGAGAGAGACAGAGACCTCAGAGACACAGAGACAGAGATATAAGGCCAGAGGGGCTCCCTGCCACACTACCTTTGCTTGATGGAGGCTGAATTATGAGTAGAAAATCTTCATTTCTCCTGTCACGTGAAATATCTAGTTCCCAGTATCCATGCGGAATCTTCTGAAGGAAAAGCTCAACTCTCCTGCCTGGGAGGAAGGACCAGAAGGGATTATTAACAAAACAAAAAAGGTGGAGCTGAGAGCCAGAGAAAACCTTTACATTTAAAAAAATCGTACGAAGGAATAATTACCAAAAAAAAAAAATGAGGAGAGAGGAGCAGAGAGAGACAGAGACCTCAGAGACACAGAGACAGAGATAGAAGGCAAGAGGGGCTCACTACCACACTAGCTTTGCTTGTTGGAGGCTGAATTATGAGTAGAAAATCTTCATTTCTCCTGTCCCCTGAAATATCTAGTTCCCAGTATCCATGCGGAACCTTCTGAAGGAAGGGCTCAACTCTCCTGCCTGGGAGGAAAGACCAGAAGGGATTATTAACAAAACAAAAAAGTGGAGCTGAGAGCTAGAGAAAACTTTACATTTAAAAAAATCGTAAAAAGAAAAAATTACCAAAAAAAAATGTGGAGACAGGAGTAGAGAGAGACAGAGACCTCAGAGACACAGAGACAGAGATAGAAGGCCAGAGGGGCAACCTACCACACTCAGTTTGCTTGCTGGAGGCTGAATTATGAGTAGAAAATCTTCATTTCTCCTGTCCCCTGAAATATCTAGTTCCCAGTATCCATGCGGAATCTTCTGAAGGAAGGGATCAACTCTCCTGCCTGGGAGGAAGGACCAGAAGGGATTATTAACAAGAGAATAAAGGTGGAGCTGAGAGCCAGAGAAAACCTTTACAATTAAAAAAATCGTAAAAAGGAAAAATTACCAAAAAAAAAAATGAGGAGACAGAAGCAGAGAGAGACAGAGACCTCAGAGACACAGAGACAGTGATAGAAGGCCAGAGGGGCTCCCTACCACACTAGCTTTGCTTGCTGGAGGCTGAATTATGAGTAGAAAATCTTCATTTCTCCTGTCCCCTGAAATATGTAGTTCCCAGTATCCATGCGGAATCTTCTGAAGGAAAGGCTCAACTCTCCTGCCTGGGAGGAAGGACCAGAAGGGATTATTAACAAAACAAAAAAGGTGGAGCTGAGAGCCAGAGAAAACCTTTACATTTAAAAAAATCGTACGAAGGAATAATTACCAAAAAAAAAAAAATGAGGAGAGAGGAGCAGAGAGAGACAGAGACCTCAGAGACACAGAGACAGAGATAGAAGGCAAGAGGGGCTCACTACCACACTAGCTTTGCTTGTTGGAGGCTGAATTATGAGTAGAAAATCTTCATTTCTCCTGTCCCCTGAAATATCTAGTTCCCAGTATCCATGCGGAACCTTCTGAAGGAAGGGCTCAACTCTCCTGCCTGGGAGGAAAGACCAGAAGGGATTATTAACAAAACAAAAAAGTGGAGCTGAGAGCTAGAGAAAACTTTACATTTAAAAAAATCGTAAAAAGAAAAAATTACCAAAAAAAAAATGTGGAGACAGGAGTAGAGAGAGACAGAGACCTCAGAGACACAGAGACAGAGATAGAAGGCCAGAGGGGCTCCCTACCACACTCAGTTTGCTTGCTGGAGGCTGAATTATGAGTAGAAAATCTTCATTTCTCCTGTCCCCTGAAATATCTAGTTCCCAGTATCCATGCGGAATCTTCTGAAGGAAGGGATCAACTCTCCTGCCTGGGAGGAAGGACCAGAAGGGATTATTAACAAGAGAATAAAGGTGGAGCTGAGAGCCAGAGAAAACCTTTACAATTAAAAAAATCGTAAAAAGGAAAAATTACCAAAAAAAAAAATGAGGAGACAGAAGCAGAGAGAGACAGAGACCTCAGAGACACAGAGACAGTGATAGAAGGCCAGAGGGGCTCCCTACCACACTAGCTTTGCTTGCTGGAGGCTGAATTATGAGTAGAAAATCTTCATTTCTCCTGTCCCCTGAAATATGTAGTTCCCAGTATCCATGCGGAATCTTCTGAAGGAAAGGCTCAACTCTCCTGCCTGGGAGGAAGGACCAGAAGGGATTATTAACAAAACAAAAAAGGTGGAGCTGAGAGCCAGAGACAACCTTTACATTTAAAAAAACCGGGAACCAGCAGTTAGTGTAATGGCTATGTCGCTGGAATCCCACGTAGTCGACCGAGGTCTGCGTCTCGGACCCGGTGGCTTACAACTCACGCCGGGTGCGTGTGCGTGCATGCCTAAGATCCCGAGAGGAGAATGGAGAAGGGATTGCGGCGTGACCATCCCACCTGGGTGGTGATTTCTCGCTTTCTGTCTCTCTGTCTCTCTCTGTCAGTCTGGCGAGCACACGCGCCCTATAGCGAAAAATCTCCCCAAAAAAAAAAACCACAAAAAGAAAAATTACAAAAAAAAAATGAGGAGACAGGAGCAGAGAGCGACAGAGACCTCAGAGACACAGAGACAGAGATAGAAGGCCTGAGGGGCTCCCTACCAAACTAGCTTTGCTTGCTGGAGGCTGAATTATGAGTAGAAAATCTTCATTTCTCCTGTCCCCTGAAATATCTAGTTCCCAGTATCCATGCGGAATCTTCTGAAGGAAGGGCTCAACTCTCCTGCCTGGGAGGAAGGACCAGAAGGGATTATTAACAAAACAAAAAAGGTGGAGCTGAGAGCAAGAGAAAACCTTTACATTTAAAAAAATCGTAAAAAGGAAATATTACCAGAAAAAAAATGAGGACACAGAAGCAGAGAGATACAGAGACCGCAGAGACAAAGAGACATAGACAGAAGGACAGAGGGGCTCCCTACCACATTAGCTTTGCTTGCTGGAGGCTGAATTATGAGTAGAAAATCTTCATTTCTCCTGTCCCTGAAATATATAGTTCCCAGTATCCATGCGGAATCTTCTGAAGGAAGGGCTCAACTCTCCTGTCTGGGAGGAAGGACCAGAAGGGATTATTAACAAAACAAAAGAGGTGGAGCTGAGAGCCAGAGAAAAGCTTTACATTTAAAAAAATTGTAAAAAGGAAAAATTACCAAAAAAAAATGAGGAGACAGGAGCAGAGAGAGACAGAGACCTCAGAGACACAGAGACAGAGATAGAAGGCCAGAGGGGCTCCCTACCACACTACCTTTGCTTGATGGAGGCTGAATTATGAGTAGAAAATCTTCATTTCTCCTGTCACCTGAAATATCTAGTTCCCAGTATCCATGCGGAATCTTCTGAAGGAAAAGCTCAACTCTCCTGCCTGGGAGGAAGGACCAGAAGGGATTATTAACAAAACAAAAAAGGTGGAGCTGAGAGCCAGAGAAAACCTTTACATTTAAAAAAATCGTACGAAGGAATAATTACCAAAAAAAAAAATGAGGAGAGAGGAGAAGAGAGACACAGAGACCTCAGAGACACAGAGACAGAAATAGAAGGCAAGAGGGGCTCACTACCACACTAGCTTTGCTTGTTGGAGGCTGAATTATGAGTAGAAAATCTTCATTTCTCCTGTCCCCTGAAATATCTAGTTCCCAGTATCCATGCGGAACCTTCTGAAGGAAGGGCTCAACTCTCCTGCCTGGGAGGAAAGACCAGAAGGGATTATTAACAAAACAAAAAAGTGGAGCTGAGAGCTAGAGAAAACTTTACATTTAAAAAAATCGTAAAAAGAAAAAATTACCAAAAAAAAAATGTGGAGACAGGAGTAGAGAGAGAGAGAGACCTCAGAGACACAGAGACAGAGATAGAAGGCCAGAGGGGCTCCCTACCACACTCAGTTTGCTTGCTGGAGGCTGAATAATGAGTAGAAAATCTTCATTTCTCCTGTCCCCTGAAATATCTAGTTCCCAGTATCCATGCGGAATCTTCTGAAGGAAGGGCTCAACTCTCCTGCCTGGGAGGAAGGACCAGAAGGGATTATTAACAAGAGAATAAAGGTGGAGCTGAGAGCCAGAGAAAACCTTTACAATTAAAAAAATCGTAAAAAGGAAAAATTACCAAAAAAAAAATGAGGAGACAGAAGCAGAGAGAGACAGAGACCTCAGAGACACAGAGACAGTGATAGAAGGCCAGAGGGGCTCCCTACCACACTAGCTTTGCTTGCTGGAGGCTGAATTATGAGTAGAAAATCTTCATTTCTCCTGTCCCCTGAAATATGTAGTTCCCAGTATCCATGCGGAATCTTCTGAAGGAAAGGCTCAACTCTCCTGCCTGGGAGGAAGGACCAGAAGGGATTATTAACAAAACAAAAAAGGTGGAGCTGAGAGCCAGAGACAACCTTTACATTTAAAAAAACCGGGAACCAGCAGTTAGAGTAATGGCTATGTCGCTGGAATCCCACGTAGTCGACCGAGGTCTGCGTCTCGGACCCGGTGGCTTACCACTCACGTCGGGTGCGTGTGCGTGCATGCCTAAGATCCCGAGAGGAGAATGGAGAAGGGATTGCGGCGTGACCATCCCACCTGGGTGATTTCTCGCTTTCTGTCTCTCTGTCTCTCTCTGTCAGTCTGGCGAGCACACGCGTCCTATAGCGAAAAATCTCCCAAAAAAAAAAAACACAAAAAGAAAAATTACAAAAAAAAAATGAGGAGACAGGAGCAGAGAGCGACAGAGACCTCAGAGACACAGAGACAGAGATAGAAGGCCTGAGGGGCTCCCTACCACACTAGCTTTGCTTGCTGGAGGCTGAATTATGAGTAGAAAATCTTCATTTCTCCTGTCCCTGAAATATCTAGTTCCCAGTATCCATGCGGAATCTTCTGAAGGAAGGGCTCAACTCTCCTGCCTGGGAGGAAGGACCAGAAGGGATTATTAACAAAACAAAAAAGGTGGAGCTGAGAGCAAGAGAAAACCTTTACATTTAAAAAAAATCGTAAAAAGGAAAAATTACAAAAAAAAAATGAGGAGACAGGAGCAGAGAGCGACAGAGACCTCAGAGACACAGAGACAGAGATAGAAGACCTGAGGGGCTCCCTACCACAGGAGCTTTGCTTGCTGGAGGCTGAATTATGAGTAGAAAATCTTAATTTCTCCTGTCCCTGAAATATCTAGTACCCAGTATCCATGCGGAATCTTCTGAAGGAAGGGCTCAACTCTCCTGCCTAGGAGGAAGGACCAGAAGGGATTATTAACAAAACAAAAAAGATGGAGCTGAGAGCCAGAGAAAACTTTACATTTAAAAAAATCATAAGAAGGAAAAATTACCAAAAAAAAAATGAGGAGACAGAAGCAGAGAGATACAGAGACTGCAGAGACACAGAGACAGAGATAGAACGCCAGAGGGGCTCCCTACCAAACTAGCTTTGCTTGCTGGAGGCTGAATTATGAGTAGAAAATCTTCATTTCTCCTGTCCCCTGAAATATCGAGTTCCCAGTATCCATGCGGAATATTCTGAAGGAAAGGCTCAACTCTCCTGCCTGGGAGAAAAGAACAGAAGGGATTATTAACAAAACAAAAAAGGTGGAGCTGACAGCCAGAGAAAACCTTTACATTTAAAAAAATCGTAAAAAGTAAAATTTACCAAAAAAAAATGAGGAGACAGGAGCAGAGAGAGACAGAGAACTCAGAGACACAGAGACAGAGATAGAAGGCCAGAGGGGCTCCCTACCACACTAGATTTGCTTGTTGGAGGCTGAATTATGAGTAGAAAATGTGCATTGCTCCTGTCCCCTGAAATATCTAGTTCCCAGTATGCATGCGGAATCTTCTGAAGGAAGGGCTCAACTCTCCTGCCTGGGAGGAAGGACCAGAAGTGATTATTAACAAAAAAAAAAGGTGGAGCTGACAGCCAGAGAAAACATTTACATTTAAAAATATCGTAAGAAGGAAAAATTATCGAAAAAATATTAGGAGACAGGAGCATAGAGAGACAGAGACCTCAGAGACACAGATACAGAGATAGAAGGCCAGAGGGGCTCCCTACCACACTAGCTTTGCTTGCTGGAGGCTGTATTATGAGTAGAAAATATTCATTTCTCCTGTCCCTGAAATATCTAGTACCCAGTATCCATGCGGAATGTTCTGAAGGAAAGGCTCAACTCTCCTGCCTGGGAGGAAGGACCAGAAGGGATTATTAACAAAACAAAAAAGGTGGAGCTGAGAGCCAGAGAAAACCTTTACATTTAAAAAAATGGTAAAAAGGAAAATTTACCAAAAAAAAAAAAAATGAGGAGACAGGAGCAGAGAGAGACAGAGACCTCAGAGACACAGAGACAGAGATAGAAGGCCAGAGGGGCTCCTTACCTCATTAGCTTTGCTTGCTGGAGGCTGAATTATGAGTAGAAAATCTTCATTTCTCCTGTCCCCTGAAATATCTAGTTCCCAGTATCAATGCGGAATCTTCTGAAGGAAGGGCTCAACTCTCCTGCCTGGGAGGTAGGACCACAAGGGATTATTAACAAAAGAAAAAAGGTGGAGCTGAGAGCCAGAGAAAAGCTTTACATTTAAAAAAATCATGAAAAGGAAAAATTACCAAAAAAAAAAATGAGGAGACAGGAGAAGAGAGAGACAGAGACCTCAGAGACACAGAGACAGAGATTCAAGGCCAGAGGGTCTCCCTACCACACTAGCTTTGCTTGCTGGAAGCTGAATTATGAATAGAAAAATCTTCATTTCTCCTGTCCCCTGAAATATCTAGTTCCCAGTATGCATGCGGAATCTTCTGAAGGATAGGCTCAACTCTCCTGCCTGGGAGGAAGTACCAGAAGGGATTATTAACAAAACAAAAAAGGTGGAGCTGAGAGCCAGAGAAAACCTTTACATTTAAAAAAATCGTCAAAAGGAAAAATTACCAAAAAAATATGTGGAGACAGGAGTAGAGAGAGACAGAGACCTCAGAGACACAGAGACAGTGATAGAAGGCCAGAGCGGCTCCCTGCCACACCAGCTTTGCTTGCTGTAGGCTGAATTATGAGTAGAAAATCTTCATTTCTCCTGTCCCCTGAAATATTTAGTTCCCAGTATCCATGCGGAATCTTCTGAAGGAAAGGCTCAACTCTCCTGCCTGGGAGGAAGGACCAGAAGGTATTTTTAACAAAACAAAAAATGTGGAGCTGAGAGCCAGAGACAACCTTTACATTTAAAAAAACCGGGAACAAGCAGTTAGCGTAATGGCTATGTCGCTGGAATCCCACGTAGTCGACCGAGGACTGTGTCTCGGACCCGGTGGCTTAAAACTCACGCCGGGTGCGTGTGCGTGCATGCCCAAGATCCCGAGAGGAGAATGGAGAAGGGATTGCGGCGTGACCATCCCCCCGGGTGGTGATTTCTCGCTTTCTGTCTCTCTGTCTCTCTCTGTCTCTCTGGTGAGCGCACGCGCCCTATAGCGAAAAACCTCCCAAAAAAAAAAAAAAAACCGCAAAAAGTAAAATTACAAAAAAAAATGAGGAGACAGGAGCAGAGAGTGACAGACACCTCAGAGACACAGAGACAGAGATAGAACGCCAGAGGGGCTCCCTACCAAACTAGCTTTGCTTGCTGGAGGCTGAATTATGAGTAGAAAATCTTCATTTCTCCTGTCCCCTGAATTATCTAGTTCACAGTATCCATACGGAATCTTCTGAAGGAAAGGCTCAACTCTCCTGCCTGGGAGGAAGGACCAAAAGGGATTATTAACAAAACAAAAAAGGTGGAGCTGAGAGCCAGAGAAAACCTTTACATTTAAAAAAATCGTAAAAAGTAAAATTTACCAAAAAAAAATGAGGAGACAGGAGCAGAGAGAGACAGAGACCTCAGAGACACAGAGACAGAGATGGAAGGAAAGAGGGGCTCCTTACCACATTAGCTTTGCTTGCTGGAGGCTGAATTATGAGTAGAAAATCTTCATTTCTCCTGTCCCCTGAAATATATAGTTCCCAGTATCCATGCGGAATCTTCTGAAGGAAGGGCTCAACTCTCCTGCCTGGGAGGAAGGACCAGAAGGGATTATTAACAAAACAAAAAAGGTGGAGCTGAGAGCCAGAGAACAGCTTTACATTTAAAAAAATCGTAAAAAGGAAAAATTACCCCCAAAAAAATGAGGAGACAGGAGAAGAGAGAGACAGAGACCTCAGAGACACAGAGACAGAGATTGAAGGCCATAGGGTCTCCCTACCACACTAGCTTTGCTTGCTGGAAGCTGAATTATGAGTAGAAAAATCTTCATTTCTCCTGTCCCCTGAAATATCTAGTTCCCAGTATGCATGCGGAATCTTCTGAAGGATAGGCTCAACTCTCCTGCCTGGGAGGAAGGACCAGAAGGGATTATTAACAATACAAAAATTGTGGAGCTCAGAGCCAGAGAAAGCCTTTACATTTCAAAAAACCGGGAACCAGCAGTTAGCGTAATGACTATGTCGCTGGACTCCCATGTAGTCGACCGCGGTTCGCGTCTCGGACAGGGTGGCTTACAACTCACGCCGGGCGCGTGTGCGTGTGTGCCCAAGATCCCGAGAGGAGAATGGAGAAGGGATTGCGGCGTGACTATCCCCCTGGGTGGTGATTTCTCGCTTTCGGTCTCTCTGACTCTCTCTGTCTGTCTGACAAGCGCACACGCCCTATGGCAAAAACCTCTCAAAGAAAAAAACCGTAAAAGGAAAAATTACAAAAAAAAATGAGTCAGGAGCAGAGAGACACAGAGACCTCAGAGACACAGAGACAGAGATAGAAAGCCAGAGGGGCTCCCTACCACACTAGCTTTGCTTGCTGGAGGCTGGATTATGAGTAGAAAATCTTCATTTCTCCTGGACCCTGAAATATCTAGTTCCCAGTATACATGGGGAATCTTCTGAAGGAAGAGCTCAACTCTCCTGCCTGGGAGGAAGGACCAGAAGGGATTATTAACAAAACAAAAAAGGTGGAGCTGAGAGTCAGAGAAAACCTTTACATTTAAAAAAATCGTACGAAGGAATAATTACCAAAAAAAAATGAGGAGAGAGGAACAGAGAGAGACAGAGACCTCAGAGACACAGAGACAGAGATAGAAGGCCAGAGGGGCTCCCTACCAAACTAGCTTTGCTTGCTGGAGGCTGAATTATGAGTAGAAAATCTTCATTTCTCCTGTCCCCTCAAATATCTAGTTCCAAGTATCCATGTGGAATCTTCTGAAGGAAGGGCTCAACTCTCCTGCCTGGGAGGAAGGACCAGAAGGGATTATTAACAAAACAAAAAAGTTGGAGCTGAGAGCTAGAGAAAACCTTTACATTTAAAAAAATCATAAAAAGGAAAAATTACCAAAAAAAAAGAGGAGACAGAAGCAGAGAGAGACAGAGACCTCAGAGACACAGAGTCAGATATAGAAGGCCAGAGGGTCTCCCTACCACACTAGCTTTGCTTGCTGGAGGCTGAATTATGAGTAGAAAATCTTCATTTCTCCTGTCCCCTGAAATATCTAGTTCCCAGTATCCATGCGGAATCTTCTGAAGGAAAGGCTCAACTCTCCTGCCTGGGAGGAAGGACCAGAAAGGATTATTAACAAAACAAAAAAGGTGGAGCTGAGAGCCAGAGACAACCTTTACATTTAAAAAAAACCGGGAACCAGCAGTTAGCGTAATGGCTATGTCGCTGGAATCCCACGTAGTCGACCTAGGTCCGCGTCTCGGACACGGTGGCTTACAACTCACGCCGGGTGCGTGTGCGTGCATGCCCAAGATCCCGAGAGGAGAATGGAGAAGGGATTGCGGCGTGACCATCTCCCCAGGTGGTGATTTCTCGCTTTCTGTCTCTCTGTCTCTCTCTGTCTGTCTGGCGAGCGCACGCGCCCTATAGCGAAAAACCTCCCAAAAAAAAAACCGCAAAAAGAAAAATTACCAAAAAAAAGAGGATACAGGAGCAGAGAGAGACATAGACCTCAGAGACACAGAGACAGAGATAGAAGGCCTGAAGGGCTCCCTACCACACTAGCTTTGCTTGCTGGAGGCTGTATTATGAGTAGAAAATCTTCATTTCTCCTGTCCCTGAAATATCTAGTTCCCAGTATCCATGCGGAACCTTCTGCAGGAAGGGCTCAACTCTCCTGCGTGGTAAGAAGTACCAGAAGGGATTATTAACAAAACAAAAAAGGTGGAGCTGATAGCCAGAGTAAATTTTACATTTAAAAAAATCGTAAAAAGGAAAAAGTATCAAAGAAAAAAAATGAGGAGACAGGAGCAGACAGAGACAGAGACATCAGAGACACACAGACAGAGATAGAAGGCCAGAGGGGCTCCCTACCACACTAGCTTTGCTTCCTCTAGGCTGAATTTTGAGTAGAAAATCTTCATTTCTCCTGTCCCCTGAAATACCTAGTTTCCAGTATCCATGCATAATCTTCTGAAGGAAGGGCTCAACTCTCCTTCCTGAGAGGAAGGACAAGAAGCGATTATTAACAAAACAAAAAAGGTGGAGCTGAGAGCCAGAGAAAACCTTTACATTTAAAAAAATCGTAAAAAGGAAAAATTACCAAAAATAAAAAATGAGGAGACAGGAGCAGAGAGAGATAGAGACCTCAGCGACACAGAGACAGTGATAGAAGGCCAGAGGGGCTCCCTACCACACTAGCTTTGCTTGCTGGAGGCTGAATTATGAGTAGAAAATCTTCATTTCTCCTGCCCCCTGAAATATGTATTTCCCAGTATCCATGCGGAATCTTCTGAAGGAAAGGTTCAACTCTCCTGCCTGGGAGGAAGGACCAGAAGAGATTATTAACAAAACAGAAAAGGTGGAGCTGAGAGCCAGAGAAAACCTTTACATTTAAAAAAACCGGGAACCAGCCGTTAGCGTAATGGCTATGTCGCTGGAATCCAATGTAGTCGACCGCGGTCCGTGTCTCGGACCCGGTGGCTTTAAACTCACGCCGGGTGTGTGTGCGTGCATGCCCAAGATCCCGAGAGGAGAATGGAGAAGGGATTGCGGCGTGACCATCACCCCTGGGTGGTGATTTCTCGCTTTCTGTCTCTCTGTCTCTCTCTGTCTGGCGAGCGAACGCACCCTATAGCGAAAAACCTCCCCCCAAAAAAATAAACCCGTAAAAAAAAATTACAAAAAAAAATGAGGAGACAGGAGAAGAGAGAGACAGGCACCTCAGAGACACAGAGACAGAGATAGAAGGCCAGAGGGGCTCCCTACCACACTAGCTTTGCTTGCTGGAGGCTGAATTATGAGTAGAAAATCTTAATTTCTCCTGTCCCTGAAATATCTAGTTCCCAGTATCCATGTGGAATCTTCTGAAGGAAGGGCTCAACTCCCCTGCCTGGGAGGAAGGACCAGAAGGGATTATTAACAAAACAAAAAAGGTGGAGGTGAGAGCCAGAGAAAATCTTTAAATTTAAAAAAATCATGAAAAGGAAAAATTACCAAAATAAAAATGAGGAGTCAGAAGCAGAGAGATACAGAGACCGCAGAGATACAGAGACAGAGAAAGAAAGCCAGAGGGGCTCCCTACCACACTAGCTTTGCTTGCTGAATGCTGAATTATGAGTAGAAAATCTTCATTTCTCCTGTCCCCTGAAATATCTAGTTCCCAGAATCCATGCGGAATCTTCTGAAGGAAGGGCTCAACTCTTCTGCCTGGGAGGAAGGACCAGAAGGGATTATTAACAAACCAAAAAAGTGTGGCTGAGAGCCAGAGAAAACCTTTACATTTAAAAAAATTGTAAAAAGGAAAAATTACCAAAAAGAAAATGAGGAGACAGGTGCAGAGAGAGACAGAGACCTCAGAGACACAGAGACAGAGATAGAAGGCCAGAGGGGCTCCCTACCACACTAGCTTTGCTTCCTGGAGGCTGAATTATGAGTAGAAAATCTTCATTTCTCCTGTCCCCTGAAATATCTAGTTCCCAGTATCCATGCGGAATCTTCTGAAGGAAAGGCTCAACTCTCCTGCCTGGGAGGAAGGACCAGAAGGGATTATTAACAAAACAGAAAAGGTGGAGCTGAGAGCCAGAGAAAACCTTTACATTTAAAAAAACCGGAAACCAGCAGTTAGCGTAATGGCTATGTCGCTGGAATCCCACGTAGTCGACCGCGGTCCGCGTCTCAGACCCGTTGGCTTACAACTCACGCCGGGTGCGTGTGCGTGCATGCCCAAGATCCCGAGAGGAGAATGGAGAAGGGATTGCGGCGTGACCATCCCACCTGGGTGGTGATTTCTCGCTTTCTGTCTCTCTGTCTCTCTCTCTCTGGCGAGCGCATGCGCCCTATAGCGAAAAATCTCCCCCCAAAAAAATGAAACCGCAAAAAGAAAAATTACAAAAAAAAGAGGAGACAGGAGCAGAGAGCGACAGAGACCTCAGAGACACAGAGACAGAGATAGAAGTCCAGAGGGGCTCCCTACCACACTCGCTTTGCTTGCTGGAGGCTGAATTGTGAGTAGAAAATCTTCATTTCTCCTGTCCCCTGAAATATCTAGTTCCGAGTATACATGCGGAATCTTCTAATGGAAGGGCTCAACTCTCCTGCCTGGGAGGAAGGACCAGAAGGGATTATTAACAAAACAAAAAAGTGGAGCTGAGAGCCAGAGAAAACCTTTACATTAAAAAAATCGTAAAAAAGAAAAATTACCCCCAAAAAAATGAGGAAACAGGAGCAGAGAGAGACAGAGACCTCAGAGACACAGAGACAGAGATAGAAGGCCAGAGGGGCTCCCTACCACACTAGCTTTGCTTGCTGGAGTCTGAATTATGAGTAGAAAAAGTTCATTTCTCCTGTCCCCTGAAATATCGAGTTCCCAGTATACATGCGGAATCTTCTGAAGGAAGGGCTCAACTCTCCTGCCTGGGAGGAAGGTCCAGAAGGTGTTATTAACAAAACAAAAAAAGTGGAGCTGAGAGTCAGAGAAAACCTTTACATTTAAAAAAAACGTAAAAAGGATAAATTAGGAAAAAAAAATGAGGAGACAGGAGCAGAGAGAAACAGAGATCTCAGAGACACAGAGACAGAGATAGAAGGCGAGAGGGGCTCCCTACCACACTAGCTTTGCTTGCTGGAGGCTGAATTACGAGTAGAAAATCTAAATTTCTCCTGTCCCCTGAAATATCTAGTTCCCAGTATCCATGCGGAATCTTCTGAAGGAAAGGCTCAACTCTCCTGCCTGGGAGGCAGGACGAGAAGGGATTATTAACAAAACAAAAAAGGTGGAGCTGAGAGCCAGAGAAAAACTTTACATTTAAAAAAATCGTAAAAAGGAAAAATTAGCAAAAAAAAAAAAACAAAAATGAGGAGACAGGAGCAGAGAGAGACAGAGACCTCAGAGACACAGAGACAGAGATAGAAGGCCAAAGGGGCTCCCTACCACACTAGCTTTGCTTGCTGGAGGCTGAATTATGAGTAGAAAAAGTTCATTTCTCTTGTCCCCTGAAATATCTAGTTTCCAGTATCCATGCGGAATCTTCTGAAGGAAGGGCTCAACTCTCCTGCCTGGGAGGAAGGACCACAAGGGATTATTAACAAAACAAAAAAGGTGCAGCTGAGAGCCAGAGAAAACCTTTACATTTAAAAAAACTATAAAAAGGAAAAATTACAAAAAAAAATGAGGAGACAGGAGCAGAGAGAGACAGAGACCTCAGAAACACAGAGACAGAGATAGAAGGACAGAGGGTCTCACTACCACAGTAGCATTGATTGCTGGAGGCTGAATTATGAGTAGAAAATCTTCATTTCTCCTGTCCCCTGAAATATCTAGTTCCCAGTATCTATGCGGAATCTTCTGAAGGAAGGGCTCAACTCTCCTGCCTGGGAGGAAGGACCAGAAGGGATTATTAACAAAACAAAAAAGGTGGAGCTGAGAGCCAGAGAAAATCTTTACATTTAAAAAAATCGTAAAAAGGAAAAATTACCAAAAATAAAAAATGAGGCGACAGGATCAGAGAGAGACAGAGACCTCAGAGACACAGAGACAGAGATAGAAGGCCAGAGGGGCTCCCTACCACACTAGCTTTGCTTGCTGGAGGCTGAATTATGAGTAGAAAAATCTTCATTTCTCCTGTCCCCCGAAATATCTAGTTCCAGTATCCATGCAAAATCTTCTGAAGAAATGCTCAACTCTCTTGCCTGGGAGGAAGGACCAGAAGGGATTATTAACAAAACAAAAAAGGTGGAGCTGAGAGCCAGAGAAAACCCTTACATTTAAAAAAACCGGAACCAGCAGTTAGCGTAATGGCTATGTCTTTGGACTCCCACGTAGTCGACCGCGGTTCGCCTCTCGTACCCGGTGGCTTACAACTCACGCCTGGCGCGTGTGCGTGCGTGCCCAAGATCCCGAGAGGATAATGGAGAAGGGATTGCGGCGTGACCATCTCCCCTGGGTAGTGATTTCTCGCTTTCTGACTCTCTGTCTCTCTCTGTCTGTCTGGCGAGTGCACGCGCCCTATAGCGAAAAACCTCTCAAAAAAAAAAAACGAAAAAAGGAAAAATTAAAAAAAAATTATGAGACAGGAGCTGAGAGAGACAGAGACCTCAGAGAGACAGAGATAGAAGGCCAGAGGGTCTACCTACCACACAAGCTTTGCTTGGTGGAGGCTGAATTATGAGTAGAAAATCTTCATTTCTCCTGTCCCCTGAAATATCTAGTTCCCAGTATCCATGCGGAATCATCTTAAGGAAGGGCTCCACTCTCCTGCCTGGGAGGAAGGACCAGAAGGGATTATTAACAAAACAAAAAAGGTGGAGCTGAGAGCCAGAGAAAACCTTTACATTTAAAAAAATCGTAAAAAAGAAAAATTACCCCCCCAAAAAATGAGGAAACAGGAGCAGAGAGAGAGAGAGACCTCAGAGACACAGACACAGTGATAGGAGGCCAGAGGGGCTCCCTACCACACTAGATTTGCTTGCTGGAGGCTGAATTATGAGTAGAAAATCTTCATTTCTCCTGTCCCCTGAAATATCTATTTCCCAGTATCCATGCGGAAACTTCTGAAGGAAAGGCTCAACTCTCCTGCCTGGTAGGAAGGACCAGAAGGGATTATTAACATAACAAAAAAGGTGGAACTGAGAGCCAGAGAAAACCTTTACATTTAAAAAAACTGTAAAAAGGAAAAATTACAAAAAAAATGAAGAGACAGGAGCAGAGAGAGACAGAGACCTCAGAGACACAGAGACAGAGATTGAAGGCCAGAAGGCCTCCCTTCCACACTAGCTTTGCTTGCTGGAGGCTTAATTATGAGTAGAAAATCTTAATTTCTCCTGTCACCTGAAATATCTAGTTCCCAGTATCCATGCGGAATCTTCTGAAGGAAGGGCTCAACTCTCCTGCCTGGGAGGAAGGACCAGAAGGGATTATTAACAAAACAAAAAAGGTGGAGCTGAGAGCCAGAGAATACCTTTACATTTAAAAAAATCATAAAAAGGAAAAATTACCAAAAAAAAAATTAGGAGACAAATCAGAGGGAGACAGAGACCTCAGAGACACAGAGACAGAGATAGAAGGCCAGAGGGGCTCCCTACCACACTAGCTTTGCTTGCTTGATGCTGAATTATGAGTAGAAAAATCTTCATTTCTCCTATCCCCTGAAATATCTAGTTCCCAGTATCCATGCGGAATCTTCTGAAGGAAAGGCTCAACTCTCCTGCCTGGGAGGAAGGACCAGAAGGGATTATTAACAAAACAAAAAAGGTGGAGCTGAGAGCCAGAGAAAACCCTTACATTTAAAAAACCCGGGAACCAGCAGTTAGCGTAATGGCTATGTCGCTGGACTCCCACGTAGTAAACAGCGGTTCGCGTCTCGGACCCGGTGGCTTACAAATCACGCTGGGCGCGTGTGCGTGCATGTCCAAGATCCCGAGAGGAGAATGGAGAAGGGATTGCGGTGTCACCATTCCCCCTGGGGGGTGATTTCTCGGTTTCTGTCTCTCTGTCTCTCTCTGTCTGTCTGGCGAGCGCACGCGCCCTATAGCGAAAAACCTCTCAAAAAAAAAACCGTAAAAAGGAAAAAATACAAAAAAAAATGAGGAGACAGGAGCAGAGAGAGACAGAGACCTCAGAGACACAGAGACAGAGATAGAAGTCCAAAAGTGCTCCCTACCACACTAGCTTTGCTTGCTGGAGGCTGAATTACGAGTAGAAAATCTTCATTTCTCCTGTCCCCTGAAATATCTAGTTCCCAGTATCCATGCGGAATCTTCTGAGAGAAAGTCTCAACTCTCCTGCCTGGGACGAAGGACCAGAAGGGATTATTAACAAAACAAAAAAGGTG
This sequence comes from Tupaia tana, assembly GCA_026018925.1. Taxonomy (NCBI): domain Eukaryota; kingdom Metazoa; phylum Chordata; class Mammalia; order Scandentia; family Tupaiidae; genus Tupaia; species Tupaia tana. The sequence continues at coordinate 96,456,438 of JAKSZU010000009.1, forward strand.
GAGCTGAGAGCCAGAGAAAACCTTTACATTTAAAAAAACCGTTAAAAGGAAAAATTACAAAAAAAAACTGAGGAGACAGGAGTAGAGAGAGACAGAGACCTCAGAGACACAGAGACAGACATAGAAGGCCAGAGGTGCTCCCTACCACACTAGCTTTGCTTGCTGGAGGCTGAATTATGAGTAGAAAATCTTCATTTCTCCTGTCCCCTGAAATATGTAGTTCCCAGTATCCATGCGGAATCTTCTGAAGGAAAGGCTCAACTCTCCTGCCTGGGAGGAAGGACCAGAAGGGATTATTAACAAAACAAAAAAGGTAGAGCTGAGAGCCAGAGAAAACCCTTACATTTAAAAAACCCGGGAACCAGCAGTTAGCGTAATGGCTATGTCGCTGGACTCCCACGTAGTAAACAGCGGTTCGCGTCTCGGACCCGGTGGCTTACAAATCACGCTGGGCGCGTGTGCGTGCATGTCTAAGATCCCGAGAGGAGAATGGAGAAGGGATTGCGGTGTCACCATTCCCCCTGGGGGTTGATTTCTCGGTTTCTGTCTCTCTGTCTCTCTCTGTCTGTCTGGCGAGCGCACGCACCCTATAGCGACAAACCTCTCAAAAAAAAAAACCGTAAAAAGGAAAAAATACAAAAAAAAAAATGAGGAGACAGGAGCAGAGAGAGACAGAGACCTCAGAGACACAGAGACAGAGATAGAAGTCCAGAAGTGCTCCCTACCACACTAGCTTTGCTTGCTGGAGGCTGAATTACGAGTAGAAAATCTTCATTTCTCCTGTCCCATGAAATATCTAGTTCCCAGTATCCATGCGGAATCTTCTGAGAGAAAGTCTCAACTCTCCTGCCTGGGACGAAGGACCAGAAGGGATTATTAACAAAACAAAAAAGGTGGAGCTGAGAGCCAGAGAAAACCTTTACATTTAAAAAAACCGTTAAAAGGAAAAATTACAAAAAAAAAACTGAGGAGACAGGAGTAGAGAGAGACAGAGACCTCAGAGACACAGAGACAGAGATAGAAGGCCAGAGGGGCTCCCTACCACACTAGCTTTGCTTGCTGGAGGCTGAATTATGAGTAGAAAATCGTCATTTCTTTTGTCCCCTGAAATATCTAGTTCCCTGTATCCATGCGGAATCTCTTGAAGGAAGGGCTCAACTCTCCTGCCTGGGAGGAAGAACCAGAATTGATTATTAACAAAACAAAAAAGGTGGAGCTGAGTGCCAGAGAAAACCTTTACGTTTAAAAAAATCATAAAAAGGAAAAATTACCAAAAAAAATATGAGGACACAGGAGCAGAGAGAGACAGAGACTTCAGAGACACAGAGACAGACATAGAAGGCCAGAGGTGCTCCCTACCACATCAGCTTTGCTTGCTGGAGGCTGAATTATGAGTAGAAAATCTTCATTTCTCCTGTCCCCTGAAATATCTAGTTCCCAGTATCCATGCGGAATCTTCTGAAGGAAGGGCTCAACTCTCCTGCCTGGGAGGAAGGACCAGAAGGGATTATTAACTAAACAAAAAAGGTGGAGCTGAGAGCCAGAGAAAACCTTTACATTTAAAAAAAGCATAAAAAGGAAAAATAACAAAAAAAATGAGGAGACTGGAGCAGAGTGAGACAGAGAACTCAGAGTCACAAAGACAGAGATAGAAGGCCAGAGGGTCTCCCTACCACACTAGCTTTGCTTGCTGGAGGCTGAATTATGAGTAGAAAATCTTCATTTCTCCTGTCCCCTGAAATATCTAGTTCCCAGTATCCATGCGGAATCTTCTGAAGGAAGGGCTCAACTCTCCTGCCTGGGAGGAAGGACCAGAAGGGATTATTAGCGAAACAAAAAAGGTGGAGCTGAGAGCCAGAGAAAACCTTTACATTTAAAAAAATCATAAAAAGAAAAAATTAGCAAAAAAAAAAAACAAAAATGAGGAGACAGGAGCAGAGAGAGACAGAGACCTCAGAGACACAGAGAGAGAGATAGAAGGCCAGAGGGACTCCCTACCCCACTAGCTTTGCTTGCTGGAGGCTGAATTATGAGTAGAAAAATTTCATTTCTCCTGTCCCCTGAAATATCTAGTTTCCAGTATCCATGCGGAATCTCCTGAAGGAAGGGCTCAACTCTCCTGCCTGGGAGGAAGGACCAGAAGGGATTATTAACAAAACAAAAAAGGTGGAGCTGAGAGCCAGAGAAAACCTTTACATTTAAAAAAACCATAGAACGGAAAAATTACAAAAAAAACAAGAGGAGACAGGAGCAGAGAGAGACAGAGACCTCAGAGTCACAGAGACAGAGATAGAAGGCCAGAGGGTCTCCCTACCACACTAGCTTTGCTTGCTGGAGGCTGAATTATGAGTAGAAAATCTTCATTTCTCCTGTCCCCTGAAATAACTAGTTCCCAGTATCTATGCGGAATCTTCTGAAGGAAGGGCTCAACTCTCCTGCCTGGGAGGAAGGACCAGAAGGGATTATTAACTAAACAAAAAAGGTGGAGCTGAGAGCCAGAGAAAAGCTTTACGTTTAAAAAAATCATAAAAAGGAAAAATTACCAAAAAAAATATGAGGAGAGTGGAGCAGAGAGAGACAGAGAACTCAGAGTCACAGAGACAGAGATAGAAGGCCAGAGGGTCTCCCTACCACACTAGCTTTGCTTGCTGGAGACTGAATTATGAGTAGAAAATCTTCATTTCTCCTGTCCCCTGAAATATCTAGTTCCCAGTATCCATGCGGAATCTTCTGAAGGAAGGGCTCAACTCTCCTGCCTGGGAGGAAGGACCAGAAGGGATTATTAGCGAAACAAAAAAGGTGGAGCTGAGAGCCAGAGAAAACCTTTACATTTAAAAAAATCGTAAAAAGAAAAAATTATCAAAAAAAAAACCAAAAATGAGGAGACAGGAGCAGAGAGAGACAGAGACCTCAGAAACACAGAGAGAGAGATAGAAGACCAGAGGGACTCCCTACCACACTAGCTTTGCTTGCTGTAGGCTGAATTATGAGTAGAAAATCTTCATTTCTCCTGTCCCCTGAAATATCTATTTCCCAGTATCCATGCGGAATCTTCTGAAGGAAGGGCTCAACTCTCCTGCCTGGGAGGAAGGACCAGAAGGGATTATTAACAAAACAAAAAAGGTGGAGCTGAGAGCCAGAGAAAACCTTCACATTTAAAAAAATCGTAAAAAGGAAAAATTACCAAAAAAAAAAAATGAGGAGACAGGAGCAGAGAGAGACAGAGACCTCAGAGACACAGAGACAGAGATAGAAGGCCAGAGTGGCTTCCTACCACACTAGCTTTGCTTGCTGGAGGCTGAATTATGAGTAGAAAATTTACATTTCTCCTGTCCCCTGAAATATCTAGTTCCCAGTATCCATGCGGAATCTTCTGAAGGAAGGGCTCAACTCTCCTGCCTGGGAGGAAGGACCAGAAGGGATTATTAACAAAACAGAAAAGGTGGAGCTGAGAGCCAGAGAAAACCTTTACATTTAAAAAAACCGGGAACCAGCCGTTAGCGTAATGGCTATGTCGCTGGAATCCAATGTAGTCGACCGCGGTCCGTGTCTCGGACCCGGTGGCTTTAAACTCACGCCGGGTGTGTGTGCGTGCATGCCCAAGATCCCGAGAGGAGAATGGAGAAGGGATTGCGGCGTGACCATCACCCCTGGGTGGTGATTTCTCGCTTTCTGTCTCTCTGTCTCTCTCTGTCTGGCGAGCGAACGCACCCTATAGCGAAAAACCTCCCCCCAAAAAAATAAAACCGTAAAAAAAAATTACAAAAAAAAATGAGGAGACAGGAGAAGAGAGAGACAGACACCTCAGAGACACAGAGACAGAGATAGAAGGCCAGAGGGGCTCCCTACCACACTAGCTTTGCTTGCTGGAGGCTGAATTATGAGTAGAAAATCTTAATTTCTCCTGTCCCTGAAATATCTAGTTCCCAGTATCCATGTGGAATCTTCTGAAGGAAGGGCTCAACTCTCCTGCCTGGGAGGAAGGACCAGAAGGGATTATTAACAAAACAAAAAAGGTGGAGGTGAGAGCCAGAGAAAATCTTTAAATTTAAAAAAATCATGAAAAGGAAAAATTACCAAAAAAAAAAATGAGGAGTCAGAAGCAGAGAGAGACAGAGACCGCAGAGATACAGAGACAGAGATAGAACGCCAGAGGGGCTCACTACCACACTAGCTTTGCTTGCTGAATGCTGAATTATGAGTAGAAAATCTTCATTTCTCCTGTCCCCTGAAATATCTAGTTCCCAGTATCCATGCGGAATCTTCTGAAGGAAGGGCTCAACTCTCCTGCCTGGGAGGAAGGACCAGAAGGGATTATTAACAAAACAGAAAAGGTGGAGCTGAGAGCCAGAGAAAACCTTTACATTTAAAAAAACCGGAAACCAGCAGTTAGCGTAATGGCTATGTCGCTGGAATCCCACGTAGTCGACCGCGGTCCGCGTCTCAGACCCGTTGGCTTACAACTCACGCCGGGTGCGTGTGCGTGCATGCCCAAGATCCCGAGAGGAGAATGGAGAAGGGATTGCGGCGTGACCATCCCACCTGGGTGGTGATTTCTCGCTTTCTGTCTCTCTGTCTCTCTCTCTCTGGCGAGCGCATGCGCCCTATAGCGAAAAATCTCCCCCCAAAAAAATGAAACCGCAAAAAGAAAAATTACAAAAAAAAGAGGAGACAGGAGCAGAGAGAGACAGAGACCTCAGAGACACAGAGACAGAGATAGAAGGCCAGAGGGGCTCCCTACCACACTCGCTTTGCTTGCTGGAGGCTGAATTGTGAGTAGAAAATCTTCATTTCTCCTGTCCCCTGAAATATCTAGTTCCGAGTATACATGCGGAATCTTCTAAAGGAAGGGCTCAACTCTCCTGCCTGGGAGGAAGGACCAGAAGGGATTATTAACAAAACAAAAAAGTGGAGCTGAGAGCCAGAGAAAACCTTTACATTAAAAAAATCTTAAAAAAGAAAAATTACCCCCCAAAAAATGAGGAAACAGGAGCAGAGAGAGACAGAGACCTCAGAGACACAGAGACAGAGATAGAAGGCCAGAGGGGCTCCCTATCACACTAGCTTTGCTTGCTGGAGGCTGAATTATGAGTAGAAAAAGTTCATTTCTCCTGTCCCCTGAAATATCTAGTTCCCAGTATACATGCGGAATCTTCTGAAGGAAGGGCTCAACTCTCCTGCCTGGGAGGAAGGTCCAGAAGGTGTTATTAACAAAACAAAAAAAGTGGAGCTGAGAGTCAGAGAAAACCTTTACATTTAAAAAAAACGTAAAAAGGATAAATTAGGAAAAAAAAATGAGGAGACAGGAGCAGAGAGAAACAGAGATCTCAGAGACACAGAGACAGAGATAGAAGGCGAGAGGGGCTCCCTACCACACTAGCTTTGCTTGCTGGAGGCTGAATTACGAGTAGAAAATCTAAATTTCTCCTGTCCCCTGAAATATCTAGTTCCCAGTATCCATGCGGAATCTTCTGAAGGAAAGGCTCAACTCTCCTGCCTGGGAGGAAGGACGAGAAGGGATTATTAACAAAACAAAAAAGGTGGAGCTGAGAGCCAGAGAAAAACTTTACATTTAAAAAAATCGTAAAAAGGAAAAATTAGCAAAAAAAAAAAACAAAAATGAGGAGACAGGAGCAGAGAGATACAGAGACCTCAGAGACACAGAGACAGAGATAGAAGGCCAAAGGGGCTCCCTACCACACTAGCTTTGCTTGCTGGAGGCTGAATTATGAGTAGAAAAAGTTCATTTCTCCTGTCCCCTGAAATATCTAGTTTCCAGTATCCATGCGGAATCTTCTGAAGGAAGGGCTCAACTCTCCTGCCTGGGAGGAAGGACCACAAGGGATTATTAACAAAACAAAAAAGGTGCAGCTGAGAGCCAGAGAAAACCTTTACATTTAAAAAAACTATAAAAAGGAAAAATTACAAAAAAAAATGAGGAGACAGGAGCAGAGAGAGACAGAGACCTCAGAAACACAGAGACAGAGATAGAAGGACAGAGGGTCTCACTACCACAGTAGCATTGATTGCTGGAGGCTGAATTATGAGTAGAAAATCTTCATTTCTCCTGTCCCCTGAAATATCTAGTTCCCAGTATCTATGCGGAATCTTCTGAAGGAAGGGCTCAACTCTCCTGTCTGGGAGGAAGGACCAGAAGGGATTATTAACAAAACAAAAAAGGTGGAGCTGAGAGCCAGTGAAAATCTTTACATTTAAAAAAATCGTAAAAAGGAAAAATTACCAAAAATAAAAAATGAGGCGACAGAATCAGAGAGAGACAGAGACCTCAGAGACACAGAGACAGAGATAGAAGGCCAGAGGGGCTCCCTACCACACTAGCTTTGCTTGCTGGAGGCTGAATTATGAGTAGAAAAATCTTCATTTCTCCTGTCCCCTGAAATATCTAGTTCCAGTATCCATGCAGAATCTTCTGAAGAAATGCTCAACTCTCTTGCCTGGGAGGAAGGACCAGAAGGGATTATTAACAAAACAAAAAAGGTGGAGCTGAGAGCCAGAGAAAACCCTTACATTTAAAAAAACCGGAACCAGCAGTTAGCGTAATGGCTATGTCTTTGGACTCCCACGTAGTCGACCGCGGTTCGCCTCTCGTACCCGGTGGCTTACAACTCACGCCTGGCGCGTGTGCGTGCGTGCCCAAGATCCCGAGAGGATAATGGAGAAGGGATTGCGGCGTGACCATCTCCCCTGGGTAGTGATTTCTCGCTTTCTGACTCTCTGTCTCTCTCTGTCTGTCTGGCGAGTGCACGCGCCCTATAGCGAAAATCCTCTCAAAAAAAAAAAAACGAAAAAAGGAAAAATTAAAAAAAAATGATGAGACAGGAGCAGAGAGAGACAGAGACCTCAGAGAGACAGAGATAGAAGGCCAGAGGGTCTACCTACCACACAAGCTTTGCTTGGTGGAGGCTGAATTATGAGTAGAAAATCTTCATTTCTCCTGTCCCCTGAAATATCTAGTTCCCAGTATCCATGCAGAATCTTCTGAAGGAAGGGCTCAGCTCTCCTGCCTGGGAGGAAGGACCAGAAGTGATTATTAACAAAACAAAAAAGGTGGAGCTGAGAGCCAGAGAAAACCTTTACATTTAAAAATATTGTAAAAAGGAAAAATTACCAAAAAAAAAACAAAAATGAGGAGACAGGAGCAGAGAGAGACAGAGACCTCAGAGACACAGAGACAGAGATAGAAGGCCAAAGGGGCTCCCTACCACACTAGCTTTGCTTGCTGGAGGCTGAATTATGAGTAGAGAATCTTCATTTCTCCTGTCCCCTGAAATATCTAGTTTCCAGTATCCATGCGGAAACTTCTGAAGGAAAGGCTCAACTCTCCTGCCTGGGAGGAAGGACCAGAAGGGATTATTAACAAAACAAAAAAGGTGGAGCTGAGAGCCAGAGAAAACCCTTACATTTAAAAAAACCGGGAACCAGCAGTTAGCGTAATGGCTATGTCGCTGGAATCCCACGTAGACAGCGGTTCGCGTCTCGGACCCGGTGGCTTACAAATCACGCTAGGCGCGTGTGTGTGCATGCCCAAGATCCCGAGAGGAGAATGGAGAAGGGATTGCGGCGTCACCATTCCCCCTGGGGGGTGATTTCTCGGTTTCTGTTTCTCTGTCTCTCTCTGTCTGTCTGGCGAGTGCACGCGCCCTATAGCGAAAAACCTATCAAAAAAAAAAAACCGTAAAAAGGAAAAATTACAAAAAAAAATGAGGAGACAGGAGCAGAGAGAGACAGAGACCTCAGAGACACAGAGACAGAGATAGAAGTCCAGAAGTGCTCCCTACCACACTAGCTTTGCTTGCTGGAGGCTGAATTACGAGTAGAAAATCTTCATTTCTCCTGTCCCTTGAAAGATCTAGTTCCCAGTATCCATGCGGAGTCATCTGAAGGAAGGGCTCAACTCTCCTGCCTGGGTGGGAGGACCAGAAGGGATAGTTAATAAAACAAAAAAGGTGGAGCTGAGAGCCAGAGAAAACCTATACATTTAAAAAAACCGGGAACCAGCAGTTAGCGTAATGGCTAAGTCGCTGGACTCCCAATAGTCGACCGCGGTTCGCGTCTCGGACCCGGTGGCTTACAACTCACGCTGGGCGCATGTGCGTGCATGACCAAGATCCCGAGAGGAGAATGGAGAAGGGATTGCGGCGTCACCATCCCCCCTGGGGGGTGATTTCTCGGTTTCTCTCTCTCTGTCTCTCTCTGTCTTTCTGGGGAGCGCACGCGCCCTATAGTAAAAAACCTCTAAAAAAAACCGTAAAAAGGAACAATTACAAAAAAAAATGAGGAGACAGGAGCAGAGAGAGACAGAGACCTCAGAGACACAGAGACAGATATGGAAGGCCAGAGGGGCTCCCTACCACACTATCTTTGCTTGCTGGAGGCTGAATTATGAGTAAAAAATCTTCATTTCTCCTGTCACCTGAAATATCTAGTTCCCAGTATCCATGCGGGATCTTCTGAAGGAAGGGCTCAACTCTCCTGCCTGGGAGGAAGGACCAGAAGGGATTATTAACAAAACAAAAAAGGTGGAGCTGAGAACCAGAGAAAACCTTTACATTTAAAAAAAATATAAAAAGGAAAAATTACCAAAAAAAAATGAGGAGACAAGATCAGAGAGAGACATAGAACTCAGAGACACAGGGACAGAGATAGAAGGCCAGAGGTGCTCGCTACCACATTAGCTTTGCTTGCTGAAGGCTGAATTATGAGTAGAAAATCTTCATTTCTCCTGTCCTCTGAAATATCTAGTTCCCAGTACCTATGCGGAATCTTCTGAAGGAAGGGCTCAACTCTCCTGCCTGGGAGAAAGGACCAGAAGGGATTATTAACAAAACAAAAAAGGTGGAGCTGAGAGCCAGAGAAAAATTTTTCATTTAAAAAAATCGTAAAAAGAAAAAATTACCAAAAAACACATAAATGAGGAGACAGGAGCAGAGAGAGATAGAGACCTCAGAGACACAGAGACAGAGATAGAAGGCCAGGGCGGCTCCCTACCACACTAGCTTTGCTTGCTCGAGGCTGAATTATGAGTAGAAAATCTTCATTTCTCCTGTCCCCTGAAATATCTAGTTCCCAGTATTCATGCGGAATCTTCTTAAGGAAGGGCTCAACTCTCCTGCCTGGGAGGAAGGACCAGAAGGGATTTTTAACAAAACAAAACAGGTGGAGCTGAGAGCCAGAGAAAACCTTTACATTTAAAAAAATCGTAAAAAAGAAAAATTACCCCCCCAAAAAATGAGGAAACAGGAGCAGAGAGAGACAGAGACCTCAGAGACACAGAGACAGAGATAGAAGGCCAGAGGCGCTCCCTACCACATTAGCTTTGCTTGCTGGAGGCTGAATTATGAGTACAAAATCTACATTTCTCCTGTCCCCTGAAATATCTAGTTCCCAGTATCCATGCGGAATCTTCTGAAGGAAAGGCTCAACTCTCCTGCCTGGGAGGAAGGATCAGAAGGGATTATTAACAAAACAAAAAAGGTGGAGCTGAGAGCCAGAGAAATTCTTTACATTTAAAGAAACCGAGAACCAGCAGTTAGCGTAATGGCTATGTCGTTGGACTCCCACGTCGTCGACCGCGGTTCGCCTCTCGGACCCGGTGACTTACAACTCACGCCTGGCACGTGTGCGTGCGTGCCCCAGATCCTGAGAGGATAATGTAGAAGGGATTGCGGCATGACCATCTCTCCTGGGTGGTGATTTCTTGCTTTCTGTCTCTCTGTCTCTCTCTGTCTGGCGAACGCCCGCGCCCTATAGCGAAAAATCTCTCAAAACAAAAAAAACCGTAAAAAGGAAAAATTACAAAAAGAAAAATGAGGAGACAGGAGCAGAGAGACACAGAGACCTCAGAGACACAGAGTCAGAGTTAGAAGGCCAGAGGGGCTCCCTACCAAACTAGTTTTGCTTGCTGGAGGCTGAATTATGAGTAGAAAATCTTCATTTCTCATGTCCCCTGAAATATCTAGTTACCAGTATCCATGCGGAATCTTCTGAAGGAAGGGCTCAACTCTCCTGCCTGGGAGGAAGGACCAGAAGGTATTATTAACAAAACAAAAAGTGGAGCTTAGAGCAAGAGAAAACCTTTAAATTTAAAAAAAAAAGGTAAAAAGGAAAAATTAGCCAAAAAAAAAATGAGGAGACAGGAGCAGAGAGAGACAGAGACCTCAGAGACACAGAGACAGATATAGAATGCCAGAGGGGCTCCCTACCACACTAGCTTTGCTTGCTGGAGGCTGAATTATGAGTAAAAAAATCTTCATTTCTCCTGTCACCTGAAATATCTAGTTCCCATTATCCATGTGGGATCTTCTGAAGGAAGGGCTCAACTCTCCTGCCTGGGAGGAAGGACCACAAGGGATTATTAAGAAAACAAAAAATGTGGAGCTGAGAGCCAGAGAAAAATTTTACATTTAAAAAAATCATATAAAGGAAAAATTACTAAAAAACACATAAATGAGGAGACAGGAGCAGAGAGAGACAGAGACCTCAGAGACACAGAGACAGAGATAGAACGCCAGAGGTGCTCCCTACCACACTAGCTTTGCTTGCTGGAGGCTGAATTATGAGTAGAAAATCTTCATTTCTCCTGTCCCCTGAAATATCTATTTCCCAGTATCCATGCGGAATCATCTTAAGGAAGGGCTCCACTCTCCTGCCTGGGAGGAAGGACCAGAAGGGATTATTAACAAAACAAAAAAGGTGGAGCTGAGAGCCAGAGAAAACCTTTACATTTAAAAAAATCGTAAAAAAGAAAAATTACCCCCCCAAAAAATGAGGAAACAGGAGCAGAGAGAGAGAGAGACCTCAGAGACACAGAAACAGTGATAGGAGGCCAGAGGGGCTCCCTACCACACTAGCTTTGCTTGCTGGAGGCTGAATTATGAGTAGAAAATCTTCATTTCTCCTGTCCCCTGAAATATCTATTTCCCAGTATCCATGCGGAAACTTCTGAAGGAAAGGCTCAACTCTCCTGCCTGGTAGGAAGGACCAGAAGGGATTATTAACATAACAAAAAAGGTGGAACTGAGAGCCAGAGAAAACCTTTACATTTAAAAAAACTGTAAAAAGGAAAAATTACAAAAAAAATGAAGAGACAGGAGCAGAGAGAGACAGAGACCTCAGAGACACAGAGACAGAGATTGAAGGCCAGAAGGCCTCCCTTCCACACTAGCTTTGCTTGCTGGAGGCTTAATTATGAGTAGAAAATCTTCATTTCTCCTGTCACCTGAAATATCTAGTTCCCAGTATCCATGCGGAATCTTCTGAAGGAAGGGCTCAACTCTCCTGCCTGGGAGGAAGGACCAGAAGGGATTATTAACAAAACAAAAAAGGTGGAGCTGAGAGCCAGAGAATACCTTTACATTTAAAAAAATCATAAAAAGGAAAAATTACCAAAAAAAAAAATTAGGAGACAAATCAGAGGGAGACAGAGACCTCAGAGACACAGAGACAGAGATAGAAGGCCAGAGGGGCTCCCTACCACACTAGCTTTGCTTGCTGGATGCTGAATTATGAGTAGAAAAATCTTCATTTCTCCTATCCCCTGAAATATCTAGTTCCCAGTATCCATGCGGAATCTTCTGAAGGAAAGGCTCAACTCTCCTGCCTGGGAGGAAGGACCAGAAGGGATTATTAACAAAACAAAAAAGGTGGAGCTGAGAGCCAGAGAAAACCCTTACATTTAAAAAACCCGGGAACCAGCAGTTAGCGTAATGGCAATGTCGCTGGACTCCCACGTAGTAAACAGCGGTTCGCGTCTCGGACCCGGTGGCTTACAAATCACGCTGGGCGCGTGTGCGTGCATGTCCAAGATCCCGAGAGGAGAATGGAGAAGGGATTGCGGCGTCACCATTCCCCCTGGGGGGTGATTTCTCGGTTTCTGTCTCTCTGTCTCTCTCTGTCTGTCTGGCGAGCGCACGCGCCCTATAGCGAAAAACCTCTAAAAAAAAAACCGTAAAAAGGAAAAAATACAAAAAAAATGAGGAGACAGGAGCAGAGAGAGACAGAGACCTCAGAGACACAGAGACAGAGATTGAAGGCCAGAAGTGCTCCCTACCACACTAGCTTTGCTTGCTGGAGGCTGAATTACGAGTAGAAAATCTTCATTTCTCCTGTCCCCTGAAATATCTAGTTCCCAGTATCCATGCGGAATCTTCTGAGAGAAAGTCTCAACTCTCCTGCCTGGGACGAAGGACCAGAAGGGATTATTAACAAAACAAAAAAGGTGGAGCTGAGAGCCAGAGAAAACCTTTACATTTAAAAAAACCGTTAAAAGGAAAAATTACAAAAAAAAACTGAGGAGACAGGAGTAGAGAGAGACAGAGACCTCAGAGACACAGAGACAGAGATAGAAGGCCAGAGGGGCTCCCTACCACACTAGCTTTGCTTGCTGGAGGCTGAATTATGAGTAGAAAATCGTCATTTCTTTTGTCCCCTGAAATATCTAGTTCCCTGTATCCTTGCGGAATCTTTTGAAGGAAGGGCTCAACTCTCCTGCCTGGGAGGAAGAACCAGAAGTGATTATTAACAAAACAAAAAAGGTGGAGCTGAGAGCCAGAGAAAACCTTTACGTTTAAAAAAATCATAAAAAGGAAAAATTACCAAAAAAAATATGAGGAGACAGGAGCAGAGAGAGACAGAGACCTCAGAGACACAGAGACAGACATAGAAGGCCAGAGGTGCTCCCTACCACATCAGCTTTGCTTGCTGGAGGCTGAATTATGAGTAGAAAATCTTCATTTCTCCTGTCCCCTGAAATATCTAGTTCCCAGTATCCATGCGGAATCTTCTGAAGGAAGGGCTCAACTCTCCTGCCTGGGAGGAAGGACCAGAAGGGATTATTAACTAAACAAAAAAGGTGGAGCTGAGAGCCAGAGAAAACCTTTACATTTAAAAAAAGCATAAAAAGGAAAAATAACAAAAAAAATGAGGAGACTGGAGCAGAGTGAGACAGAGAACTCAGAGTCACAAAGACAGAGATAGAAGGCCAGAGGGTCTCCCTACCACACTAGCTTTGCTTGCTGGAGGCTGAATTATGAGTAGAAAATCTTCATTTCTCCTGTCCCCTGAAATATCTAGTTCCCAGTATCCATGCGGAATCTTCTGAAGGAAGGGCTCAACTCTCCTGCCTGGGAGGAAGGACCAGAAGGGATTATTAGCGAAACAAAAGAGGTGGAGCTGAGAGCCAGAGAAAACCTTTACATTTAAAAAAATCATAAAAAGAAAAAATTAGCAAAAAAAAAAAAACAAAAATGAGGAGACAGGAGCAGAGAGAGACAGAGACCTCAGAGACACAGAGAGAGAGATAGAAGGCCAGAGGGGCTCCCTACCACACTAGCTTTGCTTGCTGGAGGCTGAATTATGAGTAGAAAAAGTTCATTTCTCCTGTCCCCTGAAATATCTAGTTTCCAGTATCCATGCGGAATCTTCTGAAGGAAGGGCTCAACTCTCCTGCCTGGGAGGAAGGACCAGAAGGGATTATTAACAAAACAAAAAAGGTGGAGCTGAGAGCCAGAGAAAACCTTTACATTTAAAAAAACCATAGAACGGAAAAATTACAAAAAAAACAAGAGGAGACAGGAGCAGAGAGAGACAGAGACCTCAGAGTCACAGAGACAGAGATAGAAGGCCAGAGGGTCTCCCTACCACACTAGCTTTGCTTGCTGGAGGCTGAATTATGAGTAGAAAATCTTCATTTCTCCTGTCCCCTGAAATATCTAGTTCCCAGTATCTATGCGGAATCTTCTGAAGGAAGGGCTCAACTCTCCTGCCTGGGAGGAAGGACCAGAAGGGATTATTAACTAAACAAAAAAGGTGGAGCTGAGAGCCAGAGAAAAGCTTTACGTTTAAAAAAATCATAAAAAGGAAAAATTACCAAAAAAAATATGAGGAGAGTGGAGCAGAGAGAGACAGAGAACTCAGAGTCACAGAGACAGAGATAGAAGGCCAGAGGGTCTCCCTACCACACTAGCTTTGCTTGCTGGAGACTGAATTATGAGTAAAAAATCTTCATTTCTCCTGTCCCCTGAAATATCTAGTTCCCAGTATCCATGCGGAATCTTCTGAAGGAAGGGCTCAACTCTCCTGCCTGGGAGGAAGGACCAGAAGGGATTATTAGCGAAACAAAAAAGGTGGAGCTGAGAGCCAGAGAAAACCTTTACATTTAAAAAAATCGTAAAAAGAAAAAATTATCAAAAAAAAAACCAAAAATGAGGAGACAGGAGCAGAGAGAGACAGAGACCTCAGAAACACAGAGAGAGAGATAGAAGACCAGAGGGACTCCCTACCACACTAGCTTTGCTTGCTGTAGGCTGAATTATGAGTAGAAAATCTTCATTTCTCCTGTCCCCTGAAATATCTATTTCCCAGTATCCATGCGGAATCTTCTGAAGGAAGGGCTCAACTCTCCTGCCTGGGAGGAAGGACCAGAAGGGATTATTAACAAAACAAAAAAGGTGGAGCTGAGAGCCAGAGAAAACCTTCACATTTAAAAAAATCGTAAAAAGGAAAAATTACCAAAAAAAAAAAATGAGGAGACAGGAGCAGAGAGAGACAGAGACCTCAGAGACACAGAGACAGAGATAGAAGGCCAGAGTGGCTTCCTATCACACTAGCTCTGCTTGCTGGAGGCTGAATTATGAGTAGAAAATCTACATTTCTCCTGTCCCCTGAAATATCTAGTTCCCAGTATCCATGCGTAATCTTCTGAAGGAAGGGCTCAACTCTCCTGCCTGGGAGGAAGGACCAGAAGGGATTATTAACAAAACAAAAAAGGTGGAGCTGAGAGCCAGAGAAAATCTTTACATTTAAAAAAATCATAAAAAGGAAAAATTACCAAAAAAAAAAAATGAGGAGACAGGAGCAGATAGAGACAGAGACCTCAGAGACACAGAGACAGAGATAGAAGACCAGAGGGGCTCCCTACCACAGTAGCTTTGCTTGCTGGAGGCTGAATTATGAGTAGAAAATCTTCATTTCTCCTGTCCCCTGAAATATCTAGTTCCCAGTTTCCATGCGGAATCTTCTGATGGAAGGGCTCAACTCTACTGCCACAGTACCTTTGCTTGCTTGAGGCTGAATTATGAGTAGAAAATCTTCATTTCTCCTGTCCCCTGTAATATCTAGTTCCCAGTATCCATGCGGAATCTCAATTGTTTCCTTCTTAACACTTCAATATGTCTTCCCATTCTTTCCTTGCTTGTATTGTTTCCATTGACGGGTCTGATTTTAGCCTGATGAGATGACCTTTTTAATCACTTGTCATTTTTCTCTAGCCAATTTTATTATCTTGTCTTTATCTGTGGTTTTGGCTAGTCTACCTAAGATATGCCTTGGGGAAGATCTTCTTGGGTTGATTCTATATGGGATCTTTCGTATATTTTGGGTCTGAAAGTTTGAATGCTTCTCTAGACTTGGAAAGTTTTCTTCCAGGATTTCATGAAATAGATTTTCCATGCCTTTATTAGGTCTCTTCACCTTTTGGGATACCAATTATTTGGATATTTGGATGTTTATTGGAATCTAGCATTTCTCATTTATTATCCTCATTATTCCTCATTATATTTGTAAATTTCTCTATCTTTTTGGTGATTTTTCTTCTATGGCAGAGGGTTTTTTTTTAAATTTTTTTGCTATAGGTTGCTGCACTCACCAGAAAGACAGAGAGAGACAGAGAGACAGAAAGCAAGAAATCACCCCCCCCCAGGGGGCATGAGCACGCCACAATCCCTTCTCCTCTATTCTCTTCTCAGGATCTTGGGCATGCATGCACACGCACCCAGCATGAGTTTAAGCCACTGGGTCCAGAAATTGAACTGCGGTTGACTACATGGGAGTCATGTGAGATAGCCATTACACCAACTGCTGGTCCCTTTTGATCAGAGGTTTTATCTTCTACGTTGGAGATTCAATATGCAGTATGGTATAATTGGCTTTTAATACTTTCAAGAGAGCTTTTGATTTCCTGTATTACAGACTTCATCTCTACTGGCTCCATCTGATTCTTTCTTATAGTGTTTATTTCCTTTTTTAAATCATGGAAAGACTTTCTCATCTCCTGGAGTTTGTTGTCTTTTTTCTGCTCCAACTCAGAGTTTTGTCATTATGAATGTTCTGAATTCTTTCTCTGACATTTTGGTAACTTGTGTTTTTTCAAGAGATGGAGGGTAATTTCTGTGATGGAGACACATTTCCTGGTTTCTTCAAACCCAAGGCTCTTCTTCTACTTCTAGCCATCTGATGATGTATTCACTTTTGGATACCTTTTTAGAGATTGTTTCTGCCACTGGAAACAAGTATGCTTCCCTTTTGCTGTGGATTGATGTGTGCCGAAGTCTCTCTTCTGCTGTGTTTAGCAATGTGCCCCCCAGAGGAGGAGTCTTCTATTTAGGTGTCTGAAGAACTTTTTCTCCTTTTTCACAGGTGGATCAGTAAAAGGGAGGATCTCAGGGAGCCTCACAATACAAGGATATTTGAGAACTATGATTCTAGACCTGTCTAGTCCCTCTGAGTGGGTGGAGGATGAGATGATAACAATATAAGAGGGAAGAAAGTAGAGTATAAAAGAGAAAGAAGAAAAAGTTGTGTGCCAAGTGCTAGCATGGCACGTGATTTCTCTAGGGGTCTGCAGATGGAAATGGGCTCTGCTGAAGAGCTGGGGGCTGCCCTATGGGGTAAGAAGAAGTAGAAAATTACCAAAAGAAAGAAGAAAAGAAAAAAAGCAGCCTACCTCTCTGGGCGGGAGTTGGTCTCTGAGGTTGGGAGAGTTGAGCTGGCACTGAAGCTGGAGCCAGGGCCAGTGAGCCCTGACTGGCCAGGGCTCTGCAGATGGAAATGTGCTCTGCTGGAGAGACCTGGCTTTAAGTCTTAAGTAAATTTCTTTTAACGTTTTAAAAAATTTGATCTATTAAAACTAAAACTGTTTTTTTTGACATTAATAAATGCATTAAAAATACCTATTTAATGACTGCAGTAACTATATAACCCCAGATAGTTGCTACATTTTAGTGTATTCACTAATCACTGATTTTTATGCCTAAAGTCAGACATGTGTTCATAGATATGTATATATCCATACTGTGCTTGCTATTGAAAGTTTTTTGTTAATTAAGATCTTTAGTGGATCAATAAAATATGAAAAAAGGCATAGAAAACAAGTGTAGATACCAGAGACATTGTGGGAGGAGGGTGGGAAGTGGCAGAGGGTGAGAGGTTGGAAATCAAGGTGGGAAGACAGCACAATAATATAAGCACAATATATAAGAAACAAGAAATAGAAAATTTTTTTTTGACAATAACATGTATGATAATGTCCTTGATTGAGCCTGGTTTGATGTACAGTGAATGAATGTAAATAAATAAATTTTAAAAAATAAAGTATAAAAAAGCAATAATAAGTCCTGGTGAAGCTGTGGAGGAAAGGGAACTCTCCTACACTCTTGGTGGGAATGTGAGTATAGCCACTATGGAGAACAATTTGGAGATTTCTCAAAGACTAAAAAATAGAACTACCATATGATCCAGCAATTCTACTCCTGGATATCTACCTAAAGATAGGAATGCATTCAGGTGGAAAAATGCTTGCACTTCCTTGTTTATTGCAATATTATTCACAATTGCTAGAGATGGAACCAAGACAAGTGTCCACAAACAGACGAATGAATTGAAAAAGTGTGGCACATATACACTACAAAATACTATTCAGCCATAAAAAAATGAGACCCTGTGATCTGATAGAAAGTGGATGAATATGGAAGATTTACTACTACGAAAAGCAAGCCAGACTATGAAAGGGAGGCATTATATGTCCCCACTCAATATATATCGAATGTCTGCACTCTGTGGCAGAAATTGAAAGAGTGGAAGGTATAAAGGCATGGAGAGCAACTGTGGGAGGAATGTGAGAAATGGGGGAAGGTGAGAAGGAAGAAATCAAGAGGAAAAAGAAAGAAGCAAAACATTTAAGGAACAGAAAATGGAAAATGATCTGTTGATGATAATATGTATAGTAATAGCTTAGACCAAACCAATATATAGTGTATTCAAAATGGTTAAACTCATTTTGTATACTGTAATGATACATAATGATAAAACATAAAATAAATGAATAAATAAATAAATAAAGTAAAATAATAAATAAAGAAACAAACAAGTGTCAGCAAATTTTGTAAAGACTTTAATGGTAAATATTTTAAGCTTTGCAGATTGTACTGCTTTTTTTAGTATTTTTTTATATTGATTTTTTTCTGTTTTTCTTTTATTATTTATTTAGTCCTATAATTTACTTCTTTTTTATTTTTTAATTTTATCTATTTATTTATTTACATTTTTTATACATTCAATCACATTATTTAGCTTACAAGGTAAACATTTCAATATGTGAACATTTCTCCCTGGTCCAGTTGATCAAAATATAACAACACTACCTCCTTGTCTCGACAATGCTCTGTCTCCATATCCCTCCTCCAAATGTCCTTCCCTAGGCCACACTTCTCCACACACACCATATCTGGCTTTTACACCCATCTCTTGTGTTTGTACATCCTTTAGCCCATCAGTTTTAGTCATAGAATGCGGACACTCAGTATATATTAAGTGGGGACATACAATGTCTCTCCTTCATAGCCTGGCTTGCTCCACTCAGCAGTAAATCTTCCATATTCTTCCACTTTCTTTTCTTCTTTTTTTTTTTTTTTCTGGAGAGGTTTTTGCTATAGGGCGCGTGCACTCGCCAGATAGACAGAGACAGAGAGACAGAAAGTGAGAAATCATCCCACCGGGGGGATGGCCATGTCGCAATCCCTTCTCCTCCATTCTCCTCCTGGAATCTTGGGCACACACACACATGCGCCTGGTGTGAGTTTTAAGCCACTGGGTCCGGGAATTGAACCGTGGTTGACTACATGGGAGTCCAGCGACATAGCCACTATGCCAACTGCTGGTCCCTAAAGAGACTAATTTTAAAAAGAAGACACACACACAAAATACTGATAGAGACCATATCTTTTTCTTTCTATATGGATACTTGTGAAACCAATTGCCAAGGTTGGGGATTTGGGTTTGATTATTAAAGTGATTTCAGGTCATTAAATATTTGCATTGATTAAATAATATTTATTATTCAGAAACTCTATGTATTGTTAAGATTTCTTTCCCCTGTTTGTTTTAGGGAGAATCAATGACTACTTTTTTTTTTTTAAACCAGCATTGTTTCTTGGCACAGCATTTTAAGTGATAACTGGCATGTACTCAATTCCAAGTGAACTAGTGTCACTTTTCTGTATAGTAGGAGTAAATATCATCTGTAGATTAGCCAGAAGAAAAATGGCTTTGGGTTTTACCTTTGTAGGAGACTCTTGAAGGGTACTTAATTTGAAACTGTTATATGTAAAAAATAGAAAAAAGCAAGATGAAGCTTATACATTCACATGTGCAGCTGACAACATTCCTGAAAGCAGAAAGTGCTATTTTTTTACTTTAAAAATGTCTAGAAGAGGGATCTTGGGCACACACGGACACGTGCCTGGCATGAGTTTCAAGCCACAAGGTCCGGGACGTGAACTGTGGTCGACTACATGGGAGTCCAGCGACACATATTCTTCCTCTTTCTGTCAAAAGCCAGGGTTTTTTTTTTTTTTAATGGCTGAATAGTATTTCAAAGAGTATATGTGCCACAGATTTTTAATCCATTCATCTGTATGAGGGCATTTGGGTTGGTTCCATGTCTTGGCAATTGTGAATAGTGCTGCAATAAACATAGATGTGAAAGCACTTTTCCAATGAAGAATTCTTCTGTCCTTTGGGTAGATGCCAAGAAATGGGATTGCTGGATCATATGATAGTTCTATTTGTAGATCTTTGAGGAATCTCCAAATTGTTCTCAACAGTGGTTGGGCTAATTTACATTCCCACCAGCAGTGTACGAGAGTTCACCTTTCACCACATCCCCGCCAACACTTATCATTTTTTGTTTTTTTTAATGTTAGACATTCTGACCGGGGTTAGGTGGTATATCATTGTTGCTTTGCTCTGCATTTCCCTGACGATGAAGGATGTTGAGCATTTTTTCATATGCCTTTTGGCTATTTGTATGTCATCTTTAATAAGTGGTTTTTTTCAACTCCTTCTCCCATCTTTTAATAGGGTTGATCATCTTTTTTCCAAACAGCTTCTTTAGTTCCTTGTGTATTCTGGTTATCAGTCACTTATCTGATGCATAATTTACAAAAATATTTTCCCATTCTAAGGGCTGTTGATTCACACTAATTACTGTGTCTTTTGCCATGCAGAAACTTCTTAGTCTGATGTAATCCCACTTGTCTATTTTGGGGATGATCAACTGTGTTTTGGGGTTCTTATGTAAGAATTCCTTCCCTACCCCAATGTCTCCCAGAGTTTTCCCAGTGTTTTCTAGAGGCAGTTTTATAGTTTGGGGTCTTAGATTTAGATCCTTGATCCACCTTGACTTTATTTTTGTCAGAGGTGAGAGGTAGGGGTTCAGATTCATCTTTCTGCAGGTGGAAATCAAGCTTTTCCAGCACCATTTGCTGAAGAGGTTTTTCTTTTCCCACTGTATTGACTGGTACCCCTTGTCAAAAATCAGTTGACTGAATGATTGGGAATTTATTCCTGTGGACTCAATTCTGTTCCATTAGTCTACCTGTCTGTTTCTGTGCCAGTACCATGCTGTTTTGATTACCACAGCTTTGTAGTATATTTTGGGTCAAGGACTGAGATGCCACCCATTCCACTCTTCTTTTGTAGAATTGCTTTGGCAATACAGGGTCTTTTATTATTCCAGATGAATTTTATGATAGTCTTTTCTAGATCTGTGAAGAATGTGTCTGGTACTTTGATTGGCATTGCATTAAATAGGTAGATTAATTTGGGTAGAATTCCCATTTTGGTTATATTAATTCTTCTAATCCAGGAACATGGGATGTCCTTCCACTTTTTTGTGTCATTTTCAATTTCTTTTTTTTTAGCTTCTCATAGTTTTCCTTGTAGAGGTCTTTAACTTCTTTGGTTAGATTTATCCCTAAGTATCTTATCCTTTTTGTGGCTATGGTAAATAGAATAACTTTTTTCAGTTCTATCTCCATCTGCCTGTTGTTTGTATATACAAATGCTATAGACTTCTGTATATTAATTTTGTATCCTACAACTTTACTGTATTTGTGTGTTACTTCCAGAGATTTTTTCATGGAAACCATTGGGTCTTCTATGTACACAATCATGTCATCTGCTAATAGAGTTTCATCTCTTTTTTTCCTATTTGGATGCCCTTAATTTTTTCCTCTTTTCTGATTGCGTTGGTGAGGACTTCTTGTACTGTATTGAAAAGGAGAGGAGAAAGTGGGCATCTTTGCCTTGTACCCATTTTTAGTGGGAAAGTTTTCAGCTTTTCTCCATTTTGGATGATGTTCGTGATGGGTTTTTCATAGATAGCTTTTATTGTGTTGAGAAATGACCTTTGTATGCCGATTTTGCTGAGAGTCTTGTTCATGAAGGGATGTTGTATCTTATCAAATGCTTTTTCTGCGTCAATCTATATGACCATATGTTTTTTTGTCTTTTTTCCTGTTAATATGGTGTATTACATTTATGGTTTTGTGTATGTTGAACCAACTTTGCATTCCTGAAATAAAGCCTACCTGATCATGATGTATAATCTTTTTTATAAGTTTTTGGATACGGTTTGCTAGTATCTTGTTGAGAGTCTTTGCGTCTATATTCATCAGAGATATTGGTCTATAGTTTTCCTTCCTTGTCCTGTTCTTATGTGTTTTGAGGATAAAGGTGATAGAGGCTTCATAGAATGAATTAGGGAGAGATTCACCCTTTTGGATCTTTAGAAATAACTTGAGCAGAATGGGGATTAACTCTTCTTTGAAAGTTTTATAGAACTCAGAGGTGAATCAATCAGGGCCAGGGCTTTTCTTTGTAGGGAGGTTATTACTGATTCAATCTCTTGGTTTGTTATGGGCCTCTGTAGACTTTCTATATCCTCCTGGCTCAATCTTGATAGAGTATACATGTCCAGGAATTTGTCCATCTCATCCAGATTATCTTGTTTCTTGGCATATAGATGTTCATAGTATCCTCTAATCATGTTCTGTATTTCTACTTTGTCTGTTGTTATATTTCCTGCTTCATTGCAGATTTGATTCACCTGGCTCCTTTCTCGCTTCTTCTTAATAAGTCTCGCTAGTTGTGTATCAATTCTGTTTATCTTTTCAAAGGACCAGCTTTTACTTTCATTTATTTTCTGTATAGTTCATTTATTTTCTATTTCATTTATTTCTGCTTGTACTTTATTATTTCCTTTTCCTGGAGTTTTTTGGATTATTTTGCTGTTGCTTCTCCAATTCTCTGAGGCATGATGTTAGGTGATCCATTTGCCTTCTTTCCGTCTTCCTCTTATGAGCACTAATTGCTATAAACTTCCCTCTTATGACTGCTTTAGCAGTGTCCCAAAGATTATGGAAACTCGTGTCCTCATTGTCATTGGCTTCCATGAATCTTTTGATTTCAGACTTTATTTCATCAGTAGTTGTGGAGTCATTCAGTAGTAGGTTATTTAGTTTCCATGTATTTAAGATTTTTGAGGATTTCTCTTGAAATTAAATTCAAGTTTAATTCCATCATGGTCAGAGAATATGCTGGAAATAGTTTCTATGCCTTTGAATCTGTAGAGGCTTGTTTTGTGCCCTATGATGTGGTCAGTCTTCGAAAAGGTTCCATGTGGGGGTGAGAAATAAGTGTATCTCGTGGTTTTTGGATGGAAAGTTTTATAGATGTCTGTTAAGTCCATTTCTTTTATGGTATCATTCAGGTCCTTTATCTCTTCATCTATTTTTTGTCTAGATGATCTGTCCCGAGGATATAGTGCAGTGTTGAGGTCTCCAACTATTAGTGTATTGCAGTCTATCTCCCCTTTTAGATCTAACAGTCTTTCCTTCACATATTTGGGTGCTCCTGTGTTAGGCGCATGGATATTTATGAGTTATATCTTCTCGATCTATTGATCCTTTTACTACAATATAGTGCCCTTTTTTGTCTCTTCGAACAGTTTTTGTTTTAAAGCCTATTTTGTCAAAAATTAGTATCACACCTCCAGCTCTTTTTTGGTTCCCGTTTGCATGGAAAACTTTCTTCCAACCCTTCGCTTTCAGTCTATGTATGTCTTTATCACTTAGGTGGGTTTCCTGTAGGCAAAAGATAGAGGGTATCTGTTTTTTTTTTTTTTTTTATCCATTCAGCCAGTATGTGTCTCTTGATTGAAGAATTTAATCCCACATTCAATGTTATTATCGATGTAACTGGATCTGTCCTGATGTTTAAATTGGCCATTGTCACAGCAGCCTTTTATTATTTTTTTTTCTGTCTATTAGCTCTTTAGTTTTCCTGGAACAGTACTTTCTTCAGGGTTTCTTGAATAACTGGTCTGGTACTGGCAAATTTTTCAGGTTTTGTTTGTCTGAGAAGATTTTAATCTTTTTTTCCCTATATGAAGGATAATCTTGCAGGATACAATAATCTTGGTTGAAATTGTTTCTCTCTTAGCACTTTCAATACATCTTCCCATTCTTTCCTTGCTTGCATTGTTTCCATTGAGAGGTCCAATGTTAGCCTGATGGGATGACCTTTGTGTATCATTTCTCATTTCTTTCTTGCCACTTTTAGTATCATGTCTTTATCTGTGGTCTTGGATAGTCTGGCTAAGATGTGCCTTGGGGAAGATCTTCTGGGGTTGATTCTAACTGGGGTCCTTTGTATTTCTTGTGTCTTGATGCTTGAGTGCCTCTCTAGACTCGGGAAATTTTCTTCCTGGATTTCATGGAATAGATTTTCCATGCTGTTATTAGTTTCCTCGCCTTCTGGGATGCCAATTATTCTGATATTTGAGTGTCTTATGGACTCTAGTATTTCTCATACATTATCCTGGTGGGTTTTCTTTTGTTGTTGTTGTTGTTGTTATTTTCTCTATCTTTTTGGTGTTTTTTCTAGGTCAGAAGTTTTATCTTCTACATCAGAGATTTGATCTTCAGCATGGTCTGATCGACTTTTAATACTTTTAAGGGAGTTTTTGATTTCCTTTATTCCAGACTTTATCTCTAATCGCTCCATCTGTTTTATCTCAGAGTGTCCATTTCTTCTTTCATATCTTGGAATGACTTCCTAACCTCCTGTAGTTTGTTGTCTCTTTTCTGTTCCAACTCGAATAATTTGTTCACCATAAATATTTCAAATTCTTTGTCTGACATTTTGGTAACATCTTCCATTTGCACGAACAATGGAGGGGAGTTACTCTGTAACTTTGATGGAGATATATTCCCTTGTTTATTCATACCTGAGGCTCTTCTTCTACTTCTAGCCATTGGAAGATGTACTAACTTTTAAGTACCTCTTCGGAGAATGTTTCACTGGCTAGGAGTGTGTTTCCCTTTTGTTGGGAATTGATTCTGCCGAAGTCTGTTCTGTTATTTTTAGTAATGTGGTCTCAAAGAAGATACTATATTCAAGTGTCTGAAGAGCAGTATTTCCTTTTTCACAGCTGGTTCTGTACAAGGAAGAAATCCATAGAACCTTATGTGACTAGAAAATTTCAGATCTCTGATTCTAGACCTAGCTAGTCCCTCTGGAAAGATGGAAGAAGAGGAAGAGAAGATAATATAAGGGAAAAGAAAAGAATAGAGAGGGGAATAAAGAAAAAGATTTCACCAGATGCCTTCAAATGTACCTGGCTGCTGGCTGCTACAACCAAAGGGGCAGTCTGTGGGGAGAGGGAGAGGAGGAATTTACAAAAGAATGGAGGACAGTAAAGAAAAAAAATGGAGAAACTATCTACTTGCCTATGGGTCTGGATGGATACTGGTCTGGGGGGTCTGGAGGTGAGGCGGTGGGGACAGTGTTGCCCCTGCCTCTGTATCCCTTGCTGCTCCGATGCCTTCAGATGTACCTGGCTGCTGGCTGCTATAGCCAAAGGGGCAGTCTATCGGTCTGAGTGAATCCTGGACTTGGGGGGTCTAGAGGTGAAGCAGTGGGGGCAGTGTTGCCCCTGCCTCTGTATCCCTTGCTGCCCAGATGCCTTCAGATGTACCTGACTGCTGACTGCTACAGCCAAAGGGGCCTATTATTTATATTAACTTATTTAATTACATTCATTCACTGTACATCAATACAGCATACAAAATAAGATTTTTCATCCAGAATACACTGTATTGGCTCAATCAAGGATATTACCATACAAGTTCTTGTCAACGAATAATTTTCCATTTCTTGTTTCTTATATATTTTGCTTCTTTTCCACTCTTGACTCCCTACCTCTCACCCTCTACCATTTCCCACCCTCCTACAACACTGTCTCTGTTTTTACCATTCTTTCTTAAAATTAAAAAAATATTCATTTATTTTTACGTTTTCCCACATTTACTTTACATATGAAAAAATTTTTGCTCATACTCCATAGTTAACAGTTAATAAACAACTTTAAAAGTTTCAAAAAACTGAATTTTAAAGATAATATTTGAAATATGTGTTATAATTTTATTTGTAATTCTATATCAACAGAGGCAGTATGGTTTTAAATTTTCTTTTTTGGATAGGTTTTTGCCATAGGCGCGTGTGCTCGCCAGACAGACAGAGAGAGACAGAGAGACAGAAAGCAGGAAATCACCCTCCAGGGGGGATGGCCACGCCGCAATCCCTTCTCCTCCATTCTCCTCTTGGGATCTTGGGCACGCACACACATGCACCCGGTGTGAGTTTTAAGCCACCGGGTCCGGGACTCAAACTACGTTTGACTACATGGGAGTCCAGCGACATAGCCATTATGTTAACGCTGGTCCCTGGTTTTAAATTTTTTTTTGAGAGGTTTTTGCTATAGGGCGCATGCGCTCGCCAGAAAGACAGAGAGAGACAGAGAGACAGAAAGCAAGAAATCACCCCCCATGGGGGATGGCCACGCCACAATCCCTTCTCCTCCATTCTCTTCTTGGGATCTTGGGCACTCATGTACACGCACCCAGCGTGAGTTTAAGCCACCGGGTCCAGGACTCGAACCACGGTTGACTACGTGGTAGTCCAGCAACATAGCCATTATGCTAACTGCTGGTTCCCTGGTTTTAAATATTTTTGAGAAAATATTTAAATATCAACTACTCAAATTGTTGAAAAGCAAACACCCAACACAAAATTCACACCAAAACCTTCTCAATTCAGCCCTGTCTACCAAGTATTCTATGATATACCATATGCTAGCAAAGATCAGTCTCTATTTTCCTTCAGAATCTTCCTCAAGATAATCCTGTGATTGTGTCTGCTCTTTTGCAATCTCTACTGATTATAATGCTGGACTGGGAAAATCCAGGTTATTTTTTGGTACTTTTTTTTTTTTTTTTTTTTTTTTTTTTTGTATAACTTCTCTAATCTTCTCTGCCAGGCAGAAGTGTTTATGTTGCCAGGCAATCTTCCAAGAGCTTCTGTTGGCTTACTTGAGATCTACTTAATTTCTTAGTTTTCTGCTTTAATCTTCAGATATGACATTCTAGTCAAAGCCCTGTCCAGTAATGAGTATTTCCAATTTCTGATTCAAGGCAACAGGTATTATTGAACTTATGCAAATAACCATTCTGCCACAAACTAAGAGTACTCCCGAATATTTTCCAATTCCAGAGGGGCGAGGAAGGGAGAATAGTTTTTTTTCTATTTAAAGAAACAAACAAAAAGACATTTTAACAAATTGCTGAACTTATCAATTGCTCAAAAGAAAGCAAAATTCTTAAATTGGGAAAACAAAACATAGTAAAGAAAAAGACAGTAATGTTTTATTCAAAAGTCATAATTCTTTTTGTTCTCTTATTTCTGTATGTGTGTCTTTAGTTTCCCTGGTAAAGCACTCTTTTCAGAACTTCTTGAAGAGCTGATCTTTCAGATTTTGTTTAACTGAAAATGTTTCTATCTTTTCTTCCCATATGAAGGATAATGTTGCTGGGCAGCATATTCTTGGTTGAAACTGTTTTTCTCTTAGCACTTTGAATATATTTTTCCATTCTTTCTTTTCTTGGATTGTTTCTGATGAGATGTCTAATGTTGGCCTGATGGGATAACCTTTATAACTATGCTGATGTTTCTCTCTTGCCAATTTTGGTGTCTTGTCTTGGTCTGTGCTTTTTGTCAATCTAGCTATGATGTGCCTTGGAAAAGATCTTCTTGGATTGAGTCTATTAAGGGTTCTTTGTATTTCTTGGGTCTAAATATTTGAATACCTTTCTAGATTTTGAAAGATTTTTTCCAGGATTTCATGGACTAGATTATCAATGCCCTTATTAGTTTCTTCACCTTCTGGAATACCAATTATCCAGATGTTCGGGTGCTTAATTGTATCCAGTATTTCTTGTATAGTAACCTAATTTTGGGGGGATTATTTTCTCAGTGTTTTTTTTTTTTCCTAGTCATGAGGTTTTGCCTTCAACATTCGAGATTCAATCTTCTGCATGGGCTAATAGGCTTTTAATACTTTCAAGGAAGGTTTTAATTTCCTGTATTGTAGCCTTATCTCTAACAGCTCCATTTGATTCTTTCTTATATTGCATATTCCCTTTCAGATCATGCAAGAAATTCCTCACATCTTGGACTTGTCTCTCTTTTTTTTCTTTTTTAATTTTCTTTTCTTTTTTATTATTTAAATTTATTTATTTACATTCATTCACTGTATATCATTACAGTATAAAAAATGAGATTTTCCATCCAAAATACACTGTATATTGGCTTAATCAAGCACATCAACATATGTGTTATCATCAACAAATAATTTTCCATTTCTCATTTTCTATATATTTTGCTTTTTTTCCATCTTTGATTCCCTATCTCTTAACCTCTACCATCTACCACCCTTCTCCCACCCTTACTCTGGTATCAATGGTTGCTTTCTATGCCATTCCCCCCACACACATTTTATTGATTCACTAAAGATATTAATTAATCTAAATATTTTGAATAGCAAGCAGAGCTAATATGTACATATCCATGAACACAAGTGCTATAGGCATAAACCTCAATGAGTAGAATGAACATACTATAAAATAACACCAAGCTGGGGCTATATATCTTACTGCAGTCATCAAATAAGTATTTTTAATGCATTTTTTTTAATTTCAAGAAAAACTGTTTTAGGTTTTCTTTTTCGTGAAACTTTTTTTTAAACTTAATTAATTTACATTTATTACATAACCATCTTCACAGCATACAAAATGTGCTTTCACATCCATAATATACTGCATAGTGGCTTAATAATGAATGTTATTGTCAAAATTTTTCCAATTGTAGATATATATATATACACACAAATATATTAACCCCTATTTTGGACCCTCTGCTTTTTTCCACCCTCTTCTTACACTATCTCTGGTGTCTACAGTTGTCTTCCATTCCTTTCCCCCCACATTTTATTAATCACACAAGGTCTTAAATAATCTAACAATTTTCAATAGCAAGTTCAGCTGGTAATTTCAAGAAAAGCAGTTTTAACTTAAATGAAAGAAATCCTAAGGAACTTTGTTTTAAACTTAAAGCCAGGAAACACATTAAGATTCTGTTCAAATGGTAGGTACATGAACTTGTCGACATCTCAAGACAGGACACAAATACTGAAACTGGACAAAAAAGCCTAGGAGAAAATCAGCAATGTTTTAGACAAAATTCATAAAATTCTATTTCACCAATTCGGTTTCATGTACTTTATCTTCTGTTGTGGTTCGATTTTCCTGATTAAATTCTGGGATATAATATTTAACTCCAGACTTATCCTTATGATTAAGTTGGCCATTTTCTTAGTTTTTCAACTCTCAATTCTGTGTGTCTGTACTTAATTTTTCTGATATAGCTCTCCCTTGAGAACTTCTTGGAAATCTGGTCTGGTGCTGGTAAATTCTTTCAAGCTTTGTTTATCTAAGAATGTTCTTGTCTTTTCTTCCCAAATTAAGGATAATCTTGCCAGGTACAGTATTCTTGGTTGAAATTGCTTTTTCTTTCACACTTTGAAAATCTTTTTCCTTTCTTTCCTTGCTTAAATTGTTTCTGATGAGGGGTCTACTGTTACAATGATGGGATATCCTTTGTAGGTAACTTGATGTTTTTCTCTTGCCAGTCTTAGTATCTTGTCTTTGTGTTTTTGGTCAATCTGGCTATAATGTGTCTTGGAGAAGATGTTCTTGGGTTGGTTCTATTTGGGGTCCTTTGTATTTCTTGGGACTGGATCTTTGAGTGCCTCTTTAGGTTTGGAAAGTTTTCTTGCAGGATTTCATGGAATAGATTATCAATGCCCTTATGAGTCTCTTCACCTTCTGAGCTACCAATTATCCGGATGTTTGGATGTTTGAGGGTATCTAGTATTTCTTGTATATTATTTTCATTTTGGGGGACAATTTTCTCAGTGTTCATGGTGGATTTTTCTAGGCCAGCAATGTTCTCTTCTACGTCTGCGATTCTATTTTCTTTATGATCTAATCTGCTTTTAATACTTTCCGGGGAGATTTTGACTTCATTACAGCCTTCATCTATAACAGGTTATTTTGATTCTTTTTTAAATTGTGTAATTCCTCTTTTAGATCTTGCAAGAATTTCCTCACCTACTGGAACTCATCAGCACCTTTCTCCATTCTTTTCTGCAGTTCATGGTCTCTCTTCTCTGTCATCTCTTTTAGCTTTGATATTATGAATATTCTAAATTCTTCATCAGGCATTTCTATAATTTCTATTGAACTGCCTAAGGATGAAGAGGAGTTATTCTTTTCCCTGGGAGAAGAGGTATTTTCTTTATTTCTCATATTACTTGTGGTCCTGTGGTGATTCCTAGTCATTTGATGGGTGGTGTGTTTCTTCCTAATTCTGGAAGTTAAATCTGAACATTAAGGAGTGAGCAGAAATAGGTGATCTGGAGTTTCTTTGTTGTTCTGTTGTGATCCCTTCATACAGCAGATTCAGTAAATATTGAGGACTATATTAACCCAAATAGTATTTGGATATTTGGCTATAGTTCCCTTAGATCCGTCTAGAAACACAGTAAATGGAGATTGACAAGCAGAGAGAAGAGATAAAAGAAAAAGAAAAGGAACCAGAGAGAGAGCAAAAACAACAATAACAATAAGAAAGAAACAGAGGGAAAAAAAGAGGGAAAAAAACACAACTAAAATTAAAAAAAAAACACACACAAAATAGGAAACCACATGAAATCACTAGTTCTCAGGAGCCATGAGGAATCTTCTGAAAGCCTGGCTCCTGCCTCTCCTTCCTGGGTGAGAGGGGGAGAGGGAATTATTAACAAGATAAGGCATGGCTGAAAGCAAGAGGATACTTTACCTTAATAAATTTAAAAAAGGAAAAATTACCAAAAAGGAGAGAAGACAGAAGCAGAGAAAGACAGAGAAAAAGACACAAACAGAGATAAAGAGAAGGCTAGAGGAGCCCCCTACCACTAAAGTTTGTGGGCTGGAAGCTGAATAATCATTTGGAAATATCTCTTTTTTCGCTGAAATCACTAGTTCTCAGGAGCCAGAAGAATCTTCCAAAGGCTGACTCTTGCCTCTCCTGCCACTCAAGTTTGTGGGCTGGAAGTTGAATTATAAGCAGGAAATCTTCATCTATTTTTTTTCCCTGAAATCACTAGTTATCATGAGCCATGAGGAATATTCTGAAGGCCTGACTCTTGCCTATTCTGCCTAGGTGGGAGGGAGAGAGGGGATTATTAACAAGGTAAAGCAAGGCTGAAAGCAAGAGAATACTTTACCCTCAAAAATTTTAAAAAGAAAAAATTACCAAAAAATGAGAAGATAGAAGCAGAGAGAGACAGAGACAGACACACAGAAACAGAAATAGAGAGAAGGCTAGAGGAGTCCCCTACCACTCAAGTTTGTGGGCTGGAAGCTGAATTATCAGTAGGAAATCTTCTTTTTTTTCCTGAAATCACTAGTTCTCAGGAGCCATGAAGAATCTTCTGAAGGCCTGAGTTTTGCCTCTCCTGCCATTCAAGTTTGTGGGCTGGAAGCTGAATTATCAGTAGGAAATCTTTGTCTCTTTTTTCCCTGAAATCACTAGTTCTCAGGAGCCATGAGGAATCTTCTGAAGGCCTGGTTCTTGCCTCCCCTGCTTTGGTGGGAGGGGGAGAGGGGATTATTAATAAGATAAGGTGGGGCTGAATGCAAGAGATTACTTTACCTTAAAAATTTTTTAAAAAGAAAAAAAATATTTCAAAAAAATAAGAAGACAGAGGCAGAGAGACACAGAGACAAAGACACAGAAGCAGAGATAGATAGAAGGCTAGAGGAGCCCCCTACCACTCAAGTTTGTGGGCTGGAAACTGAATTATCAGTAGCAAATCTTCATCTTTTTTTTCCCCTGAAATAACTAGTTCTCAGGAGCCATAAAAAATCTTCTGAAGGCCTGATTCTTGCCTCTCCTGCCACTCAAGTTTGTGTACTGGAAGTTGAAATATAAACAGGAAATCTTCATCTCTTTTTTCCCTGAAATCACTAGTTCTCAGGAGCCTTGAGAAATCTTCTGGAGGCCTAGTTCTTGCCTTTCCTGCCTGGGTGGGAAGGGGAGAGGGGATTATTAACAAGATAAAGTGAGGGATGTTGAGTATTTTTTCATATGCCTTTTGGCTACACGTATGTCATCTTTAGAGAGTGTTTTTTTTTTTTTTTCAACTCTTTCTCCCATCTTTTAATAGGGTTGATCATCTTTTTTCGGAACAGCTGCTTGAGTTCCTGTGTATTCTGGTTATCAGTCCCTTATCTGATGTATAATTTACAAAAATATTTTCCCATTCTGAGAGCTATTGATTCACACTAATTACTGTGTCTTTTGCCATGCAGAAGCTTCTTAGTCTGATGTAATCCCACTTGTCTATTTAGGGAATTATCAACTGTGCTTTGGGAGTCTTATTTTAGAAGTCTTTCCCTTCCCCAATATCTCCTAGAATTTCCCCAGTGTTTTCCAGGAGCAGTTTTATAGTTTCAGGTCTTAGATTTAGATCCTTGATCCACCTTGACTTTATTTTTGTCAGAGGTGAGAGGTAGAGGTTCAGATTCATCCTTCTGCAGGTGGAAATCCAGTTTTTCCAGCACCATTTACTGAAAAGGTTTTCCTTTTTCCACTGGATTGACTGGTACCCCTTGTCAAAAATCAGTTGACTGTATATTTGGGAATTTATTTCTGGGGACTCTATTCTGTTTCATTGGTCCACCTGTCTGTTTCTGTGCCAATACCATGCTGTTTTGATTACCACAGGTTTGTAGCACATTTTGGGGTTAGGGAGTGAGATGCCATCCACTCCTCTATTCTTGTGCAGGATTGCTTTGGCAATACAAGATCTTTTATGATTTCAGACAAATGGTATGGTTGTTTTTTCTAGCTCTGTGAAGAATGTCTCTGGCCCTTTGATTGGGATTGCATTAAATATGTAAATTAATTTGGGTGGCATTGCCCTTTTTATTACATTAATTCTTCCATTCCAGGAATATGGGATGTCTTTCCACTTTTTTATGTCATTCTCGATTTCTTTTTTTTGCTTCTCATAGTTTTCCTTGTGGAGGTCTTTAACTTCTTTGGTTAGATTTATTCCTAAATATCTTATACTTTTGGTGGCTATAGTAAATGTAATAACTTTTTTCAGTTCCCTCTCAGTCTGCCAATTTTGCTAAGAATCTTGATCATGAAGGGATGTTGTATCTTATCAAATGCTTTTTCTGCATCAATTGATATGGCCATGTGGTTTTTATCTTTATTCCTGTAAATGTGGTGTATTACATTTATGGTTCTGCATATGTTGAACCAACCTTGAATTCCTGGAATAAAGCCTACCTGATCATGGTGTATAATCTTTTTTTATAAGTTGTTGGATATGATTTGCTAGTATCTCATTGAGAATCTTTGCGTCTATATTCATCAGAGATATTGGTTTATAGTTTTCCTTCCTTGTCCTGTCCTTATCTGTTTTAAGGATAAGGGTGATAGAGGCTTCATATAATGAATTAGGGAGAGATTCACCCTTTTGGATCTTTAGAAATAACTTGAGCAGAATGGGGATTAACTCTTCTGTGAAAGTTTCATAGAATTCAGAGGTGACTCCATCAGGGCCAGGGCTTTTCTTTTTTGGGAGGTTATTTATTACTAATTCAAGCTCCTGGCTTGTTATGGGCCTATTCAGACTTTCTATATCCTCCAGGATCAATCTTGGTAGGTTACATTTGTCCAGGAATTTGTTCATCTTATCGAGATTGTCTTGTTTCTTAGCATATAGATGTTCAAAGTATCCTCTAATGATGTTTTGAATTTCTACTATGTCTGTTGTTATATTACCAGATTCATTGCAGATTTGATTCACCTGGTTCCTTTCTTTCTTCTTAATAAGTCTTGCTAGCAGTGTATCGATTTTGTTTATCCTTTCGAAGAACCAACTTTTACTTTAATTTATTTTCTTTATAGTACTTTTATTTTCTATTTCATTTATTATGGATACTCGTGTCCTCATTGTCATTGGCCTTCATGAATCTTTTGACTTTAGTCTTTATTTCTTTGGTAGTAGTGGAGTCATTCAGGAGTAGGTTATTTAGTTTTCATGTATTTGGGTATTTTTGAGGATTTCTCTTGAAATTAAAATCAAGTTTAATTCCATCCTGGTTGGAGAAGATGCTGGATATAGTTTCTATGCCTCTGAATCTGTAGAGGCTTGCTTTGTGCCCTATGATGTGGTCAATCTTCGAAAAGGTTCCCTCTCCGGTTGAGAAAAAAGTGTATCTCCTCGTTTTGGGATGAAAATGTTATAGATGTCTGTTAAGTCTATTTCATTTATGGTATCATTCAGATCCTTTATCTCTTTATCTATTTTTTGTCTAGATGATCTGTCCTGGGGGGATAATGCAGTGTTGAGGTCTCCAACAATTAGTGTATTGCAGTCTATTTCACCTTTTAGATCTAACATTCTTCCCTTCACACATTTGGATGCTCCTGTGTTAGGTGCATAGATATTTATAAGAGTTATATCTTCTTGAACTATTGATCCTTTTACTACAATATAGTGCTCTTCTTTGTCTCTTTGAACAGTTTTTGTTTTAAAGCCTATTTTGTCAGGAATTAGTATCGCAACTCCAGCTCTTTTTTGGTTCCCAGTTGCATGGAAAACCTTTTTCCAACCCTTCACTTTCAGTCTATGTATGTATTTATCCATGAGGTGGGTTTCCTGTAGGCAACAGATAAAGAGTTTCTGGTTTTTTTTTTTTTATCCATTCAGCCAGTCTGTGTCTCTTGATTGGCGAATTTAATCCATTCACATTCAATGTTATTATCGATGTTACTGGATCTGTCCCTACATTTTAGTTGACCATTATCTCAGCTGCCTTTTATTCCTTTGTTTCTGTCTGTTAATTCTTTAGTTTTCCTGGAACAGTACTTTTTTCAGGGTTTCTTGAAGAGCTCATCTGGTGTTAACAAATTCTTTCAGGTCTTGTTTGTCTGAGAAGATTTTAATCTTTTTTTCCATATGAAATATAATCTTGCTGGATATAATAATCTTGGTTGAAATGGATTCTCTCTTAGCACTTTCAATACATCTTCCCATTCTTTTCTTGTTTGCATTGTTTCCATTGAGAGGTCTGGTGTTAGCCTGATGGGATGACCTTTGCAAGTCACTTCTCGTTTCTCTCTTGCCAGTTTTAGTATCATGTCTTTATTTGTGGTCTTGGTTAGTCTGGCTAAGATGTACCTTGGGGAAGATCTTCTGGGGTTGATTCTAACTGAGGTCCTTTGTATTTCTTGTGTCTTGATGCTTGAGAGCCTCTCTAGACTCGGGAAATTTTGTTCCAGGATTTAATGGAATAGATTTTCCATGCTGTTATTAGTTTCTTCACCTTCTAGGATGCCAATTATTCTGATGTTTGGGCATCTCATGGTATCTAGTATTTCTTGTATATTCTTGTGTTTATTTTTTTGTTATTTTCTCTATCTTTTTGATGATTTTTTCTAGGTCAGAGGTTTTATCTTCTACATCAGAGATTCGATCTTCAGCATGGTCTAATCAGCTCTTAATACTTTCCAGAGAGTTTTTGATTTCCTCTATTACAGTCTTCATCTCTTATAGTTCCATCTGATTCTTTCTCAGAGTATCCATTTCTTCTTTCATATCATGAAATGACTTCCTAATCTTCTGTAGTTCATTGTCTCTTTTCTGTTCCAACTCATAGAATTTGATCACCATGAATGTTCAAAATTCTTTCTCTGACATTTTAGTAGCATCCTCCATTTTCACGAGAGACGGAGGGGAGTTACTCTGTTCCTTTGATGGAGATATATTTCCTTGTTTATTCAGACCTGAGGCTTTTCTTTTACTTCTAGCCATTGGAAGATGTACTCACTTTTAAGTACCTCTTAAGAGAATGTTTCACTGACTAGGAGTGTGTTTCCCTTTTGCTGCAAATTGACGTCTGCCGAAGTCTCTGTTCTGTTGTTTTTAGTAATGTGGTCTCAAAAAAGATATTAGGTGTATGAAGATCAGTGTCTCCTTTTTCACAGCTGGTTCAGTACAAAGGAGGATCCCAAAGAACTTTATATTACTAGAAAATTTTGGATCTCTGATTCTAGACCTAGCTAGTTCCTCTGGCAAGGTGGAAGATGAGGAAGAGTAGATAATATAAGGGAAATGAAAAGAGTATAGATGGACCTGGCTGCTGGCTGCTACAGCAAAAGGGACAGCTTGTGGGGAGAGGGAGAGGAGGAAATTAACAAAAGAATGGAGGAGAGTAAAGAAAAAAATGGAGAAACTGCCTACTTGCCTATGGGTCTGGTGGGTTCTGGACTGGAGAGTCTAGAAGTGAGGTGGTGGGGGCAGTGTTGTCCTGGCCTCAATGTCTCTTACTGCCCAGATGCCTTCAGATGTACCTGGCTGCTGGTTGCTACAGCAAAAGGGAGAGTCTGTGGGGAGAGGGAGGAGAGGAATTTAACAAAAGAATGGAGGAGAGTAAAGTAAAAAAAAAAAATGGAGAAACTGCCTACTTTCCTATCTCATAGTAGTTTTGATTTGCATCTCCCTTATGATGAGGAACATTGAGCATTTTTATATGCTTTTTCGCTGTTTCTATGTCTTCCTTAGAGAGTTGTTTATTCATTTTTAACCCATTTTTTAATTGGGTTAATAATTTTTTTCTGGGTAAGCTGCTTGAGTTCCCTGTGTATTCTGATTATCAGTCCCTTATCTGAGGCATAGTATACAAAATTTTATCCCAAATGCAAGTAAAAGAAACGTTGAGCTCCAAGAGATGAATAAGTCCTTCCACAATATGAAAGAAGAATTGGATACCATAAAAAAAGAATCAAACAGAACTGTTAGATATCAAGGTTGTAATGCAGGAAATAAAAAACTCCCTTGAAAGTATTAAAAGCAGGTTAAATAATGCAGAAGATCAAATCTGATATAGAAGACAAAACATCTGACCTAAAAAATTATCAAAAATACTGAGAAAATTACCAAGAAAAACAAGCATAATATAAGAGATATGCTAGATACCATGAAACATCCAAATATCTAAATAATTGGTATCTGAAAAGGTGAAGAAACTAATAAAGACATTGATAATCTATTCTACAAAATTCTGGAAGAAAACTTTCCAAGTCTAGAGAGGCACTCAAACATTCAGACCCAAGAAATATGAAGAACCCCAAATAGAATCAATCCAAGAATATCCTCTCCACAGTACATCATAGCTAGATTGGTTAAAACCACAGACAAAGACGAGATACTGAGATTGGCAAGGGAGAAACATCAAGTCACTTACAAAAGCTATCCCATCAGGCTAACACTGGACCTACCATTGGATACAATGCAAGCAAGGAAAGAATGGGGAAATATATACAAAATGTTAAATGAAAAATAATTTCAACCAAGAATACTATACCCAGCAAGATTATCCTTCATAAGGGTAAAAAAGATAAAAATGTTATTGGATAAACAAAACCTGAAAGAATTTACCAACTCCAGATCAGCTCTTCAAGAAACTCTGAAAGAGGGACCAGCAGTTAGCGTAATGGCTATGTTGCTGGACTCCCACATAGTCAACTGCGGTTTGAGTCCCAGACCTGGTAGCTTAAACTTATACCGGGTGCATGTGCGTGCGTGCCCAGGATCCCAAGAGGAGAATGGAGGAGAAGGGATTGCAGCGTGGCCATCCCCGTGGGGGGTGATTTCTCGCTTTCTGTCTCTCTGTCCCTCTCTGTCTATCTGGCGAGTGCACATGCCCTATAGCAAAAACCTCTCAAAAAAAAAAAAAAAAAAGGAAAGAAATTCTTAAAGAAATTACCAAGGAAACTAAAGCCAGACAGACAGAAATAAGACCATAAAAAATAACCAAGTAACCAAGAATATGGCAGATTTAATGGTAGGGTCAAGTCTGGAACTATCGATAATAATGTTGAATATTAATGGATTAAATTCTACTATCGAGAGACTCAGACTAGCTGAATGGATAAAAAAATCAGAATCCCTCCATCTGCTGCCTACAAGAAATCCATCTCATGGATAAAGACATGCATAGACTAAAAGTGAAGGGCTGGAAAAAGATATTCCATGCAAATGGAAACCAAAAAAGAGTGGGAGTTGTTATACCGATTTCGGATGAAATAAGCTTTAAGACAGAAACTGTAAGAAGAGACAAAGGAGAGCATTATATAGTAGTGAAAGGGCTAATTCACCAAGCAGATATAACACTTATAAGTATCTATATACCCAATTCAGGAGCACTCAACTATATAAACAAAAGAATGCTAGATCTAAAAGGAGAGATATAGTATAACACTCTAATTATTGGAGATCTCAACATCTCATTATCTCTTTCAGATCAATAGAACAAAAAATAATCAATGAGATACGGGACCTAAAAGATACCATAAATCAGATAGATTCAACAGCCATCTATAGAACTTTACACCCCAAACCCACAAAATATACATTTTTCTCAGCACCGCATGGTACCTTCTCCAAGACTGACCACATGATAGACTACAGAACCAGCCTTTACAGATTCAAAGACACAGAAACTATATACAGCATCTTCCCTGAACATGATGGAATTAATTGGCTATTAGTCTCAGGAAAAACTCTCAAAAGTACACAAATACATGGAAACTAAATAAACTACTTCTGAATGACTTTATGACTACTGAAGAGATTAAGACAGAAATCAAAAGATTCATGGAAACTAACGATAATGAGTAAATAAATTTTTATAATTCATGGGACACTGCAAAACAGTCATAAGAGTGAAGTTCACAGCAATTATTGCACACAAGAAAAGAATGAATAGGTGTAAAAGGACAACCTGTTCTCTATTCCTCAGGGAATAGAGAAACAACAACAACAAAAAAAAATCCCCCCCCAAAAAAAAACAGGAAAAAAGAAATAAAAAAGATTTGAGCAGAAATAAATGAAATAGAAAATAAACAGACTATACAGAAAATAAATGAAAGCAAAAGTTGGTTCTTCAAAAGGATAAACAAGATTGACACACCATTAGTGAGACTAACTAAGAGAGAAAGGAACCATATAAATCAAATTCACAATGAATCAGGCAACCTTACAACAGACATAACAGAAATACAAAGCATCATTAGGGGATACTATGAGTGACTATATGCCAACAAAGTTGAAAACCTGGATGAGATGGACAAATTCCTTGACACATATAATCTACCAAGATTGACTCAGTAGGACATAGAATGACTGAATAGACCAGTAACAAGCAATGTGATTGAATCAGTAATAGATCACCCCCTGACAAAGAAAAGTTCAGGTCCTGATGGCTTCAATTCTCAATTTTACAAAACTTTTAAAGAAGAGATAACCCCTATTATATTCAAATTGTTCCTAGAGATCCAAAAGGAAAGAACTTTTCCAATTTATTCTATGAAGCCTCTATCATTCTAATTTCTCAAACGGATAAGGATATAACAAAAAAGGAAAACTACAGATTTATATCTCTGATGAATATACATGAAAAAATTGTCAAGGAGGTATTTGCTGACTGTATTCGACAGTATATAAAAAGGTTATTCATCACGACCAGGTAGACTTTATTCCAGAAAGCAAGGGTGATTCAACATACACAAAACCATAAATGTAATACACCTTATGAACTGAAAGAAAGATAAAAACCATGTGATTATTTCAATCAATGCAGAAAAAGCATTTGACAAAATATGTTCCTTCATGATTAAGACTCTCAGTTAAATTGGCATGGAAGGATCATTTCTCAGCATAATAAAATCATCTATGAAAAATCTATAGCTAACATTATACTGAATGGGGGAAACGCTGAAAGCTTTTCCTCTAAAACCTGGTAGCTGCCCACTTTCTCTGTTCCTATTCATTATAGTACTGGAAGTCCTAGCCAATGCAATCAGATAAGAGAATGAAATAAAAGGCATTCCAATAGGGAAAGAAGAGCTGAAATGATCTCTGTTTGCAGATGACATGATGTACACATAGAAGACCCAACAGTATCCATGAAAAGACCTTTTGAAATAATAAATGTGTACAGTAAAGTGGCAGTATACAAAATTAACTTATAAAAATCTAAGCATTTCTATATACAAACAATAAACAGACAGACAAAGAACTGAAGAAAGCAATCCTATTTACAATAGCTACAAGAAGTATAAGATACCTAGGAATAAATCTTACCAAGGAAATCAAAGACCTCAATAAGGAAAACTATGAAAACCTTAAAATGGAAATAGAAAAGGACACTAAGAAATGGAATGACATTCCATGTTTCTAGATTGGCAGAATTAATATAATCAAAATGGCAATCCTACGTGAATTAATCTACATATTTAATGCAATTCATATCAAATTTTAAGAGACTTTCTTCACAGATCTAGAAAAGACAATCATAGAATTTGTCTGAAATCATCAAAGACCTGTATTGCCAAAGCCATCCTGCACAAGAAGAGTGGAGTGGGTGGCATCTCACTTCCTGATCCCAAATATATTACAAAGCATATAGTCAAGCATAAGTATAGTCAAAACAACATGGAATTCGCACAAAAACAGGCATGACGACCAATGTAACAGCATAGAGACCCCAGAAATAAACCTCAAAACATATAGCCAATTGAACTTTGGCAAAGGGTAATAGTCAATACAGTGGGAAGAGAAAAACCTCTTTAGCAAGTAATGTTGTAAAAACTGGATATTCATCTGCACAATGATGATTCTGAATCCCTGTCACTATTAACAAAAATCAACTCAAAGTGGATCAAAGATCTAAATCTAAGTCCGCAAACTATAAAACTACTGGTGAAAAACATTGGGGAAACTCTTCAAGACATTGGGGTAGGCAAAGACTTTTTAAGCAAGACCCCCAACGCATGGGCAATAATCCCCAAAATAGATAGGTGGTATTACATCAGATTAGGAAGTTTCTGCACAGCAAAGGACACAATAAATAGTGTGAATTATACAGCCCTCACAATGGTAGAGAATTTTTGTTAACTGTGCCTCAGATAAGGGACAGATAACCAGAATATACAGGGAACTCAAGCAGTTTACCCAGAAGAAAATGATTAAGCCAATTAAAAGACAGGTAAATGAGCTGAATAAACAATTCTCTACAGAAGACATACGAACAGCCAAAGAGCATGTAAAAAAAGGCTCAACATCCCTCACCATAAGGGAGATCCAGATCAAAATCACAATGAAATACCACCTAACCCAACCCAGAGTGGCAAAGATTAAAAAACAGAAAATGATAAGTGCCGACGGAGATGTGGTAAAAGGGGGAATACTCCTACATTGTTGGTGGGAATGTAAATTGGTCCAGCCACTGTGGAGAACAATATTGAGGTTCCTCAAAGACCTTCAAATATAACTACCATATGATCCAGCAATTCCACTCCTGGGTATCTACCCAAAGGACAGGGAATGCTTAGTAGGAAGTGCACTTGCAAAGCTGTATTTAGTGCAGCATTATTCACAATTGATAAGACATGGAACCAACCCAAATGTCCACAAACAGATGAATGTATTGAAAAAGTGTGACACATATGCTTCATGGTGCTGGGACCATGCAGTTAACACAGGCTGAGTATGAAAGAACTGCCCCTCATGCCTAGAGCAAGGACTCGGCTGAGGAGAACTGTTTGCAAGGTCAACAGTTTTACGAGTTCTGGACCTCACGAATTGTGTTGCTGTACTGTCCTTCACTCAATTTCTCTGCCATGGGCCTTATTGCCATAACCCAGTACCCCATAAAGGCACCCCCAACCTTACTATAATTTTTACAATAATCCTGAAAGAATGCGGATCCACTAAGGCGGCAGCTGCGCAGGGCGGCGGCTGCAAACAGGAGTTACTCCCATTAGACTCACCCCACCTTTCCAGAAAATGTCAACAGAGAATGCTACATTCACTTCTCCTACTAGGGATTACATAGATAAGCATTAGGTTAAAGCTACTAATGGACAAAACGATCTCAGTAGCCGGGAGGGACCATGAGGTGCTGTTACCCCAAAGACCATAAGCCACCCTTACTCTCAGGACAAGGGCAAATTGCCATTCCCCAAGCCACAGTCATTAGCAGCATGTAGAGGGTCCCAAGTACACAGTAACCTTCAAGTCAGCTACTCACAAGACCACATTCCTTTCCTATGTAGACTCACCCTCTTAGCTGTAGACTACCCCAGAGATAACATAAGTATTTCACTTTAGTATATACTAACCTTGTCTTTACTAAACCAGACAGGATTTATTTCTAGTAATTGCTACCACCCTAGCCTGAAGCTAAAGTTCTCAAAAAGCTGACCTGAGGCCAATCTGGGATTAAAGTGATCAAGCTGGTCTGACTGAAGTGGTCAAGATTCCTGGGAGCCCTCTCAACCAAAGACCCTCCCTGGTAATCAAGATCAAAGAAGAGAATACACCCAAAAAATGGACTTCCTTGTTCTAAAAGTTATGACTGTTTATACCTAAACAAAACAGATGTCATGTTTTATGATTATTGTTCCTATACTTTAAATGCCTTACCTTTTAGAGCAAAATGTTTCACTTACTTCCCTTCACCCATCCCACTACTGTAAAAACTCCTTCTATAATAAATACGCATGACTTCTGGCCATCAGGGCTGCAGTCTAGAGTTTACTCTGGCTGCAGTCGGCTGAGAACATGCTAAAGGAGCGTGAGGTCTCAGTCTGATTCCTGTTCACCCGTGTCACCTTCCTGTGCACCCACCCTGGCTGGGGCACGGCTCCCGGCACCATAGAATGATATTCAGCTATAAAAAACCACAAGGGTCTGGAATCTGATAGAAAGTGGACGAATATGGAAGATTTGTTCCTGAGTGAAGTAAGTTATGATATGAAGGAGAGACATTATATGTCTTCACGTAACATATACCAACTGTCCACACTCTATGGTAGAGGCTGAAAGACTGGAGGATATAAAAGCATTGAATATTGTTATGGACACTAGAGACAAAGTGGAAGGAGAGTGTGGGAGGGGAAGAGTGTAGGAAAGGAAATTTGGGGAAAAATAGATAAGACATTTGTGGGACACAGATACGGTTTATTATCTGTTGATGATGTGTATAGTATTCTCAACTGGGCTGGAATGAGGTATATCATGCTGGTTAAAGTCTCTACAATCTAAATGATGTACAGTGATCAAATGTATAAATAATAATAATAATAATAATAATAATAATAATAATACAAGAAATGAAAATAAAATGGCAGGAGATGGAGATGCCTGAAAATGTTCTGTCCTATGTGAGGGAGAGAAAAATAAGCAAGAGGAAGATACAGAGGGAAGGAAGGCTATTTCTTTTTTCATTTGTTTGTTTGCTTGTTTGTTTTTAAGGTAGAAAAGGCAGAAAATAAAAGTATAGAAAGGGATTTTTGCCTACCTTACTTATGCCTGTGGTCTGCAAGTGGGGGGTGGAGCAGGCTGTGGGCTTCACAGCAGTGAAAATGGACCCAGGGAAGAGCAGAAGAGGCAGAGATGGAGATACCTGAAACTGTTCTGTCCTATGTGAGGGAAGGAGAGACAAATTAGCAAGAGAAAGACACAGGGGGAACAAAAACCATTTTTTTAAAAAATAAAAGTTAGAAAAGACAGAAAATAACATGGTAGAGATTTTTGCCTACATTATTAATGTCTATGGTCTGGAAGTGGAAG
Organism: Tupaia tana; assembly: GCA_026018925.1. Taxonomy (NCBI): domain Eukaryota; kingdom Metazoa; phylum Chordata; class Mammalia; order Scandentia; family Tupaiidae; genus Tupaia; species Tupaia tana. Next base: position 96,499,669 of record JAKSZU010000009.1, read on the forward strand.
GGCAGGCTGGGGGCTTCACAGCAGTGAAGGTGGACCCAGGGAAGGGCAGAAGAGGCAGAGATGGAGATGCCTGAAACTGTTCTGTCCTTACTAATGCCTATGATCTGGAAGTGGGGGGACACAGGCTGGGGGCTTCACAGCAGTGGAGGTGGACCCAGGGAAGGGCAGTAGAGGATGTTGGCTTTCTTGAGATATACCGTAGTTCCTTAGTTTTCTAGTCATATCTTCAGAAATGACATTCCAGTCAAAGACCTGGAAATAACCAGTATTTCAAATATCTGGTACAAGGAACTAGATATTATTAAACTTATGAAAATACCGTTATGCCACAAAATAAGAATACCCACAAATATTTCCTAATTCCAGAGAAGTCAGGAAGAAAACTTTGTGTTTCAATTTAAAAAAAATAAATCAGCAAATTGCTGAACCTATCAGCATCTCAAAAGAAGATAAAAAATTCTTAAATCTGGAAAATAAAACATAGGAGAAAGTAATGTTTAAATCAATAGTCATAAAATTTATTTCTGCTGTACAGTCTCATGTAATTAACCTGTCTTCTGTTAAATTTACAGTTACTGGAGTCCGATCTTTCCATTTAAATTCTGGAAGTTAATATTGAACATTATTATGGATCTTGTCCCTACCATTAAGTTGGCCGTTTTCTTGGTTGTTGTTTGTTCTTTTATTTCTGGGTGTCTTTCTTTTGTTTTCCTGGTATAGCACACCCTTCAGAACTTGAAGAGCTGGTTTGGTGTTAGTAAATTCTTTTAAGTTTTGTTTATCTGAGAATGTTTTTACCTTTTCTTCCCATATAAAGGAAAATCTTGCCAGGTATAGTATTCTTGGATGAAATTGTTTCTCACTTAACACTTTGAATACATTTCCCATTCTTTCCTTGCTTGCATTGTTTTTGATGAGAGGTTCTGTGCTAGCCTGATGGGATAACCTTTGTACATGACTTGACGTTTCTCTCTTGCCAATTTTAGTATCTTGTCTTTATGATTTTGACCAAACTGGCTATCATGTGCCTTGGAGAAGATCTTCTTGGGTTGATTCTATTTGGGATCCTTTGCATTTCTTGGGAGTGGGTAATTGAATGCCTCTCTAGGTTTAGAAAGTTTTCTTCCAGGATTTCATAGACTAGATTATCAATTCCCTTATTAATTTCTTCACCTTCTGGTATACAGATTATCCTGATGTTTGGGTGTTTAATTGTATTTAGTATTTCTTGTAAATGATTATTTTTTGGGTTATTTTCTCAGTCTTTTTGGTGATTTTTTTAAAGGTCAGAGTTTTTATATTTGACTTTCTGCATTATCTAATCTACATTTTTTTCTTTGCAATTAACTTTTATTTTTATTTACAACAGAATTGGTGGCTTTATTCCTCCATCTTTAGGGGTACTTGGATGGAAAGTCCACAGTGAAGTTTAACTCATTCTGCCCCAGCCACAGCTCTGGAAGCTCATTGGCTCGGTCCAGTCCCAGTTCCACCACCAGCGGCATCAGCACCTCCTCATCCACTAGGTCCGAATTGATGATATCAGGGCTCTGGGCACTGGCAGGAGGAGAGAGGGACCCTGCCCCTCCTGCCTGAGCCCCAAAGCCCCAGTTTTTCAGTGGCCCTGCCTCCCCAGGTTGGCCTGGAGTGGTGGCAGCCATCCCATGATACTGGCTATTAAGTTTCTGCAGCTGCATGCTGGCCAGCAAGTGAGGGTCAGGGTGCAGGTTGAAGGATGGGGCTTTACTTGGAGGGGTGGCAGTAGGAGAGCCTATTGGAGATGGAGATCCTGAGGAACTAGTGGGAGCCCCACTGGCCTTGGTTCCATTTGCGGCTACCCCAAGGTAGTGCAGAATGGCCACTGCTTTGCGATCTTTCATGCCCAGGTTAGAGTAAGCCAGCGAGCTCAGCTCTTGGTTAACATCCTCCTTCACAGGTGAGGTGCCACCTTTGACATCAAATGCAGGCCTTGACATAGTTGGCATTTCAGAGCCTTGGCAGAAGGTGGATAAATCGGTGGGAGGCCGTGCTGCCAGCTGGAGTTGTGATGCCAAGGTCACAGCACTAGAAAGTGGTGGAGCTGGGATTCGCAGCCAGGTCTGCCTCCAAGTCCGGCCCTCCTCCAGGCAAGGGGTCTGCCTCTAATCTACTTTTAATACATTCAAGGGAGGTTTTGATTTCCTGTGTTACACCCTTCATCTCTAACAGTTTGGTTTGATTCTTTTTTATGATGTGTATTTCTTCTTTCAAAACATGGAAGAACTTCCTCATCACCTGAAACTCATTGTCCCATTTCTCTTACATCTTCTGGAGTTCATTGTCTCTCTCTTCTTGTATCTCTGTTATTGAGTCACTATGAATATTCTGAAATCTTCATCTGACATAATCACGAGTTCCATTGAACTTGTCTGTGGATGGTAAGGATTATTCCTTTCCCTTAGCAGAGAGATATTTCCTTGGTTTCTCATGTTTCTTGTGCTTTTGCTTTAGTTTCTGGTCATCTGATGGATTATAAATTTCTTCTTATTTTCTTGGTGTTAAATATGAGCGTTCAGAGGCATGCAGGAGGAGGTGAACTGCGATTTCTCTGCAGTTCTACTTCCCTGACACTCACCAAGCAACCAAGCAACCTGCAAAACTGTACTTTTGTTGATGGAACTGCATATTACAAAGGCCTCCTGGTTTCTGGAGAACAGGTGCACCTGGGCTGAGCTGCAGGGTTTCTTTATTTCTTTTTTAATTTTTAAGAGGTTTTTGCTATAGGGTGCATGCACTTTCCAGAAAGACAGAGAGAGACAGAAAGTGAGAAATCATCCCCCACAGGGGATGGTCACACTGCAATCCCTTCTCCTCTATTCTCCTCTTGGGATCTTGGGCATGCACACATATGCGCCTGGCATGAGTTTAAGCCACTGGATCTGGGACTTGAACCACGGTCGACTACATGGGAGTCCAGCTACATAGACATTATGCCAACTGCTGGTCCCAAGCTGCGGGGTTTCAACTGATAGTTCACAGGCATGCAGGAGATGAACTGTGCTCTCTTTGCAGCTCTGTCCTTCTACCTGCTGCTCACTCTGCAGTCTCTCTTCTCTGATTCTTAATCATCTGGTAGTGTATTCACATTTGGCTAATTTTTATATTTACATGTTTTAATACATTCAATTACATTATTTAGCTTACAAGGTGATCATTTCAATATATGAACATTTCTCCCCGGTCGAGTTGATCAAAATATAACAACAATACCTCTCTGTCTCAACAATGATATCTCCGTATCCCTCCTCCAAATATTCTTCCCCAGGCCCCACTCCTCCACACACCCCACATCTGGCATTCACATCCACCTCTTGTGTTTGTACATCCTTTAGCCCATCAGTTTCAGTTATAGAGTGTGGACATTTGGTATATATTATGTGGGGACATACAGTGTCTCTCCTTCATAGCCTGGCTTGCTTCACTCAGTAGTAAATCTTCCATATTCTTCCACTTTCTGTCAAAAGTCAGGGTTTTGTTGTTCTTAATGGCTGAATAGTATTCCATAGAGTATATGTGCCACAGTTTTTCAATCCACTCATCCGTACGGGGGCATTTGGGTTGGTTCCATGTCTTAGCAATCGTGAAAAGTGCCGCAATAAACATCGATGTGAAAGCACTTTTCCAATGAGAAATTCTTCTGTCCTTTGGGTAGATGCCAAGAAATGGGATTGCTGGATCATATAGCAGTTCTATTTGTAGATTTTTGAGGAATCTCCAAATTGTTCTCCACAGTGGTTGGACTAATTTGCATTCCCACCAGCAGTGTAAGAGAGTTCCCCTTTCACCACACCCCCACCAACACTTATCATTTTTTGTTTTTTAATCTTAGCCATTCTGACTGGGGTTAGGTGGTATCTCATTGTTGTTTTGATCTGCATTTCCCTGACGATGAGGGATGTTGAGCATTTTTTCATATGCCTACTGGCTATTCATATGTCATCTTTAATGAATGTTCTTTCCAACTCCTTCTCCCATCTTTTAATAGGATTCATCATCTTTTTTCCAAACAGCTTCTTTAGTTCCTTATATATTCTGGTTATCAATCCCTTATCTGATGCATAGTTTACAAAAATATTTTCCCATTCTGAGGGCCATCAATTCAAACTAATTACTGTGTCTTTTGCCATGAAGAAACTTCTTAGTCTGATGTAATCCCACTTGTCTATTTTGGGGATTATCGACTGTGCTTTGGGGGTCTTATGTAAAAATTCTTTCCCTACCCCAATGTCTCCCAGAGTTTCCCCAGTGTTTTCTAGAAGCAGTTTAATAGTTAGGGGTCTAAGACTTAGATCCTTGACCCACCTTAACTTTATTTTTGTCAAAGGTGACAGGTATGGGTTCACATTCATCTTTCTACAGGTGGTAATCCAGTTTTTCCAGCACTATTTGCTGAAGAGGTTTTCCTTTTCCCACTGTATTGACTGGTACCCCTTGTCAAAAATCAGTACACTGAATGATTGGGAATTTATTCTTGTGGACTCAATTCTGTTCCATTGGTCCACATGTCTGTTCCTGTGCCAATACCATGCTGTTTTTTTTTTTTTTTTTTGGAGAGGTATTTTTTGGCTATAGGGCGCGTGCACTCGCCAGACAGACACAGAGAGACAGAGAGACAGAAAGCAGGAAATCACCCCCCGGGGGGATGGCCACGCCGCAATCCCTTCTCCTCCATTCTCCTCTCGGGATCTTGGGCACGCACGCACACGCGCCCGGCGTGAGTTTAAGCCACCAGGTCCGGGACGCGAACCACGGTCAACTACATGGGAGTCCAGCGACATAGCCATTACGCTAACTGCTGGTCCCAATACTATGCTGTTTTGATTACCACAGCTTTGTAGTATATTTTTGGGTCAGGGAGTGAGATGCTGCCCACTCCACTCTTCTTTTGTAGAATTGCTTTGGCAATGCGGGGTCTTTTATTATTCCAGACGAATTTTATGATTGTCTTTTCTAAATCTGTAAAGAATGTATCTGGTACTTTGATTGGCATTGCATTAAATAGGTAGATTAATTTGGGTAGAATTGCCATTTTGGTTATATTAATTCTTCCAATCCAGGAACATGAGATGTCCTTCCACTTTTTTGTGTCATTTTCAATTTCTTTTTTTAGCTTCACATAGTTTTCCTTGTGGAGGTCTTTAACTTCTTTGGTTAGATTTATCCCTAAGTATCTTATACTTTTAGTGGAATAACTTTTTTCAGTTCTATCTCCGTCTGCCGGTTGTTTGTATATACAAATGCTATAGACTTCTGGATATTAATTTTGTATCCTGCAACTTTACTGAATTCGTGCATTACTTCCAGAAATTTCTTCATGGAAATCATTGGGTCTTCTATGTACACAATCATGTCATCTGCGAATAGAGAGAGTTTCACTTCTTGTTTTCCTATTTGGATGCCTTTAATTTTTTCCCCTTTTTTCTGATTGCGTTGGCGAGGACTTCCAGTACTATATTGAAAAGAAGTGGAGAAAGTGGGCATCCTTGTCTTGTACCCGTTTTTAGTGGGAAAGCTTTCAGCATTTCTCCATTCAGGATGATGTTCGCGATGGGTTTTTCATAGATAGCTTTTATTGTGTTGAGAAATGACCCTTGTATGCCAATTTTGCTGAGCGTCTTGATCATAAAGGGATGTTGTATCTTATCAAATGCTTTTTCTGCATCAATCGATATGACCATATGTTTTTTCTCTTTTTTCCTATTAATATGGTGTATTACATTTATGGTTTTGCGTATGTTGAACCAACCTTGCATTCCTGGAATAAAGCCTACCTGATCATGGTGTATAATCTTTTTTATAAGTTGTTGGATATGGTTTGCTAGTATCTTGTTGAGAATCTTTGCATCTATATTCATCAGAGATATGGGTCTATAGTTTTCCTTCCTTGTCCTGTCCTTATCTGTTTTGAGGATAAGGGTGATAGAGGCTTCATAGAATGAATTAGGGAGAGATTCACCCTTTTGGATCTTTAGAAATAACTTGAGCAGAATGGGAGTTAAGTCTTCTTTGAAAGTTTTATAGAACTCAGAGATGAGGCCATCAGGGCCAGGGCTTTTCTTTATTGGAAGGCTATTTATAACTGATTCAATCTCCTGACTTGTTATGGGCCTATTTAGACTTTCTATACCCTCCTGGCTCAATCTTGGTAGATTATACGTGTCCAGGAATTTGTCCATCTCATCCAGATTGTCTTGTTTCTTGGCATATAGTTGTTCATAATATCCTCTAATTATGTTCTGTATTTCTGCTTTGTCTTTTGTTATATTTCCTGCTTCATTGCAGATTTGATTCACCTGGTTCCTTTCTCTCTTCTTCTTAATAAGTCTCACTAGTGGTGTATCGATTTTGTTATCTTTTCAAAGAACCAGATTTTGCTTTCATTTATTTTCTGTATAGTTCGCTTATTTTCTATTTCATTTATTTCTGCTCGGATCTTTATTATTTCCTTTCTCCTGGAGTTTTTTGGGTTATTTTGCTGTTGCTTATCCAATTCTCTGAGGCATGATGTTAAGTGATCCATTTGCCTTCTTTCCGTCTTCCTCTTATGAGCACTAATTGCTATAAACTTCCCTCTTATGACTGCTTTAGCAGTGTCCCGAAGATTATGGAAACTCATGTCCTCATTGTCATTAGCTTCCATGAATCTTTTAATTTCGGACTTTATTTCATCAGTAGTTGTGGAGTCATTCAGTAATACATTATTTAGTTTCCATGTATATGAGTATTTTTGAGGATTTCTCTTGAAATTAAACTCAAGTTTAATTCCATCATGGTCAGAGAAGATGCTGGGAATAGTTTCTATGCCTTTGAATCTGTAGAGTCTTGCTTTGTGCCCTATGATGTGGTCAATTTTCGAAAAGGTTCCATGTGAGGGTGAGAAAAAAGAGTATCTCATAGTTTTTGGATGGAAAGTTCTACAGATGTCTGTTAAGTCCATTTCATTTATGGTATCATTCAGATCCTTTATCTCTTTATCTATTTTTTGTCTTGATGATCTGTCCCAAGGGGATAATGCAGTGTTAAGGTCTCCAACAATTAGTGTATTGCAGTCTATCTCCCCTTTTAGATCTAACAGTCTTTCCTTCACATATTTGGGGGCTCCTGTGTTGGATGCATAGATATTTATAAGAGTTATATATTCTTGATCTATTGATCCTTTTACTACAATACAGTGCCCTTCTTTGTCTCTTCGAACAATTTTTGTTTTAAAGCCTATTTTGTCAGAAATTAGTACTGCAACTCCAGCTCTTTTTTGGTTGCATGGAAAACCTTTTTCCAACCCTTCACTTTCAGTCTATGTATGTCTTTATCGATGAGGTGGGTTTCGTGTAGGCAACAGATAGAGGGTCTCTGTTTTTTTATCCATTCAGCCAGTCTGTGTCTCTTGATTGGGGAATTTAATCCGTTCACATTCAGTGTTATTATCGGTGTAACTGGATCTCTCCTGACGTTTAAGGTGGCCATTGTCACAGCAGCCTTTTATTCCTTTGTTTCTGTCTGTTAGCTCTTTAGTTTTCCTGGAACAGTACTTTCTTCAGGGTTTCTTGAAGAGCTGGTTTGGTGCTGGCAAATTCTTTCAGGTCTTGTTTGTCTGAGAAGATTTTAATCTTCCTTTCTCATATGAAGGATAATCTTGCAGGATACAATAATCTTGGTTGAAATTGTTTCTCTCTTAGCACTTTCAATACATCATCCCATTCTTTCCTTGCTTGCATTGTTTCCATTGAGAGGTCCAGAGTTAGCCTAATGGGATAAACTTTGTATGTCACTTCCCGTTTCTCTCTTGCCAGTTTTAGTATCATGTCTTTATATGTGGTCTTGGTTAGTCTGGCTACGATGTGCCTTGGGGAAGATCTTCTGGAATTGATTCTAACTGGGGTCCTTTGTATTTCTTGGGTCTTGATGCTTGACTCTCTAGACTTGGGAAATTTTCTTCCAGGATTTCATGGAATAGATTTTCCATGCTGTTATTAGTTTCTTCACCTTCTGGGATGCCAATTATTCTGATGTTTTGACGTCTTACGGAATCTAGTATTTCTCGTATATTATCCTCGTTTTTTTTTTTGTTATTTTCTCTATCTTTTTGGTGGTTCTTTCTAGGTCAGAGGTTTTATCTTCTACGTCAGAGATTTGATCTTCAGCATGGTCTAATCAACTTTTAATACTTTCAAGGGAGTTTTTGATTTCTTCTATTCCAGACTTTATCTCTAATAGCTCCATCTGGTTCTTTCTCAGAGTGTCCATTTCTTCTTTCATATCTTGGAATGACTTCCTCATCTCTTGGAGTTCATTGTCTCTTTTCTGTTCCAACTCAAAGAATTTGTTCACCATAAATGTTCGAAATTCTTTGTCTGACATTTTGGTAACATCGTCCATTAGCATGAAAGATGGAGTGGAGTTACTCTGTACTTTTGATGGAGATGTATTTCCTTGTTTATTCATACCTGAGGCTCTTATTCTACTTCTAGCCATTAGAATATGTATTCACTTTGAATACCTCTTGTGGGAAGGTTACTCAGACTAGGAGTAAGTGACTTTCCCTTTTGCTGCCAATTAATGATTGCCGAATTCTCTCCTCTGTTGTTTTTACCAATGTGGTATCAAGAGAGGTACTCTATTGAGGTGTCTGAAAAGCAATATCTCCTTTTTTTTTTTCAGGTGGATCAGAACAAGGGAAGATCCCAGAGAATGTTATGTTTTTAGGGGATGTCAGATATCTAATTATAGAGCTGTCTAGTCCTTCTGGCAGGATGGAAGATGAAGAGGAGAGGGTATTAGGTGAAACAACACAAGAAAAAAAAAACACAGAGAAATAAAGAAAAAAGTCGTGTGGCGTGCATTAGCGCTCCGTGTGATTTTGCCTGAGGCCTGCTGCTGGCTCTGTGGCCTGCTGCTGGGGACAGGACAGGCTGTGGGAGGAGGAAGAGCAGGAAATTAACAAGAGAATAAAGAAGCTTATAATCCAAAGCAGAAAGTAACGTTGACCTACCTACAGGGTGGGCTCTTGGGCTGAGGGTCTGCAGGTGAGGTTAGTGGGCAGCGATGGATGTCCCTGCCTTAGGATCACTGGCTGGCCTGAGGCCTGCCGCTGGCTCTGTCCACATTTGGCTAATATTTTTGGGAATTTCTGCAACTGTAAGCTCGTGGGCTTCCCTATAGTGTGAGGTACTTATGTGTCAATTTCTCTGCTGTACTGTGTGTTTTGCAACATGAAATCTATGGAAAGAGATTTTAGTTCAGATTTATGAAGAGTAATTTCTCTCTTTGTACAGCTCTGAACTAGCAAAATTCAGAGGTTTGGCTACCATGCACGTAAACCTATCTGTATACTCTCTGGGTAGAAACTGAGCAACAAAATGAGAAAGTAAGGTAGGAGGAAGAGAGAATACAAACATAAAAAAGAAAAAAAAATGTAAAAAAAAAACCCCACAAGAGACAAAAAAAAAATAAACTCCATGTGGTGTGTGAAATGAGCAGAGCACCTCAGATGTGATGTCTCCCTACAATGTCCCTGTCCTTTCTAGCTATGAGCCAGGGAGATGAGTTGGGAGGGGGGGGTTGCAACTCGGGGCTGCTCAGCCCTCACATTGGTACTAGAAATGAGCAGAGCACCTCAGATGTGATGTCTCCCTGTGATGCCTCTGTCCTGTGTAGGGAAAGGAGAGTAAAACTGGAGGTTGGCTTTCTCACTTTCCCAGTTCCCTCTCTCTCAGTCTCTCTCTGGTGAACACATGTGCCCTATCGCAAATTAAAATAATGGTGATGATAAATAAAAGTAAATAAATTTTAAAAAGAGAATGTGTTATATACACACAATATGATATTATTCAGTATCTAAAAAGAAGGTAATCCTGTTATTTGAGGCAACATTGATGACCCAGGAGAACACAAATCTAAGTAAAATAAGCCAGTCATAGGATGAATACTGCATGACTCCACTTATATGAGGCACCTAATATAGTCAATCTCATAGAAACAGAGAAATAAAACAGTGGTAACCAGGGACTGATGGATGGGAAAAAGAGAGTTGTTCAATTGGCATAAAATTTCTGTTATGCAAGGTCAAGTAGTTCTAAAGATCTACTCTATAGTATAGTGCCTACAGCAAACAATACCATTTTGTGGACTTAAAATTTTACTAAGAGGAGCTACAAAGAAAATAAGATATTTAGGAATAAATTTAACCAAGGAGGTAAACCATCTCTATAATAAAAGCTATTTTAAAAATTGATGAAAGAAATTGAAGAAGATACAAACATGCACACAAAAATGGGAAGACATTCCATGTTCCTCAATTAGGAGTATCAATATTGTTAAAATGTCCATATTACCAAAAATGACCTAGAGTGTCAACCTTTCAAAATATCAATGACACTATTCATACTAATAGAAAAAATTTATAAAATTTGTATATGGAATTACAAAAGACCCCAAATAGTCAAGGCAATCCTGAGAGAGAGAAAAAAATAGAGCTGGAGGCATCACACTAATATATTACAGAATATACTATAAAGCTATAGTAACTAAACGATCATTGTACTGGGAAAAATAAACAAACAAGTAAACAAACAAACAAACAAAAAGACATCTAGACCAATGAAACAAAACAGAGAACCCAGGAATAAATCCATATGTATCTAGCCAGCTAACAAAGATGCTAAGAACATCCACTAGAGAAAAGACAATCTCTTCAATAAATGATTCTGGCAAAACTAGACATCTATTTGTGGAAGAATAAAATGAGACTCTTGTCTCTCACCATATACAAAACTAACTCAAAATGGATTAAGGACTTAAAGATAAAACCTAAAACTGAAAATACTGGAAGAGACAAAGAAGACATTAGTCTGGGCAAAGTTTCTAAATAAAATATCAAATGCACAGGCAACAAAAGCAGAAATGGGCAAATGGGATTATGTCAAACTAAAAAGCTTCTGTACATCAAAGAATCAATAAACAGAGTGAAAAGACAACCCACAGGGTAGGAGAAAATATTGGAGGACTATACATCAACAAAGGATTAACAACCAGAATATACAAGAAACTTTAAAAATGCAGAAGCAATCATTCAATCTATCAATAAGAAATGACCTGAATAAACAGTTCTCAAAAGAAGATATACAGGACTGGCACCATGGCCTGGTGGTTAAAAGAGTCAAATTGCACATAGTCAGTGATTTTAATCTCAGTCCCAGCATATTAGAAAACATCCCAGTGACCAGCATATGGCATAATGGTTACATTATTGGACTCCCACATAGTCGACTGCAGTTCAAGTCTCAGTGGCTTGTAACTCATGCCAGGTGTGTGTGCCCAAAATCCTGAGAGGAGAATGGAGGAGAAGAGATTGCAGTGTGGCCATAACCCACCCCCCTGCAGGGGGGTGTGATTTCTTGCTTTCTGTCTCCCCAGAAAGTGCACGTGGAAAAAAAAGAAAGAAAAAGAAAAAGAAAACATGCCAGACCCAGACCCATGTGCTGGCATGCTCAATCCCAACAGGATATAGAAATGGAAGAGAAAGGATTGTGGCATGACCATGACCCATTCAGGGATGCTATCTCCCTCTCTCTGTCTCTCTCAAGCACATGTGCCCTCTGGGGGCAGGGACAACATTCAAATGGCCATTTAGCGTATGAAAAAAATTTCAACACCGGTAATCATTAGGAAAATGTAATCAAACCACAATGAAGTATCATCTCACTCCAATTATTACAGAATGACTGCTATCAAAAAGAAAAAAAATAGCAACTACTGGTGAGGATGCACAGAAAGAACTCTTACACTGGTAGTATAAATGTAAGTTAGTACAGTCATTAAGAAAAACAGTATGAAGGTTTCTCAAAAAATTAAAAATAGAACTGCCATGTAATCCAGTAATCCCACTACTAGGCATATATTCAAAGGAAAGAAATCAGTATATTATAAAATATCTACATCCCAATACTTATTGCAGCACTATTCACAGTAGCTAAGATATGAAATCACCTAAGTGTCCATCAAGAAACAAATGGAGGGACCAGCAGTTAGAGTATGGCTATGTCGTTGGACTCCCATGTAGTCGACCATGGTTCGAGTCCCGGACCTGGTGGCTTAAACTCACGCTGGGCATGTGTGCGTGTGTGCCCAAGATCCCAAGAGGAGAATGGAGAAGAAGGGATTGCGGCATGGCCATCCTCCCTGGGGGCTGATTTCTCGCTTTCTGTCTCTTTGTCTTTCTGGTGAGCACACGCGCCCGATAGCAAAAACCTCTCCAAAAAAAAAAAAAAGAAAGAAAAAGAAAAGGAAAAGAAGAAGAAAGAAATGGATAAAGAAAATGTATGTATCTATATATACAATGGAATATATCCAGCCTTTAAAAAGAATAAAATCCTATAATTTGAGGTAAAATGGGTAAGCCTGGAGGACATTATAATTAAAATAAGTCAGGTATAAAAATAAATTTTATATATTCTCACTCACATGTGGAATTTGAAGGGGAAATGACTTTATAAAAGTAGAGTTGGGGCCAGCAGGTGGCATGGTGGTTAGGGTGTTGGAGTTCCCACATGGCTGACCATGGTTCGAGTCCTGGACCTAGTGGCTTTCTCGCTCTCTCTCTCTCTCTCTGTCTTTGACAAAATTCATGTGAAAAATAGTAATAACAATAAATAAAAAAAATAATTCTTTAGAAAAACGTAGAGTTGAAGAAGGACTACCAGAAACTAGGAAGGATAAACAGAAGGGGATATAGAGGGATGTTGATTAACAGAAAAAAAAAAAGATATAAAAGAGAAACAATTTCTAGTTATAAAATACAGTAGGATGAATATAGTTAACAATAATTGACTGTACATCTCAGTAACAGAAAGCAATTGGTGTTATTATATTACACAAAGTAATGACAAATGGCTGAGATGCTGAATATGCTACCCAAGATTTAAGCAGTATACATGTATTTCTGTGCTGAAAAATCACACTGTACTCCACAAACATGAACAACTATTGTGTCAATAAAAAAGAATATTTTAAAAAGTATAAAAATGTGTTAAGAGTATAGATCTCATGCCACATGGATTTATCACAAAAACAGGGGTACTCAAGGAAACTTTTGAAGGTGATGGATATAGTGATGATTTTATGGTGTATATATATTCCAAACTCATCAAATTGAATAAATTAAATATGTGCATATTTTGTATAGTGATTATATCTCAATAAAGCTATTTAAAATTAAAATGGTTAATTATGTAATATAAAATATAGATAATGTTAAAAGTAAACCCTAAGGACCAGCAGTTGGTGTAATAGCTATGTCACTGGACTCCCATGTAGTTGATGACGGTTCAAGTCCCGGATCCGATGGCTTAAACTCACACAGGGAGCGTGTGCGTGCGTGCCCAAGATGCCAAGAGGAAAATGGAGGAGAAGGGATTGTGTCATGGCCCTCCCCTCCTCTCTGTCTCTCTCTGTCTTTCTGGCAAGCAAACTCACCCTATAGTAAAAGAAAACAAAACAAAGCAAAGAAACTCTCCAAAAAAAAAAAAAGGAAACCCTAAAGGCAACTTATATAGGCCATCTGTAATGGCAAATTGATATTTGGTTCTGTCTCCCTCTAAGCAAACAAACAAAAAGGTTCAAAATAAGCAAACAAAAAAGGCCTCAGGGATCAGCAGATGGTGTAATGGATGCATCGTTTGACTCCCATGTAGTCAACCACGGTTCAAGTCCCAGGCCCAACAGCTTAAAACTCATGCTGGGCATGTGTGCATGGCCAAAATCCCAAGAGGAGAATGGAGAAGAGTTAGCGGCATGGCCATCCACCCTGGGGTTGATTTCTCAATTTCTGTCTCTCTTTCTCTGTCTCTCCACTCTCCTGCAAGTGCACGTGTCCTATAGCAAAAATTCCTGTAAAAAAAAAAAAGAAAGAGAAAGAAAGAAAGAAGAAAGAAAGAAAGAAAGAGAAAAAGAAAAAGTATAAGAAAAAGAAAAAGAAAAAGAAAAAGAAAAAGAAAAAGGAAGAAGAAAGAAGAAAGAAGAAAAAAAAAGCCTTTTAACTCTATTTGGTTAGTAATCCACAGTTGCCTCCAGAACACTCATAAAACAACATTGGCCTAGGATTCTTTTGAGTTTAGCCCTTTGTTTTGCTCTTGGGGATTTTGCTTGCTTCTTTTTGAGAACAGCAATATATTTGAAAGAATATTTATTACTTTTTATCCAGTATTTCTAAGTGTTTTATAGGAGAAAGTTATTATCTGAATATTTTACATACAATATCGCCAGGAATGTAAAGTGCAGTCCCCTTTCTAAATTCTGATAACTCCTAGATTCCTATCTCCTTCCCTGACCTCACCTCTGAGTTCCTGACTCACATCTAAGAGACATCTTATGTGTCCTGTTTCACATTTTCACTTGAATGTCTAATAGGCATCTAAACTGTACTAGGTTCAAAACAGAATTTTTTTCATGTGTGAAATTTGGCTTCTTTAGGTGCGAGGCTACAGAGTTAAGGCCCATTAGTCTTTTTTAAATGATTTCTTATTTATATTTAATTATTGCACATCTATATAGTGTACAATCTGGTTTCTCAAAGTATACATTGAGTGCATGGTAATCAAATAAAAATATTACTATATATCATTTTCAATAGAGAACTTTACATTCTTGTGCCTGTTAAATGCTTTTTTCCCCTGAGTCCCTCCCTCCTACTTCCTACTATTCACTTCCTCGTATACAGTCTGTGGTGCCTACATTTGCCCTCCCTACTATTATGTCTTCAAATCTTTCAGTTTCTGTCATACAGTGCAGATATTTGGCACATACTTAGAGGGAATATATAATGTTTCTCTTTCATTGTATGGCTTGTTTGACTTAGCATTAAATATTCTATATTCATCCACTTTGTAGCAAATGATGGGTTCTCATTGTTCTTTATGGCTGAGCAGTATTCCATAGCGTATATGTGCCACATTTTTTCAATTCAGTCACCTATTCTTGGGCATTTAGGTTGAGTCCATGTTTTAACAATTATGAATAATGCTGTGATAAACATGTGTTGTGCCCCGGTCGTGAAATTCCCAAAAGACCACCAAAGAGCCAATTCCGATGCAAGTACACAAGGGTGGCTTTTATTCAGGTCTGAGCCAGGACTCCCAATCATCACCAACATAGCGGGTCAGAGTTGAGAGCCCCCGGTGTTAGTTGGGCTGGGTTTTTATTTGGCTGTTGGGAGAGGAGGTCGAGGGGTGCTGAGGAGTGCACTCAGGCAGCTATACATTGGCTGTAGATTTCAAGAAGCATAGTTGTCTTTTACTGATTGGCAAGAAAGTTACTTCAGGTCTCTGGTATTTCCTTTGTTTTTTTTATCATTGGCCAGCCCCGGTGGGGTGATGGTCTTATGACCTTCACCTACAAGATCGGCTTGCCTCCTTGAAATGGTGCTGATTCTCAGCAAGGTGGGTTTAACAAAATGGAGTCACCCTGTAAAAAAATGGAGTCACTCTGGTCCTTCATTTCCCCCTTTCCCAAATGCATAGTGGAGCCAATCATGGATCACTATTATTGAGCTCTATATGGTCTCAGTCAGGGATGGGCTGATTCTATGGTCTCTAGTTGCCGGGCACAGTTGCTCATGCACAAGAGGTCAGATGGTCTGGGCCAATGTTCATGGTATGCAGTCACCAGGTTCAATCATTTACAGAGAGACTGTGACACAGTGCTTTTCGAGACAATGCAAGCAGTTTACGGAAGCAGGACAGCACTTGGTTAGGTACTTATGGAATCAACAACATTTCTCAGAAAACAGAAACCATATTTTTTCTTTGAGTCCCCTCAAATATCTGTTAAGGAGAGTCACCTTGATAGTGCGACGCCTGGTATACTTGGGCTCTAGGTCCAGAGGCATCCAATATTTAAAGGCCTTTATCCTGTGGGAGACAAATTGGGTAAGAAACCTGAGTAAACTAGATCCAAAACTCAAAAGTAGAAGCATGGTGAATAGAGCACTCAATGGGAGCAATGGCCAAGGAGCCTACTGGTACCAGAGGCCACTCTAATCATCCCATAAGTCAGAAGCAGCCCATCCTTTTTCTGACCATCTGGTTGTGGAGCCGCTGAGCCACACTCTTGACAATGTCCAATTTGCAGTCAGCCTCTGGAGTGACTAGAACAGGGTTGCTGCTCTCTGGTCTCCGAAGCACCATCACAAAGGACCCTCTTGGCCCATCCTCATGGACCAAGACTCTGGCGAGTCAATGGAAGCAGTCCTCTTGGCTTTAGTGTGACAGACTCACAGGCTAACTTTACAATTATGTGAGGACCCATCTAGACTAGTTGCAGGGGCTCCTCTTTTCTAGTTGTTTTGCTGTATATAGCATTCAAAGATAGCACAACCAGCTCCAGAACACTAACTTGATCAATTCTTGTAACTCTTTCTTAGACTTTTGTAACACAACTCAAACATTCAACAACATGCTTCACATCCTCTAGTTTCTGTCCCCTTTTCCTCCCATTCTCATATAGCCATTCTACTTTCAGACAAAATCTCACTACACAAAATTTCTTCTATAAAAAACTTTTATTTTTAACCTTTTCTACTAGAAATACATTTTTACAATCATAACCTTTCTTTCAGTTTTTTTTTTATCTTATTTTCTTTGTTTTTATCTTCACACGTTTAATGCTAAAAAATTGTCTTAATCTAACAGACAAGTTCAATTACAAACATTTACTTCATTTACATTTATCTAAGTTTTCTCTAATTTTTGTTTCAAGTTATTTATAGAAACAAAGCTATTCATCTAAGGTTTTTTTTTTTTCTTTAAAGAAAAGTAAAACCAGGCTAGTATTACATTAGCTAGTCTCATCTCATCTAGAGACTGAACTATTAAATATCATAGATTTTTCCAATGTTCTCTAAGATTTTCTTCTGTAATTTGATTCTCAAGAGAGCCTTGCCTGAGGGTTCTAGGATTTACCTGTGCATGAGCAACACACCTGGAGACAACACCATTGATAAGGCTATCCAGACCAGGCACAAAGCCTTTCCCTCAACCAGCCTAGCAAGTTTTGCTTTTTCTCAGGTGGGTAATCTGGTATACCTGATCTATTATGACTTACCCAAGGGCCTTGGGGACTATAGGCCTGCCATATGGTAACAGCAATCATCCTTCTGGTCCTCCAGTAGCCCACTGCCTGTGGGCACATTTGTTTTTCTCCTCCTCCTCCTCTTGAGTTTAGGACGGTGAGGACAGAATCCAGGGCAGAGTTTGGGGTGGCTACAAGAACTTTTAGTTGTTGATGAAGATGCCTCCCCTTTGACTAGGTCCTATAATTTTATTTCTGGACACATGCTTAGCCAACATGTTTACTATTTTTTCTTATTTTTTTGAGTGTATTTTTGGAAACAATCTTAACCTCTGATTTAGATAAAAATTAATCTTAGTCACTTTAAAAGTTATCTGAGGCTTGGCAGGCAATAGGCTCTCCTGCAAGCCCCTGGCCAGCAAGGGATACTGAGGGAGGGTCACCTCTGATCCCCACCCCACTTCCAGACCCCCAGGCCCCAGACTCCACCTTCTAGACCTACCGTGCCTCCCAGCAGGCAATAGGCTCTCCTGCAAGCCCCTGGCCAGCAAGGGATACAGAGGGAGGGTCACCTCTGACCCCCACCCCACTTCCAGACCCCCAGGCCCCAGACTCCAACTTCTAGACTTTCCGTGCCTCCCAGCAGGCAGTAGGCTCTCCTGTAAGCCCCTGGCCAGCAAGGCATACTGATGGAGGGTCACTTCTGACCCCGACCCCACTTCCAGACCCCCAGGCCCCAGACTCCACCTTCTAGAACTTCCGTGCCTCCCAGCAGGCAATAGGCTCTCCTGCAAGTCCCTGGCCAGCAAGGGATACTGAGGGAGGGTCACCTCTGACCCGCACCCCACTTCCAGACCCCCAGGCCCCAGACTCCACCTTCTAGAACTTCCGTGCCTCCCAGCAGGAAGTAGGCTCTCCTGCAAGCCCCGGGCCAGCAAGGGATACTGAGGGAGGGTCACCTCTGACCCCGACCACACTTCCAGACCCCCAGGCCCCAGACTCCACCTTCTAGACCTTCCGTGCCTCCCAGCAGGCAATAGGCTCTCCTGCAAGCCCCTGACCAGCGAGGGATAATGAGGGAGGATCACCTCTGATCCCAACCCCACTTCCAGACCCCCAGGCCCCAGACTCCACCTTCTAGAACTTCCGTGATTCCCAGCAGGCAATAGGCTCTCCTGCAAGCCCCTGGCCAGCAAGGGATACTGAGGGAGGGTCACCTCTGACCCCCAACCCACTTCCAGACCCCCAGGCCCCAGACTCCACCTTCTAGCTCTCCTTCTCCCCCCAGAACTTCCGTGCCTCCCAGCAGGCAATAGGCTCTCCTGCAAGCCCCTGGCCAGCAACAGATACTGAGGGAGGGTCACCTCTGACCCCCACCCCACTTCCAGACCCCCAGGCCCCAGACTCCACCTTCTAGACGTTCCGTGCCTCCCAGCAGGCAGTAGGCTCTCCTGCAAGCCCCTGACCAGCGAGGGATAATGAGGGAGGATCACCTCTGATCCCAACCCCACTTCCAGACCCCCAGGCCCCAGACTCCACCTTCTAGAACTTCCGTGCATCCCAGCAGGCAATAGGCTCTCCTGCAAGCCCCTGGCCAGCAAGGGATACTGAGGGAGGGTCACCTCTGACCCCCACCCCACTTCCAGACCCCCAGGCCCCAGACTCCACCTTCTAGACGTTCCGTGCCTCCCAGCAGGCAGTAGGCTCTCCTGCAAGCCCCTGGCCAGCAAGGGATACTGAGGGAGGGTCACCTCTGACCCCCACCCCACTTCCAGACTCCCAGGCCCCAGACTCCACCATCTAGACCTTCTGTGCCTCCCAGCAGGCAGTAGGCTCTCCTGCAAGCTCCTGGCCAGCAAAGGATACAGAGGGAGGGTCACCTCTGACCCCCAACCCACTTCCAGACTCCCAGGCCCCAGAATCCACCTTCTAGGTAGGTAGCCAGGATTTCCTTGAGGCGGTTTTGTGTTCTTTTTCTCTTGAACCCCTAGCATTCTCTTGTTAACACCTAGCTCTCCTTCTCCCCCCAGACTTTCCGTGCCTCCCAGCAGGCAGTAGGCACTCCTGCAAGCCCCTGGCCAGCAAGGGATACTGAGGGAGGGTCACCTCTGACCCCCACCCCACTTCCAGACCCCCAAGCCCCAGACTCCACCTTCTAGACCTTTCGTGCCTCTCAGCAGGCAATAGGCTCTCCTGCAAGCCCCTGGCCAGCAAGGGATACGGAGGGAGGGTCACCTCTGACCCCCACACCACTTCCACACCCCCAGGCGCCAGACTCCAACTTCGAGAACTTCCGTGCCTCCCAGCAGGCAATAGGCTCTCCTGCAAGCCCCTGGCCAGCAAGGGATACTGAGGGAGGGTCACCTCTGACCCCCACCCCACTTCCAGACCCCCAGGCCCCAGACTCCACCTTCTAGCTCTCCTTCTCCCCCCAGACCTTCCGTGCCTCCCAGCAGGCAAAAGGCTCTCCTGCAAGCCCCTGGCCAGCAAGGGATACTGAGAGAGGGTCACCTCTGACCCCCACCCCACTTCCAGACCCCCAGGCCCCAGACTCCACCTTCTAGAACTTCCATGACTCCCAGCAGTCAATAGGCTCTCCTGCAAGCCCCTGGCCAGCAAGGGATACTGAGGGAGGGTCACCTCTGACCCCCACCCCACTTCAAGAACCCCAGGCCCCAGACTCCACCTTCTAGAACTTCCGTGCCTCCCAGCAGGCAATAGGCTCTCCTGCAAGCCCCTGGCCAGCAAGGGATACTGAGGCAGGGTCACCTCTGACCCACACCCCACTTCCAGACCCCCAGGCCCCAGACTACACCTCCTAGGTAGGTAGCCAGGATCTCCTTGAGGCGGTTTTGTGTTTTTTTTTTCTCTTGAACCCCTTGCATTCTCTTGTTAACACCTAGCTCTCCTTCTCCCCCCATTCTTTCCGTGCCTCCGAGCAGGCAATAGGCTCTCCTGCAAGCCCCTGGCCAGCAAGGGATACTGAGGGAGGGTCACCTCTGACCCCCACCACACTTCCAGACCCCCAGGCCCCAGACTCCACCTTCCAGACCTTCCATGCCTCCCAGCAGGCAATTGGCTCTCCTGCAAGACGCTGGTCAGCAAGGGATACTGAGGGAGGGTCACCTCTGACCCCCACCCCACTTCCAGACCCCCAGAACCCAGAATCCACCTTCTAGACTTTCCATGCCTCCCAGCAGGCAATAGGCTCTCCTGCAAGCCCCTGGCCAGCAAGGGATACTGAGGGAGGGTCACCTCTGACCCCCACCCCACTTCCACACCCCCAGGCCCCAGACTCCAACTTCGAGAACTTCCGTGCCTCCCAGCAGGCAATAGGCTCTCCTGCAAGCCCCTGGCCAGCAAGGGATACTGAGGGAGGGTGACCTCTGACCCCCACCCCACTTCCAGACCCCCAGGACCCAGATTCCACCTTCTAGACCTTCCGTGCCTCCCAGCAGGCAGTAGGCTCTCCTACAAGCCCCTGGCCAGGAAGGGATACAGAGGGAGGGTCACCTCTGACCCCCACCCCACTTCCAGACCCCCAGGCCCCAGACACCACCTTCTAGGTAGGTAGCCAGGATCTCCTTGAGGCGGTTTTGTGTTTTATTTCTCTTGAACCCCTTGCATTCTCTTGTTAACACCTAGCTCTCCTTCTCCCCCCAGACTTTCCGTGCCTCCCAGCAGGCAATAGGCTCTCCTGCAAGACCCTGGCCAACAAGGGATACTGAGGAAGGATCACCTCAGACTCCCACCCCACTTCCAGAACACCAGGCCCCAGATTCCACGTTCTAGACCTTCCGTGCCTCCCAGCAGGCAGTCGGCTCTCCTGCAAGCCCCTGGACAGCAATGGATACTGAGGGAGGGTCACTTCTGACCCCGACCCCACTTCCAGACCCCCAGTCCCCAGACTCCATCTTCTAGAACTTCCGTGCATCCCAGCAGGCAATAGGCTCTCCTGCAAGCCCCTGGCCAGCAAGGGATACTGAGGGAGGATCACCTCTGACCCCACCCCACTTCCAGACCCCCAGGCCCCCGACTCCACCTTCTAGAACTTCCGTGCCTCCCAGCAGGCAATAGACTCTCCTGCAAGCCCCTGGCCAGCAAGGGATACTGAGGGAGGGTCACCTCTGACCCCCACCCCACTTCCAGACCCCCAGGCCCCAGACTCCACCTTCTAGCTCTCCTTCTCGCCCCAGATCTTCCGTGCCTTCCAGCAGGCAATAGGCTCTCCTGCAAGCCACTGGCCAGCAAAGGATACTGAGGGAGGGTCACCTCTGACCCCCACACCACTTCCAGACCCCGAGGCCCCAGACTCCACCTTCTAGCTCTCCTTCTCCCCCCAGAGCTTCCGTGCCCCCCAGCAGGCAATAGGTTCCCCTGCAAGCCCCTGACCAGCAAGGGATACTGAGGGAGGGTCACCTCTGACCCCCACCCCACTTCCAGACCCCCAGGCCCCAGACTTCACCTTCTAGACCTTCCGTGCCTCCCAGCAGGCAATAGGCTCTCCTGCAAGCCCCTGGCCAGCAAGGGATACTGAGGGAGGGTCACCTCTGACCCCCACCCCACTTCCCGACCCCCAGGCACCAGACTCCACCTTGTAGACCTTCCGTGCCTCCCAGCAGGCAATAGGCTCTCCTGCAAGCCCCTGGCCAGCAAGGGATACTGAGGGAGGGTCACCTCTGACCCCCACCCCACTTCCAGACCCCCAGGCCCCTGACTCCAACTTCTAGGTAGGTAGCCAGGATCTCCTTGAGGCGTTTTTGTGTTTTTTTTTTCTCTTGAACCCCTTGCATTCTCTTGTTAACACCTAGCTCTCCTTCTCCCCCCATACTTTCCCTGCCTCCCAGCAGGCAATAGGCTCTCCTGCAAGACCCTGGCCAGCAAGGGATACTGAGGGAGGATCACCTCTGACCCCCACACCACTTCCAGACCCCAGGCCCCAGACTCCACCTTCTAGACCTTTCGTGCCTCCCAGCAGGCAGTATGCTCTCCTGCAAGCCCCTGGCCAGCAAGGGATACTGAGGGAGGGTCACCTCTGACCCCGACCCCACTTCCAGACCCCCAGGCCCAGACTCCACCTTCTAGACCTTCCGTGCCTCCCAGCAGGCAATAGGCTCTCCTGCAAGCCCCTGGCCAGCAAGGTATACTGAGAGAGGATCACCTCTGACCCCCACCCCACTTCCAGAACCCCAGGCCCCAGACTCCACCTTCTAGAACTTCCGTGCCTCCCAGCAGGCAATAGGCTCTCCTGCAAGCCCCTGGCCAGCAAGGGATACTGAGGGAGGATCACCTCTGACCCGCACCCCACTTCCAGAACCCCAGGCCCCAGACTCCACCTTCTAGAACTTCCGTGCCTCCCAGGAGGCAATAGGCTCTCCTGCAAGCCGCTGGCCAGCAACGGATACTGACGGAGGGTCACCTCTGAACCCCACCCCACTTCCAGACGCCCAGGCCCCAGACTCCACCTTCTAGCTCTCCTTCTACCCCCAGATATTCCGTGCCTCCCAGCAGGCAATAGGCTCTCCTGCAAGCCCCTGGCCAGCAAGGGATACTGAGGGAGGGTCACCTCTGACCCCCACCACACTTCCAGACCCCCAGGCCCCAGACTCCACCTTCCAGATCTTCCATGCCTCCCAGCAGGCAATTGGCTCTCCTGCAAGCCCCTGGCCAGCAAGGGATACTGAGGGAGTGTCACCTCTGACCCCCACCCCACTTCCAGACCCCCAGACCCCAGAATCCACCTTCTAGACTTTCCATGCCGCCCAGCAGGCAAGAGGCTCTCCTGCAAGCCCCTGGCCAGGAAGGGATACTGAGGGAGGGTCACCTCTGACCCCCACCCCACTTCCACACCCCCAGGACCCAGACTCCAACTTCGAGAACTTCCGTGCCTCCCATCAGGCAATAGGCTCTCCTGCAAGCTCCTGGCCAGCAAGGGATACTGAGGGAGGGTGACCTCTGACCCCCACCCCACTTCCAGACCCCCAGGCCCCCGACTCCACCTTCTAGAACTTCCGTGCCTCCCAGCAGGCAATAGACTCTCCTGCAAGCCCCTGGCCAGCAAGGGATACTGAGGGAGGGTCACCTCTGATCCCCACCCCACTTCCAGACCCCCAGGCCCCAGACTCCACCTTCTAGCTCTCCTTCTCGCCCCAGATCTTCCGTGCCTTCCAGCAGGCAATAGGCTCTCCTGCAAGCCACTGGCCAGCAAAGGATACTGAGGGAGGGTCACCTCTGACCCCCACACCACTTCCAGACCCCGAGGCCCCAGACTCCACCTTCTAGCTCTCCTTCTCCCCCCAGAGCTTCCGTGCCCCCCAGCAGGCAATAGGTTCCCCTGCAAGCCCCTGACCAGCAAGGGATACTGAGGGAGGGTCACCTCTGACCCCCACCCCACTTCCAGACCCCCAGGCCCCAGACTTCACCTTCTAGACCTTCCGTGCCTCCCAGCAGGCAATAGGCTCTCCTGCAAGCCCCTGGCCAGCAAGGGATACTGAGGGAGGGTCACCTCTGACCCCCACCCCACTTCCCGACCCCCAGGCACCAGACTCCACCTTGTAGACCTTCCGTGCCTCCCAGCAGGCAATAGGCTCTCCTGCAAGCCCCTGGCCAGCAAGGGATACTGAGGGAGGGTCACCTCTGACCCCCACCCCACTTCCAGACCCCCAGGCCCCTGACTCCAACTTCTAGGTAGGTAGCCAGGATCTCCTTGAGGCGTTTTTGTGTTTTTTTTTCTCTTGAACCCCTTGCATTCTCTTGTTAACACCTAGCTCTCCTTCTCCCCCCATACTTTCCCTGCCTCCCAGCAGGCAATAGGCTCTCCTGCAAGACCCTGGCCAGCAAGGGATACTGAGGGAGGATCACCTCTGACCCCCACACCACTTCCAGACCCCAGGCCCCAGACTCCACCTTCTAGACCTTTCGTGCCTCCCAGCAGGCAGTAGGCTCTCCTGCAAGCCCCTGGCCAGCAAGGGATACTGAGGGAGGGTCACCTCTGACCCCGACCCCACTTCCAGACCCCCAGGCCCAGACTCCACCTTCTAGACCTTCCGTGCCTCCCAGCAGGCAATAGGCTCTCCTGCAAGCCCCTGGCCAGCAAGGTATACTGAGAGAGGATCACCTCTGACCCCCACCCCACTTCCAGAACCCCAGGCCCCAGACTCCACCTTCTAGAACTTCCGTGCCTCCCAGCAGGCAATAGGCTCTCCTGCAAGCCCCTGGCCAGCAAGGGATACTGAGGGAGGATCACCTCTGACCCGCACCCCACTTCCAGAACCCCAGGCCCCAGACTCCACCTTCTAGAACTTCCGTGCCTCCCAGGAGGCAATAGGCTCTCCTGCAAGCCGCTGGCCAGCAACGGATACTGACGGAGGGTCACCTCTGAACCCCACCCCACTTCCAGACGCCCAGGCCCCAGACTCCACCTTCTAGCTCTCCTTCTACCCCCAGATATTCCGTGCCTCCCAGCAGGCAATAGGCTCTCCTGCAAGCCCCTGGCCAGCAAGGGATACTGAGGGAGGGTCACCTCTGACCCCCACCACACTTCCAGACCCCCAGGCCCCAGACTCCACCTTCCAGATCTTCCATGCCTCCCAGCAGGCAATTGGCTCTCCTGCAAGCCCCTGGCCAGCAAGGGATACTGAGGGAGTGTCACCTCTGACCCCCACCCCACTTCCAGACCCCCAGACCCCAGAATCCACCTTCTAGACTTTCCATGCCGCCCAGCAGGCAAGAGGCTCTCCTGCAAGCCCCTGGCCAGGAAGGGATACTGAGGGAGGGTCACCTCTGACCCCCACCCCACTTCCACACCCCCAGGACCCAGACTCCAACTTCGAGAACTTCCGTGCCTCCCATCAGGCAATAGGCTCTCCTGCAAGCTCCTGGCCAGCAAGGGATACTGAGGGAGGGTGACCTCTGACCCCCACCCCACTTCCAGACCCCCAGGCCCCCGACTCCACCTTCTAGAACTTCCGTGCCTCCCAGCAGGCAATAGACTCTCCTGCAAGCCCCTGGCCAGCAAGGGATACTGAGGGAGGGTCACCTCTGATCCCCACCCCACGTCCAGACCCCCAGGCCCCAGACTCCACCTTCTAGCTCTCCTTCTCGCCCCAGATCTTCCGTGCCTTCCAGCAGGCAATAGGCTCTCCTGCAAGCCACTGGCCAGCAAAGGATACTGAGGGAGGGTCACCTCTGACCCCCACACCACTTCCAGACCCCGAGGCCCCAGACTCCACCTTCTAGCTCTCCTTCTCCCCCCAGAGCTTCCGTGCCCCCCAGCAGGCAATAGGTTCCCCTGCAAGCCCCTGACCAGCAAGGGATACTGAGGGAGGGTCACCTCTGACCCCCACCCCACTTCCAGACCCCCAGGCCCCAGACTTCACCTTCTAGACCTTCCGTGCCTCCCAGCAGGCAATAGGCTCTCCTGCAAGCCCCTGGCCAGCAAGGGATACTGAGGGAGGGTCACCTCTGACCCCCACCCCACTTCCCGACCCCCAGGCACCAGACTCCACCTTGTAGACCTTCCGTGCCTCCCAGCAGGCAATAGGCTCTCCTGCAAGCCCCTGGCCAGCAAGGGATACTGAGGGAGGGTCACCTCTGACCCCCACCCCACTTCCAGACCCCCAGGCCCCTGACTCCAACTTCTAGGTAGGTAGCCAGGATCTCCTTGAGGCGTTTTTGTGTTTTTTTTTCTCTTGAACCACTTGCATTCTCTTGTTAACACCTAGCTCTCCTTCTCCCCCCATACTTTCCCTGCCTCCCAGCAGGCAATAGGCTCTCCTGCAAGACCCTGGCCAGCAAGGGATACTGAGGGAGGATCACCTCTGACCCCCACACCACTTCCAGACCCCAGGCCCCAGACTCCACCTTCTAGACCTTCCGTGCCTCCCAGCAGGCAGTAGGCTCTCCTGCAAGCCCCTGGCCAGCAAGGGATACTGAGGGAGGGTCACCTCTGACCCCGACCCCACTTCCAGACCCCCAGGCCCAGACTCCACCTTCTAGACCTTCCGTGCCTCCCAGCAGGCAATAGGCTCTCCTGCAAGCCCCTGGCCAGCAAGGTATACTGAGAGAGGATCACCTCTGACCCCCACCCCACTTCCAGAACCCCAGGCCCCAGACTCCACCTTCTAGAACTTCCGTGCCTCCCAGGAGGCAATAGGCTCTCCTGCAAGCCGCTGGCCAGCAACGGATACTGACGGAGGGTCACCTCTGAACCCCACCCCACTTCCAGACGCCCAGGCCCCAGACTCCACCTTCTAGCTCTCCTTCTACCCCCAGATATTCCGTGCCTCCCAGCAGGCAATAGGCTCTCCTGCAAGCCCCTGGCCAGCAAGGGATACTGAGGGAGGGTCACCTCTGACCCCCACCACACTTCCAGACCCCCAGGCCCCAGACTCCACCTTCCAGATCTTCCATGCCTCCCAGCAGGCAATTGGCTCTCCTGCAAGCCCCTGGCCAGCAAGGGATACTGAGGGAGTGTCACCTCTGACCCCCACCCCACTTCCAGACCCCCAGACCCCAGAATCCACCTTCTAGACTTTCCATGCTGCCCAGCAGGCAAGAGGCTCTCCTGCAAGCCCCTGGCCAGGAAGGGATACTGAGGGAGGGTCACCTCTGACCCCCACCCCACTTCCACACCCCCAGGACCCAGACTCCAACTTCGAGAACTTCCGTGCCTCCCATCAGGCAATAGGCTCTCCTGCAAGCTCCTGGCCAGCAAGGGATACTGAGGGAGGGTGACCTCTGACCCCCACCCCACTTCCAGACCCCCAGGCCCCAGACTCCAACTTCTAGACCTTCCGTGCCTCCCAGCAGGCAGTAGGCTCTCCTACAAGCCCCTGGCCAGCAAGGGATACAGAGGGAGGGTCACCTCTGACCCCCACCCCACTTCCAGACCCCCAGGCCCCAGACACCACCTTCTAGGTAGGTAGCCAGGATCTCCGTGAGGCGGTTTTGTGTTTTATTTCTCTTGAACCCCTTGCATTCTCTTGTTAACACCTAGCTCTCCTTCTCCCCCCAGACTTTCCGTGCCTCCCAGCAGGCAATAGGCTCTCCTGCAAGACCCTGGCCAACAAGGGATACTGAGGAAGGATCACCTCAGACTCCCACCCCACTTCCAGAACACCAGGCCCCAGATTCCACGTTCTAGTCCTTCTGTGCCTCCCAGCAGGCAGTAGGCTCTCCTGCAAGCCCCTGGCCAGCAATGGATACTGAGGGAGGGTCACCTCTGACCCCGACCCCACTCCCAGACCCCCAGTCCCCAGACTCCACCTTCTAGACCTTCCGTGCCTCCCAGCAGGCAATAGGCTCTCCTGCAAGCCCTTGGCCAGCAAGGGATACTGAGGGAGGGTCACCTTTGTCCCCAACCCCACTTCCAGACCCCCAGGCCCCAGACTCCACCTTCTAGATCTTCCGTGCCTCCCAGCAGGCAATAGGCTCTCCTGCAAGCCACTGGCCAGCAAGGGATACTGAGGGAGGGTCACCTCTGACCCCCACCCCACTTCCAGACCCCCAGGCCCCAGACTCCACCTTCTAGAACTTCCATGACTCCCAGCAGGCAATAGGCTCTCCTGCAAGCCCCTGGCCAGCAAAGGATACTGAGGGAGGGTCCCCTCTGAACCCCATTCCACTTCCAGACCCCCAGGCCCCAGACTCCACCTTCTAGCTCTCCTTCTACCCCCAGAACTTCCGTACCTCCCAGCAGGCAATAGGCGCTACTGCAAGCCCCTGGCCAGCAAGGGATACTGAGGGAGGGTCACCTCTCACCCCCACCCCACTTCCAGACCGCCAGGCCCCAGACTCCACCTTCTAGCTCTCCTTCTCCCCCCAGATATTCCGTGTCTCCCAGCAGGCAATAGGCTCTCCTGCAAGCCCCTGGCCAGCAAGGGATACTGAGAGAGGGTCACCTCTGACCCCCACCCCACTTCCAGACCCCCAGGCCCCAGACTCCACCTTCTAGACCTTCCGTGCCTCCCAGCAGGCAATAGGCTCTCCTGCAAGCCCTTGGCCAGCAAGGGATACTGAGGGAGGGTCACCTCTGTCCCCCACCCCACTTCCAGACCCCCAGGCCCCACACTCCACCTTCTAGACCTTCCGTGCCTCCCAGCAGGCAATAGGCTCTCCTGCAAGACCCTGGCCAGCAAGGGATACTGAGGGAGGGTCTCATCTGACCCCCACCCCACTTCCAGACCCTCAGGCCCCAGACTCCACCTTCTAGACCTTCCGTGCCTCCCAGCAGGCAATAGGCTCTCCTGCAAGCCCCTGGCCAGCAAGGGATACTGAGGGAGGGTCACCTCTGACCCGCACCCCACTTCCAGACCCCCAGTCCCCAGACTCCACCTTCTAGGTAGGTAGCCAGGATCTCCTTGAGGCAGTTTTGTGTTTTTTTTCTCTTGAACCCCTTGCATTCTCTTGTTAACACCTAGCTCTCAATCTCCCTCCAGACTTTTCGTGCATCCCAGCAGGCAATAGGCTCTCCTGCAAGCCCCTGGCCAGCAAGGGATACTGAGGGAGGGTCACCTCTGACCCCCTCCCCACTTCCAGACCCTTAGGCCCCAGACTCCACCTTCTAGACCTTCCGTGCCTCCCAGCAGGCAGTAGGCTCTCCTGCAAGCCCCTGGCCAGGATGGGATACAGAGGGAGTGTCACCTCTGACCCCCACCCCACATACAGACCCCCAGTCCCCAGACTCCACCTTCTAGGTAGGTAGCCAGGATCTCCTTGAGGCAGTTTTGTGTTTTTTTTCTCTTGAACCCCTTGCATTCTCTTGTTAACACCTAGCTCTCCTTCTCCCTCCAGACTTTCCGTGCCTCCCAGCAGGCAATAGGCTCTCCTGCAAGCCCCTGGCCAGCAAGGGATACTGAGGGAGGGTCACTTTTGACTCCCACTCCACTTCCAGACCCCCAGGCCCCAGACTCCACCTTCTAGACCTTCCGTTCCTCCCAGCAGGCAGTAGGGTCACCTGCAAGCCCCTGGCCAGCAAGGGATACAGAGGGAGGGTCACCTCTGAACCCCAACCCACTTCCAGAATCCCAGGCCACAGACTCCACCTTCTAGGTAGGTAGCCAGGATCTCCTTGAGGCGGTTTTGTGTTTTTTTTCTCTTGAACCACTTGCATTCTCTTGTTAACACCAAGCTCTCCTTCTCCCCCCAGAATTTCCGTGCCTCCCTGCAGGCAATAGGCTCTCCTGCAAGCCCCTGGCCAGCAAGGGATACTGAGGGAGGGTCACCTCTGACCCCGACCCCACTTCCAGACCCCCAGGCCCCCGACTCCACCTTCTAGCTCTCCTTCTCCCCCTAGACCTTCCGTGCCTCCTAGCAGGCAATAGGCTCTCCTGCAAGACCCTGGCCAGCAAGGGATACTGAGGGATGGTCACCTCTGACCCCCACCCCTCTTCCAGACCCCCGGGCCCTAGACTCCACCTTCTAGATATCCTTCTCCCCCCAGACCTTCCGTGCCTCCCAGCGGGAAATAGGCTCTCCTGCAAGACCCTGGCCAGCAAGGGATACTGAGGGAGGGTCACCTCTGACCCCCACCCCACTTCCAGACCCCCAGGCCCCAGACTCCACCGTCTAGCTCTCCTTCTACCCCCAGAACTTCCGTGCCTCCCAGCGGGCAATAGGCTCTCCTGCAAGCCCCTGGCCAGCAAGGGATACTGAGGGAGGATCACCTCTGACTCCCACCCCATTTCCAGATCCCCAGGCCCCAGACTCCACCTTCTAGACCTTCCGTGCTACCCAGCAGGCAATAGGCTCTCCTGCAAGCCCCTGGCCAGCAAGGGATGCTGAGGGAGGGTCACCTCTGACCCATACCCCACGTCCAGACCCCCAGGCCCCAGACTCCACCTTCTAGAACTTCCATGCCTCCCAGCAGGCTATAGGCTCTCTTGCAAGCCACTGGCCAGCAAGGGATATTGAGGGAGGGTCACCTCTGACCCCCACCCCACTTCCAGACCCCCAGGCCCCAGACTCCACCTTCTAGACCTTTCGTGCATCCCAGCAGGCAACAGGCTCTCCTGCAAGCCCCTGGCCAGCAAGGGATACTGAGGGAGGATCACCTCTGACCCGCAACCCACTTCCAGAACCCCAGGCCCCAGACTCCACCTTCTAGAACTTCCGTGCCTCCCAGGAGGAAATAGGCTCTCCTGCAAGCCGCTGGCCAGCAACGGATACTGACGGAGGGTCACCTCTGATCCCCACCCCACTTCCAGACCCCCGGGCCACAGACTCCACCTTATAGCTCTCCTTCTCCCCCCAGACTTTCCGTGCATCCCAGCAGGCAATAGGCTCTCCTGCAAGCCCCTGGCCAGCAAGGGATACGGAGGGAGGGTCACCTCTGACCCCCACACCACTTCCACACCCCCAGGCGCCAGACTCCAACTTCGAGAACTTCCGTGCCTCCCAGCAGGCAATAGGCTCTCCTGCAAGCCCCTGGCCAGCAAGGGATACTGAGGGAGGGTCACCTCTGACCCCCACCCCACTTCCAGACCCCCAGGCCCCAGACTCCACCTTCTAGCTCTCCTTCTCCCCCCAGACCTTCCGTGCCTCCCAGCAGGCAAAAGGCTCTCCTGCAAGCCCCTGGCCAGCAAGGGATACTGAGAGAGGGTCACCTCTGACCCCCACCCCACTTCCAGACCCCCAGGCCCCAGACTCCACCTTCTAGACCTTCCGTGCCTCCCAGCAGGCAATAGGCTCTGCTGCAAGCCCCTAGCCAGAACGGGATACTGAGGGAGTGTCACCTCTGATCCCCACCCCACTTCCAGATCCCCAGGCCACAGACTCCAACTTCTAGACCTTCCGTTCCTCACAGCAGGCAACAGGCTCTCCTGCAAGACCCTGGCCAGCAAGGGATACTGAGGGAGGGTCACCTCTGACCCCCACCCCACTTCCAGACCCCCAGGCCCCAGACTCCACCTTCTAGACCTTCCGTGCCTCCCAGCAGGCAGTAGGCTCTCCTGCAAGCCCCTGGCCAGCAAGGGATACAGAGGGAGGGTCACCTCTGACCCCCACCCCACTTCCAGACTCCCAGGCCCCAGACTCCACCTTCTAGAACTTCCGTGCCTCTCAGCAGGCAGTAGCCTCTCCTGCAAGACCCTGGCCAGCAAGGGATAGTGAGGGAGGGTCACCTCTGACCCCGACCCCACTTCCAGACCCCCAGGCCCCAGACTCCAACTTCTAGACCTTCCTTGCCTCCCAGCAGGCAATAGGCTCTCCTGCAAGTCCCTGGCCAGCAAGGGATACTGAGGGAGGATCACCACTGACCCCCACCCCACTTCCAGACCCCCAGGACCCAGATTCCACCTTCTAGACCTTCCGTGCCTCCCAGCAGGCAATAGGCTCTCCTGCAAGCCCCTGGCCAGCAAGGGATACTGAGGGAGGGTCACCTCTGACCCCCACCCCACTTCCAGACCCCCAGGCCCCAGACTCCACCTTCTAGCTCTCCTTCTCAACCCAGACCTTCCGTGCCTCCCAGCAGGCAATAGGCTCTCCTGCAAGCCCTTGGCTAGCCAGGGATACTGAGGGAGGGTCACCTCTGACCCCCACCCCACTTTCAGACCGCCAGGCCCCAGAATCCACCTTGTAGCTCTCCTTTTCCCTCAGAACGTCCGTGCCTCCCAGCAGGCAATAGTCTCTCCTTCAAGCCCCTGGCCATCAAGGGATACTGAGGGAGGGTCACCTCTGACCCCCACCCCACTTCCAGACCATCAGGCCCCAGACTCCACCTTCTAGACCTTCCGTGCCTCCCAGCAGGCAATAGGCTCTCCTGAAAGCCCCTGGGCAGCTAGGGATACTGAGGGAGGGTCAACTCTGACCCCCACCCCACTTCCAGACCCCCAGGCCCCTGACTCCACCTTCTAGACCTTCCGTGCCTCCCAGCAGGCAGTAGGCTCTCCTGCAAGCCACTGGCCAGCAAGGGATACTGAGGGAGGGTCACCTCTGACCCCCACCCCACTTCCAGACCCCCAGGCCCCAGACTCCACCTTCTAGAAGTTCCGTGCCTCCCAGCAGGCAATAGGCTCTCCTGCAAGACCCTGGCCAGCAAGGCATACTGAGGGAGGGTCACCTCTGACCCACACCCCACTTGCAGACTACCAGGCCCCAGAGTCCACCTTCTAGAACTTCCGTGCCTCCCAGCAGGCAGTAGGCTCTCCTGCAAGCCCCTGGCCAGCAAGGGATACTGAGGGAGGATCACCTCTGACCCCCAGCCCAGTTCCAGACCCCCAGGCCCCAGACTCCACCTTCTAGAACTTCCGTGCCTCCCAGCAGGCAGTAGGCTCTCCTGCAAGCCCCTGGCCAGCAAGGGATACTGAGGGAGGATCACCTCTGACCCCCAGCCCAGTTCCAGACCCCCAGGCCCCAGACTCCACCTTCTAGACCTTCCGTGCCTCCCAGCAGGCAATAGGCTCTCCTGAAAGCCCCTGGCCAGGAAGGGATACTGAGGGAGGATCACCTCTGACTCCCACCCCACTTCCAGACCCCCAGGCCCCAGACTCCACCTCCTAGAACTTCCGTGCCTCCCAGCTGGCAGTAGTCTCTCCTGAGAGCCCCTGGCCAGCAAGGGATACTGAGGGAGGGTCACCTCTGACCCCCACCCCACTTCAAGAACCCCAGGCCCCAGACTCCATCTTCTAGACCTTCCGTGCCTCCCAGCAGGCAGTAGGCTCTCCTGCAAGCCCCTGGCCAGCAAGGGATACTGAGGGAGGATCACCTCTGACTCCCACCCCAGTTCCAGACCCCCAGGCCCCAGACTCCACCTTCTAGAACTTCCGTGCCTCTCAGCAGGCAGTAGGCTCTCCTGCAAGCCCCTGGCCAGCAAGGGATACTGAGGGATGGTCACCTCTGACCCCCACCCCACTTCCAGACCTCCAGGCCCCAGACTCCACCTTCTAGAACTTCCGTGCCTCCCAGTAGGCAATAGGCTCTACTGCAAGCACCTGGCCAGCAAGGGCTACTGAGGGAGGGTCACCTCTGACCCCGACCCCACTTCCAGACCCCGAGGCCCCAGACTCCACCTTCTAGACCTTCCGTGCCTCCAAGCAGGCAATAGGCTCTGCTGCAAGCCCCTAGCCAGCAAGGGATACTGAGGGAGGATCACCTCGGACCCCCACCCCACTTCCAGACCCCCAGGCCCCAGACTCCACCTTCTAGAAATTCCGTGCCTCCCAGCAGGCAATAGGCTCGCCTGCAAGCCCCTGGCCAGCAAGGGATACTGAGGGAGGGTCACCTCTGACCCCCACCCCACTTCCAGACCCCCAGGTCCCAGACTCCACCTTCTAGCTCTCCTTCTCCCCCGAGCTTCCGTGCCTCCCAGCAGGCAATAGGATCGCCTGCAAGCCCCTGGCCAGCAAGGGATACTGAGGAAGGGTCACCTCTGACCCCCACCCCACTTCCAGACCCCCAGGCCCCAGACTCGACCTTCTAGCTCTCCTTCTCCCCCCAGAACATCCGTGCCTCCCAGCAGGCAATTGGCTCTCCTGCAAGCCCCTGGCCAGCAAGGGATACTGAGGGAGGGTCACCTCTGACCCCCACCCCACTTCCATACCCCCAGGCACCAGACTCCACCATCTAGGTAGGTAGCCAGGATCTACTTGAGGCGGTTTTGTGTTTTTTTTTTCTCTTGAACCCCTTGCATTCTCTTGTTAACTCCTAGCTCTCCTTCTCCCCCCAGAATTTCCGTGCATCCCAGCAGGCATTAGGCTCTCCTGCAAGCCCCTGGCCAGCAAGGGATACTGAGGAAGTGTCACCTCTGACCCCCACCCCACTTCCAGACCCCCAGGCCCCAGACTCCACCTTCTAGACCTTCCGTGCCTCCCAGCAGGCACTAGGCTTTCCTGCAAGCCCCTGGACAGCAAGGGATACTGAGGGAGGATCACCTCTGACTCCCACCCCAGTTCCAGACCCCCAGGCCCCAGACTCCACCTTCTAGAACTTCCGTGCCTCCCAGCATGCAATAGGCTCTCCTGCAAGCCCCTGGCCAGCAAGGGATACTGAGGGAGGGTCACCTCTGAACCCCACCCCACTTCCAGACCCCCAGTCCCCAGACTCCACCTTCTAGACCTTCCGTTCCTCCCAGCAGGCAGTAGGCTCTCCTGCAAGCCCCTGGCCAGCAAGGGATACAGAGGGAGGGTCACCTCTGACCCCCACCCCACTTCCAGATCCCCAGGCCCGAGACTCCACCTTCCAGCTCTCCTTCTCCCCCCAGAGATTCCGTGCCTCCCAGCAGGCAATTGGCTCTCCTGCAAGCCCCTGGACATCAAGGGATATTGAGGGAGGATCACCTCTGACTCCCACTCCAGTTCCAGACCCCCAGGCCCCAGACTCCACCTTCTAGACCTTCCGTGCCTCCCAGCAAGCAATAGGCTCTCCTGCAAGCCCCTGGCCAGGAAGGGATACTGAGGGAGGGTCACCTCTGACCCCCACCCCACTTCCAGACCCCCAGGCCCCAGACTCCACCTTCTAGAACTTCCGTACCTCCCAGCAGGCAGTAGGCTCTCCTGCAAGCCCCTGGCCATCAAGGGATACAGAGGGAGGGTCACCTCTGACCCCCACCCCACTTCCATACCCCCAGGCTCCAGACTTCACCATCTAGGTAGGTAGCCAGGATCTCCTTGAGGCGGTTTTGTGTTTTATTTTTCTCTTGAACCCCTTGCATTCTCTTGTTAACACCTAGCTCTCCTTCTCCCTCCAGAATTTCCGTGCATCCCAGCAGGCAATAGGCTCTCCTGCAAGCCCCTGGCCAGCAAGGGATACTGAGGGAGGGTCACCTCTGACCCAAACCCCACTTCCAGACCCCCAGGCCCGAGACTCCACCTTCTAGACCTTCCGTGCCTCCCAGCAGGCAATAGGCTCTCCTGCAAGCCCCTGGCCAGCAAGGGATACTGAGGGAGGGTCACCTCTGATCCCCACCAGACTTCCAGACCCCCGGGCCCCAGATACCACCTTCTAGACCTTCCGTGCCTCCCAGCAGGCAATAGGCTCTCCTGCAAGCCCCTGGCCAGCAAGGGATACTGAGGGAGGGACACCTCTGACCCTCACCCCACTTCCAGACCCCCAGGCACCAGACTCCACATTCTAGAACTTCCATGCCTCCCAGCAGGCAGTAGGCTCTCCTGCAAGCCCCTGGCCAGCAAGGGATACTGAGGAAGGGTCTCCTCTGACCCCCACCCCACTTCCAGACCCCCAGGTCCCAGACTCCACCTTCTAGACCTTCCGTACCTCCCAGCAGGCAGTAGGCTCTCCTGCAAGACCCTGGCCAGCAAGGGATACTGAGGGAGGATCACCTCTGACTCCCACCCCACTTCCAGACCCCCAGGCTACAGACTCCACCTTCTAGACCTTCCGTGCCTCCTAGCAGGCAGTAGGCTCTCTTGCAAGCCCCTGGCCAGCAAGGCATACTGAGGGAGGATCACCTCAGACTCCCACCCCACTTCCAGACCCCCAGGCCCCAGACTCCACCTTCTAGACCTTCCGTGCCTCCCATCATGCAATAGGCTCTCCTGCAAGCCCATGGCCAGCAAGGCATACTGAGGGAGGATCACCTCTGACCCCCCACCCCACTTCCAGACCCCCAGGCCCCAGACTCCACCTTCTAGAACTTCCGTGCCTCCCAGCAGGCAATAGGCTCTCCTGCAAGCCCCTGGCCTGCAAGGGATACTGAGGGAGGGTCACCTCTGACCCCCACCCCACTTCCAGACCCCTAGGCCCCAGACTCCACCTTCTAGCTCTCCTTCTCCCCCCAGAGCTTCCGTGCCTCCCAGCAGGCAATAGGCTCTCCTGCAGCCCCTGGCCAGCAAGGTATACTGAGGGAGGGTCACCTCTGACCCCCACCCCACTTCTAGACCCCCAGGCCCCAGACTCCACCTTCTAGACATTCCGTGCCTCCTAGCAGGCAGTAGGCTCTCCTGCAAGCCCCTGGCCAGCAAGGGATACTGAGGGAGGATCACCTCTGCCTCCCACCCCAGTTCCAGAACCCCAGGCCCCAGACACCACCTTCTAGACCTTCCGTGCCTCCCAGCAGGCAATAGGCTCTGCTGCAAGCCCCTGGCCAGCAAGGGATACTGAGGGAGGATCACCTCTGATCCCCACCCCAATTCCAGACCCCCAGGCCCCAGACTCCACCTTCTAGAACTTCCGTGCCTCCCAGCAGGCAATAGGCTCTCCTGCAAGCCCCTGGCCAGCAAGGGATACTGAGGGAGGGTCACCACTGACCCCCACCCCACTTCCAGACCCCCAGGCCCCAGACTCCACCTTCTAGCTCTCCTTCTCCCCCCAGAGCTTCCGTGCCTCCCAGCAGGCAATAGGGTCTCCTGCAAGCCCCTGGCCATCAAGGGATACTGAGGGAGGATCACCTCTGACTCCCACCCCAGTTCCAGACCCCCAGGACCCAGACTCCACCTTCTAGACCTTCCGTGCCTCCCAGCAGGCAATAGGCTCTCCTGCAAGCCCCTGGCCAGGAAGGGATACTGAGGGAGGGTCACCTCTGACCCCCACCCCACTTCCAGACCCCCAGGCCCCAGACTCCACCTGTTAGACCTTCCGTGCCTACCAGCAGGCAGTAGGCTCTCCTGCAAGCCCCTGGCCAGCAAGGGATATAGAGGGAGGGTCACCTCTGACCCCACCCCACTTCCATACCCCCAGACCCCAGACTCCACCATCTAGGTAGGTAGCCAGGATCTCCTTGAGGCGGTTTTGTGTTTTTTTTTTCTCTTGAACCCCTTGCATTCTCTTGTTAACATCTAGCTCTCCTTCTCCCCCCAGAATTTCCGTGCATCCCAGCAGGCAATAGGCTCTCCTGCAAGCCCCTGGCCAGCAAGAGATACTGAGGGAGGGTCACCTCTGACCCCCACCCCAGTTCCAGACCCCCAGGCCCCAGACTCCACCTTCTAGACCTTCCGTGCCTCCCAGCAGGCAGTAGGCTCTCCTGCAAGCCCCTGGACAGCAAGATTAACTGAGGGAGGATCACCTGTGACTCCCACCCCAGTTCCAGACCCCCAGGCCCCAGACTCCACCTTCTAGAACTTCCGTGCCTCCCAGCATGCAATAGGCTCGCCTGCAAGACCCTGGCCAGCAAGGGATACTGAGGGAGGGTCACCTCTGACCCCCACCCCACTTCCAGACCCCCAGTCCCCAGACTCCACCTTCTAGACCTTCCGTTCCTCCCAGCAGGCAGTAGGCTCTCCTGCAAGCCCCTGGCCAGCAAGGGATACAGAGGGAGGGTCACCTCTGACCCCCACCCCACTTCCAGACCCCCAGGCCTCAGACTCCACCATCTAGGTAGGTGGCCAGGATCTCCTTGAGGCGGTTTTGTGTTTTTTTTCTCTTGAACCCCTTGCATTCTCTTGTTAACACCTAGCTCTCCTTCTCCCCCCAGACTTTCCATGCCTCCCAGCAGGCAATAGGCTCTCCTGCAAGCCCCTGGCCAGCAAGGGATACTGAGCGAGTGTCACTTCTGACCCCCACCCCACTTCCAGACCCCCAGGCCCCAGACTCCACCTTCCAGAACTTCCGTGCCTCCCAGCAGGCAGTAGGCTATCCTGAAAGCCCCTGGCCAGTAAGGGATACAGAGGGAGGGTCACCTCTGAGCCCCACCCCACTTCCAGACCCCCAGGCCCCAGACTCCACCTTCTAGGTAGGTAGCCAGGATCTCCTTGAGGCAGTTTTGTGTTTATTTTCTCTTGAGCCCCTTGCATTCTCTTGTTAACACCTAGCTCTCCTTCTCCCTCCAGACTTTCCGTGCCTCCCAGCAGGCAATAGGCTCTCCTACAAGCCCCTGGCCAGTAAGGGATACTGAGGGAGGGTCACCTCTGACCCCCACCCCACTTCCAGAACCCCAGGCCCCAGACTACACCTTCTAGACCTTCCGTGCATCCCAGCAGGCAGTATGCTCTCCTGCAAGCCCCTGGCCAGCAAGGGATACTGAGGGAGGGACACCTCTGACCCTCACCACACTTCCAGACCACCAGGCACCAGACTCCACATTCTAGAACTTCCATGCCTCCCAGCAGGCAGTAGGCTCTCCTGCAAGCCCCTGGCCAGCAAGGGATACTGAGGAAGGGTTTCCTCTGACCCCCACCCCACTTCCAGACCCCCAGGTCCCAGACTCCACCTTCTAGACCTTCCGTACCTCCCAGCAGGCAGTAGGCTCTCCTGCAAGACCCTGGCCAGCAAGGGATACTGAGGGAGGATCACCTCTGACTCCCACCCCACTTCCAGACCCCCAGGCTCCAGACTCCACCTTCTAGACCTTCCGTGCCTCCTAGCAGGCAGTAGGCTCTCTTGCAAGCCCCTGGCCAGCAAGGCATACTGAGGGAGGATCACCTCTGACTCCCACCCCACTTCCAGACCCCCAGGCCCCAGACTCCACCTTCTAGACCTTCCGTGCCTCCCAGCAGGCAATAGGCTCTCCTGCAAGCCCATGGCCAGCAAGGGATACTGAGGGAGGATCACCTCTGACCCCCACCCCACTTCCAGACCCCCAGGCCCCAGACTCCACCTTCTAGAACTTCCGTGCCTCCCAGCAGGCAATAGGCTCTCCTGCAAGCCCCTGGCCTGCAAGGGATACTGAGGGAGGGTCACCTCTGACCCCCACCCCACTTCCAGACCCCTAGGCCCCAGACTCCACCTTCTAGCTCTCCTTCTCCCCCCAGAGCTTCCGTGCCTCCCAGCAGGCAATAGGCTCTCCTGCAGCCCCTGGCCAGCAAGGGATACTGAGGGAGGGTCACCTCTGACCCCCACCCCACTTCTAGACCCCCAGGCCCCAGACTCCACCTTCTAGACCTTCCGTGCCTCCTAGCAGGCAGTAGGCTCTCCTGCAAGCCCCTGGCCAGCAAGGGATACTGAGGGAGGATCACCTCTGCCTCCCACCCCAGTTCCAGAACCCCAGGCCCCAGACACCACCTTCTAGACCTTCCGTGCCTCCCAGCAGGCAATAGGCTCTGCTGCAAGCCCCTGGCCAGCAAGGGATACTGAGGGAGGATCACCTCTGATCCCCACCCCCAATTCCAGACCCCCAGGCCCCAGACTCCACCTTCTAGAACTTCCGTGCCTCCCAGCAGGCAATAGGCTCTCCTGCAAGCCCCTGGCCAGCAAGGGATACTGAGGGAGGGTCACCACTGACCCCCACCCCACTTCCAGACCCCCAGGCCCCAGACTCCACCTTCTAGCTCTCCTTCTCCCCCCAGAGCTTCCGTGCCTCCCAGCAGGCAATAGGGTCTCCTGCAAGCCCCTGGCCATCAAGGGATACTGAGGGAGGATCACCTCTGACTCCCACCCCAGTTCCAGACCCCCAGGACCCAGACTCCACCTTCTAGACCTTCCGTGCCTCCCAGCAGGCAATAGGCTCTCCTGCAAGCCCCTGGCCAGGAAGGGATACTTTGGGAGGGTCACCTCTGACCCCCACCCCACTTCCAGACCCCCAGGCCCCAGACTCCACCTGCTAGACCTTCCGTGCCTACCAGCAGGCAGTAGGCTCTCCTGCAAGCCCCTGGCCAGCAAGGGATACAGAGGGAGGGTCACCTCTGACCCCACCCCACTTCCATACCCCCAGGCCCCAGACTCCACCATCTAGGTAGGTAGCCAGGATCTCCTTGAGGCGGTTTTGTGTTTTTTTTTTCTCTTGAACCCCTTGCATTCTCTTGTTAACATCTAGCTCTCCTTCTCCCCTCAGAATTTCCGTGCATCCCAGCAGGCAATAGGCTCTCCTGCAAGCCCCTGGCCAGCAAGAGATACTGAGGGAGGGTCACCTCTGACCCCCACCCCAGTTCCAGACCCCCAGGCCCCAGACTCCACCTTCTAGACCTTCCGTGCCTCCCAGCAGGCAGTAGGCTCTCCTGCAAGCCCCTGGACAGCAAGATTAACTGAGGGAGGATCACCTGTGACTCCCACCCCAGTTCCAGACCCCCAGGCCCCAGACTCCACCTTCTAGAACTTCCGTGCCTCCCAGCATGGAATAGGCTCGCCTGCAAGACCCTGGCCAGCAAGGGATACTGAGGGAGGGTCACCTCTGACCCCCACCCCACTTCCAGACCCCCAGTCCCCAGACTCCACCTTCTAGAACTTCCGTTCCTCCCAGCAGGCAGTAGGCTCTCCTGCAATCCCCTGGCCAGCAAGGGATACAGAGGGAGGGTCACCTCTGACCCCCACCCCACTTCCAGACCCCCAGTCCTCAGACTCCACCATCTAGGTAGGTGGCCAGGATCTCCTTGAAGCGGTTTTGTGTTTTTTTTCTCTTGAACCCCTTGCATTCTCTTGTTAACACCTAGCTCTCCTTCTCCCCCCAGACTTTCCGTGCCTCCCAGCAGGCAATAGGCTCTCCTGCAAGCCCCTGGCCAGCAAGGGATACTGAGCGAGTGTCACTTCTGACCCCCACCCCACTTCCAGACCCCCAGGCCCCAGACTCCACCTTCCAGTACTTCCGTGCCTCCCAGCAGGCAGTAGGCTATCCTGAAAGCCCCTGGCCAGTAAGGGATACAGAGGGAGGGTCACCTCTGAGCCCCACCCCACTTCCAGACCCCCAGGCCCCAGACTCCACCTTCTAGGTAGGTAGCCAGGATCTCCTTGAGGCAGTTTTGTGTTTATTTTCTCTTGAGCCCCTTGCATTCTCTTGTTAACACCTAGCTCTGCTTCTCCCTCCAGACTTTCCGTGCCTCCCAGCAGGCAATAGGCTCTCCTACAAGCCCCTGGCCAGTAAGGGATACTGAGGGAGGGTCACCTCTGACCCCCACCCCACTTCCAGAACCCCAGGCCCCAGACTACACCTTCTAGACCTTCCGTGCATCCCAGCAGGCAGTATGCTCTCCTGCAAGCCCCTGGCCAGCAAGGGATACAGAGGGAGGTTCACCCCTGACCCCCACCCCACTTCCAGACCCCCAGGCCCCAGACTCCACCTTCTAGGTAGGTAGCCAGGACCTACTTGAGGCGGTTTTGTGTTTTTTTTCTCTTGGACCCCTTGCATTCTCTTGTTAACACCTAGCTCTCCTTCTCCCCACAGACTTTCCGTGCCTCCCAGCAGACAATAGGCTCTCCTGCAAGCCCCTGGCCATCAAGGGATACTGAAGGAGGGTCACCTCTGACCCCCACCCCACTTCCAGACGCGCAGGCCCCAGACTCCACCTTCTAGGTAGGTAGCCAGGATCTCCTTGAGGCAGTTTTGTGTTTTTTTTTCTCTTGAACCCCTTGCATTCTCTTGTTAACACCTAGCTCTCCTTCTCCCCCCAGACTTTCCGTGCCTCACAGTAGGCAATAGGCTCTCCTGCAAGCCCCTGGCCAGCTTGGGATACTGAGAGAGGGTCACATCTGACCCCACCCCACTTCCAGACCCCCAGGCCCGAGACTCCACCTTCTAGCTCTCCTTCTCCCCCCAGACCTTCCGTGCCTCCCAGGAGGCAATAGGCTCTCCTGCAAGCCCTTGGCGAGCAAGGGATACTGAGGGAGTGTCACCTCTGACCCCCACCCCACTTCCAGACCCCCAGGCCCCAGACTCCACCTTCTAGCTCTCCTTCTCCCCCCAGAACTTCCGTGCCTCCTAGCAGGCAATAGGCTCTCCTGCAAGCCCCTGGCCAGCAAGGGATACTGAGGGAGGGTCACCTCTGACCCCCACCCCACTTCCAGACCCGCAGGCAAGAGACTCTACCTTCTAGAACTTCCGTGCCTCCCAGCAGGCAATAGGCTCTCCTGCAAGCCCCTGGCCAGCAAGGGATACTGAGGGAGGATCACCTCTGACTCCCACCCCAGTTCCAGACCCCCAGGCCCCAGACTCCACCTTCTAGACCTTCTGTGCCTCCCAGCAGGCAATAGGCTCTCCTGCAAGCCCCTGGCCAGCAAGGGATACTGAGGGAGGGTCACCTCTGACCCCCAACCCTCTTCCAGACCCCCAGGCCCCAGACTCCACCTTCTAGACCTTCCGTGCCTCCCAGCAGGCAGTAGGCTCTCCTGCAAACCCCTGGCCAGCAAGGGATACAGAGGGAGGGTCACCTCTGACCCCCACCCCACTTCCAGACCCCCAGGCCCCAGACTCCACCTTCTAGCTCTCCTTCTCCCCCCAGAGCTTCCGTGCCTCCCAGCAGGCAATAGGCTCTCCTGCAGCCCCTGGCCAGGAAGGGATACTGAGGGAGGGTCACCTCTGACCCCCACCCCACTTCCAGACCCCCAGGCCCCAGACTCCAACTTCTAGACTTTCCGTGCATCCTAGCAGGCAGTAGGCTCTCCTGCAAGCCCCTGGCCAGCAAGGGATACAGAGGGAGGATCACCTCTGACTCCCACCCCAGTTCCAGAACCCCAAGCCCCAGACTCCACCTTCTAGAACTTCCGTGCCTCCCAGCAGGCAATAGGCTCTGCTGCAAGCCCCTGGCCAGCAAGGGATACTGAGGGAGGATCACCTCTGACCCCCACCCCAATTCCAGACCCCCAGGCCCCAGACTCCACCTTCTAGAACTTCCGTGCCTCCCAGCAGGCAATAGGCTCTCCTGCAAGCCCTTGGCCAGCAAGGGATACTGAGGGAGGGTCACCTCTGACCCCCACCCCACTTCCAGACCCCCAGGACCCAGACTCCACCTTCTAGCTCTCCTTCTCCCCCCAGAGCTTCCGTGCCTCCCAGCAGGCAGTTGGCTCTCCTGCAAGCCCCTGGACATCAAGGGATACTGAGGGAGGATCACCTCTGACTCCCACTCCAGTTCCAGACCCCCAGGCCCCAGACTCCACCTTCTAGACCTTCCGTGCCTCCCAGCAAGCAATAGGCTCTCCTGCAAGCCCCTGGCCAGGAAGGGATACTGAGGGAGGGTCACCTCTGACCCCCACCCCACTTCCAGACCCCCAGGCCCCAGACTCCACCTTCTAGAACTTCCGTACCTCCCAGCAGGCAGTAGGCTCTCCTGCAAGCCCCTGGCCAGCAAGGGATACAGAGGGAGGGTCACCTCTGACCCCCACCCCACTTCCATACCCCCAGGCCCCAGACTTCACCATCTAGGTAGGTAGCCAGGATCTCCTTGAGGCGATTTTGTGTTTTATTTTTCTCTTGAACCCCTTGCATTCTCTTGTTAACACCTAGCTCTCCTTCTCCCCCCAGAATTTCCGTGCATCCCAGCAGGCATTAGGCTCTCCTGCAAGCCCCTGGCCAGCAAGGGATACTGAGGGAGGGTCACCTCTGACCCCCACCCCACTTCCAGACCCCCAGGCCCCAGACTCCACCTTCTAGACCTTCCGTGCCTCCCAGCAGGCACTAGGCTTTCCTGCAAGCCCCTGGACAGCAAGGGATACTGAGGGAGGATCACCTCTGACTCCCACCCCAGTTCCAGACCCCCAGGCCCCAGTCTCCACCTTCTAGAACTTCCGTGCCTCCCAGCATGCAATAGGCTCTCCTGCAAGCCCCTGGCCAGCAAGGGATACTGAGGGAGGGTCACCTCTGACCCCCACCCCACTTCCAGACCCCCAGTCCCCAGACTCCACCTTCTAGACCTTCCGTTCCTCCCAGC
Organism: Tupaia tana; assembly: GCA_026018925.1. Classification (NCBI taxonomy): domain Eukaryota; kingdom Metazoa; phylum Chordata; class Mammalia; order Scandentia; family Tupaiidae; genus Tupaia; species Tupaia tana. Next base: position 96,543,231 of record JAKSZU010000009.1, read on the forward strand.
AGGCAGTAGGCTCTCCTGCAAGCCCCTGGCCAGCAAGGGATACAGAGGGAGGGTCACCTCTGACCCCCACCCCACTTCCAGATCCCCAGGCCCGAGACTCCACCTTCCAGCTCTCCTTCTCCCCCCAGAACTTCCGTGCCTCCCAGGAGGCAATAGGCTCTCCTGCAAGCCCTTGGCCAGCAAGGGATACTGAGGGAGTGTCACCTCTGACCCCCACCCCACTTCCAGACCCCCAGGCCCCAGACTCCACCTTCTAGCTCTCCTTCTCCCCCCAGAACTTCCGTGCCTCCCAGCAGGCAATAGGCTCTCCTGTAAGCCCCTGGCCAGCAAGGGATACTGAGGGAGGGTCACCTCTGACCCCCACCCCACTTCCAGACCCCCAGGTCCCAGACTCCACCTTCTAGACCTTCCATGCCTCCCAGCAGGCAGTAGGCTCTCCTGCAAGCCCCTGGCCAGCAAGGGATACTGAGGGAGGATCACCTCTGACTCCCACCCCAGTTCCAGACCGCCAGGCCCCAGACTCCACCTTCTAGACCTTCCGTGCCTCCCAGCAGGCAATAGGCTCTCCTGCAAGCCCCTGGCGAGCAAGGAATACTGAGGGAGGATCACCTCTGACTCCCACCCCAGTTCCAGACCCCCAGGCCCAACACTCCAACTTCAAGAACTTCCGTGCCTCCCAGCAGGCAGTAGGCTCTCCTGCAAGCCCCTGGCCAGCATGGGATACTGAGGGAGGGTCACCTCTGACCCCCACCCCACTTCCAGACCCCCAGGCTCCAGACTCCACCTTCTAGACCTTCCGTGCCACCTAGCAGGCAGTAGGATCTCTTGCAAGCCCCTGGCCAGCAAGGGATACTGAGGGAGGATCACCTCTGACTCCCACCCCAGTTCCAGACCCGCAGGCCCCAGACTCCACCTTCTAGACCTTCCGTACCTCCCAGCAGGCAGTAGGCTCTCCTGCAAGCCCCTGGCCTGCAAGGGATACTGAGGGAGGGTCTCCTCTGACCCCCACCCCACTTCCAGACCCCCAGGTCCCAGACTCCACCTTCTAGACCTTCCGTACCTCCCAGCAGGCAGTAGGCTCTCCTGCAAGACCCTGGCCAGCAAGGGATACTGAGGGAGGATCACCTTTGACTCCCACCCCACTTCCAGACCCCCAGGCTCCAGACTCCACCTTCTAGACCTTCCGTGCCTCCTAGCAGGCAGTAGGCTCTCTTGCAAGCCCCTGGCCAGCAAGGCATACTGAGGGAGGATCACCTCTGACTCCCACCCCACTTCCAGACCCCCAGGCCCCAGACTCCACCTTCTAGACCTTCCGTGCCTCCCAGCAGGCAATAGGCTCTCCTGCAAGCCCATGGCCAGCAAGGGATACTGAGGGAGGATCACCTCTGACCCCCACCCCACTTCCAGACCCCCACGCCCCAGACTCCACCTTCTAGAACTTCTGTGCCTCCCAGCAGGCAATAGGCTCTCCTGCAAGCCCCTGGCCTGCAAGGGATACTGAGGGAGGGTCACCTCTGACCCCCACCCCACTTCCAGACCCCTAGGCCCCAGACTCCACCTTCTAGCTCTCCTTCTCCCCCCAGAGCTTCCGTGCCTCCCAGCAGGCAATAGGCTCTCCTGCAGCCCCTGGCCAGCAAGGGATACTGAGGGAGGGTCACCTCTGACCCCCACCCCACTTCTAGACCCCCAGGCCCCAGACTCCACCTTCTAGACATTCCGTGCCTCCTAGCAGGCAGTAGGCTCTCCTGCAAGCCCCTGGCCAGCAAGGGATACTGAGGGAGGATCACCTCTGCCTCCCACCCCAGTTCCAGAACCCCAGGCCCCAGACACCACCTTCTAGACCTTCCGTGCCTCCCAGCAGGCAATAGGCTCTGCTGCAAGCCCCTGGCCAGCAAGGGATACTGAGGGAGGATCACCTCTGATCCCCACCACAATTCCAGACCCCCAGGCCCCAGACTCCACCTTCTAGAACTTCCGTGCCTCCCAGCAGGCAATAGGCTCTCCTGCAAGCCCCTGGCCAGCAAGGGATACTGAGGGAGGGTCACCACTGACCCCCACCACACTTCCAGACCCCCAGGCCCCAGACTCCACCTTCTAGCTCTCCTTCTCCCCCCAGAGCTTCCGTGCCTCCCAGCAGGCAATAGGGTCTCCTGCAAGCCCCTGGCCATCAAGGGATACTGAGGGAGGATCACCTCTGACTCCCACCCCAGTTCCAGACCCCCAGGACCCAGACTCCACCTTCTAGACCTTCCGTGCCTCCCAGCAGGCAATAGGCTCTCCTGCAAGCCCCTGGCCAGGAAGGGATACTTTGGGAGGGTCACCTCTGACCCCCACCCCACTTCCAGACCCCCAGGCCCCAGACTCCACCTGCTAGACCTTCCGTGCCTACCAGCAGGCAGTATGCTCTCCTGCAAGCCCCTGGCCAGCAAGGGATACAGAGGGAGGGTCACCTCTGACCCCACCCCACTTCCATACCCCCAGGCCCCAGACTCCACCATCTAGGTAGGTAGCCAGGATCTCCTTGAGGCGGTTTTGTGTTTTTTTTTTCTCTTGAACCCCTTGCATTCTCTTGTTAACATCTAGCTCTCCTTCTCCCCCCAGAATTTCCGTGCATCTCAGCAGGCAATAGGCTCTCCTGCAAGCCCCTGGCCAGCAAGAGATACTGAGGGAGGGTCACCTCTGACCCCCACCCCAGTTCCAGACCCCCAGGCCCCAGACTCCACCTTCTAGACCTTCCGTGCCTCCCAGCAGGCAGTAGGCTCTCCTGCAAGCCCCTGGACAGCAAGATTAACTGAGGGAGGATCACCTGTGACTCCCACCCCAGTTCCAGACCCCCAGGCCCCAGACTCCACCTTCTAGAACTTCCGTGCCTCCCAGCATGCAATAGGCTCGCCTGCAAGACCCTGGCCAGCAAGGGATACGGAGGGAGGGTCACCTCTGACCCCGACCCCACTTCCAGACCGCCAGGCCCCAGACTCCAACTTCTAGACCTTCCTTGCCTCCCAGCAGGCAATAAGCTCTCCTGCAAGTCCCTGGCCAGCAAGGGATACTGAGGGAGGATCACCACTGACCCCCACCCCACTTCCAGACCCCCAGGCCCCAGATTCCACCTTCTAGACCTTCCGTGCCTCCCAGCAGGCAATAGGCTCTCCTGCAAGCCCCTGGCCAGCAAGGGATACTGAGGGAGGGTCACCTCTGACCCCCACCCCACTTCCAGACCCCCAGGCCCCAGACTCCAACTTCTAGACCTTCCGTGCCTCTCAGCAGGTAGTAGGCTCTCCTGGAAGCCCCTGGCCAGCAAGGGATACTGAGGGAGGGTCACCTCGGACCCCCACCACACTTCCAAACCCCCAGGCCCAAGACTCCACCTTCTAGACCTTCCGTTCTTCCCAGCAGGCAGTAGGCTCTCCTGCAAGCCCCTGGCCAGGAAGGGATACAGAGGGAAGGTCACCTCTGACCCCCACCCCACTTCCAGACCCCCAGGCCCCAGTGTCCACCTTCTAGGTAGGTAGCCAGGATCTCCTTGAGGCGGTTTTGTGTTTTTTTTCTCTTGAACCCCTTGCATTCTCTTGTTAACACCTAGCTCTCCTTCTCCCCCCAGACTTTCCGTGCCTCCCAGCAGGCAATAGGCTCTCCTGCAAGCCCCTGGCCAGCAGGGGATACTGAGGGAGTATCACCTCTGATCCCCACCCCACTTCCAGACCCCCAGGCCCCAGACTCCACCTTCTAGACCTTCCGTGCCTCCCAGCAGTCAATAGGCTCTCCTGCAAGCCCCTGGCCAGCATGGGATACTGAGGGAGGGTCACCTCTGACCCCAACCCCACTTCCACACCCCTAGGCCCCAGACTCCACCTTCTAGACCTTCCGTGCCTCTCAGCAGGCAGTAGGCTCTCCTGCAAGCCCCTGGCCAGCAAGGGATACTGAGGGAGGGTCACCTCTGACCCCCACCCCACTTCCAGACCCCCAGGCCCCAGACTCCACCTTCTAGACCTTCTGTGCCTCCCAGCAGGCAATAGGCTCTCCTGCAAGCCCCTGGCAAGCAAGGGATACTGAGGGAGGTTCACCTCTGACTCCCACCCCAGTTCCAGACACCCAGGCCCCAGACTCCACCTTCTAGACCTTCCGTGCCTCCCAGCAGGCAATAGGCTCTGCTGCAAGCCCCTAGCCAGAACGGGATACTGAGGGAGTGTCACCTCTGATCCCCACCCCACTTCCAGATCCCCAGGCCACAGACTCCAAATTCTAGACCTTCCGTTCCACACAGCAGGCAACAGGCTCTCCTGCAAGACCCTGGCCAGCAAGGGATACTGAGGGAGGGTCACCTCTGACCCCCACCCCACTTCCAGACCCCCAGGCCCCAGACTCCACCTTCTAGACCTTCCGTGCCTCCCAGCAGGCAGTAGGCTCTCCTGCAAGCCCCTGGCCAGCAAGGGATACAGAGGGAGGGTCACCTCTGACCCCCACCCCACTTCCAGACTCCCAGGCCCCAGACTCCACCTTCTAGAACTTCCGTGCCTCTCAGCAGGCGGTAGCCTCTCCTGCAAGACCCTGGCCAGCAAGGGATACTGAGGGAGGGTCACCTCTGACCCCGACCCCACTTCCAGACCCCCAGGCCCCAGACTCCAACTTCTAGACCTTCCTTGCCTCCCAGCAGGCAATAGGCTCTCCTGCAAGTCCCTGGCCAGCAAGGGATACTGAGGGAGGATCACCACTGACCCCCACCCCACTTCCAGACCCCCAGGACCCAGATTCCACCTTCTAGACCTTCCGTGCCTCCCAGCAGGCAATAGGCTCTCCTGCAAGCCCCTGGCCAGCAAGGGATACTGAGGGAGGGTCACCTCTGACCCCCACCCCACTTCCAGACCCCCAGGCCCCAGACTCCACCTTCTAGAACTTCCGTACCTCCCAGCAGGCAGTAGGCTCTCCTGCAAGCCCCTGGCCATCAAGGGATACAGAGGGAGGGTCACCTCTGACCCCCACCCCACTTCCATACCCCCAGGCCCCAGACTTCACCATCTAGGTAGGTAGCCAGGATCTCCTTGAGGCGGTTTTGTGTTTTATTTTTCTCTTGAACCCCTTGCATTCTCTTGTTAACACCTAGCTCTCCTTCTCCCTCCAGAATTTCCGTGCATCCCAGCAGGCAATAGGCTCTCCTGCAAGCCCCTGGCCAGCAAGGGATACTGAGGGAGGGTCACCTCTGACCCAAACCCCACTTCCAGACCCCCAGGCCCGAGACTCCACCTTCTAGACCTTCCGTGCCTCCCAGCAGGCAATAGGCTCTCCTGCAAGCCCCTGGCCAGCAAGGGATACTGAGGGAGGGTCACCTCTGATCCCCACCAGACTTCCAGACCCCCGGGCCCCAGATACCACCTTGTAGACCTTCCGTGCCTCCCAGCAGGCAATAGGCTCTCCTGCAAGCCCCTGGCCAGCAAGGGATACTGAGGGAGGGACACCTCTGACCCTCACCCCACTTCCAGACCCCCAGGCACCAGACTCCACATTCTAGAACTTCCATGCCTCCCAGCAGGCAGTAGGCTCTCCTGCAAGCCCCTGGCCAGCAAGGGATACTGAGGAAGGGTCTCCTCTGACCCCCACCCCACTTCCAGACCCCCAGGTCCCAGACTCCACCTTCTAGACCTTCCGTACCTCCCAGCAGGCAGTAGGCTCTCCTGCAAGACCCTGGCCAGCAAGGGATACTGAGGGAGGATCACCTCTGACTCCCACCCCACTTCCAGACCCCCAGGCTACAGACTCCACCTTCTAGACCTTCCGTGCCTCCTAGCAGGCAGTAGGCTCTCTTGCAAGCCCCTGGCCAGCAAGGCATACTGAGGGAGGATCACCTCAGACTCCCACCCCACTTCCAGACCCCCAGGCCCCAGACTCCACCTTCTAGACCTTCCGTGCCTCCCAGCATGCAATAGGCTCTCCTGCAAGCCCATGGCCAGCAAGGGATACTGAGGGAGGATCACCTCTGACCCCCACCCCACTTCCAGACCCCCAGGCCCCAGACTCCACCTTCTAGAACTTCCGTGCCTCCCAGCAGGCAATAGGCTCTCCTGCAAGCCCCTGGCCTGCAAGGGATACTGAGGGAGGGTCACCTCTGACCCCCACCCCACTTCCAGACCCCTAGGCCCCAGACTCCACCTTCTAGCTCTCCTTCTCCCCCCAGAGCTTCCGTGCCTCCCAGCAGGCAATAGGCTCTCCTGCAGCCCCTTGCCAGCAAGGTATACTGAGGGAGGGTCACCTCTGACCCCCACCCCACTTCTAGACCCCCAGGCCCCAGACTCCACCTTCTAGACCTTCCGTGCCTCCTAGCAGGCAGTAGGCTCTCCTGCAAGCCCCTGGCCAGCAAGGGATACTGAGGGAGGATCACCTCTGCCTCCCACCCCAGTTCCAGAACCCCAGGCCCCAGACACCACCTTCTAGACCTTCCGTGCCTCCCAGCAGGCAATAGGCTCTGCTGCAAGCCCCTGGCCAGCAAGGGATACTGAGGGAGGATCACCTCTGATCCCCACCCCAATTCCAGAACCCCAGGCCCCAGACTCCACCTTCTAGAACTTCCGTGCCTCCCAGCAGGCAATAGGCTCTCCTGCAAGCCCCTGGCCAGCAAGGGATACTGAGGGAGGGTCACCACTGACCCCCACCCCACTTCCAGACCCCCAGGCCCCAGACTCCACCTTCTAGCTCTCCTTCTCCCCCCAGAGCTTCCGTGCCTCCCAGCAGGCAATAGGGTCTCCTGCAAGCCCCTGGCCGTCAAGGGATACTGAGGGAGGATCACCTCTGACTCCCACCCCAGTTCCAGACCCCCAGGACCCAGACTCCACCTTCTAGACCTTCCGTGCCTCCCAGCAGGCAATAGGCTCTCCTGCAAGCCCCTGGCCAGGAAGGGATACTGAGGGAGGGTCACCTCTGACCCCCACCCCACTTCCAGACCCCCAGGCCCCAGACTCCACCTGCTAGACCTTCCGTGCCTACCAGCAGGCAGTAGGCTCTCCTGCAAGCCCCTGGCCAGCAAGGGATATAGAGGGAGGGTCACCTCTGACCCCACCCCACTTCCATACCCCCAGACCCCAGACTCCACCATCTAGGTAGGTAGCCAGGATCTCCTTGAGGCGGTTTTGTGTTTTTTTTTTCTCTTGAACCCCTTGCATTCTCTTGTTAACATCTACCTCTCCTTCTCCCCCCAGAATTTCCGTGCATCCCAGCAGGCAATAGGCTCTCCTGCAAGCCCCTGGCCAGCAAGAGATACTGAGGGAGGGTCACCTCTGACCCCCACCCCAGTTCCAGACCCCCAGGCCCCAGACTCCACCTTCTAGACCTTCCGTGCCTCCCAGCAGGCAGTAGGCTCTCCTGCAAGCCCCTGGACAGCAAGATTAACTGAGGGAGGATCACCTGTGACTCCCACCCCAGTTCCAGACCCCCAGGCCCCAGACTCCACCTTCTAGAACTTCCGTGCCTCCCAGCATGCAATAGGCTCGCCTGCAAGACCCTGGCCAGCAAGGGATACTGAGGGAGGGTCACCTCTGACCCCCACCCCACTTCCAGACCCCCAGTCCCCAGACTCCACCTTCTAGACCTTCCGTTCCTCCCAGCAGGCAGTAGGCTCTCCTGCAAGCCCCTGGCCAGCAAGGGATACAGAGGGAGGGTCACCTCTGACCCCCACCCCACTTCCAGACCCCCAGGCCTCAGACTCCACCATCTAGGTAGGTGGCCAGGATCTCCTTGAGGCGGTTTTGTGTTTTTTTTCTCTTGAACCCCTTGCATTCTCTTGTTAACACCTAGCTCTCCTTCTCCCCCCAGACTTTCCATGCCTCCCAGCAGGCAATAGGCTCTCCTGCAAGCCCCTGGCCAGCAAGGGATACTGAGCGAGTGTCACTTCTGACCCCCACCCCACTTCCAGACCCCCAGGCCCCAGACTCCACCTTCCAGAACTTCCGTGCCTCCCAGCAGGCAGTAGGCTATCCTGAAAGCCCCTGGCCAGTAAGGGATACAGAGGGAGGGTCACCTCTGAGCCCCACCCCACTTCCAGACCCCCAGGCCCCAGACTCCACCTTCTAGGTAGGTAGCCAGGATCTCCTTGAGGCAGTTTTGTGTTTATTTTCTCTTGAGCCCCTTGCATTCTCTTGTTAACACCTAGCTCTCCTTCTCCCTCCAGACTTTCCGTGCCTCCCAGCAGGCAATAGGCTCTCCTACAAGCCCCTGGCCAGTAAGGGATACTGAGGGAGGGTCACCTCTGACCCCCACCCCACTTCCAGAACCCCAGGCCCCAGACTCCACCTTCTAGACCTTCCGTGCATCCCAGCAGGCAGTAGGCTCTCCTGCAAGCCCCTGGCCAGCAAGGGATACTGAGGGAGGGACACCTCTGACCCCCACCCCACTTCCAGACCCCCAGGTCCCAGACTCCACCTTCTAGACCTTCCGTACCTCCCAGCAGGCAGTAGGCTCTCCTGCAAGACCCTGGCCAGCAAGGGATACTGAGGGAGGATCACCTCTGACTCCCACCCCACTTCCAGACCCCCAGGCTCCAGACTCCACCTTCTAGACCTTCCGTGCCTCCTAGCAGGCAGTAGGCTCTCTTGCAAGCCCCTGGCCAGCAAGGCATACTGAGGGAGGATCACCTCTGACTCCCACCCCACTTCCAGACCCCCAGGCCCCAGACTCCACCTTCTAGACCTTCCGTGCCTCCCAGCAGGCAATAGGCTCTCCTGCAAGCCCATGGCCAGCAAGGGATACTGAGGGAGGATCACCTCTGACCCCCACCCCACTTCCAGACCCCCAGGCCCCAGACTCCACCTTCTAGAACTTCCGTGCCTCCCAGCAGGCAATAGGCTCTCCTGCAAGCCCCTGGCCTGCAAGGGATACTGAGGGAGGGTCACCTCTGACCCCCACCCCACTTCCAGACCCCTAGGCCCCAGACTCCACCTTCTAGCTCTCCTTCTCCCCCCAGAGCTTACGTGCCTCCCAGCAGGCAATAGGCTCTCCTGCAGCCCCTGGCCAGCAAGGTATACTGAGGGAGGGTCACCTCTGACCCCCACCCCACTTCTAGACCCCCAGGCCCCAGACTCCACCTTCTAGACCTTCCGTGCCTCCTAGCAGGCAGTAGGCTCTCCTGCAAGCCCCTGGCCAGCAAGGGATACTGAGGGAGGATCACCTCTGCCTCCCACCCCAGTTCCAGAACCCCAGGCCCCAGACACCACCTTCTAGACCTTCCGTGCCTCCCAGCAGGCAATAGGCTCTGCTGCAAGCCCCTGGCCAGCAAGGGATACTGAGGGAGGATCACCTCTGATCCCCACCCCAATTCCAGACCCCCAGGCCCCAGACTCCACCTTCTAGAACTTCCGTGCCTCCCAGCAGGCAATAGGCTCTCCTGCAAGCCCCTGGCCAGCAAGGGATACTGAGGGAGGGTCACCACTGACCCCCACCCCACTTCCAGACCCCCAGGCCCCAGACTCCACCTTCTAGCTCTCCTTCTCCCCCCAGAGCTTCCGTGCCTCCCAGCAGGCAATAGGGTCTCCTGCAAGCCCCTGGCCATCAAGGGATACTGAGGGAGGATCACCTCTGACTCCCACCCCAGTTCCAGACCCCCAGGACCCAGACTCCACCTTCTAGACCTTCCGTGCCTCCCAGCAGGCAATAGGCTCTCCTGCAAGCCCCTGGCCAGGAAGGGATACTTTGGGAGGGTCACCTCTGACCCCCACCCCACTTCCAGACCCCCAGGCCCCAGACTCCACCTGCTAGACCTTCCGTGCCTACCAGCAGGCAGTAGGCTCTCCTGCAAGCCCCTGGCCAGCAAGGGATACAGAGGGAGGGTCACCTCTGACCCCACCCCACTTCCATACCCCCAGGCCCCAGACTCCACCATCTAGGTAGGTAGCCAGGATCTCCTTGAGGCGGTTTTGTGTTTTTTTTTTCTCTTGAACCCCTTGCATTCTCTTGTTAACATCTAGCTCTCCTTCTCCCCCCAGAATTTCCGTGCATCCCAGCAGGCAATAGGCTCTCCTGCAAGCCCCTGGCCAGCAAGAGATACTGAGGGAGGGTCACCTCTGACCCCCACCCCAGTTCCAGACCCCCAGGCCCCAGACTCCACCTTCTAGACCTTCCGTGCCTCCCAGCAGGCAGTAGGTTCTCCTGCAAGCCCCTGGACAGCAAGATTAACTGAGGGAGGATCACCTGTGACTCCCACCCCAGTTCCAGACCCCCAGGACCCAGACTCCACCTTCTAGAACTTCCGTGCCTCCCAGCATGGAATAGGCTCGCCTGCAAGACCCTGGCCAGCAAGGGATACTGAGGGAGGGTCACCTCTGACCCCCACCCCACTTCCAGACCCCCAGTCCCCAGACTCCACCTTCTAGACCTTCCGTTCCTCCCAGCAGGCAGTAGGCTCTCCTGCAAGCCCCTGGCCAGCAAGGGATACAGAGGGAGGGTCACCTCTGACCCCCACCCCACTTCCAGACCCCCAGGCCTCAGACTCCACCATCTAGGTAGGTGGCCAGGATCTCCTTGAAGCGGTTTTGTGTTTTTTTTCTCTTGAACCCCTTGCATTCTCTTGTTAACACCTAGCTCTCCTTCTCCCCCCAGACTTTCCGTGCCTCCCAGCAGGCAATAGGCTCTCCTGCAAGCCCCTGGCCAGCAAGGGATACTGAGCGAGTGTCACTTCTGACCCCCACCCCACTTCCAGACCCCCAGGCCCCAGACTCCACCTTCCAGTACTTCCGTGCCTCCCAGCAGGCAGTAGGCTATCCTGAAAGCCCCTGGCCAGTAAGGGATACAGAGGGAGGGTCACCTCTGAGCCCCACCCCACTTCCAGACCCCCAGGCCCCAGACTCCACCTTCTAGGTAGGTAGCCAGGATCTCCTTGAGGCAGTTTTGTGTTTATTTTCTCTTGAGCCCCTTGCATTCTCTTGTTAACACCTAGCTCTGCTTCTCCCTCCAGACTTTCCGTGCCTCCCAGCAGGCAATAGGCTCTCCTACAAGCCCCTGGCCAGTAAGGGATACTGAGGGAGGGTCACCCCTGACCCCCACCCCACTTCCAGAACCCCAGGCCCCAGACTACACCTTCTAGACCTTCCGTGCATCCCAGCAGGCAGTATGCTCTCCTGCAAGCCCCTGGCCAGCAAGGGATACAGAGGGAGGTTCACCCCTGACCCCCACCCCACTTCCAGACCCCCAGGCCCCAGACTCCACCTTCTAGGTAGGTAGCCAGGACCTACTTGAGGCGGTTTTGTGTTTTTTTTCTCTTGGACCCCTTGCATTCTCTTGTTAACACCTAGCTCTCCTTCTCCCCACAGACTTTCCGTGCCTCCCAGCAGACAATAGGCTCTCCTGCAAGCCCCTGGCCATCAAGGGATACTGAAGGAGGGTCACCTCTGACCCCCACCCCACTTCCAGACGCGCAGGCCCCAGACTCCACCTTCTAGGTAGGTAGCCAGGATCTCCTTGAGGCAGTTTTGTGTTTTTTTTTCTCTTGAACCCCTTGCATTCTCTTGTTAACACCTAGCTCTCCTTCTCCCCCCAGACTTTCCGTGCCTCACAGTAGGCAATAGGCTCTCCTGCAAGCCCCTGGCCAGCTTGGGATACTGAGAGAGGGTCACATCTGACCCCACCCCACTTCCAGACCCCCAGGCCCGAGACTCCACCTTCTAGCTCTCCTTCTCCCCCCAGACCTTCCGTGCCTCCCAGGAGGCAATAGGCTCTCCTGCAAGCCCTTGGCGAGCAAGGGATACTGAGGGAGTGTCACCTCTGACCCCCACCCCACTTCCAGACCCCCAGGCCCCAGACTCCACCTTCTAGCTCTCCTTCTCCCCCCAGAACTTCCGTGCCTCCTAGCAGGCAATAGGCTCTCCTGCAAGCCCCTGGCCAGCAAGGGATACTGAGGGAGGGTCACCTCTGACCCCCACCCCACTTCCAGACCCGCAGGCACCAGACTCTACCTTCTAGAACTTCCGTGCCTCCCAGCAGGCAATAGGCTCTCCTGCAAGCCCCTGGCCAGCAAGGGATACTGAGGGAGGATCACCTCTGACTCCCACCCCAGTTCCAGACCCCCAGGCCCCAGACTCCACCTTCTAGACCTTCTGTGCCTCCCAGCAGGCAATAGGCTCTCCTGCAAGCCCCTGGCCAGCAAGGGATACTGAGGGAGGGTCACCTCTGACCCCCAACCCTCTTCCAGACCCCCAGGCCCCAGACTCCACCTTCTAGACCTTCCGTGCCTCCCAGCAGGCAGTAGGCTCTCCTGCAAGCCCCTGGCCAGCAAGGGATACTGAGGGAGGATCACCTCTGACTCCCACCCCAGTTCCAGAACCCCAAGCCCCAGACTCCACCTTCTAGAACTTCCGTGCATCCCAGCAGGCAGTATGCTCTCCTGCAAACCCCTGGCCAGCAAGGGATACAGAGGGAGGGTCACCTCTGACCCCCACCCCACTTCCAGACCCCCAGGCCCCAGACTCCACCTTCTAGCTCTCCTTCTCCCCCCAGAGCTTCCGTGCCTCCCAGCAGGCAATAGGCTCTCCTGCAGCCCCTGGCCAGGAAGGGATACTGAGGGAGGGTCACCTCTGACCCCCACCCCACTTCCAGACCCCCAGGCCCCAGACTCCAACTTCTAGACTTTCCGTGCATCCTAGCAGGCAGTAGGCTCTCCTGCAAGCCCCTGGCCAGCAAGGGATACTGAGGGAGGATCACCTCTGACTCCCACCCCAGTTCCAGAACCCCAAGCCCCAGACTCCACCTTCTAGAACTTCCGTGCCTCCCAGCAGGCAATAGGCTCTGCTGCAAGCCCCTGGCCAGCAAGGGATACTGAGGGAGGATCACCTCTGACCCCCACCCCAATTCCAGACCCCCAGGCCCCAGACTCCACCTTCTAGAACTTCCGTGCCTCCCAGCAGGCAATAGGCTCTCCTGCAAGCCCCTGGCCAGCAAGGGATACTGAGGGAGGGTCACCTCTGACCCCCACCCCACTTCCAGACACCCAGGACCCAGACTCCACCTTCTAGCTCTCCTTCTCCCCCCAGAGCTTCCGTGCCTCCCAGCAGGCAATTGGCTCTCCTGCAAGCCCCTGGACATCAAGGGATACTGAGGGAGGATCACCTCTGACTCCCACTCCAGTTCCAGACCCCCAGGCCCCAGACTCCACCTTCTAGACCTTCCGTGCCTCCCAGCAAGCAATAGGCTCTCCTGCAAGCCCCTGGCCAGGAAGGGATACTGAGGGAGGGTCACCTCTGACCCCCACCCCACTTCCAGACCCCCAGACCCCAGACTCCACCTTCTAGAACTTCCGTACCTCCCAGCAGGCAGTAGGCTCTCCTGCAAGCCCCTGGCCAGCAAGGGATACAGAGGGAGGGTCACCTCTGACCCCCACCCCACTTCCATACCACCAGGCCCCAGACTTCACCATCTAGGTAGGTAGCCAGGATCTCCTTGAGGCGATTTTGTGTTTTATTTTTCTCTTGAACCCCTTGCATTCTCTTGTTAACACCTAGCTCTCCTTCTCCCCCCAGAATTTCCGTGCATCCCAGCAGGCATTAGGCTCTCCTGCAAGCCCCTGGCCAGCAAGGGATACTGAGGGAGGGTCACCTCTGACCCCCACCCCACTTCCAGACCCCCAGGCCCCAGACTCCACCTTCTAGACCTTCCGTGCCTCCCAGCAGGCACTAGGCTTTCCTGCAAGCCCCTGGACAGCAAGGGATACTGAGGGAGGATCACCTCTGACTCCCACCCCAGTTCCAGACCCCCAGGCCCCAGACTCCACCTTCTAGAACTTCCGTGCCTCCCAGCATGCAATAGGCTCTCCTGCAAGCCCCTGGCCAGCAAGGGATACTGAGGGAGGGTCACCTCTGACCCCCACCCCACTTCCAGAACCCCAGTCCCCAGACTCCACCTTCTAGACCTTCCGTTCCTCCCAGCAGGCAGTAGGCTCTCCTGCAAGCCCCTGGCCAGCAAGGGATACAGAGGGAGGGTCACCTCTGACCCCCACCCCACTTCCAGATCCCCAGGCCCGAGACTCCACCTTCCAGCTCTCCTTCTCCCCCCAGAACTTCCGTGCCTCCCAGGAGGCAATAGGCTCTCCTGCAAGCCCTTGGCCAGCAAGGGATACTGAGGGAGTGTCACCTCTGACCACCACCACACTTCCAGACCCCCAGGCCCCAGACTCCACCTTCTAGCTCTCCTTCTCCCCCCAGAACTTCCGTGCCTCCCAGCAGGCAATAGGCTCTCCTGCAAGCCCCTGGCCAGCAAGGGATACTGAGGGAGGGTCACCTCTGACCCCCACCCCACTTCCAGACCCCCAGGTCCCAGACTCCACCTTCTAGACCTTCCATGCCTCCCAGCAGGCAGTAGGCTCTCCTGCAAGCCCCTGGCCAGCAAGGGATACTGAGGGAGGATCACCTCTGACTCCCACCCCAGTTCCAGACCGCCAGGCCCCAGACTCCACCTTCTAGACCTTCCGTGCCTCCCAGCAGGCAATAGGCTCTCCTGCAAGCCCCTGGCGAGCAAAGGATACTGAGGGAGGATCACCTCTGACTCCCACCCCAGTTCCAGACCCCCAGGCCCAACACTCCAACTTCAAGAACTTCCGTGCCTCCCAGCAGGCAGTAGGCTCTCCTGCAAGCCCCTGGCCAGCATGGGATACTGAGGGAGGGTCACCTCTGACCCCCACCCCACTTCCAGACCCCCAGGCTCCAGACTCCACCTTCTAGACCTTCCGTGCCACCTAGCAGGCAGTAGGATCTCTTGCAAGCCCCTGGCCAGCAAGGGATACTGAGGGAGGATCACCTCTGACTCCCACCCCAGTTCCAGACCCGCAGGCCCCAGACTCCACCTTCTAGACCTTCCGTACCTCCCAGCAGGCAGTAGGCTCTCCTGCAAGCCCCTGGCCTGCAAGGGATACTGAGGGAGGGTCTCCTCTGACCCCCACCCCACTTCCAGACCCCCAGGTCCCAGACTCCACCTTCTAGACCTTCCGTACCTCCCAGCAGGCACTAGGCTCTCCTGCAAGACCCTGGCCAGCAAGGGATACTGAGGGAGGATCACCTTTGACTCCCACCCCACTTCCAGACCCCCAGGCTCCAGACTCCACCTTCTAGACCTTCCGTGCCTCCTAGCAGGCAGTAGGCTCTCTTGCAAGCCCCTGGCCAGCAAGGCATACTGAGGGAGGATCACCTCTGACTCCCACCCCAGTTCCAGACCCCCAGGCCCCAGACTCCACCTTCTAGACCTTCCGTGCCTCCCAGCAGGCAATAGGCTCTCCTGCAAGCCCATGGCCAGCAAGGGATACTGAGGGAGGATCACCTCTGACCCCCACCCCACTTCCAGACCCCCAGGCCCCAGACTCCACCTTCTAGAACTTCTGTGCCTCCCAGCAGGCAATAGGCTCTCCTGCAAGCCCCTGGCCTGCAAGGGATACTGAGGGAGGGTCACCTCTGACCCCCACCCCACTTCCAGACCCCTAGGCCCCAGACTCCACCTTCTAGCTCTCCTTCTCCCCCCAGAGCTTCCGTGCCTCCCAGCAGGCAATAGGCTCTCCTGCAGCCCCTGGCCAGCAAGGGATACTGAGGGAGGGTCACCTCTGACCCCCACCCCACTTCTAGACCCCCAGGCCCCAGACTCCACCTTCTAGACATTCCGTGCCTCCTAGCAGGCAGTAGGCTCTCCTGCAAGCCCCTGGCCAGCAAGGGATACTGAGGGAGGATCACCTCTGCCTCCCACCCCAGTTCCAGAACCCCAGGCCCCAGACACCACCTTCTAGACCTTCCGTGCCTCCCAGCAGGCAATAGGCTCTGCTGCAAGCCCCTGGCCAGCAAGGGATACTGAGGGAGGATCACCTCTGATCCCCACCCCAATTCCAGACCCCCAGGCCCCAGACTCCACCTTCTAGAACTTCCGTGCCTCCCAGCAGGCAATAGGCTCTCCTGCAAGCCCCTGGCCAGCAAGGGATACTGAGGGAGGGTCACCACTGACCCCCACCCCACTTCCAGACCCCCAGGCCCCAGACTCCACCTTCTAGCTCTCCTTCTCCCCCCAGAGCTTCCGTGCCTCCCAGCAGGCAATAGGGTCTCCTGCAAGCCCCTGGCCATCAAGGGATACTGAGGGAGGATCACCTCTGACTCCCACCACAGTTCCAGACCCCCAGGACCCAGACTCCACCTTCTAGACCTTCCGTGCCTCCCAGCAGGCAATAGGCTCTCCTGCAAGCCCCTGGCCAGGAAGGGATACTGAGGGAGGGTCACCTCTGACCCCCGCCCCACTTCCAGACCCCCAGGCCCCAGACTCCACCTGCTAGACCTTCCGTGCCTACCAACAGGCAGTAGGCTCTCCTGCAAGCCCCTGGCCAGCAAGGGATACAGAGGGAGGGTCACCTCTGACCCCACCCCACTTCCATACCCCCAGGCCCCAGACTCCACCATCTAGGTAGGTAGCCAGGATCTCCTTGAGGCGGTTTTGTGTTTTTTTTTTCTCTTGAACCCCTTGCATTCTCTTGTTAACATCTAGCTCTCCTTCTCCCCCCAGAATTTCCGTGCATCCCAGCAGGCAATAGGCTCTCCTGCAAGCCCCTGGCCAGCAAGAGATACTGAGGGAGGGTCACCTCTGACCCCCACCCCAGTTCCAGACCCCCAGGCCCCAGACTCCACCTTCTAGACCTTCCGTGCCTCCCAGCAGGCAGTAGGCTCTCCTGCAAGACCCTGGACAGCAAGATTAACTGAGGGAGGATCACCTGTGACTCCCACCCCAGTTCCAGACCCCCAGGCCCCAGACTCCACCTTCTAGAACTTCCGTGCCTCCCAGCATGCAATAGGCTCGCCTGCAAGACCCTGGCCAGCAAGGGATACTGAGGGAGGGTCACCTCTGACCCCCACCCCACTTCCAGGCCCCCAGTCCCCAGACTCCACCTTCTAGACCTTCCGTTCCTCCCAGCAGGCAGTAGGCTCTCCTGCAAGCCCCTGGCCAGCAAGAGATACAGAGGGAGGGTCACCTCTGACCCCCACCCCACTTCCAGACCCCCAGGCCCCAGACTCCACCATCTAGGTAGGTGGCCAGGATCTCCTTGAGGCGGTTTTGTGTTTTTTTTCTCTTGAACCCCTTGCATTCTCTTGTTAACACCTAGCTCTCCTTCTCCCCCCAGACTTTCCGTGCCTCCCAGCAGGCAATAGGCTCTCCTGCAAGCCCCTGGCCAGCAAGGGATACTGAGCGAGTGTCACCTCTGACCCCCACCCCACTTCCAGACCCCCAGGCCCCAGACTCCACCTTCCAGAACTTCCGTGCCTCCCAGCAGGCAGTAGGCTATCCTGAAAGCCCCTGGCCAGTAAGGGATACAGAGGGAGGGTCACCTCTGAGCCCCACCCCACTTCCAGACCCCCAGGCCCCAGACTCCACCTTCTAGGTAGGTAGCCAGGATCTCCTTGAGGCAGTTTTGTGTTTATTTTCTCTTGAGCCCCTTGCATTCTCTTGTTAACACCTAGCTCTCCTTCTCCCTCCAGACTTTCCGTGCCTCCCAGCAGGCAATAGGCTCTCCTACAAGCCCCTGGCCAGTAAGGGATACTGAGGGAGGGTCACCTCTGACCCCCACCCCACTTCCAGAACCCCAGGCCCCAGACTACACCTTCTAGACCTTCTGTGCATCCCAGCAGGCAGTAGGCTCTCCTGCAAGCCCCTGGCCAGCAAGGGATACTGAGGGAGGATCACCTCTGACTCCCACCCCAGTTCCAGAACGCCAGGCCCCAGACTCCACCTTCTAGACCTTCCGTGCCTCCCAGCAGGCAATAGGCTCTCCTGCAAGCCCCTGGCGAGCAAGGAATACTGAGGGAGGATCACCTCTGACTCCCACCCCAGTTCCAGACCCCCAGGCCCAACAGTCCAACTTCTAGAACTTCCGTGCCTCCCAGCAGGCAGTAGGCTCTCCTGCAAGCCCCTGGCCAGCATGGGATACTGAGGGAGGGTCACCTCTGACCCCCACCCCACTTCCAGACCCCCAGGCTCCAGACTCCACCTTCTAGACCTTCCGTGCCACCTAGCAGGCAGTAGGATCTCTTGCAAGCCCCTGGCCAGCAAGGGATACTGAGGGAGGATCACCTCTGACTCCCACCCCAGTTCCAGACCCGCAGGCCCCAGACTCCACCTTCTAGACCTTCCGTGCCTCCCAGCAGGCAATAGGCTCTCCTGCAAGCCCATGGCCAGCAAGGGATACTGAGGGAGGATCACCTCTGACCCCCACCCCACTTCCAGACCCCCAGGCCCCAGACTCCACCTTCTAGAACTTCCGTGCTTCCCAGCAGGCAATAGGCTCTCCTGCAAGTCCCTGGCCTGCAAGGGATACTGAGGGAGGGTCACCTCTGACCCCCATCCCACTTCCAGACCCCTTGGCCCCAGACTCCACCTTCTAGCTCTCCTTCTCCCCCCAGAGCTTCCGTGCCTCCCAGCAGGCAATAGGCTCTCCTGCAGCCCCTGGCCAGGAAGGGATACTGAGGGAGGGTCACCTCTGACCCCCACTCCACTTCCAGACCCCCAGGACCCAGACTCCAACTTCTAGACCTTCCGTGCATCCTAGCAGGCAGTAGGCTCTCCTGCAAGCCCCTGGCCAGCAAGGGATACTGAGGGAGGATCACCTCTGACTCCCACCCCAGTTCCAGAACCCCAAGCCCCAGACTCCACCTTCTAGAACTTCCGTGCCTCCCAGCAGGCAATAGGCTCTGCTGCAAGCCCCTGGCCAGCAAGGGATACTGAGGGAGGATCACCTCTGACCCCCACCCCAATTCCAGACCCCCAGGCCCCAGACTCCACCTTCTAGAACTTCCGTGCCTCCCAGCAGGCAGTAGGCTCTCCTGCAAGCCCCTGGCCAGCAAGGGATACTGAGGGAGGGTCACCTCTGACCCCCACCCCACTTCCAGACCCCCAGGACCCAGACTCCACCTTCTAGCTCTCCTTCTCCCCCCAGAGCTTCCGTGCCTCCCAGCAGGCAATTGGCTCTCCTGCAAGCCCCTGGACATCAAGGGATACTGAGGGAGGATCACCTCTGACTCCCACTCCAGTTCCAGACCCCCAGGCCCCAGACTCCACCTTCTAGACCTTCCGTGCCTCCCAGCAAGCAATAGGCTCTCCTGCAAGCCCCTGACCAGGAAGGGATACTGAGGGAGGGTCACCTCTGTCCCCCACCCCACTTCCAGACCCCCAGGCCCCAGACTCCACCTTCTAGAACTTCCGTACCTCCCAGCAGGCAGTAGGCTCTCCTGCAAGCCCCTGGCCAGCAAGGGATACAGAGGGAGGGTCACCTCTGACCCCCACCCCACTTCCATACCCCCAGGCCCCAGACTTCACCATCTAGGTAGGTAGCCAGGATCTCCTTGAGGCGGTTTTGTGTTTTATTTTTCTCTTGAACCCCTTGCATTCTCTTGTTAACACCTAGCTCTCCTTCTCCCCCCAGAATTTCCGTGCATCCCAGCAGGCAATAGGCTCTCCTGCAAGCCCCTGGCCAGCAAGGGATACTGAGGGAGGGTCACCTCTGACCCAAACCCCACTTCCAGACCCCCAGGCCCGAGACTCCACCTTCTAGACCTTCCGTGCCTCCCAGCAGGCAATAGGCTCTCCTGCAAGCCCCTGGCCAGCAAGGGATACTGAGGGAGGGTCACCTCTGATCCCCACCAGACTTCCAGACCCCCAGGCCCCAGATACCACCTTCTAGACCTTCCGTGCCTCCCAGCAGGCAATAGGCTCTCCTGCAAGCCCCTGGCCAGCAAGGGATACTGAGGGAGGGACACCTCTGACCCTCACCCCACTTCCAGACCCCCAGGCACCAGACTCCACATTCTAGAACTTCCATGCCTCCCAGCAGGCAGTAGGCTCTCCTGCAAGCCCCTGGCCAGCAAGGGATACTGAGGAAGGGTCTCCTCTGACCCCCACCCCACTTCCAGACCCCCAGGTCCCAGACTCCACCTTCTAGACCTTCCGTGCCACCTAGCAGGCAGTAGGATCTCTTGCAAGCCCCTGGCCAGCAAGGGATACTGAGGGAGGATCACCTCTGACTCCCACCCCAGTTCCAGACCCGCAGGCCCCAGACTCCACCTTCTAGACCTTCCGTGCCTCCCAGCAGGCAATAGTCTCTCCTGCAAGCCCATGGCCAGCAAGGGATACTGAGGGAGGATCACCTCTGACCCCCACCCCACTTCCAGACCCCCAGGCCCCAGACTCCACCTTCTAGAACTTCCGTGCTTCCCAGCAGGCAATAGGCTCTCCTGCAAGTCCCTGGCCTGCAAGGGATACTGAGGGAGGGTCACCTCTGACCCCCATCCCACTTCCAGACCCCTTGGCCCCAGACTCCACCTTCTAGCTCTCCTTCTCCCCCCAGAGCTTCCGTGCCTCCCAGCAGGCAATAGGCTCTCCTGCAGCCCCTGGCCAGGAAGGGATACTGAGGGAGGGTCACCTCTGACCCCCACCCCACTTCCAGACCCCCAGGCCCCAGACTCCAACTTCTAGACCTTCCGTGCATCCTAGCAGGCAGTAGGCTCTCCTGCAAGCCCCTGGCCAGCAAGGGATACTGAGGGAGGATCACCTCTGACTCCCACCCCAGTTCCAGAACCCCAAGCCCCAGACTCCACCTTCTAGAACTTCCGTGCCTCCCAGCAGGCAATAGGCTCTGCTGCAAGCCCCTGGCCAGCAAGGGATACTGAGGGAGGATCACCTCTGACCCCCACCCCAATTCCAGACCCCCAGGCCCCAGACTCCACCTTCTAGAACTTCCGTGCCTCCCAGCAGGCAATAGGCTCTCCAGCAAGCCCCTGGCCAGCAAGGGATACTGAGGGAGGGTCACCTCTGACCCCCACCCCACTTCCAGACCCCCAGGACCCAGACTCCACCTTCTAGCTCTCCTTCTCCCCCCAGAGCTTCCGTGCCTCCCAGCAGGCATTAGGCTCTCCTGCAAGCCCCTGGACATCAAGGGATACTGAGGGAGGATCACCTCTGACTCCCACTCCAGTTCCAGACCCCCAGGCCCCAGACTCCACCTTCTAGAGCTTCCGTGCCTCCCAGCAAGCAATAGGCTCTCCTGCAAGCCCCTGGCCAGGAAGGGATACTGAGGGAGGGTCACCTCTGACCCCCACCCCACTTCCAGACCCCCAGTCCCCAGACTCCACCTTCTAGACCTTCCGTTCCTCCCAGCAGGCAGTAGGCTCTCCTGCAAGCCCCTGGCCAGCAAGGGATACAGAGGGAGGGTCACCTCTGACCCCCACCCCACTTCCAGACCCCCAGGCCCCAGACTCCACCATCTAGGTAGGTGGCCAGGATCTCCTTGAGGCGGTTTTGTGTTTTTTTTCTCTTGAACCCCTTGCATTCTCTTGTTAACACCTAGCTCTCCTTCTCCCCCCAGACTTTCCGTGCCTCCCAGCAGGCAATAGGCTCTCCTGCAAGCCCCTGGCCAGCAAGGGATACTGAGCGAGTGTCACCTCTGACCCCCACCCCACTTCCAGACCCCCAGGCCCCAGACTCCACCTTCCAGAACTTCCGTGCCTCCCAGCAGGCAGTAGGCTATCCTGAAAGCCCCTGGCCAGTAAGGGATACAGAGGGAGGGTCACCTCTGAGCCCCACCCCACTTCCAGACCCCCAGGCCCCAGACTCCACCTTCTAGGTAGGTAGCCAGGATCTCCTTGAGGCAGTTTTGTGTTTATTTTCTCTTGAGCCCCTTGCATTCTCTTGTTAACACCTAGCTCTCCTTTTCCCTCCAGACTTTCCGTGCCTCCCAGCAGGCAATAGGCTCTCCTACAAGCCCCTGGCCAGTAAGGGATACTGAGGGAGGGTCACCTCTGACCCCCACCCCACTTTCAGAACCCCAGGCCCCAGACTACACCTTCTAGACCTTCCGTGCATCCCAGCAGGCAGTAGGCTCTCCTGCAAGCCCCTGGCCAGCAAGGGATACTGAGGGAGGATCACCTCTGACTCCCACCCCAGTTCCAGAACGCCAGGCCCCAGACTCCACCTTCTAGACCTTCCGTGCCTCCCAGCAGGCAGTAGGCTCTCCTGCAAGCCCCTGGCGAGCAAGGAATACTGAGGGAGGATCACCTCTGACTCCCACCCCAGTTCCAGACCCCCAGGCCCAACAGTCCAACTTCTAGAACTTCCGTGCCTCCCAGCAGGCAGTAGGCTCTCCTGCAAGCCCCTGACCAGCATGGGATACTGAGGGAGGGTCACCTCTGACCCCCACCCCACTTCCAGACCCCCAGGCTCCAGACTCCACCTTCTAGACCTTCCGTGCCACCTAGCAGGCAGTAGGATCTCTTGCAAGCCCCTGGCCAGCAAGGGATACTGAGGGAGGATCACCTCTGACTCCCACCCCAGTTCCAGACCCGCAGGCCCCAGACTCCACCTTCTAGACCTTCCGTGCCTCCCAGCAGGCAATAGGCTCTCCTGCAAGCCCATGGCCAGCAAGGGATACTGAGGGAGGATCACCTCTGACCCCCACCCCACTTCCAGACCCCCAGGCCCCAGACTCCACCTTCTAGAACTTCCGTGCTTCCCAGCAGGCAATAGGCTCTCCTGCAAGTCCCTGGCCTGCAAGGGATACTGAGGGAGGGTCACCTCTGACCCCCATCCCACTTCCAGACCCCTTGGCCCCAGACTCCACCTTCTAGCTCTCCTTCTCCCCCCAGAGCTTCCGTGCCTCCCAGCAGGCAATAGGCTCTCCTGCAGCCCCTGGCCAGGAAGGGATACTGAGGGAGGGTCACCTCTGACCCCCACTCCACTTCCAGACCCCCAGGCCCCAGACTCCAACTTCTAGACCTTCCGTGCATCCTAGCAGGCAGTAGGCTCTCCTGCAAGCCCCTGGCCAGCAAGGGATACTGAGGGAGGATCACCTCTGACTCCCACCCCAGTTCCAGAACCCCAAGCCCCAGACTCCACCTTCTAGAACTTCCGTGCCTCCCAGCAGGCAATAGGCTCTGCTGCAAGCCCCTGGCCAGCAAGGGATACTGAGGGAGGATCACCTCTGACCCCCACCCCAATTCCAGACCCCCAGGCCCCAGACTCCACCTTCTAGAACTTCCGTGCCTCCCAGCAGGCAATAGGCTCTCCTGCAAGCCCCTGGCCAGCAAGGGATACTGAGGGAGGGTCACCTCTGACCCCCACCCCACTTCCAGACCCCCAGGACCCAGACTCCACCTTCTAGCTCTCCTTCTCCCCCCAGAGCTTCCGTGCCTCCCAGCAGGCAATTGGCTCTCCTGCAAGCCCCTGGACATCAAGGGATACTGAGGGAGGATCACCTCTGACTCCCACTCCAGTTCCAGACCCCCAGGCCCCAGACTCCACCTTCTAGACCTTCCGTGCCTCCCAGCAAGCAATAGGCTCTCCTGCAAGCCCCTGACCAGGAAGGGATACTGAGGGAGGGTCACCTCTGACCCCCACCCCACTTCCAGACCCCCAGGCCCCAGACTCCACCTTCTAGAACTTCCGTACCTCCCAGCAGGCAGTAGGCTCTCCTGCAAGCCCCTGGCCAGCAAGGGATACAGAGGGAGGGTCACCTCTGACCCCCACCCCACTTCCATACCCCCAGGCCCCAGACTTCACCATCTAGGTAGGTAGCCAGGATCTCCTTGAGGCGGTTTTGTGTTTTATTTTTCTCTTGAACCCCTTGCATTCTCTTGTTAACACCTAGCTCTCCTTCTCCCCCCAGAATTTCCGTGCATCCCAGCAGGCAATAGGCTCTCCTGCAAGCCCCTGGCCAGCAAGGGATACTGAGGGAGGGTCACCTCTGACCCAAACACCACTTCCAGACCCCCAGGCCCGAGACTCCACCTTCTAGACCTTCCGTGCCTCCCAGCAGGCAATAGGCTCTCCTGCAAGCCCCTGGCCAGCAAGGGATACTGAGGGAGGGTCACCTCTGATCCCCACCAGACTTCCAGACCCCCAGGCCCCAGATACCACCTTCTAGACCTTCCGTGCCTCCCAGCAGGCAATAGGCTCTCCTGCAAGCCCCTGGCCAGCAAGGGATACTGAGGGAGGGACACCTCTGACCCTCACCCCACTTCCAGACCCCCAGGCACCAGACTCCACATTCTAGAACTTCCATGCCTCCCAGCAGGCAGTAGGCTCTCCTGCAAGCCCCTGGCCAGCAAGGGATACTGAGGAAGGGTCTCCTCTGACCCCCACCCCACTTCCAGACCCCCAGGTCCCAGACTCCACCTTCTAGACCTTCCGTGCCACCTAGCAGGCAGTAGGATCTCTTGCAAGCCCCTGGCCATCAAGGGATACTGAGGGAGGATCACCTCTGACTCCCACCCCAGTTCCAGACCCGCAGGCCCCAGACTCCACCTTCTAGACCTTCCGTGCCTCCCAGCAGGCAATAGGCTCTCCTGCAAGCCCATGGCCAGCAAGGGATACTGAGGGAGGATCACCTCTGACCCCCACCCCACTTCCAGACCCCCAGGCCCCAGACTCCACCTTCTAGAACTTCCGTGCTTCCCAGCAGGCAATAGGCTCTCCTGCAAGTCCCTGGCCTGCAAGGGATACTGAGGGAGGGTCACCTCTGACCCCCATCCCACTTCCAGACCCCTTGGCCCCAGACTCCACCTTCTAGCTCTCCTTCTCCCCCC
Source organism: Tupaia tana (assembly GCA_026018925.1). NCBI lineage: Eukaryota > Metazoa > Chordata > Mammalia > Scandentia > Tupaiidae > Tupaia > Tupaia tana. Next base: position 96,567,788 of record JAKSZU010000009.1, read on the forward strand.
AGAGCTTCCGTGCCTCCCAGCAGGCAATAGGCTCTCCTGCAGCCCCTGGCCAGGAAGGGATACTGAGGGAGGGTCACCTCTGACCCCCACCCCACTTCCAGACCCCCAGGCCCCAGACTCCAACTTCTAGACCTTCCGTGCATCCTAGCAGGCAGTAGGCTCTCCTGCAAGCCCCTGGCCAGCAAGGGATACTGAGGGAGGATCACCTCTGACTCCCACCCCAGTTCCAGAACCCCAAGCCCCAGACTCCACCTTCTAGAACTTCCGTGCCTCCCAGCAGGCAATAGGCTCTGCTGCAAGCCCCTGGCCAGCAAGGGATACTGAGGGAGGATCACCTCTGACCCCCACCCCAATTCCAGACCCCCAGGCCCCAGACTCCACCTTCTAGAACTTCCGTGCCTCCCAGCAGGCAATAGGCTCTCCTGCAAGCCCCTGGCCAGCAAGGGATACTGAGGGAGGGTCACCTCTGACCCCCACCCCACTTCCAGACCCCCAGGACCCAGACTCCACCTTCTAGCTCTCCTTCTCCCCCCAGAGCTTCCGTGCCTCCCAGCAGGCAATTGGCTCTCCTGCAAGCCCCTGGACATCAAGGGATACTGAGGGAGGATCACCTCTGACTCCCACTCCAGTTCCAGACCCCCAGGCCCCAGACTCCACCTTCTAGACCTTCCGTGCCTCCCAGCAAGCAATAGGCTCTCCTGCAAGCCCCTGGCCAGGAAGGGATACTGAGGGAGGGTCACCTCTGACCCCCACCCCACTTCCAGACCCCCAGGCCCCAGACTCCACCTTCTAGAACTTCCGTACCTCCCAGCAGGCAGTAGGCTCTCCTGCAAGCCCCTGGCCAGCAAGGGATACAGAGGGAGGGTCACCTCTGACCCCCACCCCACTTTCATACCCCCAGGCCCCAGACTTCACCATCTAGGTAGGTAGCCAGGATCTCCTTGAGGCGGTTTTGTGTTTTATTTTTCTCTTGAACCCCTTGCATTCTCTTGTTAACACCTAGCTCTCCTTCTCCCCCCAGAATTTCCGTGCATCCCAGCAGGCAATAGGCTCTCCTGGAAGCCCCTGGCCAGCAAGGGATACTGAGGGAGGGTCACCACTGACCCCCACCCCACTTCCAGACCCCCAGGCCCCAGACTCCACCTTCTAGCTCTCCTTCTCCCCCCAGAGCTTCCGTGCCTCCCAGCAGGCAATAGGGTCTCCTGCAAGCCCCTGGCCATCAAGGGATACTGAGGGAGGATCACCTCTGACTCCCACCCCAGTTCCAGACCCCCAGGACCCAGACTCCACCTTCTAGAACTTCCGTGCCTCCCAGCATGCAATAGGCTCGCCTGCAAGACCCTGGCCAGCAAGGGATACTGAGGGAGGTTCACCTCTGACCCCCACCCCACTTCCAGACCCCCAGTCCCCAGACTCCACCTTCTAGACCTTCCGTTCCTCCCAGCAGGCAGTAGGCTCTCCTGCAAGCCCCTGGCCAGCAAGGGATACAGAGGGAGGGTCACCTCTGACCCCCACCCCACTTCCAGACCCCCAGGCCTCAGACTCCACCATCTAGGTAGGTGGCCAGGATCTCCTTGAGGCGGTTTTGTGTTTTTTTTTCTCTTGAACCCCTTGCATTCTCTTGTTAACACCTAGCTCTCCTTCTCCCCCCAGACTTTCCGTGCCTCCCAGCAGGCAATAGGCTCTCCTGCAAGCCCCTGGCCAGCAAGGGATACTGAGCGAGTGTCACTTCTGACCCCCACCCCACTTCCAGACCCCCAGGCCCCAGACTCCACCTTCCAGTACTTCCGTGCCTCCCAGCAGACTGTAGGCTATCCTGAAAGCCCCTGGCCAGTAAGGGATACAGAGGGAGGGTCACCTCTGAGCCCCACCCCACTTCCAGACCCCCAAGCCCCAGACTCCACCTTCTAGGTAGGTAGCCAGGATCTCCTTGAGGCAGTTTTGTGTTTATTTTCTCTTGAGCCCCTTGCATTCTCCTGTTAACACCTAGCTCTCCTTCTCCCTCCAGACTTTCCGTGCCTCCCAGCAGGCAATAGGCTCTCCTACAAGCCCCTGGCCAGTAAGGGATACTGAGGGAGGGTCACCTCTGACCCCCACCCCACTTCCAGAACCCCAGGCCCCAGACTACACCTTCTAGACCTTCCGTGCATCCCAGCAGGGAGTATGCTCTCCTGCAAGCCCCTGGCCAGCAAGGGATACAGAGGGAGGTTCACCTCTGACCCCCACCCCACTTCCAGACCCCCAGGCCCCAGACTCCACCTTCTAGGTAGGTAGCCAGGATCTACTTGAGGCGGTTTTGTGTTTTTTTTCTCTTGGACCCCTTGCATTCTCTTGTTAACACCTAGCTCACCTTCTCCCCACAGACTTTCCGTGCCTCCCAGCAGACAATAGGCTCTCCTGCAAGCCCCTGGCCATCAAGGGATACTGAAGGAGGGTCACCTCTGACCCCCACCCCACTTCCAGACCCGCAGGCCCCAGACTCCACCTTCTAGGTAGGTAGCCAGGATCTCCTTGAGGCAGTTTTGTGTTTTTTTTTTCTCTTGAACCCCTTGCATTCTCTTGTTAACAACTAGCTCTCCTTCTCCCCCCAGACTTTCCGTGCCTCACAGCAGGCAATAGGCTCTCCTGCAAGCCCCTGGCCAGCTTGGGATACTGAGAGAGGGTCACATCTGACCCCACCCCACTTCCAGACCCCCAGGCCCGAGACTCCACCTTCTAGCTCTCCTTCTCCCCCCAGACCTTCCGTGCCTCCCAGGAGGCAATAGGCTCTCCTGCAAGCCCTTGGCGAGCAAGGGATACTGAGGGAGTGTCACCTCTGACCCCCACCCCACTTCCAGACCCCCAGGCCCCAGACTCCACCTTCTAGCTCTCCTTCTCCCCCCAGAACTTCCGTGCCTCCTAGCAGGCAATAGGCTCTCCTGCAAGCCCCTGGCCAGCAAGGGATACTGAGGGAGGGTCTCCTCTGACCCCCACCCCACTTCCAGACCCGCAGGCACCAGACTCTACCTTCTAGAAATTCCGTGCCTCCCAGCAGGCAATAGGCTCTCCTGCAAGCCCCTGGCCAGCAAGGGATACTGAGGGAGGATCACCTCTGACTCCCACCCCAGTTCCAGACCCCCAGGCCCCAGACTCCACCTTCTAGACCTTCTGTGCCTCCCAGCAGGCAATAGGCTCTCCTGCAAGCCCCTGGCCAGCAAGGGATACTGAGGAGGGTCACCTCTGACCCCCAACCCTCTTCCAGACCCCCAGGCCCCAGACTCCACCTTCTAGACCTTCCGTGCCTCCCCGTCAGGCAGTAGGCTCTCCTGCAAACCCCTGGCCAGCAAGGGATACAGAGGGAGGGTCACCTCTGACCCCCACCCCACTTCCAGACCCCCAGGCCCCAGACTCCACCTTCTAGCTCTCCTTCTCCCCCCAGAGCTTCCGTGCCTCCCAGCAGGCAATAGGCTCTCCTGCAGCCCCTGGCCAGGAAGGGATACTGAGGGAGGGTCACCTCTGACCCCCACCCCACTTCCAGACCCCCAGGCCCCAGACTCCAACTTCTAGACCTTCCGTGCATCCTAGCAGGCAGTAGGCTCTCCTGCAAGCCCCTGGCCAGCAAGGGATACTGAGGGAGGATCACCTCTGACTCCCACCCCAGTTCCAGAACCCCAAGCCCCAGACTCCACCTTCTAGAACTTCCGTGCCTCCCAGCAGGCAGTATGCTGTCCTGCAATCCCCTGGCCAGCAAGGGATACAGAGGGAGTGTCACTTCTGACCCGCACCCCACTTCCAGACCCCCAGGCCCCAGACTCCACCTTCTAGAACTTCCGTGCCTCCCATAGGCAATAGGTTCTCCTGCAAGTCACTGGCCAGCAAGGGATACTGAGGGAGGGTCACCTCTGACCCCCACCCCACTTCCAAACCCCCAGGCCCCAGACTCCACCTTCTAGACCTTCCGTGCCTCCCAGGAGGCAATAGGCTCTCCTGCAAGCCCCTGGCCAGCAAGGGATACTGAGGGAGGGTCACCTCTGACCCCCACCCCACTTCCAGACCCCCAAGCCCCAGACTCCACCTTCTCGAACTTCCGTGCCGCCCAGCAGGCAGTAGGCTCTCCTGCAAGCCCCCTGGCCAGCAAGGGATACAGAGGGAGGGTCACCTCTGACCCCCACCCCACTTCCAGACCCCCAGGCCCCAGACTCCACCATCTAGGTAGGTAGCCAGGATCTCCTTGAGGCGGTTTTGTGTTTTTTTTTTTCTCTTGAACCCCTTGCATTCTCTTGTTAACACCTAGCTATCCTACTTACCTCCAGACTTTCCATGCATCCCAGCAGGCAATAGGCTCTCCTGCAAGCCCCTGGCCAGCAAGGGATACTGAGGGAGGGTCACCTCTGACCCCCACCCCACTTCCAGAACCCCAGGCCCCAGACTCCACCTTCTAGACCTTCCGTGCCTCCCAGCAGGCAGTAGGCTCTCCTGCAAGCCCCTGGCCAGCAAGGGATACTGAGCGAGTGTCACTTCTGACCCCCTCCCCACTTCCAGACCCCCAGGCCCCAGACTCCTCCTTCCAGAACTTCCGTGCCTCCCAGCAGGCAGTAGGCTATCCTGAAAGCCCCTGGCCAGTAAGGGATACAGAGGGAGGGTCACCTCTGAGCCCCACCCCACTTCCAGACCCCCAGGCCCCAGACTCCACCTTCTAGGTAGGTAGCCAGGATCTCCTTGAGGCAGTTTTGTGTTTATTTTCTCTTGAGCCCCTTGCATTCTCTTGTTAACACCTAGCTCTCCTTCTCCCTCCAGACTTTCCGTGCCTCCCAGCAGGCAATAGGCTCTCCTACAAGCCCCTGGCCAGTAAGGGATACTGAGGGAGGGTCACCTCTGACCCCCACCCCACTTCCAGAACCCCAGGCCCCAGACTACACCTTCTAGACCTTCCGTGCATCCCAGAAGGCAGTATGCTCTCCTGCAAGCCCCTGGCCAGCAAGGGATACTGAGGGAGGGACACCTCTGACCCTCACCCCACTTCCAGACCCCCAGGCACCAGACTCCACATTCTAGAACTTCCATGCCTCCCAGCAGGCAGTAGGCTCTCCTGCAAGCCCCTGGCCAGCAAGGGATACTGAGGAAGGGTCTCCTCTGACCCCCACCCCACTTCCAGACCCCCAGGTCCCAGACTCCACCTTCTAGACCTTCCGTACCTCCCAGCAGGCAGTAGGCTCTCCTGCAAGACCCTGGCCAGCAAGGGATACTGAGGGAGGATCACCTCTGACTCCCACCCCACTTCCAGACCCCCAGGCTCCAGACTCCACCTTCTAGACCTTCCGTGCCTCCTAGCAGGCACTAGGCTCTCTTGCAAGCCCCTGGCCAGCAAGGCATACTGAGGGAGGATCACCTCTGACTCCCACCCCACTTCCAGACCCCCAGGCCCCAGACTCCACCTTCTAGACCTTCCGTGCCTCCCAGCAGGCAATAGGCTCTCCTGCAAGCCCATGGCCAGCAAGGGATACTGAGGGAGGATCACCTCTGACCCCCACCCCACTTCCAGACCCCCCAGGCCCCAGACTCCACCTTCTAGAACTTCCGTGCCTCCCAGCAGGCAATAGGCTCTCCTGCAAGCCCCTGGCCTGCAAGGGATACTGAGGGAGGGTCACCTCTGACCCCCCACCCCACTTCCAGACCCCTAGGCCCCAGACTCCACCTTCTAGCTCTCCTTCTCCCCCCAGAGCTTCCGTGCCTCCCAGCAGGCAATAGGCTCTCCTGCAGCCCCTGGCCAGCAAGGTATACTGAGGGAGGGTCACCTCTGACCCCCACCCCACTTCTAGACCCCCAGGCCCCAGACTCCACCTTCTAGACCTTCCGTGCCTCCTAGCAGGCAGTAGGCTCTCCTGCAAGCCCCTGGCCAACAAGGGATACTGAGGGAGGATCACCTCTGCCTCCCACCCCAGTTCCAGAACCCCAGGCCCCAGACACCACCTTCTAGACCTTCCGTGCCTCCCAGCAGGCAATAGGCTCTGCTGCTAGCCCCTGGCCAGCAAGGGATACTGAGGGAGGATCACCTCTGATCCCCACCCCAATTCCAGACCCCCAGGCCCCAGACTCCACCTTCTAGAACTTCCGTGCCTCCCAGCAGGCAATAGGCTCTCCTGCAAGCCCCTGGCCAGCAAGGGATACTGAGGGAGGGTCACCACTGACCCCCACCCCACTTCCAGACCCCCAGGCCCCAGACTCCACCTTCTAGCTCTCCTTCTCCCCCCAGAGCTTCCGTGCCTCCCAGCAGGCAATAGGGTCTCCTGCAAGCCCCTGGCCATCAAGGGATACTGAGGGAGGATCACCTCTGACTCCCACCCCAGTTCCAGACCCCCAGGACCCAGACTCCACCTTCTAGACCTTCCGTGCCTCCCAGCAGGCAATAGGCTCTCCTGCAAGCCCCTGGCCAGGAAGGGATACTTTGGGAGGGTCACCTCTGACCCCCACCCCACTTCCAGACCCCCAGGCCCCAGACTCCACCTGCTAGACCTTCCGTGCCTACCAGCAGGCAGTAGGCTCTCCTGCAAGCCCCTGGCCAGCAAGGGATACAGAGGGAGGGTCACCTCTGACCCCACCCCACTTCCATACCCCCAGGCCCCAGACTCCACCATCTAGGTAGGTAGCCAGGATCTCCTTGAGGCGGTTTTGTGTTTTTTTTTTTCTCTTGAACCCCTTGCATTCTCTTGTTAACATCTAGCTCTCCTTCTCCCCCCAGAATTTCCGTGCATCCCAGCAGGCAATAGGCTCTCCTGCAAGCCCCTGGCCAGCAAGAGATACTGAGGGAGGGTCACCTCTGACCCCCACCACAGTTCCAGACCCCCAGGCCCCAGACTCCACCTTCTAGACCTTCCGTGCCTCCCAGCAGGCAGTAGGCTCTCCTGCAAGCCCCTGGACAGCAAGATTAACTGAGGGAGGATCACCTGTGACTCCCACCCCAGTTCCAGACCCCCAGGACCCAGACTCCAACTTCTAGAACTTCCGTGCCTCCCAGCATGCAATAGGCTCGCCTGCAAGACCCTGGCCAGCAAGGGATACTGAGGGAGGTTCACCTCTGACCCCCACCCCACTTCCAGACCCCCAGGCCCCAGACTCCACCTTCTAGGTAGGTAGCCAGGATCTACTTGAGGCGGTTTTGTGTTTTTTTTCTCTTGGACCCCTTGCATTCTCTTGTTAACACCTAGCTCACCTTCTCCCCACAGACTTTCCGTGCCTCCCAGCAGACAATAGGCTCTCCTGCAAGCCCCTGGCCATCAAGGGATACTGAAGGAGGGTCACCTCTGACCCCCCACCCCACTTCCAGACCCGCAGGCCCCAGACTCCACCTTCTAGGTAGGTAGCCAGGATCTCCTTGAGGCAGTTTTGTGTTTTTTTTTCTCTTGAACCCCTTGCATTCTCTTGTTAACACCTAGCTCTCCTTCTCCCCCCAGACTTTCCGTGCCTCACAGCAGGCAATAGGCTCTCCTGCAAGCCCCTGGCCAGCTTGGGATACTGAGAGAGAGTCACATCTGACCCCACCCCACTTCCAGACCCCCAGGCCCGAGACTCCACCTTCTAGCTCTCCTTCTCCCCCCAGACCTTCCGTGCCTCCCAGGAGGCAATAGGCTCTCCTGCAAGCCCTTGGCGAGCAAGGGATACTGAGGGAGTGTCACCTCTGACCCCCACCCCACTTCCAGACCCCCAGGACCCAGACTCCACCTTCTAGCTCTCCTTCTCCCCCCAGAACTTCCGTGCCTCCTAGCAGGCAATAGGCTCTCCTGCAAGCCCCTGGCCAGCAAGGGATACTGAGGGAGGGTCTCCTCTGACCCCCACCCCACTTCCAGACCCGCAGGCACCAGACTCTACCTTCTAGAAATTCCGTGCCTCCCAGCAGGCAATAGGCTCTCCTACAAGCCCCTGGCCAGTAAGGGATACTGAGGGAGGGTCACCTCTGACCCCCACCCCACTTCCAGAACCCCAGGCCCCAGACTACACCTTCTAGACCTTCCGTGCATCCCAGCAGGGAGTATGCTCTCCTGCAAGCCCCTGGCCAGCAAGGGATACAGAGGGAGGTTCACCTCTGACCCCCACCCCACTTCCAGACCCCCAGGCCCCAGACTCCACCTTCTAGGTAGGTAGCCAGGATCTACTTGAGGCGGTTTTGTGTTTTTTTTCTCTTGGACCCCTTGCATTCTCTTGTTAACACCTAGCTCACCTTCTCCCCACAGACTTTCCGTGCCTCCCAGCAGACAATAGGCTCTCCTGCAAGCCCCTGGCCATCAAGGGATACTGAAGGAGGGTCACCTCTGACCCCCACCCCACTTCCAGACCCGCAGGCCCCAGACTCCACCTTCTAGGTAGGTAGCCAGGATCTCCTTGAGGCAGTTTTGTGTTTTTTTTTCTCTTGAACCCCTTGCATTCTCTTGTTAACAACTAGCTCTCCTTCTCCCCCCAGACTTTCCGTGCATCACAGCAGGCAATAGGCTCTCCTGCAAGCCCCTGGCCAGCTTGGGATACTGAGAGAGGGTCACATCTGACCCCACCCCACTTCCAGACCCCCAGGCCCGAGACTCCACCTTCTAGCTCTCCTTCTCCCCCCAGACCTTCCGTGCCTCCCAGGAGGCAATAGGCTCTCCTGCAAGCCCTTGGCGAGCAAGGGATACTGAGGGAGTGTCACCTCTGACCCCCCACCCCACTTCCAGACCCCCAGGCCCCAGACTCCACCTTCTAGCTCTCCTTCTCCCCCCAGAACTTCCGTGCCTCCTAGCAGGCAATAGGCTCTCCTGCAAATCCCTGGCCAGCAAGGGATACTGAGGGAGGGTCTCCTCTGACCCCCACCCCACTTCCAGACCCGCAGGCACCAGACTCTACCTTCTAGAAATTCCGTGCCTCCCAGCAGGCAATAGGCTCTCCTGCAAGCCCCTGGCCAGCAAGGGATACTGAGGGAGGATCACCTCTGACTCCCACCCCAGTTCCAGACCCCCAGGCCCCAGACTCCACCTTCTAGACCTTCTGTGCCTCCCAGCAGGCAATAGGCTCTCCTGCAAGCCCCTGGCCAGCAAGGGATACTGAGGGAGGGTCACCTCTGACCCCCAACCCTCTTCCAGACCCCCAGGCCCCAGACTCCACCTTCTAGACCTTCCGTGCCTCCCCGTCAGGCAGTAGGCTCTCCTGCAAACCCCTGGCCAGCAAGGGATACAGAGGGAGGGTCACCTCTGACCCCCACCCCACTTCCAGACCCCCAGGCCCCAGACTCCACCTTCTAGCTCTCCTTCTCCCCCCAGAGCTTCCGTGCCTCCCAGCAGGCAATAGGCTCTCCTGCAGCCCCTGGCCAGGAAGGGATACTGAGGGAGGGTCACCTCTGACCCCCACCCCACTTCCAGAACCCCAGGCCCCAGACTCCAACTTCTAGACTTTCCGTGCATCCTAGCAGGCAGTAGGCTCTCCTGCAAGCCCCTGGCCAGCAAGGGATACTGAGGGAGGATCACCTCTGACTCCCACCCCAGTTCCAGAACCCCAAGCCCCAGACTCCACCTTCTAGAACTTCCGTGCCTCCCAGCAGGCAGTATGCTGTCCTGCAATCCCCTGGCCAGCAAGGGATACAGAGGGAGTGTCACTTCTGACCCGCACCCCACTTCCAGACCCCCAGGCCCCAGACTCCACCTTCTAGAACTTCCGTGCCTCCCATAGGCAATAGGTTCTCCTGCAAGTCACTGGCCAGCAAGGGATACTGAGGGAGGGTCACCTCTGACCCCCACCCCACTTCCAAACCCCCAGGCCCCAGACTCCACCTTCTAGACCTTCCGTGCCTCCCAGGAGGCAATAGGCTCTCCTGCAAGACCCTGGCCAGCAAGGGATACTGAGGGAGGGTCACCTCTGACCCCCACCCCACTTCCAGACCCCCAGGCCCCAGACTCCACCTTCTCGAACTTCCGTGCCGCCCAGCAGGCAGTAGGCTCTCCTGCAAGCCCCTGGCCAGCAAGGGATACAGAGGGAGGGTCACCTCTGACCCCCACCCCACTTCCAGACCCCCAGGCCCCAGACTCCACCATCTAGGTAGGTAGCCAGGATCTCCTTGAGGCGGTTTTGTGTTTTTTTTTTTCTCTTGAACCCCTTGCATTCTCTTGTTAACACCTAGCTATCCAACTTACCTCCAGACTTTCCATGCATCCCAGCAGGCAATAGGCTCTCCTGCAAGCCCCTGGCCAGCAAGGGATACTGAGGGAGGGTCACCTCTGACCCCCACCCCACTTCCAGAACCCCAGGCCCCAGACTCCACCTTCTAGACCTTCCGTGCCTCCCAGCAGGCAGTAGGCTCTCCTGCAAGCCCCTGGCCAGCAAGGGATACAGAGGGAGGGTCACCTCTGACCCCCACCCCACTTCCAGACCCCCAGGCCTCAGACTCCACCATCTAGGTAGGTGGCCAGGATCTCCTTGAGGCGGTTTTGTGTTTTTTTTTTCTCTTGAACCCCTTGCATTCTCTTGTTAACACCTAGCTCTCCTTCTCCCCCCAGACTTTCCGTGCCTCCCAGCAGGCAATAGGCTCTCCTGCAAGCCCCTGGCCAGCAAGGGATACTGAGCGAGTGTCACTTCTGACCCCCACCCCACTTCCAGACCCCCAGGCCCCAGACTCCTCCTTCCAGAACTTCCGTGCCTCCCAGCAGGCAGTAGGCTATCCTGAAAGCCCCTGGCCAGTAAGGGATACAGAGGGAGGGTCACCTCTGAGCCCCACCCCACTTCCAGACCCCCAGGCCCCAGACTCCACCTTCTAGGTAGGTAGCCAGGATCTCCTTGAGGCAGTTTTGTGTTTATTTTCTCTTGAGCCCCTTGCATTCTCTTGTTAACACCTAGCTCTCCTTCTCCCTCCAGACTTTCCGTGCCTCCCAGCAGGCAATAGGCTCTCCTACAAGCCCCTGGCCAGTAAGGGATACTGAGGGAGGGTCACCTCTGACCCCCACCCCACTTCCAGAACCCCAGGCCCCAGACTACACCTTCTAGACCTTCCGTGCATCCCAGAAGGCAGTATGCTCTCCTGCAAGCCCCTGGCCAGCAAGGGATACTGAGGGAGGGACACCTCTGACCCTCACCCCACTTCCAGACCCCCAGGCACCAGACTCCACATTCTAGAACTTCCATGCCTCCCAGCAGGCAGTAGGCTCTCCTGCAAGCCCCCTGGCCAGCAAGGGATACTGAGGAAGGGTCTCCTCTGACCCCCACCCCCACTTCCAGACCCCCAGGTCCCAGACTCCACCTTCTAGACCTTCCGTACCTCCCAGCAGGCAGTAGGCTCTCCTGCAAGACCCTGGCCAGCAAGGGATACTGAGGGAGGATCACCTCTGACTCCCACCCCACTTCCAGACCCCCAGGCTCCAGACTCCACCTTCTAGACCTTCCGTGCCTCCTAGCAGGCACTAGGCTCTCTTGCAAGCCCCTGGCCAGCAAGGCATACTGAGGGAGGATCACCTCTGACTCCCACCCCACTTCCAGACCCCCAGGCCCCAGACTCCACCTTCTAGACCTTCCGTGCCTCCCAGCAGGCAATAGGCTCTCCTGCAAGCCCATGGCCAGCAAGGGATACTGAGGGAGGATCACCTCTGACCCCCACCCCCACTTCCAGACCCCCAGGCCCCAGACTCCACCTTCTAGAACTTCCGTGCCTCCCAGCAGGCAATAGGCTCTCCTGCAAGCCCCTGGCCTGCAAGGGATACTGAGGGAGGGTCACCTCTGACCCCCACCCCACTTCCAGACCCCTAGGCCCCAGACTCCACCTTCTAGCTCTCCTTCTCCCCCCAGAGCTTCCGTGCCTCCCAGCAGGCAATAGGCTCTCCTGCAGCCCCTGGCCAGCAAGGTATACTGAGGGAGGGTCACCTCTGACCCCCACCCCACTTCTAGACCCCCAGGCCCCCAGACTCCACCTTCTAGACCTTCCGTGCCTCCTAGCAGGCAGTAGGCTCTCCTGCAAGCCCCTGGCCAGCAAGGGATACTGAGGGAGGGTCACCACTGACCCCCACCCCACTTCCAGACCCCCAGGCCCCAGACTCCACCTTCTAGCTCTCCTTCTCCCCCCAGAGCTTCCGTGCCTCCCAGCAGGCAATAGGGTCTCCTGCAAGCCCCTGGCCATCAAGGGATACTGAGGGAGGATCACCTCTGACTCCCACCCCAGTTCCAGACCCCCAGGACCCAGACTCCACCTTCTAGACCTTCCGTGCCTCCCAGCAGGCAATAGGCTCTCCTGCAAGCCCCTGGCCAGCAAGGGATTCTGAGGGAGGGTCACCTCTGACCCCCACCCCACTTCCAGACCCCCAGGCCCCAGACTCCACCTTCTCGACCTTCCGTGCCTCCCAACAGGCAGTAGGCTCTCCTGCAAGCCCCTGGCCAGCAAGGGATACAGAGGGAGGGTCACCTCTGACGCCCACCCCACTTCCAGACCCCCAGGCCCCAGACTCCACCATCTAGGTAGGTAGCCAGGATCTCCATGAGGCGGTTTTGTGTTTTTTTTTCTCTTGAACCCCTTGCATTCTCTTGTTAACATCTAGCTATCCTTCTCCCCCCAGACTTTCCATGCATCCCAGCAGGCAATAGGCTCTCCTGCAAGCCCCTGGCCATCAAGGGATACTGAGGGAGGGTCACCTCTGACCCCCACCCCCACTTCCAGACCCGCAGGCCCCAGACTCCACATTCTAGGTAGGTAGCCAGGATCTCCTTGAGGCAGTTTTGTGTTTTTTTTTCTCTTGAACCCCTTGCATTCTCTTGTTAACACCTAGCTCTCCTTCTCCCCCCAGACTTTCCGTGCCTCACAGTAGGCAATAGGCTCTCCTGCAAGCCCCTGGCCAGCATGGGATACTGAGGGAGGGTCACATCTGACCCCACCCCACTTCCAGACCGCCAGGCCCGAGACTCCACCTTCTAGCTCTCCTTCTCCCCCCCAGACCTTCCGTGCTTCCCAGGAGGCAATAGGCTCTCCTGCAAGCCCTTGGCCAGCAAGGGATACTGAGGGAGTGTCACCTCTGACCCCCACACCACTTCCAGACCCCCAGGCCCCAGACTCCACCTTCTAGCTCTCCTTCTCCCCCCAGAACTTCCGTGCCTCCCAGGAGGCAATAGGCTCTCCTGCAAGCCCCTGGCCAGCAAGGGATACTGAGGGAGGGTCACCTCTAACCCCCACCTCACTTCCAGACCCGCAGGCACCAGACTCCACCTTCTAGAACTTCCGTGCCTCCCAGCAGGCAATAGGCTCTCCTGCAAGCCCCTGGCCAGCAAGGGATAGTGAGGGAGGATCACCTCTGACTCCCACCACAGTTCAAGACCCCCAGGCCCCAGACTCCACCTTCTAGACCTTCCGTGCATCCCAGCAGGCAATAGGCTCTCCTGCAATCCCCTGGCCAGCAAGGGATACTGAGGGATGGTCACCTCTGACCCCCACCCCCACTTCCAGACCCCCAGGCCCCAGACTCCACCTTCTAGACCTTCCGTGCCTCCCAGCAGGCAGTAGGCTCTCCTGCAAACCCCTGGCCAGCAAGGGATACAGAGGGAGGGTCACCTCTGACCCCCACCCCACTTCCAGACCCCCAGGCCCCAGACTCCACCTTCTAGGTAGGTAGCCAGGATCTCCTTGAGGCGGTTTTGTGTTTTTTTTCTCTTGAAACCCTTGCATTCTGTTGTTAACACCTATCTCTCCTTCTCCATCCAGACTTTCCGTGGCTCCCAGCAGGCAATAGGCTCTCCTACAAGCCCCTGGCCACCAAGGGATACTGAGGGAGGGTCACCTCTGACCCCCACCCCACTTCCAGACCCCCAGGCCCCAGACTCCACCTTCTAGACCTTCCGTGCCTCCCAGCAGGCAGTATGCTCTCCTGCAAGCCCCTGGCCAGCAAGGGATACAGAGGGAGGGTCACCTCTGACCTCCACCCCACTTCCAGACCCCCAGGCCCCAGACTCCACGTTCTAGGTAGGTAGCCAGGATCTCCTTGAGGCGGTTTTGTGTTTTTTTTCTCTTGGACCCCTTGCATTCTCTTGTTAACACCGAGCTCTCCTTCTCCCCCCCAGACTTTCCGTGCCTCCCAGCAGGCAATAGGCTCTCCTGCAAGCCCCTGGCCAGCAAGGGATACTGAGGGAGGGTCACCTCTGACCCCCACCCCACTTCCAGACCCCCAGGCCCCAGAGTCCACCTTCTAGAACTTCCGTGCCTTCCAGCAGGCAGTAGGCTCTCGTGCAAGCCCCTGGCCAGCAACGGATACTGAGGGAGGATCACCTCTGACTCCCACCCCAGTTCCAGACAACCAGGAACCAGACTCCACCTTCTAGAACTTCCGTGCCTCCCAGCATGTAATTGGCTCTCCTGCAAGCCCCTGGCCAGCAAGGGATACTGAGGGATGGTCACCTCTGAGCCCCACCCCACTTCCAGACGCCCAGGCCGCAGACTCAACCTTCTAGGTAGGTAGCCAGGATCTCCTTGAGGCAGTTTTGTGTTTTTTTTTTCTCTTGAACCACTTGCATTCTCTTGTTAACACCTAGCTCTCCTTCTCCCTCCAGAATTTCCGTGCCTCCCAGCAGGCAATAGGCTCTCCTACAAGCCCCTGTCCAGCAAGGGATACTGAGGGAGGGTCACCTCTGACCCCCACCTCACTTCCAGAACCCCAGGCCCCAGACTACACCTTCTAGACCTTCCGTGCCTCCCAGCAGGCAGTATGCTGTCCTGCAAGCCCCTGGCCAGCAAGGGATACAGAGGGAGTGTCACCTCTGACCCCCACCCCCACTTCCAGACCACCAGGCCCCAGACTCCACATTCTAGAACTTCCGTGCCTCCCAGCAGGCAATAGGTTCTCCTGCAAGCCACTGGCCAGCAAGGGATACTGAGGGAGGGTCACCTCTGACCCCCACCCCCCACTTCCAGACCCCCAGGCCCCAGACTCCACCTTCTAGACCTTCCGTGCCTCCCAGGAGGCAATAGGCTCTCCTGCAAGCCCCTGGCCAGCAAGGGATACTGAGGGAGGGTCACCTCTGACCCCCACCCCACTTCCAGACCCCCAGGCCCCAGACTCCACCTTCTCGACCTTCCGTGCCGCCCAGCAGGCAGTAGGCTCTCCTGCAAGCCCCTGGCCAGCAAGGGATACAGAGGGAGGGTCACCTCTGACCCCCACCCCACTTCCAGACCCCCAGGACCCAGACTCCACCATCTAGGTAGGTAGCCAGGATCTCCTTGAGGCGGTTTTGTGTTTTTTTTTCTCTTGAACCCCTTGCATTCTCTTGTTAACACCTAGCTATCCTTCTCCCCCCAGACTTTCCATGCATCCCAGCAGGCAATATTCTCTCCTGCAAGCCCCTGGCCAGCAAGGGATACTGAGGGAGGGTCACCTCTGACCCCCACCCCACTTCCAAACCCCCAGGCCCCAGACTCCACCTTCTAGAACTTCCGTGCCTCCCAGCAGGCAGTAGGCTCTCCCGCAAGCCCCTGGCCAGCAAGGGATACTGAGGGAGTGTCACCTCTGACCCCGACCCCACTTCCAGACCCCCAGGCCCCAGACTCCACCTTCTAGAACTTCCGTGCCTCCCAGCAGGCAATAAGTTCTCCTGCAAGCCACTGGCCAGCAAGGGATACTGAGGGAGGGTCACCTCTGACCCCCACCCCACTTCCAGACCCCCAGGCCCCAGACTACACCTTCTAGACCTTCCGTGCCTCCCAGCAGGCAGTATGCTCTCCTGCAAGCCCCTGGCCAGCAAGGGATACAGAGAGAGTGTCACCTCTGACACCCACCCCACTTCCAGACACGCAGGCCCCAGACTCCACCTTCTAGATAGGTAGCCAGGATCTCCTTGAGGCCGTTTTGTGTTTTTTTTTTTTTGAACCCCTTGCATTCTCTTGTTAACACCTAGCTCTCCTTCTCCCCCCAGACTTTCCGTGCCTCACAGCAGGCAATATGCTCTCCTGCAAGCCCCTGGCCAGCATGGGATACTGAGGGAGGGTCACATCTGACCCCACCCCACTTCCAGACCCCCAGGCCCAAGACTCCACCTTCTAGCTCTCCTTCTCCCCCCAGACCTTCCGTGCCTCCCAGGAGGCAGTAGGCTCTCCTGCAAGCCCCTGGCCAGCAAGGGATACTGAGGGAGTGTCACCTCTGACCCCCACCCCACTTCCAGACCCCCAGGCCCCAGACTCCACCTTCTAGAACTTCCGTGCCTCCCAGCAGGCAATAAGTTCTCCTGCAAGCCACTGGCCAGCAAGGGATACTGAGGGAGGGTCACCTCTGACCCCCACCCCACTTCCAGACCCCCAGGCCCCAGACTCCACCTTCTAGACCTTCCGTGCCTCCCAGGAGGCAATAGGCTCTCCTGCAAGCCCCTGGCCAGGAAGGGATACTGAGGGAGGGTCCCCTCTGACCCCCACCCCACTTCCAGACCCCCAGGCCCCAGACTCCACCTTCTCGACCTTCCGTGCCTCCCAGCAGGCAGTAGGCTCTCTTGCAAGACCCTGGCCAGCAAGGGATACAGAGGGAGGGTCACCTCTGACGCCCACCCCACTTCCACACCCCCAGGCCCCAGACTCCACCATCTAGGTAGGTAGCCAGGATCTCCTTGAGGCGGTTTTGTGTTTTTTTTTTCTCTTGAACCCCTTGCATTCTCTTGTTAACACCTAGCTATCCTTCTCCCCCCAGACTTTCCATGCATCCCAGCAGGCAATAGGCTCTCCTGCAAGCCCCTGGCCATCAAGGGATACTGAGGGAGGGTCACCTCTGACCCCCACCCCACTTCCAGACCCGCAGGCCCCAGACTCCACCTTCTAGGTAGGTAGCCAGGATCTCCTTGAGGCAGTTTTGTGTTTTTTTTTCTCTTCAACCCCTTGCATTCTCTTGTTAACACCTAGCTCTCCTTCTCCCCCCAGACTTTCCGTGCCTCACAGCAGGCAATAGGCTGTCCTGGAAGCCCCTGGCCAGCATGGGATATTGAGGGAGGGTCACATCTGACCCCACCCCACTTCCAGACCCCCAGGCCCGAGACTCCACCTTCTAGCTTTCCTTCTCCCCCCCAGACCTTCCGTGCCTCCCAGGAGGCAATAGGCTCTCCTGCAAGCCCTTGGCCAGCAAGGGATACTGAGGGAGTGTCACCTCTGACCCCCACCCCACTTCCAGACCCCCAGGCCCCAGATTCCACCTTCTCGCTCTTCTTCTCCCCCCAGAACTTCCGTGCCTCACAGCAGGTAATAGGCTCTCCTGCAAGCCCCTGGCCAGCAAGGGATACTGAGGGAGGGTCACCTCTGACCCCCACCCCACTTCCAGACCCGCAGGCACCAGACTCCACCTTCTACAACTTCCGTGCCTCCCAGCAGGCAATAGGCTCTCCTGCAAGCCCCTGACCAGCAAGGGATACTGAGGGAGGATCACCTCTGACTCCCACCCCAGTTCAAGACCCCCCAGGCCCCAGACTCCACCTTCTAGACCTTCCGTGCCTCCCAGCAGGCAATAGGCTCTCCTGCAAGCCCCTGGCCAGCAAGGGATACAGAGGGAGGGTCACCTCTGACCCCCACCCCACTTCCAGATCCCCAGGCCCCAGACTCCACCTTCTAGACCTTCCGTGCCTCCCAGCAGGCAGTAGGCTCTCCTGCAAACCCCTGGCCAGCAAGGGATACTGAGGGAGGGTCACCTCTGACCCCCACCCCACTTCCAGACCACCAGGCCCCATACTCCACCTTCTAGGTAGGTAGCCAGGATCTCCTTGAGGCGGTTTTGTGTTTTTTTTTCTCTTGGACCCCTTGCATTCTCTTGTTAACACCTAGCTCTCCTTCTCCCCCCCAGACTTTCCGTGCCTCCCAGCAGGCAATAGGCTCTCCTGCAAGCCCCTGGCCAGCAAGGGATACTGAGACAGGGTCACCTCTGACACCCACCCCACTTCCAGACCCCCAGGCCCCAGACTCCACTTTCTAGACCTTCCGTGCCTCCCAGCAGGCAGTAGGCTCTCCTGCAAGCCCCTGGCCAGCAAGGGATACAGAGGAAGGGTCACCTCTGACCCCCACCCCACTTCCAGACCCTCAGGCCCCAGACTCCACCTTCTAGGTAGGTAGCCAGGATCTCCTTGAGACGGTTTTGTGTTTTCTTTCTCTTGGACCCCTTGCATTCTCTTGTTAACACCTAGCTCTCCTTCTCCCCCCAGACTTTCCGTGCCTCCCAGCAGGCAATAGGCTCTCCTGCAAGACCCTGGCCAGCAAGGGATACTGAGGGAGTGTCACCTCTGACCCCCACCCCACTTCCAGACCCCCAGGCCCTAGACTCCACTTTCCAGACCTTCCGTGCCTCCCAGCAGGCAGTAGGCTCTCCTGCAAGCCCCTGGCCAGCAAGGGATACAGAGGGAGGGTCACCTATGACCCCCACCCCACTTCCAGAACCCCAGGCCCCAGACTCCACCTTCTAGGTAGGTAGCCAGTATCTCCTTGAGGCGGTTTTGTGTTTTTTTTTCTCTTGAACCCCTTGCATTCTCTTGTTAACACCTAGCTCTCCTTCTCCCCCCAGACTTTCCGTGCCTCCCAGCACGCAATAGGCTCTCCTGCAAGCCCCTGGCCAGCAAGGGATACAGAGGGAGCGTCACCTCTGACCCCCACCCCACTTCCAGACCCCCAGGCCCCAGACTCCACCTTCTAGGTATGTAGCCAGGATCTCCTTGAGGCGGTTTTGTGTTTTTTTTCTCTTTAACCCCCTTGCATTCTCTTGTTAACACCTAGCTCTCCTTCTCCCCCCAGAATTTCCGTGCCTCCCAGCAGGCAATAGGCTCTCCTGCAAGCCCCTGTCCAGCAAGGGATACTGAGGGAGGGTCACCTCTGACCCCCACCTCACTTCCATACCCCCAGGCGCCAGACTCTACCTTCTAGACCTTCCGTGCCTCCCAGCAGGCAGTAGGCTCTCCTGCAAGACCTTGGCAAGCAAGGGATACAGAGGGAGGGTCACCTCTGACCCACACCCCACTTCCAGACCCGCAGGCCCCAGACTCCACCTTCTAGGTAGGTAGCCAGGATCTCCTTGAGGCAGTTTTGTGTTTTTTTTCTCTTGAACCCCTTACATTCTCTTGTTAACACCTAGCTCTCCTTCTCCCCCCAGACTTTCCGTGCCTCCCAGCAGGCAATAGGCTCTCCTGGAAGCCCCTGGCCATCATGGGATACTGAGGGAGGGTCGCCTCTGACCCCACCCCACTTCCAGGCCCCCAGGCCCCAGACTCCACCTTCTAGCTCTCCTTCTCCCCCCAGACATTCCGTGCCTCCAAGGAGGCAATAGGCTCTCCTGCAAGCCCCTGGCCAGCAGGGGATACTAACGGAGGGTCACCTCTGACACCCACCCCATTTCCAGACCCCCAGGCCCCCGACTCCACCTTCTAGCTTTCCTTCTCCCCCAGAACTTCCGTGCCTCCCAGCAGGCAATAGGCTCTCCTGCAAGCCCCTGGCCAGCAAGGGATACTGAGGGAGGGTCACCTCTGACCCCCACCACACTTCCAGACCCCCAGGCCGCAGACTCCACCTTCTAGAACTTCCGTGCCTCCCAGCAGGCAATAGGCTCTCCTGCAAGCCCATGGCCAGCAAGGGATACAGAGGGAGGGTCACCTCTGACCCCCACCCCACTTCCATACCCTGAGGCCCCAGACTGCACCATCTAGGTAGGTAGCCAGGATCTCCTTGAGGCGGTTTTGTGTTTTTTTTTCTCTTGAACCCCTTGCATTCTCTTGTTATCACCTAGCTCTCCTTCTCCCTCCAGACTTTCCGTGCCTCCCAGCAGGCAATAGGCTCTCCTACAAGCCCCTGGCCATCAAGGGATACTGAGGGAGGGTCACCTCTGACCCCCACCCCACTTCCAGACCCCCAGGCCCCAGACTCCACCTTCTAGACCTTCCGTGCCTCCCAGCAGGCAATATGCTCTCCGGCATGCCCCTGGCCAGCAAGGGATACAGAGGGAGGGTCACCTCTGACCCCCACCCCACTTCCAGACCCCCAGGCCCCAGACCCCACCTTCTAGGTAGGTAGCCAGGATCTCCTTGAGGCAGTTTTGTGTTTTTTTTCTCTTGAACCCCTTGCATTCTCTTGTTAACACCTAGCTCTCCTTCTCCCTCCAGACTTTCCGTGCCTCCCAGCAGGCAATAGGCTCTCCTACAAGCCCCTGGCCAGCAAGGGATACTGAGGGAGGGTCACCTCTGACCCCCACCCCACTTCCAGACCCCAAGGCCCCAGAGTACACCTTCTAGACCTTCCGTGCCTCCCAGCAGGCAGTATGCTCTCCTGCAAGCCCCTGGCCAGCAAGGGATACAGAGGGAAGGTCACCTCTGACCCCACCGTCTTCTAGATCCCCAGGCCCCAGACTCCACCTTCTAGGTAGGTAGCCAGGATCTCCTTGAGGCGGTTTTGTGTTTTTTTTCTCTTTGACCCCTTGCATTCTCTTGTTAACACCTAGCTCTCCTTCTCCCCCCAGACTTTCCGTGCCTCCCAGCAGGCAATAGGCTCTCCTGCAAGCCCCTGGCCACCAAGGGATACTGAGGGAGGGTCACTTCTGACCCCCACCCCACTTCCAGACGCCCAGGCCCCAGACTCCACCTTCTAGACCTTCCTTGCCTCCCAGCAGGCAGTAGGCTCTCCTGCAAGCCCCTGGCCAGCAAGGGATACAAAGGGAGGGTCACCTCTGACCCCCACCCCACTTCCAAACCCGCAGGCCCCAGACTCCACATTCTAGGTAGGTAGCCAGGATCTCCTTGAGGCAGTTTTGTGTTTTTTTTCTCTTGAACCCCTTGCATTCTCTTGTTAACACCTAGCTCTCCTTCTCCCCCCAGACTTTCCGTGCCTCCCAGCAGGCAATAGGCTCTCCTGCAAGCCCCTGGCCAGCAAGGGATACTGAGGGAGGGTCACCTCTGACCCCCACCCCACTTCCAGACCCCCAGGCCCCAGACTTCACCTTCTAGAACTTCCGTGCCTCCCAGCAGGCAGTAGGCTCTCCTGCAAGCCCCTGGCCAGCAAGGGATACTGAGGGAGGATCACCTCTGACTCCCACCGCAGTTCCAGACCCCCAGGAACCAGACTCCACCTTCTAGAACTTCCGTGCCTCCCAGCATGTAATTGGCTCTCCTGCAAGCCCCTGGCCAGCAAGGGATACTGACGGAGGGTCACCTCTGACCCCCACCCCACTTCCATACCCTGAGGCCCCAGACTCCACCTTCTAGGTAGGTAGCCAGGATCTCCTTGAGGCAGTTTTGTGTTTTTTTTCTCTTGAACCCCTTGCATTCTCTTGTTAACACCTAGCTCTCCTTCTCCCTCCAGACTTTCCGTGCCTCCCAGCAGGCAATAGGCTCTCCTACAAGCCCCTGGCCAGCAAGGGATACTGAGGGAGGGTCACCTCTGACCCCCACCTCACTTCCAGAACCCCAGGCCCCAGACTCCACCTTCTAGACCTTCCGTGCCTCCCAGCAGGCAGTAGGCTCTCCTGCAAACCCCTGGCCAGCAAGGGATACAGAGGGAGGGTCACCTCTGACCCCCACCCCACTTCCAGACCCCCAGGCCCCAGACTCCACCTTCTAGGTAGGTAGCCAGGATCCCCTTGAGGCGGTTTTGTGTTTTTTTTCTCTTGAAACCCGTGCATTCTCTTGTTAACACCTAGCTCTCCTTCTCCATCCAGACTTTCCGTGGCTCCCAGCAGGCAATAGGCTCTCCTAAAAGCCCCTGGCCAGCAAGGGATACTGAGGGAGGGTCACCTCTGACCCCCACCCCACTTCCAGACCCCCAGGCCCCAGACTACACCTTCTAGACCTTCCGTGCCTCCCAGCAGGCAGTATGCTCTCCTGCAAGCCCCTGGCCAGCAAGGGATACAGAGGGAAGGTCACCTCTGACCTCCACCCCACTTCCAGACCCCCAGGCCCCAGACTCCACCTTCTAGGTAGGTAGCCAGGATCTCCTTGAGGCGGTTTTGTGTTTTTTTTCTCTTGGACCCCTTGCATTCTCTTGTTAACACCTAGCTCTCCTTCTCCCCCCAGACTTTCCGTGCCTCCCAGCAGACAATAGGCTCTCCTGCAAGCCCCTGGCCAGCAAGGAATACTGAGGGAGGGTCACCTCTGACCCCCACCCCACTTCCAGACCCCCAGGCCCCAGAGTCCAACTTCTAGAACTTCCGTGCCTCCCAGCAGGCAGTAGGCTCTCGTGCAAGCCCCTGGCCAGCAACGGATACTGAGGGAGGATCACCTCTGACTCCCACCCCAGTTCCAGACAACCAGGAACCAGACTCCACCTTCTAGAACTTCCGTGCCTCCCAGTATGCAATTGGCTCTCCTGCAAGCCCCTGGCCAGCAAGGGATACTGAGGGAGGGTCACCTCTGAGCCCCACCCCACTTTCAGTCTCCCAGGCCCCAGACTCAACCTTCTAGGTAGGTAGCCAGGATCTCCTTGAGGCAGTTTTGTGTTTTTTTTTCTCTTGAACCACTTGCATTGTCTTGTTAACACCTAGCTCTCCTTCTCCCTCCAGACTTTCCGTGCCTCCCAGCAGGCAATAGGCTCTCCTACAAGCCCCTGTCCAGCAAGGGATACTGAGGGAGGGTCACCTCTGACCCCCACCCCACTTCCAGACCCCCAGGCCCCAGACTCCACCTTCTATAACTTCCGTGCCTCCCAGCAGGCAATAGGTTCTCCTGCAAGCCACTGGCCAGCAAAGGATACTGAGGGAGGGTCACCTCTGACCCCCACCCCACTTCCAGACCCCCAGGCCCCAGACTCCACCTTCTAGACCTTCCGTGCCTCCCAGGAGGCAATAGGCTCTCCTGCAAGCCCCTGCCCAGGAAGGGATACTGAGGGAGGGTCACCTCTGACCCCCACCCCACTTCCAGACCCCCAGGCCCCAGACTCCACCATCTAGGTAGGTAGCCAGGATCTCCTAGAGGCGGTTTTGTGTTTTTTTTTTCTATTTAACCCCTTGCATTCTCTAGTTAACACCTAGCTATCCTTCTCCCCCCAGACTTTCCATGCATCCCAGCAGGCAATAGGCTCTCATGCAAGCCCCTGGCCAGCAAGGGATACTGAGGGAGGGTCACTTCTGACCCCCACCCCATTTCCAGACCCCCAGGCCCCAGACTCCAACTTCTAGAACTTCCATGCCTCCCAGCATGCAATAGGCTGTCCTGCAAGCCACTGGCCAGCAAGGGATACTGAGGGAGGGTCACCTCTAACCTCCACCCAACTTCCACACCCCCAGGCCCCAGACTCCACCTTCTAGACCTTCCGTGCCTCCCAGCAGGCAGTAGGCTCTCCTGCAAGCCCCTGGCCAGCAAGGGATTCTGAGGAGGGTCACCTCTGATCCCCACCCCACTTCCAGACCCCCAGGCCCCAGACTCCACCTTCTAGAAATTCCGTGCCTCCCAGCAGGCAATAGGCTCTCCTGCAAGCCCCTGGCCAGCAAGGGATACTGAGGGAGGATCACCTCTGAATCCCACCCCACTTCCAGAACCCCAGGCCCCAGACTCCACCTTCTAGACCTTCCGTGCCTCCCAGCAGGCAGTAGGCTCTCCTGCAAGCCCCTGGCCAGCAAGGGATACAGAGGGAGGGTCACCTCTGACCCCCACCCCACTTCCAGACCCCCAGGCCCCACACTCCACCATCTAGGTAGGTAGCCAGGATCTCCTTGAGGCGGTTTTGTGTTTTTTTTTCTCTTGAATCCCTTGCATTCTCTTGTTAACACCTAGCTATCCTTCTCCCCCCAGACTTTCCATGCATCCCAGCAGGCAATAGGCTCTCCTGCAAGCCCCTGGCCAGCAAGGGATACTGAGGGAGGGTCACCTCTGACCCCCACCACACTTCCAGACCCCCAGGCCCCAGACTCCACCTTCTAGACCTTCCGTGCCTCCCAGCAGGCAGTAGGCTCTCCTGCAAGCCCCTGGCCAGCAAGGGATACAGAGGGAGGGTCACCTCTGACCCCCACCCCACTTCCAGACACCCAGGCCCCAGACTCCACCTTCTAGGTAGGTAGCCAGGATCTCCTTGAGGCAGTTTTGTGTTTTTTTTTCTCTTGAACCCCTTGCATTCTCTTGTTAACACCTAGCTCTCCTTCTCCCTCCAGACTTCATGTGCCCCCCAGCAGGCAATAGGCTCTCCTACAAGCCCCTTGCCAGCAAGGGATACTGAGAGAGGGTCACCTCTGATCCCCACCCCACTTCCAGAACCCCAGGACCCATACTACACCTTCTAGACCTTCCGTGCCTCCCAGCAGGCAGTATGCTCTCCTGCAAGCCCCTGGCCAGCAAGGGATACAGAGGGAGGGTCACCTCTGACCCCCACCCCACTTCCAGACCCCCAGGCCCCAGACTCCACCTTCTAGGTAGGTAGCCAGGATCTCCTTGAGGCGGTTTTGTGTTTTTTTTCTCTTGAACCCCTTGCATTCTCTTGTTAACACCTAGCTCTCCTTCTCCCCCCAGACTTTCCGTGCCTCCCAGCAGGCAATAGGCTCTCCTGCAAGCCCCTGGCCAGCAAGGGATACTGAGGGAGGGTCACCTCTGACCCCCACCTCACTTCCATACCCCCAGGCGCCAGACTCCACCTTCTAGACCTTCCGTGCCTCCCAGCAGGCAGTAGGCTCTCCTGCAAGCCCTTGGCAAGCAAGGGATACAGAGGGAGGGTCACCTCTAACCCACACCCCACTTCCAGACCCGCAGGCCCCAGACTCCACCTTCTAGGTAGGTAGCCAGGATCTCCTTGAGGCAGTTTTGTGTTTTTTTTCTCTTGAACCCCTGGCATTCTCTTGTTAACACCTAGCTCTCCTTCTCCCCCCGACTTTCCCTGCCTCCCAGCAGGCAATAGGCTCTCCTGCAAGCCCCTGGCCATCATGGGATACTGAGGGAGGGTCACCTCTGACCCCACCCCACTTCCAGGCCCCCAGGCCCCAGACTCCAACTTCTAGCTCTCCCTCTCCCCCCAGACATTCCGTGCCTCCAAGGAGGCAATAGGCTCTCGTGCAAGCCCCTGGCCAGCAAGGGATACTAACGGAGGGTCACCTCTGACACCCACCCCACTTCCAGACCCCCAGGCCCCAGACTCCACCTTCTAGCTCTCCTTCTCACCCAGAACTTCCGTGCCTCCCAGCAGGCAATAGGCTCTCCTGCAAGCCCCTGGCCAGCAAGGGATACTGAGGGAGGGTCACCTCTGACCCCCACCCCACTTCCAGACCCCCAGGCCGCAGACTCCACCTTCTAGAACTTCCGTGCCTCCCAGCAGGCAATAGGCTCTCCTGCAAGCCCCTGGCCAGCAAGGGATACAGAGGGAGGGTCACCTCTGACCCCCACCCCACTTCCATACCCTGAGGCCCCAGACTCCACCATCTAGGTAGGTAGCCAGGATCTCCTTGAGGCGGTTTTGTGTTTTTTTTTTCTCTTGAACCCCTTGCATTCTCTTGTTATCACCTAGCTCTCCTTCTCCCTCCAGACTTTCCGTGCCTCCCAGCAGGCAATAGGCTCTCCTACAAGCCCCTGGCCATCAAGGGATACTGAGGGAGGGTCACCTCTGACCCCCACCCCACTTCCAGACACCCAGGCCCCAGACTCCACCTTCTAGTCCTTCCGTGCCTCCCAGCAGGCAATATGCTCTCCGGCATGCCCCTGGCCAGCAAGGGATACAGAGGGAGGGTCACCTATGACCCCCACCCCACTTCCAGACCCCCAGGCCCCAGACCCCACCTTCTAGGTAGGTAGCCAGGATCTCCTTGAGGCAGTTTTGTGTTTTTTTTCTCTTGAACCCCTGGCATTCTCTTGTTAACACCTAGCTCTCCTTCTCCCCCCAGACTTTCCGTGCCTCCCAGCAGGCAATAGGCTCTCCTGCAAGCCCCTGGCCATCATGGGATACTGAGGGAGGGTCACCTCTGACCCCTCCCACTTCCAGGCCCCCAGGCCCCAGACTCCAACTTCTAGCTCTCCCTCTCCCCCCAGACATTCCGTGCCTCCAAGGAGGCAATAGGCTCTCCTGCAAGCCCCTGGCCAGCAAGGGATACTGAGGGAGGGTCACCTCTGACCCCCACCCCAATTCCAGACCCCCAGGCCCCAGACTCCACCTTCTAGACCTTACTTGCCACCCAGCAGGCAGTAGGCTCTCCTGCAAGCCCCTGGCCAGCAAGGGATACAGAGGGAGGGTCACCTCTGAACCCCACCCCACTTCCAGACCCGCATTCCCCAGACTCCACCTTCTAGGTAGGTAGCCAGGATCTCCTTGAGGCAGTTCTGTGTTTTTTTTCTCTTGATCCCCTTGCATTCTCCTGTTAACACCTAGCTCTCCTTCTCCCCCCAGACTTTCCGTGCCTCCCAGCAGGCAATAGGCTCTCCTGCAAGCCCCTGGCCAGCAAGGGATACTGAGGGAGGGTCACCTCTGACCCCCACCCCACTTCCAGACCCCCAGGCCCCAGACTCCACCTTCTAGAACTTCCGTGCCTCCCAGCAGGCAGTAGGCTCTCCTGCAAGCCCCTGGCCAGCAAGGGATACTGAGGGAGGATCACCTCTGACTCCCACCCCAGTTCCAGACCCCCAGGAACCAGACTCCACCTTCTAGAACTTCCGTGCCTCCCAGCATGTAATTGGCTCTCCTGCAAGCCCCTGGCCAGCAAGGGATACTGAGGGAGGGTCACCTCTGAGCCCCACCCCACTTCCAGACCCCCAGGCCCCAGACTCCACCTTCTAGGTAGGTAGCCAGGATCTCCTTGAGGCAGTTTTGTGATTTTTTTCTCTTGAACCCCTTGCATTCTCTGGTTAACACCTAGCTCCCTTCTCCCTCCAGACTTTCCGTGCCTCCCAGCAGGCAATAGGCTCTCCTACAAGCCCGTGGCCAGCAAGGGATACTGAGGGAGGGTCACCTCTGACCCCTACCTCACTTCCAGAACCCTAGGCCCCAGACTACACCTTCTAGACCTTCCGTGCCTCCCAGCAGGCAGTATGCTGTCCTGCAAGCCCCTGGCCAGCAAGGGATACAGAGGGAGTGTCAGCTCTGACCCTCACCCCACTTCCAGACCCCCAGGCCCCAGAATCCACCTTCTAGGTAGGTAGCCAGGATCTCCTTGAGGCGGTTTTGTGTTTTTTTTCTCTTGGACCCCTTGCATTCTCTTGTTAACACCTAGCTCTCCTTCTCCCCACAGACTTTCCGTGCCTCCCAACAGACAATAGGCTCTCCTGCAAGCCCCTGGCCAGCAAGGGATACTGAGGAAGGGTCACCTCTGACCCCCACCCCACTTCCAGACCCCCAGGACCCAGACTCCACCTTCTAGACCTTCCGTGCCTCCCAGCAGGCAATAGGCTGTCCTGCAAGCCACTGGCCAGCAAGGGATACTGAGGGAGGGTCACCTCTAACCTCCACCCAACTTCCACACCCCCAGGCCCCAGACTCCACCTTCTAGACCTTCCGTGCCTCCCAGCAGGCAGTAGGCTCTCCTGCAAGCCCCTGGCCAGCAAGGGATACTGAGGGAGGATCACCTCTGAATCCCACCCCACTTCCAGAACCCCAGGCTCCAGACTCCACCTTCTAGACCTTCCGTGCCTCCCAGCAGGCAGTAGGCTCGCCTGCAAGCCCCTGGCCAGCAAGGGATACAGAGGGAGGGTCACCTCTGACCCCCACCCCACTTCCAGACCCCCAGGCCCCACACTCCACCATCTAGGTAGGTAGCCAGGATCTCCTTGAGGCGGTTTTGTGTTTTTTTTTCTCTTGAATCCCTTGCATTCTCTTGTTAACACCTAGCTATCCTTCTCCCCCCAGACTTTCCATGCATCCCAGCAGGCAATAGGCTCTCCTGCAAGCCCCTGGCAAGCAAGGGATACTGAGGGAGGGTCACCTCTGACCCCCACCACACTTCCAGACCCCCAGGCCCCAGACTCCACCTTCTAGACCTTCCGTGCCTCCCAGCAGGCAGTAGGCTCTCCTGCAAGCCCCTGGCCAGCAAGGGATACAGAGGGAGGGTCACCTCTGACCCCCACCCCACTTCCAGACACCCAGGCCCCGGAATCCACCTTCTAGGTAGGTAGCCAGGATCTCCTTGAGGGAGTTTTGTGTTTTTTTTCTCTTGAACCCCTTGCATTCTCTTGTTAACACCTAGCTCTCCTTCTGCCTCCAGACTTTATGTGCCCCCCAGCAGGCAATAGGCTCTCCTAGAAGCCCCTTGCCAGCAAGGGATACTGAGAGAGGGTCACCTCTGACCCCCACCCCACTTCCAGAACCCCAGGACCCATACTACACCTTCGAGACATTCCGTGCCTCCCAGCAGGCAGTATGCTCTCCTGCAAGCCCCTGGCCAGCAAGGGATACAGAGGGAGAGTCACCTCTGACCCCCACCCCACTTCCAGACCCCCAGGCCCCAGACTCCACCTTCTAGGTAGGTAGCCAGGATCTCCTTGAGGCGGTTTTGTGTTTTTTTTCTCTTGGACCCCTTGCATTCTCTTGTTAACACCTAGGTCTCCTTCTCCCCCCAGACTTTCCGTGCCTCCCAGCAGGCAATAGGCTCTCCTGCAAGCCACTGGCCAGCAAGGGATACTGAGGGAGGGTCACCTCTGACCCCCACCCCACTTCCAGACCCCCAGGCCCTAGACTCCACTTTCTAGACCTTCCGTGCCTCCCAGCAGGCAGTAGGCTCTCCTGCAAGCCCCTGGCCAGCAAGGGATACAGAGGGAGGGTCACCTCTGTCCCCCACCCCACTTCCAGAACCCCAGGCCCCAGACTCCACCTTCTAGGTAGGTAGCCAGGATCTCCTTGAGGCGGTTTTGTGTTTTTTTGTCTCTTGAACCCCTTGCATTCTCTTGTTAACACCTAGCTCTCCTTCTCCCCCCAGACTTTCCGTGCCTCCCAGCAGGCAATAGGCTCTCATGCAAGCCCCTGGCCAGCAAGGGATACTGAGGGAAGGTCACCACTGACCCCCACCCCACTTCCAGACCCCCAGGCCCCAGATTCCACCTTCTAGACCTTCCGTGCCCCCAGCAGGCAGTAGGCTCTCCTGCAAGCCCCTGGCCAGCAAGGGATACAGAGGGAGCGTCACCTCTGACCCCCACCCCACTTCCAGACCCCCAGGCCCCAGACTCCACCTTCTAGGTATGTAGCCAGGATCTCCTTGAGGAGGTTTTGTGTTTTTTTTCTCTTGAAACCCTTGCATTCTCTTGTTAACACCTAGCTCTCCTTCTCCCCCCAGACTTTCCGTGCCTCCCAGCAGGCAATAGGCTCTCCTGCAAGCCCCTGGCCAGCAAGGGATACTGAGGGAGGGTCACCTCTGACCCCCACCTCACTTCCATACCCCCAGGCGCCAGACTCCACCTTCTAGACCTTCCGTGCCTCCCAGCAGGCAGTAGGCTCTCCTGCAAGCCCTTGGAAAGCAAGGGATACAGAGGGAGGGTCACCTCTGACCCACACCCCACTTCCAGACCCGCAGGCCCCAGACTCCACCTTCTAGGTAGGTAGCCAGGATCTCCTTGAGGCAGTTTTGTGTTTTTTTTCTCTTGAACCCCTTGCATTCTCTTGTTAACACCTAGCTCTCCTTCTCCCCCCAGACTTTCCGTGCCTCGTAGCAGGCAATAGGCTCTCCTGCAAGCCCCTGGCCATCATGGGATACTGAGGGAGGGTCACCTCTGACCCCACCCCACTTCCAGGCCCCCAGGCCCCAGACTCCACCTTCTAGCTCTCCTTATCCCCCCAGACATTCCGTGCCTCCAAGGAGGCAATAGGCTCTCCTGCAAGCCCCTGGCCAGCAAGGGATACTAACGGAGGGTCATCTCTGACACCCACCCCACTTCCTGACCCCCAGGCCCCAGACTCCACCTTCTAGCTCTCCTTCTCCCCCAGAACTTCTGTGCCTCCCAGCAGGCAATAGGCTCTCCTGCAAGCCCCTGGCCAGCAAGGGATACTGAGGGAGGGTC
Organism: Tupaia tana; assembly: GCA_026018925.1. Taxonomy (NCBI): domain Eukaryota; kingdom Metazoa; phylum Chordata; class Mammalia; order Scandentia; family Tupaiidae; genus Tupaia; species Tupaia tana. The sequence continues at coordinate 96,597,629 of JAKSZU010000009.1, forward strand.
ACCTCTGACCCCCACCCCACTTCCAGACCCCCAGGCCGCAGACTCCACCTTCTAGAACTTCCGTGCCTCCCAGCAGGCAATAGGCTCTCCTGCAAGCCCCTGGCCAGCAAGGGATACAGAGGGAGGGTCACCTCTGACCCCCACCCCACTTCCATACCCTGAGGCCCCAACTCCACCATCTAGGTAGGTAGCCAGGATCTCCTTGAGGCGGTTTTGTGTTTTTTTTTTCTCTTGAACCCCTTGCATTCTCTTGTTATCACCTAGCTCTCCTTCTCCCTCCAGACTTTCCGTGCCTCCCAGCAGGCAATAGGCTCTCCTACAAGCCCCTGGCCATCAAGGGATACCGAGGGAGTGTCACCTCTGACCCCCCCCCACTTCCAGACCCCCAGGCCCCAGACTCCACCTTCTAGACCTTCCGTGCCTCCCAGCAGGCAATATGCTCTCCGGCATGCCCCTGGCCAGCAAGGGATACAGAGGGAGGGTCACCTCTGACCCCACCCCACTTCCAGACCCCCAGGCCCCAGACCCCACCTTCTAGGTAGGTAGCCAGGATCTCCTTGAGGCAGTTTTGTGTTTTTTTTCTCTTGAACCCCTTGCATTCTCTTGTTAACACCTAGCTCTCCTTCTCCCTCCAGACTTTCCGTGCCTCCCAGCAGGCAATAGGCTGTCCTACAAGCCCCTGGCCAGCAAGGGATACTGAGGGAGGGTCACCTCTGACCCCCACCCCACTTCCAGACCCCAAGGCCCCAGAGTACACCTTCTAGACCTTCCGTGCCTCCCAGCAGGCAGTATGCTCTCCTGCAAGCCCCTGGCCAGCAAGGGATACAGAGGGAAGGTCACCTCTGACCCCACCGCCTTCTAGATCCCCAGGCCCCAGACTCCACCTTCTAGGTAGGTAGCCAGGAACTCCTTGAGGCGGTTTCGTGTTTTTTTTCTCTTGGACCCCTTGCATTCTCTTGTTAACACCTAGCTCTCCTTCTCCCCCCAGACTTTCCGTGCCTCCCAGCAGGCAATAGGCTCTCCTGCAAGCCCCTGGCCAGCAAGGGATACTGAGGGAGGGTCACCTCTGAACCCCACCCCACTTCCAGACCCCCAGGCCCCAGACTCCACCTTCTAGACCTTCCTTGCCTCCCAGCAGGCAGTAGGCTCTCCTGCAAGCCCCTGGCCAGCAAGGGATACAAAGGGAGGGTCACCTCTGACCCCCACCCCACTTCCAGACCCGCAGGCTCCAGACTCCACCTTCTAGGTAGGTAGCCAGGATCTCCTTGAGGCAGTTCTGTGTTTTTTTTCTCTTGAACCCCTTGCATTCTCTTGTTAACACCTAGCTCTCCTTCTCCCCCCAGACTTTCCGTGCCTCCCAGCAGGCAATAGGCTCTCCTGCAAGCCCCTGGCCAGCAAGGGATACTGAGGGAGGGTCACCTCTGACCCCCACCCCACTTCCAGACCTCCAGGCCCCAGACTCCACCTTCTAGACCTTCCTTGACTCCCAGCAGGCAGTAGGCTCTCCTGCAAGCCCCTGGCCAGAAAGGGATACAAAGGGAGGGTCACCTCTGACCCCCACCCCACTTCCAGACCCGCAGGCTCCAGACTCCACCTTCTAGGTAGGTAGCCAGGATCTCCTTGAGGCAGTTCTGTGTTTTTTTTCTCTTGAACCCCTTGCATTCTCTTGTTAACACCTAGCTCTCCTTCTCCCCCCAGACTTTCCGTGCCTCCCAGCAGGCAATAGGCTCTCCTGCAATCCCCTGGCCAGCAAGGGATACTGAAGGAGGGTCACCTCTGACCCCCACCCCACTTCCAGACCCCCAGGCCCCAGACTCCAACTTCTAGAACTTCCGTGCCTCCCAGCAGGCAGTAGGCTCTCCTGCAAGCCCCTGGCCAGCAAGGGATACTGAGGGAGGATCACCTCTGACTCCCACCCCAGTTCCAGACCCCCAGGAACCAGACTCCACCTTCTAGAACTTCCGTGCCTCCCAGCATGTAATTGGCTCTCCTGCAAGCCCCTGGCCAGCAAGGGATACTGAGGGAGGGTCACCTCTGAGCCCCACCCCACTTCCAGACTCCCAGGCCCCAGACTCCACCTTCTAGGTAGGTAGCCAGGATCTCCTTGAGGCAGTTTTGTGTTTTTTTTCTCTTGAACCCCTTGCATTCTCTTGTTAACACCTAGCTCTCCTTCTCCCTCCAGACTTTCCGTGCCTCCCAGCAGGCACTAGGCTCTCCTACAAGCCCCTGGCCAGCAAGGGATACTGAGGGAGGGTCACCTCTGACCCCCACCTCACTTCCAGAACCCCAGGCCCCAGACTACACCTTCTAGACCTTCCGTGCCTCCCAGCAGGCAGTATGCTGTCCTGCAAGCCCCTGGCCAGTAAGGGATACAGAGGGAGTGTCACCTCTGACCCCCACCCCACTTCCAGACCCCCAGGCCCCAGAATCCACCTTCTAGGTAGGTAGCCAGGATCTCCTTGAGGCCGTTTTGTGTTTTTTTTTTTTGAACCCCTTGCATTCTCTAGTTAACACCTAGCTCTCCTTCTCCCCACAGACTTTCCGTGCCTCCCAGCAGACAATAGGCTCTCCTGCAAGCCCCTGGCCAGCAAGGGATACTGAGGAAGGGTCACCTCTGACCCCCACCCCACTTCCAGACCCCCAGGCCCCAGACTCCACCTTCTAGACCTTCCGTGCCTCGCAGCAGGCAGTAAGCTCTCCTGCATGCCCGTGGTCAGCAAGGGATACAGAGGGAGTGTCACCTCTGACCCCCACCCCACTTCCAGACTCGCAGGCCCCAGACTCCACCTTCTAGATAGGTAGCCAGGATCTCCTTGAGGCCGTTTTGTGTTTTTTTTTTTTGAACCCCTTGCATTCTCTAGTTAACACCTAGCTATCCTTCTCCCCCCAGACTTTCCATGCATCCCAGCAGGCAATAGGCTCTCCTGCAAGCCCCTGGCCAGCAAGGGATACTGAGGGAGGGTCACCTCTGACCCCCACGACACTTCCAGACCCCCAGGCCCCAGACTCCACCTTCTAGACCTTCCGTGCCTCCCAGCAGGCAGTAGGCTCTCCTGCAAGCCCCTGGCCAGCAAGGGATACAGAGGGAGGGTCACCTCTGACCCCCACCCAACTTCCAGAACCCCAGGCCCCAGACTCCACCTTCTAGGTAGGTAGCCAGGATCTCCTTGAGGCGGTTTTGTGTTTTTTTTCTCTTGAACCCCTTGCATTCTCTTGTTAACACCTAGCTCTCCTTCTCCCCCCAGACTTTCCGTGCCTCCCAGCAGGCAATAGGCTCTCATGCAAGCCCCTGGCCAGCAAGGGATACTGAGGGAAGGTCACCACTGACCCCCACCCCACTTCCAGACCCCCAGGCCCCAGACTCCACCTTCTAGACCTTCCGTGCCCCCAGCAGGCAGTAGGCTCTCCTGCAAGCCCCTGGCCAGCAAGGGATACAGAGGGAGCGTCACCTCTGACCCCCACCCCACTTCCAGACCCCCAGGCCCCAGACTCCACCTTCTAGGTATGTAGCCAGGATCTCCTTGAGGCGGTTTTGTGTTTTTTTTCTCTTGAACCCCTTGCATTCTCTTGTTAACACCTAGCTCTCCTTCTCCCCCCAGACTTTCCGTGCCTCCCAGCAGGCAATAGGCTCTCCTGCAAGCCCCTGGCCATCATGGGATACTGAGGGAGGGTCACCTCTGACCCCACCCCACTTCCAGGCCCCCAGGCCCCAGACTCCACCTTCTAGCACTCCTTCTCCCCCCAGACATTCCGTGCCTCCAAGGAGGCAATAGGCTCTCCTGCAAGCCCCTGGCCAGCAAGGGATACTAACGGAGGGTCATCTCTGACACCCACCCCACTTCCAGACCCCCAGGCCCCAGACTCCTACCTTCTAGCTCTCCTTCTCCCCCAGAACTTCTGTGCCTCCCAGCAGGCAATAGGCTCTCCAACAAGCCCCTGGCCAGCAAGGGATACTGAGGGAGGGTCACCTCTGACCCCCACGACACTTCCAGACCCCCAGGCCCCAGACTCCACCTTCTAGACCTTCCGTGCCTCCCAGCAGGCAGTAGGCTCTCCTGCAAGCCCCTGGCCAGCAAGGGATACAGAGGGAAGGTCACCTCTGACCCCACCGCCTTCTAGATCCCCAGGCCCCAGACTCCACCTTCTAGGTAGGTAGCCAGGATCTCCTTGAGGCGGTTTCGTGTTTTTTTTCTCTTGGACCCCTTGCATTCTCTTGTTAACACCTAGCTCTCCTTCTCCCCCCAGACTTTCCGTGCCTCCCAGCAGGCAATAGGCTCTCCTGCAAGCCCCTGGCCAGCAAGGGATACTGAGGGAGGGTCACCTCTGACCCCCACCCCACTTCCAGACCCCCAGGCCCCAGACTCCACCTTCTAGACCTTCCTTGCCTCCCAGCAGGCAGTAGGCTCTCCTGCAAGCCCCTGGCCAGCAAGGGATACAAAGGGAGGGTCACCTCTGACCCCCACCCCACTTCCAGACCCGCAGGCTCCAGACTCCACCTTCTAGGTAGGTAGCCAGGATCTCCTTGAGGCAGTTCTGTGTTTTTTTTCTCTTGAACCCCTTGCATTCTCTTGTTAACACCTAGCTCTCCTTCTCCCCCCAGACTTTCCGTGCCTCCCAGCAGGCAATAGGCTCTCCTGCAAGCCCCTGGCCAGCAAGGGATACTGAGGGAGGGTCACCTCTGACCCCCACCCCACTTCCAGACCCCCAGGCCCCAGACTCCACCTTCTAGACCTTCCTTGCCTCCCAGCAGGCAGTAGGCTCTCCTGCAAGACCCTGGCCAGCAAGGGATACAAAGGGAGGGTCACCTCTGACCCCCACCCCACTTCCAGACCCGCAGGCTCCAGACTCCACCTTCTAGGTAGGTAGCCAGGATCTCCTTGAGGCAGTTCTGTGTTTTTTTTTCTCTTGAACCCCTTGCATTCTCTTGTTAACACCTAGCTCTCCTTCTCCCCCCAGACTTTCCGTGCCTCCCAGCAGGCAATAGGCTCTCCTGCAAGCCCCTGGCCAGCAAGGGATACTGAAGGAGGGTCACCTCTGACCCCCACCCCACTTCCAGACCCCCAGGCCCCAGACTCCACCTTCTAGAACTTCCGTGCCTCCCAGCAGGCAGTAGGCTCTCCTGCAAGCCCCTGGCCAGCAAGGGATACTGAGGGAGGATCACCTCTGACTCCCACCCCAGTTCCAGACCCCCAGGAACCAGACTCCACCTTCTAGAAATTCCGTGCCTCCCAGCATTTAATTGCCTCTCCTGCAAGCCCCTGGCCAGCAAGGGATACTGAGGGAGGGTCACCTCTGAGCCCCACCCCACTTCCAGACTCCCAGGCCCCAGACTCCACCTTCTAGTTAGGTAGCCAGGATCTCCTTAAGGCAGTTTTGTGTTTTTTTTCTCTTGAACCCCTTGCATTCTCTTGTTAACACCTAGCTCTCCTTCTCCCTCCAGACTTTCCGTGCCTCACAGCAGGCAATAGGCTGTCCTGCAAGCCCCTGGCCAGCATGGGATACTGAGGGAGCGTCACATCTGACCCCACCCCAGTTCCAGACCCCCAGGCCAAAGACTCCACCTTCTAGCTCTCCTTCTCCCCCCAGACCTTCTGTTCCTCCCAGGAGGCAATAGGCTCTCCTGCAAGCCCTTGGCCAGCAAGGGATACTGAGGGAGTGTCACCTCTGTCCCCCACCCCACTTCCAGACCCCCAGGACCCAGACTCCACCTTCTAGCTCTCCTTCTCCCCCCAGAACTTCCGTGCCTCCCAGCAGGCAATAGGCTCTCCTGCAAGCCCCTGGCCAGCAAGGGATACTGAGGGAGGGTCACCTCTGACCCCCACCCCACTTCCAGACCCCCAGGCCCCAGACTCCACCTTCTAGCTCTCCTTCTCCCCCAGAACTTCTGTGCATCCCAGCAGGCAATAGGCTCTCCTGCAAGCCCCTGGCCAGCAAGGGGTACTAAGGGAGGGTCACCTCTGACCCCCACCCCACTTCCAGACCCCCAGGCCGCAGACTCCACCTTCTAGAACTTCCGTGCCTCCCAGCAGGCAATAGGCTCTCCTGCAAGCCCCTGGCCAGCAAGGGATACAGAGGGAGGGTCACCTCTGACCCCCACCCCACTTCCATACCATGAGGCCCCAGACTCCACCATCTAGGTAGGTAGCCAGGATCTCCTTGAGGCGGTTTTGTGTTTTTTTTTTCTCTTGAACCCCTTGCATTCTCTTGTTATCACCTAGCTCTCCTTCTCCCTCCAGACTTTCCGTGCCTCCCAGCAGGCAATAGGGTCTCCTACAAGCCCCTGGCCATCAAGGGATACTGAGGGAGGGTCACCTCTGACCCCCACCCCACTTCCAGACCCCCAGGCCCCAGACTCCAACTTCTAGACCTTCCGTGCCTCCCAGCAGGCAATATGCTCTCCGGCATGCCCCTGGCCAGCAAGGGATACAGAGGGAGGGTCACCTCTGACCCCCACCCCACTTCCAGACCCCCAGGCCCCAGACCCCACCTTCTAGGTAGGTAGCCAGGATCTCCTTGAGGCAGTTTTGTGTTTTTTTTCTCTTGAACCCCTTGCATTCTCTTGTTAACACCTAGCTCTCCTTCTCCCTCCAGACTTTCCGTGCCTCCCAGCAGGCAATAGGCTCTCCTACAAGCCCCTAGCCAGCAAGGGATACTGAGGGAGGGTCACCTCTGACCCCCACCCCACTTCCAGACCCCAAGGCCCCAGAGTACACCTTCTAGACCTTCCGTGCCTCCCAGCAGGCAGTATGCTCTCCTGCAAGCCCCTGGCCAGCAAGGTATACAGAGGGAAGGTCACCTCTGACCCCAACGCCTTCTAGATCCCCAGGCCCCAGACTCCACCTTCTAGGTAGGTAGCCAGGATCTCCTTGAGGCGGTTTCGTGTTTTTTTTCTCTTGGACCCCTTGCATTCTCTTGTTAACACCTAGCTCTCCTTCTCCCCCCAGACTTTCCGTGCCTCCCAGCAGGCAATAGGCTCTCCTGCAAGCCCCTGGCCAGCAAGGGATACTGAGGGAGGGTCACCTCTGACCCCCACCCCACTTCCAGACCCCCAGGCCCCAGACTCCACCTTCTAGACCTTCCTTGCCTCCCAGCAGGCAGTAGGCTCTCCTGCAAGCCCCTGGCCAGCAAGGGATACAAAGGGAGGGTCACCTCTGACCCCCACCCCACTTCCAGACCCGCAGGCTCCAGACTCCACCTTCTAGGTAGGTAGCCAGGATCTCCTTGAGGCAGTTCTGTGTTTTTTTTTCTCTTGAACCCCTTGCATTCTCTTGTTAACACCTAGCTCTCCTTCTCCCCCCAGACTTTCCGTGCCTCCGAGCAGGCAATAGGCTCTCCTGCAAGCCCCTGGCCAGCAAGGGATAGTGAAGGAGGGTCACCTCTGACCCCCACCCCACTTCCAGACCCCCAGGCCACAGACTCCACCTTCTAGAACTTCCGTGCCTCCCAGCCGGCAGTAGGCTCTCCTGCAAGCCCCTGGCCAGCAAGGGATACTGAGGGAGGATCACCTCTGACTCCCACCCCAGTTCCAGACCCCCAGGAACCAGACTCCACCTTCTAGAAATTCCGTGCCTCCCAGCATGTAATTGCCTCTCCTGCAAGCCCCTGGCCAGCAAGGGATACTGAGGGAGGGTCACCTCTGAGCCCCACCCCACTTCCAGACTCCCAGGCCCCAGACTCCACCTTCTAGTTAGGTAGCCAGGATCTCCTTGAGGCAGTTTTGTGTTTTTTTTCTCTTGAACCCCTTGCATTCTCTTGTTAACACCTAGCTCTCCTTCTCCCTCCAGACTTTCCGTGCCTCCCAGCAGGCACTAGGCTCTCCTACAAGCCCCTGGCCAGCAAGGGATACTGAGGGAGGGTCACCTCTGACCCCCACCTCACTTCCAGAACCCCAGGCCCCAGACTACACCTTCTAGACCTTCCGTGCCTCGCAGCAGGCAGTAAGCTCTCCTGCAAGCCCGTGGCCAGCAAGGGATACAGAGGGAGTGTCACCTCTGACCCCCACCCCACTTCCAGACTCGCAGGCCCCAGACTCCACCTTCTAGATAGGTAGCCAGGATCTCCTTGAGGCCGTTTTGTGTTTTTTTTTTTTGAACCCCTTGCATTCTCTTGTTAACACCTAGCTCTCCTTCTCCCCCCAGACTTTCCGTGCCTCACAGCAGGCAATATGCTCTCCTGCAAGCCCCTGGCCAGCATGGGATACTGAGGGAGGGTCACCTCTGAACCCACCCCAGTTCCAGACCCCCAGGCCAAAGACTCCACCTTCTAGCTCTCCTTCTCCCCCCAGACCTTCTGTTCCTCCCAGGAGGCAATAGGCTCTCCTGCAAGCCCTTGGCCAGCAAGGGATACTGAGGGAGTGTCACCTCTGACCCCCACCCCACTTCCAGACCCCCAGGACCCAGACTCCACCTTCTAGCTCTCCTTCTCCCCCCAGAACTTCCGTGCCTCCCAGCAGGCAATAGGCTCTCCTGCAAGGCCCTGGCCAGCAAGGGATACTGAGGGAGGGTCACCTCTGACCCCCACCCCACTTCCAGACCCCCAGGCCCCAGACTCCACCTTCTAGACCTTCCGTGCCTCCCAGCAGGCAGTAGGCTCTCCTGCAAGCCCCTGGCCAGCAAGGGATACTGAGGGAGTGTCACCTCTGACCCCCACCCCACTTCCAGACCCCCAGGCCCCAGACTCCACCTTCTAGAACTTCCGTGCCTCCCAGCAGGCAATAGGATCTCCTGCAAGCCACTGGCCAGCAAGGGATACTGAGGGAGGGTCACCTCTGACCCGCACCCCACTTCCAGACCCCAAAGCCCCAGACTCCACCTTCTAGACCTTCCGTGCCTCCCAGGAGGCAATAGGCTCTCCTGCAAGCCCCTGGTCAGGAAGGGATACAGAGGGAGGGTCACCTCTGACCCCCACCCCACTTCCAGACCCCCAGGCCCCAGACTCCACCTTCTCGACCTTCCGTGCTTCCCAGCAGGCAGTAGGCTCTCCTGCAAGCCCCTGGCCAGCAAGGGATACAGAGAGAGGGTCACCTCTGACGCCCACCCCACTTCCAGACCCCCAGGCCCCAGACTCCACCATCTAGGTAGGTAGCCAGGATCTCCTTGAGGCGGTTTTGTGTTTTTTTTCTCTTGAACCCCTTGCATTCTCTTGTTAACACCTAGCTATCCTTCTCCCCCCAGACTTTCCATGCATCCCAGCAGGCAATAGGCTCTCCTGCAAGCCCCTGGCCATCAAGGGATACTGAGGGAGGGTCACCTCTGATCCCCACCCCACTTCCAGACCCGCAGGCCCCAGACTCCACCTTCTAGGTAGGTAGCCAGGATCTCCTTGAGGCAGTTTTGTGTTTTTTTTTCTCTTGAACCCCTTGCATTCTCTTGTTAACACCTAGCTCTCCTTCTCCCCCCAGACTTTCCGTGCCTCACAGCAGGCAATAGGCTGTCCTGCAAGCCCCTGGCCAGCATGGGATACTGAGGGAGGGTCACATCTGACCCCACCCCACTTCCAGACCCCCAGGCCCGAGACTCCACCTTCTAGCTCTCCTTCTCCCCCCAGACCTTCCGTGCCTCCCAGGAGGCAATAGGCTCTCCTGCAAGCCCTTGGCCAGCAAGGGATACTGAGGGAGTGTCACCTCTGACTCCCACCCCACTTCCAGACCCCCAGGCCCCAGACTCCACCTTCTAGGTCTCCTTCTCCCCCCAGAACTTCCGTGCCTCCCAGCAGGTAATAGGCTCTCCTGCAAGCCCCTGGCCAGCAAGGGATACTGAGGGAGGGTCACCTCTGACCCCCACGCCACTTCCAGACCCGCAGGCACCAGACTCCACCTTCTAGAACTTCCGTGCCTCCCAGCAGGCAATAGGCTCTCCTGCAAGCCCCTGACCAGCAAGGGATACTGAGGGAGGATCACCTCTGACTCCCACCCCAGTTTAAGACCCCCAGGCCCCAGACTCCACCTTCTAGACCTTCCGTGCCTCCCAGCAGGCAATAGGCTCTCCTGCAAGCCCCTGGCCAGCAAGGGATACTGAGGGAGGGTCACCTCTGACCCCCACCCCACTTCCAGACCCCCAGGCCCCAGACTCCACCTTCTAGACCTTCCGTGCCTCCCAGCAGGCAGTAGGCTCTCCTGCAAACCCCTGGCCAGCAAGGGATACAGAGGGAGGGTCACCTCTGACCCCACCCCACTTCCAGACCCCCAGGCCCCAGACTCCACCTTCTAGGTAGGTAGCCAGGATACCCTTGAGGCGGTTTTGTGTTTTTTTTTCTCTTGAAACCCTTGCATTCTCTTGTTTACACCTAGCTCTCCTTCTCCATCCAGACTTTCCGTGGCTCCCAGCAGGCAATAGGCTCTCCTACAAGCCCCTGGCCACCAAGGGATACTGAGGGAGGGTCACCTCTGACCCCCACCCCACTTCCAGACCCCCAGGCCCCAGACTACACCTTCTAGACCTTCCGTGCCTCCCAGCAGGCAGTATGCTCTCCTGCAAGCCCCTGGCCAGCAAGGGATACAGAGGGAGGGTCACCTCTGACCTCCACCCCACTTCCAGATCCCCAGGCACCAGACTCCACCTTCTAGGTAGGTAGCCAGGATCTCCTTGAGGCGGTTTTGTGTTTTTTTTCTCTTGGACCCCTTGCATTCTCTTGTTAACACCTAGCTCTCCTTCTCCCCCCAGACTTTCCGTGCCTCCCAGCAGGCAATAGGCTCTCCTGCAAGCCCCTGGCCAGCAAGGGATACTGAGGGAGGGTCACCTCTGACCCCCACACCACTTCCAGACCCCCAGGCCCCAGAGTCCAACTTCTAGAACTTCCGTGCCTCCCAGCAGGCAGTAGGCTCTCGTGCAAGCCCCTGGCCAGCAACAGATACTGAGGGAGGATCACCTCTGACTCCCACCCCAGTTCCAGACAACCAGGAACCCGACTCCACCTTCTAGAACTTCCGTGCCCCCCAGTATGCAATTGGCTCTCCTGCAAGCCCCTGGCCAGCAAGGGATACTGATGGAGGGTCACCTCTGACCCCCACCCCACTTCCAGACTCCCAGGCCCCAGACTCAACCTTCTAGGTAGGTAGCCAGGATCTCCTTGAGGCAGTTTTGTGTTTTTTTTCTCTTGAACCACTTGCATTCTCTTGTTAACACCTAGCTCTCCTTCTCCCTCCAGACTTTCCGTGCCTCCCAGCAGGCAATAGGCTCTCCTACAAGCCCCTGTCCAGCAAGGGATACTGAGGGCGGGTCACCTCTGACCCCCACCTCACTTCCAGAACCCCAGGCCCCAGACTACACCTTCTAGACCTTCCGTGCCACCCAGCAGGCAATATGCTGTCCTGCAAGCCCCTGGCCAGCAAGGGATACTGAGGGAGTGTCACCTCTGACCCCCACCCCACTTCCAGACCCCCAGGCCCCAGACTCCACCTTCTATCACTTCCGTGCCTCCCAGCAGGCAATAGGTTCTCCTGCAAGCCACTGGCCAGCAAGGGATACTGAGGGAGGGTCACCTCTGACCCACACCCCACTTCCAGACCCCCAGGCCCCAGACTCCACCTTCTAGACCTTCCGTGCCTCCCAGGTGGCAATAGGCTCTCCTGCAAGCCCCTGGCCAGGAAGGGATACTGCGGGAGGGTCACCTCTGACCCCCACCCCACTTCCAGACCCCCAGGCCCCAGACTCCACCTTCTAGACCTTCCGTGCCTCCCAGCAGGCAATAGGCTCTCCTGCAAGCCCCTGGCCAGCAAGGGATACTGAGGGAGGGTCACCTCTGACCCCCACCCCACTTCCAGAACCCCAGGCCCCAGACTCCACCTTCTAGACCTTCCGTGCCTCTCAGCAGGCAGTAGGCTCTCCTGCAAACCCCTGGCCAGCAAGGGATACAGAGGGAGGGTCACCTCTGACCCCCACCCCACTTCCAGACCCCCAGGCCCCAGACTCCACCTTCTAGGTAGGTAGCCAGGATACCCTTGAGGCGGTTTTGTGTTTTTTTTTCTCTTGAAACCCTTGCATTCTCTTGTTAACACCTAGCTCTTCTTCTCCATCCAGACTTTCCGTGGCTCCCAGCAGGCAATAGGCTCTCCTACAAGCCCCTGGCCACCAAGGGATACTGAGGGAGGGTCACCTCTGACCCCCACCCCACTTCCAGACCCCAGGCCCCAGAATACACCTTCTAGAACTTCCGTGCCTCCCAGCAGGCAGTATGCTCTCCTGCAAGCCCCTGGCCAACAAGGGATACAGAGGGAGGGTCACCTCTGACCTCCACCCCACTTCCAGACCCCCAGGCCCCAGACTCCACCTTCTAGGTAGGTAGCCAGGATCTCCTTGAGGCGGTTTTGTGTTTTTTTTTCTCTTGGACCCCTTGCATTCTCTTGTTAACACCTAGCTCTCCTTCTCCCCCCAGACTTTCCGTGCCTCCCAGCAGGCAATAGGCTCTCCTGCAAGCCCCTGGCCAGCAAGGGATACTGAGGGAGGGTCACCTCTGACCCCCACCCCACTTCCAGACCACCAGGCCCAAGAGTCCAACTTCTAGAACTTCCGTGCCTCCCAGCAGGCAGTAGGCTCTCGTGCAAGTCCCTGGCCAGCAACGGATACTGAGGGAGTATCACCTCTGGCTCCCACCCCAGTTCCAGACAACCAGGAACCAGACTCCACCTTCTAGAACTTCCGTGCCTCCCAGCATGCAATTGGCTCTCCTGCAAGCCCCTGGCCAGCAAGGGATAATGAGGGAGGGTCACCTCTGAGCCCCACCCCACTTCCAGACTCCCAGGCCCCAGACTACACCTTCTAGACCTTCCGTGCCTCCCAGCAGGCAGTATGCTGTCCTGCAAGCCCCTGGCCAGCAAGGGATACTTAGGGAGGGTCACCTCTGACCCCCACCCCACTCCCAGACCCCCAGGCCCCAGACTCCACCTTCTAGAACTTCCGTGCCTCCCAGCAGGCAATAGGTTCTCCTGCAAGCCACTGGCCAGCAAGGGATACTGAGGGAGGGTCACCTCTGACCCCCACCCCACTTCCAGACCCCCAGGCCCCAGACTCCACCTTCTAGACCTTCCGTGCCTCCCAGGAGGCAATAGGCTCTCCTGCAAGCCCCTGGCCAGGAAGGGATACTGAGGGAGGGTCACCTCTGACCCCCACCCCACTTCCAGACCCCCAGGCCCCAGACTCCACCTTCTCGACCTTCCCTGCCTCCCAGCAGGCAGTAGGCTCTCCTGCAAGCCCCTGGCCAGCAAGGGATACAGAGGGAGGGTCACCTCTGACGCCCACCCCACTTCCAGACACCCAGGCCCCAGACTCCACCATCTAGGTAGGTAGCCAGGATCTCTTTGAGGCGGTTTTGTGTTTTTTTTCTCTTGAACCCCTTGCATTCTCTTGTTAACACAGAGCTATCCTTCTCCCCCCAGACTTTCCATGCATCCCAGCAGGCAATAGGCTCACCTGCAAGCCCCTGGCCATCAAGGGATACTGAGGGAGGGTCACCTCTGACCCCCACCCCACTTCCAGACCCGCAGGCCCCAGACTCCACCTTCTAGGTAGGTAGCCAGGATCTCCTTGAGGCAGTTTTGTGTTTTTTTTTCTATTGAACCCCTTGCATTCTCTTGTTAACACCTAGCTCTCCTTCTCCCCCCAGACTTTCCGTGCCTCACAGCAGGCAATAGGCTGTCCTGCAAGCCCCTGGCCAGCATGGGATACTGAGGGAGCGTCACATCTGACCCCACCCCACTTCCAGACCCCCAGGCCCGAGACTCCACCTTCTAGCTCTCCTTCTCCCCCCAGACCGTCCGTGCCTCCCAGGAGGCAATAGGCTCTCCTGCAAGCCCTTGGCCAGCAAGGGATACTGAGGGAGTGTCACCTCTGACTCCCACCCCACTTCCAGACCCCCAGGCCCCAGACTCCACCTTCTAGCTCTCCTTCTCCCCCCAGAACTTCCGTGCCTCCCAGCAGGTAATAGGCTCTCCTGCAAACCCCTGGCCAGCAAGGGATACTGAGGGAGGGTCACCTCTGACCCCCACCCCACTTCCAGACCCGCAGGCACCAGACTCCACCTTCTAGAACTTCCGTGCCTCCCAGCAGGCAATAGGGTCTCCTGCAAGCCCCTGACCAGCAAGGGATACTGAGGGAGGATCACCTCTGACTCCCACCCCAGTTCAAGACCCCCAGGCCCCAGACTCCACCTTCTAGAACTTCCGTGCCGCCCAGCAAGCAATAGGCTCTCCTGCAAGCCCCTGGCCAGGAAGGGATACTGAGGGAGGTTCACCTCTGACCCCCACCCCACTTCGAGACCCCCAGGCCCCAGACTCCACCTTCTAGACCTTCCGTGCCTCCCAGCAGGCAGTAGGCTCTCCTGCAAGCCCCTGGCCAGCAAGGGATACTGAGGGAGTGTCACCTCTGACCCCCACCCCACTTCCAGACCCCCAGGCCCCAGACTCCACCTTCTAGAACTTCCGTGCCTCCCAGCAGGCAATAGGATCTCCTGCAAGCCACTGGCCAGCAAGGGATACTGAGGGAGGGTCACCTCTGACCCCCACCCCACTTCCAGACCCCAAAGCCCCAGACTCCACCTTCTAGACCTTCCGTGCCTCCCAGGAGGCAATAGGCTCTCCTGCAAGCCCCTGGCCAGGAAGGGATACAGAGGGAGGGTCACCTCTGACCCCCACCCCACTTCCAGACCCCCAGGCCCCAGACTCCACCTTCTCGACCTTCCGTGCTTCCCAGCAGGCAGTAGGCTCTCCTGCAAGCCCCTGGCCAGCAAGGGATACAGAGAGAGGGTCACCTCTGACGCCCACCCCACTTCCAGACCCCCAGGCCCCAGACTCCACCATCTAGGTAGGTAGCCAGGATCTCCTTGAGGCGGTTTTGTGTTTTTTTTCTCTTGAACCCCTTGCATTCTCTTGTTAACACCTAGCTATCCTTCTCCCCCCAGACTTTCCATGCATCCCAGCAGGCAATAGGCTCTCCTGCAAGCCCCTGGCCATCAAGGGATACTGAGGGAGGGTCACCTCTGATCCCCACCCCACTTCCAGACCCGCAGGCCCCAGACTCCACCTTCTAGGTAGGTAGCCAGGATCTCCTTGAGGCAGTTTTGTGTTTTTTTTTCTCTTGAACCCCTTGCATTCTCTTGTTAACACCTAGCTCTCCTTCTCCCCCCAGACTTTCCGTGCCTCACAGCAGGCAATAGGCTGTCCTGCAAGCCCCTGGCCAGCATGGGATACTGAGGGAGGGTCACATCTGACCCCACCCCACTTCCAGACCCCCAGGCCCGAGACTCCACCTTCTAGCTCTCCTTCTCCCCCCAGACCTTCCGTGCATCCCAGGAGGCAATAGGCTCTCCTGCAAGCCCTTGGCCAGCAAGGGATACTGAGGGAGTGTCACCTCTCACTCCCACCCCACTTCCAG
Source organism: Tupaia tana (assembly GCA_026018925.1). NCBI lineage: Eukaryota > Metazoa > Chordata > Mammalia > Scandentia > Tupaiidae > Tupaia > Tupaia tana. The sequence continues at coordinate 96,612,994 of JAKSZU010000009.1, forward strand.
ACCCCCAGGCCCCAGACTCCACCTTCTAGGTCTCCTTCTCCCCCCAGAACTTCCGTGCCTCCCAGCAGGTAATAGGCTCTCCTGCAAGCCCCTGGACAGCAAGGGATACTGAGGGAGGGTCACCTCTGACCCCCACGCCACTTCCAGACCCGCAGGCACCAGACTCCACCTTCTAGAACTTCCGTGCCTCCCAGCAGGCAATAGGCTCTCCTGCAAGCCCCTGACCAGCAAGGGATACTGAGGGAGGATCACCTCTGACTCCCACCCCAGTTTAAGACCCCCAGGCCCCAGACTCCACCTTCTAGACCTTCCGTGCCTCCCAGCAGGCAATAGGCTCTCCTGCAAGCCCCTGGCCAGCAAGGGATACTGAGGGAGGGTCACCTCTGACCCCCACCCCACTTCCAGACCCCCAGGCCCCAGACTCCACCTTCTAGACCTTCCGTGCCTCCCACCAGGCAGTAGGCTCTCCTGCAAACCCCTGGCCAGCAAGGGATACAGAGGGAGGGTCACCTCTGACCCCACCCCACTTCCAGACCCCCAGGCCCCAGACTCCACCTTCTAGGTAGGTAGCCAGGATCCCCTTGAGGCGGTTTTGTGTTTTTTTTCTCTTGAAACCCTTGCATTCTCTTGTTAACACCTAGCTCTCCTTCTCCATCCAGACTTTCCGTGGCTCCCAGCAGGCAATAGGCTCTCCTACAAGCCCCTGGCCACCAAGGGATACTGAGGGAGGGTCACCTCTGACCCCCACCCCACTTCCAGACCCCCAGGCCCCAGACTACACCTCTAGACCTTCCGTGCCTCCCAGCAGGCAGTATGCTCTCCTGCAAGCCCCTGGCCAGCAAGGGATACAGAGGGAGGGTCACCTCTGACCTCCACCCCACTTCCAGATCCCCAGGCCCCAGACTCCACCTTCTAGGTAGGTAGCCAGGATCTCCTTGAGGCGGTTTTGTGTTTTTTTTCTCTTGGACCCCTTGCATTCTCTTGTTAACACCTAGCTCTCCTTCTCCCCCCAGACTTTCCGTGCCTCCCAGCAGGCAATAGGCTCTCCTGCAAGCCCCTGGCCAGCAAGGGATACTGAGGGAGGGTCACCTCTGACCCCCACCCCACTTCCAGACCCCCAGGCCCCAGAGTCCAACTTCTAGAACTTCCGTGCCTCCCAGCAGGCAGTAGGCTCTCGTGCAAGCCCCTGGCCAGCAACGGATACTGAGGGAGGATCACCTCTGACTCCCACCCCAGTTCCAGACAACCAGGAACCAGACTCCACCTTCTAGAACTTCCGTGCCCCCCTGTATGCAATTGGCTCTCCTGCAAGCCCCTGGCCAGCAAGGGATACTGATGGAGGGTCACCTCTGAGCCCCACCCCACTTCCAGACTCCCAGGCCCCAGACTCAACCTTCTAGGTAGGTAGCCAGGATCTCCTTGAGGCAGTTTTGTGTTTTTTTTCTCTTGAACCACTTGCATTCTCTTGTTAACACCTAGCTCTCCTTCTCCCTCCAGACTTTCCGTGCCTCCCAGCAGGCAATAGGCTCTCCTACAAGCCCCTGTCCAGCAAGGGATACTGAGGGCGGGTCACCTCTGACCCCCACCTCACTTCCAGAACCCCAGGCCCAAGACTACACCATCTAGAACTTCCGTGCCTCCCAGCAGGCAATATGCTGTCCTGCAAGCCCCTGGCCAGCAAGGGATACTGAGGGAGTGTCACCTCTGACCCCCACCCCACTTCCAGACCCCCAGGCCCCAGACTCCACCTTCTATCACTTCCGTGCCTCCCAGCAGGCAATAGGTTCTCCTGCAAGCCACTGGCCAGCAAGGGATACTGAGGGAGGGTCACCTCTGACCCACACCCCACTTCCAGACCCCCAGGCCCCAGACTCCACCTTCTAGACCTTCCGTGCCTCCCAGGAGGCAATAGGCTCTCCTGCAAGCCCCTGGCCAGGAAGGGATACTGCGGGAGGGTCACCTCTGACCCCCACCCCACTTCCAGACCCCCAGGCCCCAGACTCCACCTTCTAGACCTTCCGTGCCTCCCAGCAGGCAATAGGCTCTCCTGCAAGCCCCTGGCCAGCAAGGGATACTGAGGGAGGGTCACCTCTGACCCCCACCCCACTTCCAGAACCCCAGGCCCCAGACTCCACCTTCTAGACCTTCCGTGCCTCTCAGCAGGCAGTAGGCTCTCCTGCAAACCCCTGGCCAGCAAGGGATACAGAGGGAGGGTCACCTCTGACCCCCACCCCACTTCCAGACCCCCAGGCCCCAGACTCCACCTTCTAGGTAGGTAGCCAGGATACCCTTGAGGCGGTTTTGTGTTTTTTTTTCTCTTGAAACCCTTGCATTCTCTTGTTAACACCTAGCTCTTCTTCTCCATCCAGACTTTCCGTGGCTCCCAGCAGGCAATAGGCTCTCCTACAAGCCCCTGGCCACCAAGGGATACTAAGGGAGGGTCACCTCTGACCCCCACCCCACTTCCAGACCCCAGGCCCCAGAATACACCTTCTAGAACTTCCGTGCCTCCCAGCAGGCAGTATGCTCTCCTGCAAGCCCCTGGCCAACAAGGGATACAGAGGGAGGGTCACCTCTGACCTCCACCCCACTTCCAGACCCCCAGGCCCCAGACTCCACCTTCTAGGTAGGTAGCCAGGATCTCCTTGAGGCGGTTTTGTGTTTTTTTTCTCTTGGACCCCTTGCATTCTCTTGTTAACACCTAGCTCTCCTTCTCCCCCCAGACTTTCCGTGCCTCCCAGCAGGCAATAGGCTCTCCTGCAAGCCCCTGGCCAGCAAGGGATACTGAGGGAGGGTCACCTCTGACCCCCACCCCACTTCCAGACCACCAGGCCCAAGAGTCCAACTTCTAGAACTTCCGTGCCTCCCAGCAGGCAGTAGGCTCTCGTGCAAGTCCCTGGCCAGCAACGGATACTGAGGGAGTATCACCTCTGGCTCCCACCCCAGTTCCAGACAACCAGGAACCAGACTCCACCTTCTAGAACTTCCGTGCCTCCCAGCATGCAATTGGCTCTCCTGCAAGCCCCTGGCCAGCAAGGGATAATGAGGGAGGGTCACATCTGAGCCCCACCCCACTTCCAGACTCCCAGGCCCCAGACTACACCTTCTAGACCTTCCGTGCCTCCCAGCAGGCAGTATGCTGTCCTGCAAGCCCCTGGCCAGCAAGGGATACTTAGGGAGGGTCACCTCTGACCCCCACCCCACTTCCAGACCCCCAGGCCCCAGACTCCACCTTCTAGAACTTCCGTGCCTCCCAGCAGGCAATAGGTTCTCCTGCAAGCCACTGGCCAGCAAGGGATACTGAGGGAGGGTCACCTCTGACCCCCACCCCACTTCCAGACCTCCAGGCCCCAGACTCCACCTTCTAGACCTTCCGTGCCTCCCAGGAGGCAATAGGCTCTCCTGCAAGCCCCTGGCCAGGAAGGGATACTGAGGGAGGGTCACCTCTGACCCCCACCCCACTTCCAGACCCCCAGGCCCCAGACTCCACCTTCTCGACCTTCCCTGCCTCCCAGCAGGCAGTAGGCTCTCCTGCAAGCCCCTGGCCAGCAAGGGATACAGAGGGAGGGTCACCTCTGACGCCCACCCCACTTCCAGACACCCAGGCCCCAGACTCCACCATCTAGGTAGGTAGCCAGGATCTCTTTGAGGCGGTTTTGTGTTTTTTTTCTCTTGAACCCCTTGCATTCTCTTGTTAACACAGAGCTATCCTTCTCCCCCCAGACTTTCCATGCATCCCAGCAGGCAATAGGCTCTCCTGCAAGCCCCTGGCCATCAAGGGATACTGAGGGAGGGTCACCTCTGACCCCCACCCCACTTCCAGACCCGCAGGCCCCAGACTCCACCTTCTAGGTAGGTAGCCAGGATCTCCTTGAGGCAGTTTTGTGTTTTTTTTTCTCTTGAACCCCTTGCATTCTCTTGTTAACACCTAGCTCTCCTTCTCCCCCCAGACTTTCCGTGCCTCACAGCAGGCAATAGGCTGTCCTGCAAGCCCCTGGCCAGCATGGGATACTGAGGGAGCGTCACATCTGACCCCACCCCACTTCCAGACCCCCAGGCCCGAGACTCCACCTTCTAGCTCTCCTTCTCCCCCCAGACCGTCCGTGCCTCCCAGGAGGCAATAGGCTCTCCTGCAAGCCCTTGGCCAGCAAGGGATACTGAGGGAGTGTCACCTCTGACTCCCACCCCACTTCCAGACCCCCAGGCCCCAGACTCCACCTTCTAGCTCTCCTTCTCCCCCCAGAACTTCCGTGCCTCCCAGCAGGTAATAGGCTCTCCTGCAAACCCCTGGCCAGCAAGGGATACTGAGGGAGGGTCACCTCTGACCCCCAACCCACTTCCAGACCCGCAGGCACCAGACTCCACCTTCTAGAACTTCCGTGCCTCCCAGCAGGCAATAGGGTCTCCTGCAAGCCCCTGACCAGCAAGGGATACTGAGGGAGGATCACCTCTGACTCCCACCCCAGTTCAAGACCCCCAGGCCCCAGACTCCACCTTCTAGAACTTCCGTGCCTCCCAGCAAGCAATAGGCTCTCCTGCAAGCCCCTGGCCAGGAAGGGATACTGAGGGAGGTTCACCTCTGACCCCCACCCCACTTCGAGACCCCCAGGCCCCAGACTCCACCTTCTAGACCTTCCGTGCCTCCCAGCAGGCAGTAGGCTCTCCTGCAAGCCCCTGGCCAGCAAGGGATACTGAGGGAGTGTCACCTCTGACCCCCACCCCACTTCCAGACCCCCAGGCCCCAGACTCCACCTTCTAGAACTTCCGTGCCTCCCAGCAAGCAATAGGATCTCCTGCAAGCCACTGGCCAGCAAGGGATACTGAGGGAGGGTCACCTCTGACCCCCACCCCACTTCCAGACCCCAAAGCCCCAGACTCCACCTTCTAGACCTTCCGTGCCTCCCAGGAGGCAATAGGCTCTCCTGCAAGCCCCTGGCCAGGAAGGGATACAGAGGGAGGGTCACCTCTGACCCCCACCCCACTTCCAGACCCCCAGGCCCCAGACTCCACCTTCTCGACCTTCCGTGCTTCCCAGCAGGCAGTAGGCTCTCCTGCAAGCCCCTGGCCAGCAAGGGATACAGAGAGAGGGTCACCTCTGACGCCCACCCCACTTCCAGACCCCCAGGCCCCAGACTCCACCATCTAGGTAGGTAGCCAGGATCTCCTTGAGGCGGTTTTGTGTTTTTTTTCTCTTGAACCCCTTGCATTCTCTTGTTAACACCTAGCTATCCTTCTCCCCCCAGACTTTCCATGCATCCCAGCAGGCAATAGGCTCTCCTGCAAGCCCCTGGCCATCAAGGGATACTGAGGGAGGGTCACCTCTGATCCCCACCCCACTTCCAGACCCCCAGGCCCCAGACTCCACCTTCTAGACCTTCCGTGCCTCCCAGCAGGCAGTAGGCTCTCCTGCAAACCCCTGGCCAGCAAGGGATACAGAGGGAGGGTCACCTCTGACCCCACCCCACTTCCAGACCCCCAGGCCCCAGACTCCACCTTCTAGGTAGGTAGCCAGGATCCCCTTGAGGCGGTTTTGTGTTTTTTTTCTCTTGAAACCCTTGCATTCTCTTGTTAACACCTAGCTCTCCTTCTCCATCCAGACTTTCCGTGGCTCCCAGCAGGCAATAGGCTCTCCTACAAGCCCCTGGCCACCAAGGGATACTGAGGGAGGGTCACCTCTGACCCCCACCCCACTTCCAGACCCCCAGGCCCCAGACTACACCTCTAGACCTTCCGTGCCTCCCAGCAGGCAGTATGCTCTCCTGCAAGCCCCTGGCCAGCAAGGGATACAGAGGGAGGGTCACCTCTGACCTCCACCCCACTTCCAGATCCCCAGGCCCCAGACTCCACCTTCTAGGTAGGTAGCCAGGATCTCCTTGAGGCGGTTTTGTGTTTTTTTTCTCTTGGACCCCTTGCATTCTCTTGTTAACACCTAGCTCTCCTTCTCCCCCCAGACTTTCCGTGCCTCCCAGCAGGCAATAGGCTCTCCTGCAAGCCCCTGGCCAGCAAGGGATACTGAGGGAGGGTCACCTCTGACCCCCACCCCACTTCCAGACCCCCAGGCCCCAGAGTCCAACTTCTAGAACTTCCGTGCCTCCCAGCAGGCAGTAGGCTCTCGTGCAAGCCCCTGGCCAGCAATGGATACTGAGGGAGGATCACCTCTGACTCCCACCCCAGTTCCAGACAACCAGGAACCAGACTCCACCTTCTAGAACTTCCGTGCCCCCCAGTATGCAATTCGCTCTCCTGCAAGCCCCTGGCCAGCAAGGGATACTGATGGAGGGTCACCTCTGAGCCCCACCCCACTTCCAGACTCCCAGGCCCCAGACTCAACCTTCTAGGTAGGTAGCCAGGATCTCCTTGAGGCAGTTTTGTGTTTTTTTTCTCTTGAACCACTTGCATTCTCTTGTTAACACCTAGCTCTCCTTCTCCCTCCAGACTTTCCGTGCCTCCCAGCAGGCAATAGGCTCTCCTACAAGCCCCTGTCCAGCAAGGGATACTGAGGGCGGGTCACCTCTGACCCCCACCTCACTTCCAGAACCCCAGGCCCAAGACTACACCTTCTAGAACTTCCGTGCCTCCCAGCAGGCAATATGCTGTCCTGCAAGCCCCTGGCCAGCAAGGGATACTGAGGGAGTGTCACCTCTGACCCCCACCCCACTTCCAGACCCCCAGGCCCCAGACTCCACCTTCTATCACTTCCGTGCCTCCCAGCAGGCAATAGGTTCTCCTTCAAGCCACTGGCCAGCAAGGGATACTGAGGGAGGGTCACCTCTGACCCACACCCCACTTCCAGACCCCCAGGCCCCAGACTCCACCTTCTAGACCTTCCGTGCCTCCCAGGAGGCAATAGGCTCTCCTGCAAGCCCCTGGCCAGGAAGGGATACTGCGGGAGGGTCACCTCTGACCCCCACCCCACTTCCAGACCCCCAGGCCCCAGACTCCACCTTCTAGACCTTCCGTGCCTCCCAGCAGGCAATAGGCTCTCCTGCAAGCCCCTGGCCAGCAAGGGATACTGAGGGAGGGTCACCTCTGACCCCCACCCCACTTCCAGAACCCCAGGCCCCAGACTCCACCTTCTAGACCTTCCGTGCCTCTCAGCAGGCAGTAGGCTCTCCTGCAAACCCCTGGCCAGCAAGGGATACAGAGGGAGGGTCACCTCTGACCCCCACCCCACTTCCAGACCCCCAGGCCCCAGACTCCACCTTCTAGGTAGGTAGCCAGGATACCCTTGAGGCGGTTTTGTGTTTTTTTTTTCTCTTGAAACCCTTGCATTCTCTTGTTAACACCTAGCTCTCCTTCTCCATCCAGACTTTCCGTGGCTCCCAGCAGGCAATAGGCTCTCCTACAAGCCCCTGGCCACCAAGGGATACTGAGGGAGGGTCACCTCTGACCCCCACCCCACTTCCAGACCCCAGGCCCCAGAATACACCTTCTAGAACTTCCGTGCCTCCCAGCAGGCAGTATGCTCTCCTGCAAGCCCCTGGCCAACAAGGGATACAGAGGGAGGGTCACCTCTGACCTCCACCCCACTTCCAGACCCCCAGGCCCCAGACTCCACCTTCTAGGTAGGTAGCCAGGATCTCCTTGAGGCGGTTTTGTGTTTTTTTTTCTCTTGGACCCCTTGCATTCTCTTGTTAACACCTAGCTCTCCTTCTCCCCCCAGACTTTCCGTGCCTCCCAGCAGGCAATAGGCTCTCCTGCAAGCCCCTGACCAGCAAGGGATACTGAGGGAGGGTCACCTCTGACCCCCACCCCACTTCCAGACCACCAGGCCCAAGAGTCCAACTTCTAGAACTTCCGTGCCTCCCAGCAGGCAGTAGGCTCTCGTGCAAGTCCCTGGCCAGCAACGGATACTGAGGGAGTATCACCTCTGACTCCCACCCCAGTTCCAGACAACCAGGAACCAGACTCCACCTTCTAGAACTTCCGTGCCTCCCAGCATGCAATTGGCTCTCCTGCAAGCCCCTGGCCAGCAAGGGATAATGAGGGAGGGTCACCTCTGAGCCCCACCCCACTTCCAGACTCCCAGGCCCCAGACTACACCTTCTAGAACTTCCGTGCCTCCCAGCAGGCAGTATGCTGTCCTGCAAGCCCCTGGCCAGCAAGGGATACTGAGGGAGGGTCACCTCTGACCCCCACCCCACTTCCAGACCCCCAGGCCCCAGACTCCACCTTCTAGAACTTCCGTGCCTCCCAGCAGGCAATAGGTTCTCCTGCAAGCCACTGGCCAGCAAGGGATACTGAGGGAGGGTCACCTCTGACCCCCACCCCACTTCCAGACCCCCAGGCCCCAGACTCCACCTTCTAGACCTTCCGTGCCTCCCAGGAGGCAATAGGCTCTCCTGCAAGCCCCTGGCCAGGAAGGGATACTGAGGGAGGGTCACCTCTGACCCCCACCCCACTTCCAGACCCCCAGGCCCCAGACTCCACCTTCTCGACCTTCCCTGCCTCCCAGCAGGCAGTAGGCTCTCCTGCAAGCCACTGGCCAGCAAGGGATACAGAGGTAGGGTCACCTCTGACGCCCACCCCACTTCCAGACACCCAGGCCCCAGACTCCACCATCTAGGTAGGTAGCCAGGATCTCTTTGAGGCGGTTTTGTGCTTTTTTTCTCTTGAACCCCTTGCATTCTCTTGTTAACACAGAGCTATCCTTCTCCCCCCAGACTTTCCATGCATCCCAGCAGGCAATAGGCTCTCCTGCAAGCCCCTGGCCATCAAGGGATACTGAGGGAGGGTCACCTCTGACCCCCACCCCACTTCCAGACCCGCAGGCCCCAGACTCCACCTTCTAGGTAGGTAGCCAGGATCTCCTTGAGGCAGTTTTGTGTTTTTTTTTCTCTTGAACCCCTTGCATTCTCTTGTTAACACCTAGCTCTCCTTCTCCCCCCAGACTTTCCGTGCCTCACAGCAGGCAATAGGCTGTCCTGCAAGCCCCTGGCCAGCATGGGATACTGAGGGAGCGTCACATCTGACCCCACCCCACTTCCAGACCCCCAGGCCCGAGACTCCACCTTCTAGCTCTCCTTCTCCCCCCAGACCGTCCGTGCCTCCCAGGAGGCAATAGGCTCTCCTGCAAGCCCTTGGCCAGCAAGGGATACTGAGGGAGTGTCACCTCTGACTCCCACCCCACTTCCAGACCCCCAGGCCCCAGACTCCACCTTCTAGCTCTCCTTCTCCCCCCAGAACTTCCGTGCCTCCCAGCAGGTAATAGGCTCTCCCGCAAACCCCTGGCCAGCAAGGGATACTGAGGGAGGGTCACCTCTGACCCCCACCCCACTTCCAGACCCGCAGGCACCAGACTCCACCTTCTAGAACTTCCGTGCCTCCCAGCAGGCAATAGGGTCTCCTGCAAGCCCCTGACCAGCAAGGGATACTGAGGGAGGATCACCTCTGACTCCCACCCCAGTTCAAGACCCCCAGGCCCCAGACTCCACCTTCTAGAACTTCCGTGCCTCCCAGCAAGCAATAGGCTCTCCTGCAAGCCCCTGGCCAGGAAGGGATACTGAGGGAGGTTCACCTCTGACCCCCACCCCACTTCGAGACCCCCAGGCCCCAGACTCCACCTTCTAGATCTTCCGTGCCTCCCAGCAGGCAGTAGGCTCTCCTGCAAGCCCCTGGCCAGCAAGGGATACAGAGGGAGGGTCACCTCTGACCCCCACCCCACTTCCAGACCCTCAGGCCCCAGACTCCACCATCTAGGTAGGTAGCCAGGATCTCCTTGAGGGGTTTTGTGTTTTTTTTTCTCTTGAACCCCTTGCATTCTCTTGTTAACACCTAGCTCTCCTTCTCCCCCCAGACTTTCCGTGCATCCCAGCAGGCAATAGGCTATCCTGTAAGCCCCTGGCCAGCAAGGGATACTGAGGGAGGGTCACCTCTGACCCCACCCCACTTCCAGACCCCAAGGCCCCAGACTCCAACTTCTAGACCTTCCGTGCCTCCCAGTAGGCAGTAGGCTCTCCTGCAAGCCCCTGGCCAGCAAGGGATACTTAGGAGGGTCACCTCTGACCCCCATCCCACTTCCAGACCCCCAGGCCCCAGACTCCACCTTCTAGACCTTCTGTGCCTCCCAGCAGGCAGTATGCTGTCCTGCAAGCCCCTGGCCAGCAAGGGATACTGAGGGAGGGTCACCTCTGACCCCCACCCCACTTCCAGACCCCCAGGCCCCAGACTCCACCTTCTAGAACTTCCGTGCCTCCCAGCAGGCAATAGGTTCTCCTGCAAGCCACTGGCCAGCAAGGGATACTGAGGGAGGGTCACCTCTGACCCCCACCCCACTTCCAGACCCCCAGGCCCCAGACTCCACCTTCTAGACCTTCCGTGCCTCCCAGGAGGCAATAGGCTCTCCTGCAAGCCCCTGGCCAGGAAGGGATACTGAGGGAGGGTCACCTCTGACCCCCACCCCACTTCCAGACCCCCAGGCCCCAGACTCCACCTTCTCGACCTTCCCTGCCTCCCAGCAGGCAGTAGGCTCTCCTGCAAGCCACTGGCCAGCAAGGGATACAGAGGGAGGGTCACCTCTGACGCCCACCCCACTTCCAGACACCCCGGCCCCAGACTCCACCATCTAGGTAGGTAGCCAGGATCTCTTTGAGGCGGTTTTGTGCTTTTTTTCTCTTGAACCCCTTGCATTCTCTTGTTAACACAGAGCTATCCTTCTCCCCCCAGACATTCCATGCATCCCAGCAGGCAATAGGCTCTCCTGCAAGCCCCTGGCCATCAAGGGATACTGAGGGAGGGTCACCTCTGACCCCCACCCCACTTCCAGACCCGCAGGCCCCAGACTCCACCTTCTAGGTAGGTAGCCAGGATCTCCTTGAGGCAGTTTTGTGTTTTTTTTTCTCTTGAACCCCTTGCATTCTCTTGTTAACACCTAGCTCTCCTTCTCCCCCCAGACTTTCCGTGCGTCACAGCAGGCAATAGGCTCTCCTGCAAGCCCCTGGCCAGCATGGGATACTGAGGGAGCGTCACATCTGACCCCACCCCACTTCCAGACCCCCAGGCCCGAGACTCCACCTTCTAGCTCTCCTTCTCCCCCCAGACCGTCCGTGCCTCCCAGGAGGCAATAGGCTCTCCTGCAAGCCCTTGGCCAGCAAGGGATACTGAGGGAGTGTCACCTCTGACTCCCACCCCACTTCCAGACCCCCAGGCCCCAGACTCCACCTTCTAGCTCTCCTTCTCCCCTCAGAACTTCCGTGCCTCCCAGCAGGTAATAGGCTCTCCCGCAAACCACTGGCCAGCAAGGGATACTGAGGGAGGGTCACCTCTGACCCCCACCCCACTTCCAGACCCGCAGGCACCAGACTCCACCTTCTAGAACTTCCGTGCCTCCCAGCAGGCAATAGGGTCTCCTGCAAGCCCCTGACCAGCAAGGGATACTGAGGGAGGATCACCTCTGACTCCCACCCCAGTTCAAGACCCCCAGGCCCCAGACTCCACCTTCTAGAACTTCCGTGCCTCCCAGCAAGCAATAGGCTCTCCTGCAAGCCCCTGGCCAGGAAGGGATACTGAGGGAGGTTCACCTCTGACCCCCACCCCACTTCGAGACCCCCAGGCCCCAGACTCCACCTTCTAGATCTTCCGTGCCTCCCAGCAGGCAGTAGGCTCTCCTGCAAGCCCCTGGCCAGCAAGGGATACAGAGGGAGGGTCACCTCTGACCCCCACCCCACTTCCAGACCCTCAGGCCCCAGACTCCACCATCTAGGTAGGTAGCCAGGATCTCCTTGAGGGGTTTTGTGTTTTTTTTTCTCTTGAACCCCTTGCATTCTCTTGTTAACACCTAGCTCTCCTTCTCCCCCCAGACTTTCCGTGCATCCCAGCAGGCAATAGGCTATCCTGTAAGCCCCTGGCCAGCAAGGGATACTGAGGGAGGGTCACCTCTGACCCCCACCCCACTTCCAGACCCCCAGGCCCCAGACTCCACCTTCTAGACCTTCCGTGCCTCCCAGAAGGCAGTAGGCTCTCCTGCAAGACCCTGGCCAGCAAGGGATACAGAGGCAGGGTCACCTCTGACCCCCACCCCACTTCCAGACCCCCAGGCCCCAGACTCCACCTTCTAGGTAGGTAGCCAGGATCTCCTTGAGGCGGTTTTGTGTTTTTTTTCTCTTGGACCCTTTGCATTCTCTTGATAACACCTAGCTCTCCTTCTCCCCCCAGACTTTCCGTGCCTCCCAGCAGGCAATAGGCTCTCCTGCAAGACCCTGGCCAGCAAGGGATACTGAGGGAGGGTCACCTCTGACCCCCACCCCACTTCCAGACCCCCAGGCCCCAGACTCCACTTTCTAGACCTTCCGTGCCTCCCAGCAGGCAGTAGGCTCTCCTGCAAGCCCCTGGCCAGCAAGGGATACAGAGGGAGGGTCACCTCTGAACCCCACCCCACTTCCAGAACCACAGGCCCCAGACTCCACCTTCTAGGTAGGTAGCCAGGGTCTCCTTGAGGCAGTTTTTTGGTTTTTTTTCTCTTGAACACCTTGCATTCTCTTGTTAACACCTAGCTCTCCTTCTCCCCCCAGACTTTCCGTGCCTCCCAGCAGGCAATAGGCTCTCCTGCAAGCCCCTGGCCAGCAAGGGATACTGAGGGAGGGTCACCTCTGACCCCCACCCCACTTCCAGACCCCCAGGCCCCAGACTCCACCTTCTCGACCTTCCCTGCCTCCCAGCAGGCAGTAGGCTCTCCTGCAAGCCCCTGGCCAGCAAGGGATACAGAGGGAGGGTCACCTCTGACGCCCACCCCACTTCCAGACACCCAGGCCCCAGACTCCACCATCTAGGTAGGTAGCCAGGATCTCTTTGAGGCGGTTTTGTGTTTTTTTTCTCTTGAACCCCTTGCATTCTCTTGTTAACACAGAGCTATCCTTCTCCCCCCAGACTTTCCATGCATCCCAGCAGGCAATAGGGTCTCCTGCAAGCCCCAGGCCATCATGGGATACTGAGGGAGGGTCACCTCTGATCCCACCCCACTTCCAGACCCCAAGGCCCCAGACTCCAACTTCTAGACCTTCCGTGCCTCCCAGTAGGCAGTAGGCTCTCCTGCAAGCCCCTGGCCAGCAAGGGATACTGAGGAGGGTCACCTCTGACCCCCACCCCACTTCCAGACCCCCAGGCCCCAGACTCCACCTTCTAGACCTTCTGTGCCTCCCAGCAGGCAATAGGCTCTCCTGCAAGCCCCTGGCCAGGAAGGGATACTGAGGGAGGTTCACCTCTGACCCCCACACCACTTCGAGACCCCCAGGACCCAGACTCCACCTTCTAGATCTTCCGTACCTCCCAGCAGGCAGTAGGCTCTCCTGCAAGCCCCTGGCCAGCAAGGGATACAGAGGGAGGGTCACCTCTGACCCCCACCCCACTTCCAGACCCCCAGGCCGCAGACTCCACCATCTAGGTAGGTAGCCAGGATCTCCTTGAGGCGGTTTTGTGTTTTTTTTACTCTTGAACCCCTTGCATTCTCTTGTTAACACCTAGCTCTCCTTCTCCCCCCAGACTTTCCGTGCATCCCAGCAGGCAATAGGCTCTCCTGCAAGCCCCTGGCCAGCAAGGGTTACTGAGGGAGGGTCACCTCTGACCCCCACCCCACTTCCAGACCCCCAGGCCCCAGACTCCACCTTCTAGACCTTCCGTGCCTCCCAGAAGGCAGTAGGCTCTCCTGCAAGCCCCTGGCCAGCAAGGGATACAGAGGGAAGGTCACCTCTGACCCCCACCCCACTTCCAGAACCACAGGCCCCAGACTCCACCTTCTAGGTAGGTAGCCAGGATCTCCTTGAGGCGAGTTTTTGTTTTTTTTCTCTTGAACCCCTTGCATTCTCTTGTTAACACCTAGCTCTCCTTCTCTCCCCAGACTTTCCGTGCCTCCCAGCAGGCAATAGGCTCTCCTGCAAGCCCCTGGCCAGCAAGGGATACTGAGGGAGGGTCACCTCTGACCCCCACCCCACTTCCAGACCCCCAAGCCCCAGACTCCACTTTCTAGACCTTCCGTGCCTCCCAGCAGGCAGTAGGCTCTCCTGCAAGCCCCTGGCCAGCAAAGGATAAAGAGGGAGGGTCACCTCTGACCCCCACCCCACTTCCAGAACCCCAGGCCCCAGACTCCACCTTCTAGGTAGGTAGCCAGGATCTCCTTGAGGCGGTTTTGTGTTTTTTTTCTCTTGAACCCCTTGAATCCTCTTGTTAACACCTAGCTCTCCTTCTCCCCCCAGACTTTCCGAGCCTCCCAGCATGCAATAGGCTCTCCTGCAAGCCCCAGGCCATCATGGGATACTGAGGGAGGGTCACCTCTGACCCCACCCCACTTCCAGACCCCCAGGCCCCAGACTCCACCTTCTAGACCTTCCGTGCCTCCCAGTAGGCAGTAGGCTCTCCTGCAAGCCCCTGGCCAGCAAGGGATACTGAGGAGGGTCACCTCTGACCCCCACCCCACTTCCAGACCCCCAGGCCCCAGACTCCACCTTCTAGACCTTCTGTGCCTCCCAGCAGGCAATAGGCTCTCCTGCAAGCCCCTGGCCAGGAAGGGATACTGAGGGAGGTTCACCTCTGACCCCCACACCACTTCGAGACCCCCAGGCCCCAGACTCCACCTTCTAGATCTTCCGTGCCTCCCAGCAGGCAGTAGGCTCTCCTGCAAGCCCCTGGCCAGCAAGGGATACAGAGGGAGGGTCACCTCTGACCCCCACCCCACTTCCAGACCCCCAGGCCGCAGACTCCACCATCTAGGTAGGTAGCCAGGATCTCCTTGAGGCGGTTTTGTGTTTTTTTTACTCTTGAACCCCTTGCATTCTCTTGTTAACACCTAGCTCTCCTTCTCCCCCCAGACTTTCCGTGCATCCCAGCAGGCAATAGGCTCTCCTGCAAGCCCCTGGCCAGCAAGGGATACTGAGGGAGGGTCACCTCTGACCCCCACCCCATTTCCAGACCCCCAGGCCCTAGACTCCACCTTCTAGACCTTCCGTGCCTCCCAGAAGGCAGTAGGCTCTCCTGCAAGCCCCTGGCCAGCAAGGGATACAGAGGGAGGGTCACCTCTGACCCCCACCCTACTTCCAGACCCCCAGGTCCCAGACTCCACCTTCTAGGTAGGTAGCTATGGTCTCATTGAGGCAGTTTTGTGTTTTTTTTCTCTTGAACCCCTTGCATTCTCTTGTTAACACCTAGCTCTCCTTCTCCCTCCAGACTTTCCGTGCCTCCCAGCAGGCAATAGGCTCTGCTGCAAGCCCCTGGCCAGCAAGGGATACAGAGGGAGGATCACCTCTGACCCCCACCCCACTTCCAGACGCCCAGGCCCCAGACTCCAACTTCTAGAACTTCCGTGCCTCCCAGCAGGCAATAGGCTCTCCTGCAAGCCCCTGGCCAGCAAGGGATACTGAGGGAGGGTCACCTCTGACCCCCACCCCACTTCCAGACCCCCAGGCCCCAGACTCCACATTCTAGCTCTCCTTCTCCCCCCAGAGCTTCCGTACCTCCCAGCAGGCAATAGGCTCTCCTGTAGCCCCTGGCCAGCAAGGGATACTGAGGGAGGGTCACCTTGACCCCCACCCCACTTCCAGACCCTCAGGCCCCAGACTCCACCTTCTAGACCTTCCGTGCCTCCTAGCAGGCAGTAGGCTCTCCTGCAAGCCCCTGGCCAGCAAGGGATACTGAGGGAGGATCACCTCTGACTCCCACACCAGTTCCAGAACCCCAGGCCCCAGACTCCACCTTCTAGAACTTCCGTGCCTCCCAGCAGGCAATAGGCTCTCCTGCAAGCCCCTGGCCAGCAAGGTATACTGAGGGACGGTCACCTCTGACCGCCACCCCACTTCCAGACCCGCAGGCCCCAGACTCCACCTTCTAGCTCACCTTCTCCCCCCAGAGCTTCCGTGCCTCCCAGCAGGCAATAGGCTCTCCTGCAAGCCCCTGGCCAGCAAGGGATACAGACGGAGGGTCACCTCTGACCCCCACCAAACTTCCAGACCCCCAGGCCCCAGACTCCACCTCCTAGACCTTCCGTGCCTCCCAGCAGGTAGTAGGCTCTCCTGCAAGCCCCTGGCCAGCAAGGGATATAGAGGGAGGGTCACCTCTGACCCCCACCCCACTTCCAGACCCCCAGGCCCCAGACTCCATCTTCTAGGTAGGTAGCCAGGATCTCCTTGAGGCAGTTTTGTGTTTTTTTTCTCTTGAACCCCTTGCATTCTCTTGTTAACATCTAGCTCTCCTTCTCCCTCCAGATTTTCCGTGCCTCACAGAAGGCAATAGGCTCTCCTACAAGCCCCTGGCCAGCAAGGGATACTGAGGGAAGGTCACCACTGACCCCCACCCCACTTCCAGAACCCCAGGCCCCAGACTCCACCTTCTAGACCTTCGGTGCCTCACAGCAGGTAGTAGGCTCTCCTGCAAGACCCTGGCCAGCAAGGGATACAGAGGGAGGGTCACCTCTGACCCCCACCCCACTTCCAGACCCCCAGGCCCGAGACTCCACCTTCTAGCTCTCCTTCTCCCCCCAGACCTTCCGTACCTCCCAGGAGGCAATAGGCTCTCCTGCAAGCCCTTGGCCAGCAAGTGATACTGAGGGAGTGTCACCTCTGACCCCCACCCCACTTCCAGACCCCCAGGCCCCAGACTCCACCTTCTAGCTCTCCTTCTCCCCCCAGACATGTCGTTCCTCCCAGGAGACAATAGGCTCTCCTGCAAGCCCCTGGCCAGCAAGGGAAACTGAGGGAGGGTCACCTCTGACCCACACCCCACTTCCAGACCACCAGGCCCCAGACTCCACCTTCTAGGTAGGTAGGCAGGATCTCCTTGAGGCGGTTTTGTGTTTTTTTTCTCTTGGACTCCTTGCATTCTCTTGTTAACACCTAGCTCTCCTTCTCCCCCCAGACTTTCCGTGCCTCCCAGCAGGCAATAGGCTCTCCTGCAAGCCCCTGGCCAGCAAGGGATACTGAGGGAGGGTCACCTCTGACCCCCACCCCACTTCCAGACCCCCCAGGCCCCAGACTCCACCTTCTAGACCTTCCGTGCCTCCCAGCAGGCAGTAGGCTCTCCTGCAAGCCCCTGGCCAGCAAGGGATACAGAGGGAGCGTCACCTCTGAACCCCACCCCACTTCCAGAACCCCAGGCCCCAGACTCCACCTTCTAGGTAGGTAGCCAGGATCTCCTTGAGGCGGTTTTGTGTTTTTTTTTCTCTTGAACCCCTTGCATTCTCTTGTTAACACCTAGCTCTCCTTCTCCCCCCAGACTTACCGTGCCTCCCAGCAGGCAATAGGCTCTCCTGCAAGCCCCTGGCAAGCAAGGGATACTGAGGGAAGGTCACCACTGACCCCCACCCCACTTCCAGAACCCCAGGCCCCAGACTCCACCTTCTAGAACTTCCGTGCCTCCCAGCAGGCAGTAGGCTCTCCGGCAAGCCCCTGGCCAGCAAGGGATACAGAGGGAGGGTCACCTCTGACCCCCACCCCACTTCCAGACCCCCAGGCCCCAGACTCCACCTTCTAGGTAGGTAGCCAGGATCTCCTTGAGGCGGTTTTGTGTTTTTTTTTCTCTTGAACCCCTTGCATTCTCTTGTTAACACCTAGCTCTCCGTCTCCCCCCAGACTTTCCGTGCCTCCCAGCAGGCAATAGGCTCTCCTGCAAGACCCTGGCCATCAAGGGATACTGAGGGAGGGTCACCTCTGAACCCCACTCCACTTCCAGAACCCCAGGCCCCAGACTCCACCTTCTAGACCTTCCGTGCCTCCCAGCAGGCGGTATGCTCTCCTGCAAGCCTTTGGCCAGAAAGGGATACAGAGGGAGAGTCACCTCTGACCCCCACCCCACTTCCAGACCCGCAGGTCCCAGACTCCACCTTCTAGGTAGGTAGCCAGGATCTCCTTGAGGCAGTTTTGTGTTTTTTTTTTCTCTTGAACCCCTTGCATTCTCTTGTTAACACCTAGCTCTCCTTCTCCCCCCAGACTTTCCGTGCCTCCCAGCAGGCAATAGGCTCTCCTGCAAGCCCCTGGCCATCATGGGATACTGAGGGAGGGTCACCTCTGACCCCAACCCACTTCCAGACCCCCAGGCCCCAGACTCCACCTTCTAGCTCTCCTTCTCCCCCCAGAACTTCCGTGCCTCCCAGGAGGCAATAGGCTCTCCTGCAAGCCCGTGGCCAGCAAGGGATACTGAGGGAGTGTCACCTCTGACCCCCACCCCACTTCCAGACCCCCATGCCCCAGACTCCGCCTTCTTGAACTTCCGTGCCTCCCAGCAGGCAATAGGCTCTCCTGCAAGACCCTGGCCAGCAAGGGTTACTGAGGGAGGGTCACCTCTGACCCCCACCCCACTTCCAGAACCCCAGGCCAAAGACTCCACCTTCTAGAGCTTCCGTGCCTCCCAGCAGGCAGTATGCGCTCCTGCAAGCCCCTGCCCAGCAAGGGATACTGAGGAGGGTCACCTCTGACCCCCACCCCAGTTCCAGACCCCCAGGCCCCAGACTCCACCTTCTAGAACTTCCGTGCCTCCCAGCAGGCAATAGGCTCTCCTGCAAGCCCCTGGCCAGGAAGGGATACTGAGGGAGGGTCACCTCGGACCCCCACCCCACTTCCAGACCCCCAGGCCCCAGACTCCACCTTCTAGACCTTCCGTGCCTCCCAGCAGGCAGTAGGCTCTCCTGCAAGCCCCTGGCCAGCAATGGATACAGAGCGAGGTTCACCTCTGACCCCCACCCCACTTCCAGACCCCCAGGCCCCAGACTCCACCATCTAGGTATGTAGCCAGGATCTCCTTCTGGTGGTTTTGTGTTTTTTTTTCTCTTGAACCCCTTGCATTCTCTTGTTAACACCTAGCTATCCTTCTCCCCCCAGACTTTCCATGCATCCCAGCAGGCAATAGGCTCTCCTGCAAGCCCCTGGCCAGCAAGGGATACTGAGGGAGTGTCACCTCTGACCCCCACCCCACTTCCAGACCCCCAGGCCGCAGAATACACTTTCTAGAATTTCCGTGCCTCCCAGCAGGCAGTATGCTCTCCTGCAAGCCCCTGGCCAGCAAGGGATACAGAGGGAGGGTCACCTCTGACCCCCACCCCACTTTCAGACCCCCAGGCCCCAGACTCCACCTTCTGGGTAGGTAGCCAGGATCTTCTTGAGGCGGTTTTGTGTTTTATTTTCTCTTGGACCCCTTGCATTCTCTTGTTAACACCTAGCTCTCCTTCTCCCCCCAGACTTTCAGTGCCTCCCAGCAGGCAATAGGCTCTCCTGCAAGCCCCTGGCCAGCAAGGGATACTGAGGGAGGGTCACCTCTGACCCCCACCCCACTTCCAGACCCCCAGGCCCCAGACTCCACTTTCTAGACCTTCCGTGCCTCCCAGCAGGCAGTAGGCTCTCCTGCAAGCCCCTGGCCAGCAAGGGATACAGAGGGAGGGTCACCTCTGACCCCCACCCCACTTCCAGAACCCCAGGCCCCAGACTGCACCTTCTAGGTAGGTAGCCAGGATCTCCTTGAGGCGGTTTTGTGTTTTTTTTCTCTTGAACCCCATGCATTCTCTTGTTAACACCTAGCTCTCCTTCTCCCCCCAGACTTTCCGTGCCTCCCAGCAGGCAATAGGCTCTCCTGCAAGCCCCTGGCCAGCAAGGGATACTGAGGGAAGGTCACCACTGACCCCCACCCCACTTCCAGACCCCCAGGCCCCAGACACCAACTTCTAGAACTTCCGTGCCTCCCAGCGGGCAGTAGGCTCTCCTGCAAGCCCCTGGCCAGCAAGGGATACAGAGGGAGGGTCACCTCTGACCCCCACCCCACTTCCAGACCCACAGGCCCCAGACTCCACCTTCTAGGTAGGTAGCCAGGATCCCCTTGAGGCGGTTTTGTGTTTTTTTTTCTCTTGAACCCCTTGCATTCTCTTGTTAACACCTAGCTCTCCTTCTCCCCCCAGACTTTCCATGCCTCCCAGCAGGCAATAGGCTCTCCTGCAAGCCCCTCGCCATCATGGGATACTGAGGGAGGGTCACCTCTGACCCCACCCCACTTCCAGACCCCCAGGCACCAGACTCCACCTTCTAGACCTTCCGTGCCTCCCAGCAGGCAGTAGGCTCTCCTGCAAGCCCCTGGCCAGCAAGGGATTCTGAGGAGGGTCACCTCTGACCCCACACCACTTCCAGGCCCCCAGGCCCCAGACTCCACCTTCTAGCTCTCCTTCTCCCCCCAGACATTCCGTGACTCCCAGGATGCAATAGGCTCTCCTGCAAGCCCCTGGCCAGCAAGGGATACTAACGGAGGGTCACCTCTGACACCCCCCCCACTTCCAGACCCCCAGGCCCCAGACTCCACCTTCTAGCTCTCCTTCTCCCCCAGAACTTCCGTGCCTCCCAGCAGGCAATAGGCTCTCCTGGAAGCCCCTGGCCAGCAAGGGTTACTAAGGGAGGGTCACCTCTGACCCCCACCCCACTTCCAGACCCCCAGGCCGCAGACTCCACCTTCTAGAACTTCCGTGCCTCTCAGCAGGCAATAGGCTCACCTGCAAGCCCCTGGCCAGCAAGGGATACAGAGGGAGGGTCACCTCTGACCCCCACCCCACTTCCATACCCCGAGGCCCCAGACTCCACCATCTAGGTAGGTAGCCAGGATCTCCTTGAGGCGGTTTTGTGTTTTTTTTTCTGTTGAACCCCTTGCATTCTCTTGTTATCAGCTAGCTCTCCTTCTCCCTCCAGACTTTCCGTGCCTCCCAGCAGGCAATAGGCTCTCCTACAAGCCCCTGGCCATCAAGGGATACTGAGGGAGGGTCACCTCTGACCCCCACCACACTTCCAGACCCCCAGGCCCCAGACTCCACCTTCTAGACCTTCCGTGCCTCCCAGCAGGCAATAGGCTCTCCTGCAAGCCCCTGGCCAGCAAGGGATACAGAGGGAGGGTCACCTCTGACCCCCACCCCACTTCCAGACCCCCAGGCCCCAGACTCCACCTTCTAAGTAGGTAGCCAGGATCTCCTTGAGGCGGTTTTGTGTTTTTTTTCTCTTGGACCCCTTGCATTCTCTTGTTAACACCTAGCTCTCCTTCTCCCCCCAGAATTTCCGTGCCTCCCAGCAGGCAATAGGCTCTCCTGCAAGCCCCTGGCCAGCAAGGGATACTGAGGGAGGGTCACCTCTGACCCCCACCCCACTTCCAGACCCCCAGGCCCCAGACTCCACCTTCTAGACCTTCCTTGCCTCCCAGCAGGCAGTAGGCTCTCCTGCAAGCCCCTGGCCAGCAAGGGATACAAAGGGAGGGTCACCTCTGACCCCCACCCCACTTCCAGACCCGCAGGCTCCAGACTCCACCTTCTAGGTAGGTAGCCAGGATCTCCTTGAGGCAGTTTTGTGTTATTTTCCTCTTGAACCCCTTGCATTCTCTTGTTAACACCTAGCTCTCCTTCTCCCCTCAGAATTTCCGTGCCTCCCAGCAGGCAATAGGCTCTCCTGCAAGCCCCTGGCCAGCAAGGGATACTGAGGGAGGGTCACCTCTGACCCCCACCCCACTTCCAGACCCCCAGACCCCAGACTCCACTTTCTAGACCTTCCGTGCCTCCCAGCAGGCAATAGGCTCTCCTGCAAGCCCCTGGCCAGCAAGGGATATAGAGGGATGGTCACCTCTGACCCCCACCCCACTTCCAGACCCGCATTCCCCAGACTCCACCTTCTAGGTAGGTAGCCATGATCTCCTTGAGGCAGTTTTGAGTTTTTTTTCTCTTGAACCCCTTGCATTCTCTTGTTAACAACTAGCTCTCCTTCTCCCCCCAGACTTTCCGTGCCTCCCAGCAGGCAATAGGCTCTCCTGCAAGCCCCTGGCCAGCAAGGGTTACTGAGGGAGGGTCACCTCTGACCCCCACCCCACTTCCAGACACCCAGGCCCCAGACTCTACCTTCTAGCCCTTCCGTGCCTCCCAGCAGGCAGTAGGCTCTCCTGCAAGCCCCTGGCCAGCAAGGGATACAGAGGGAGGGTCACCTCTGACCCCCACCCCACTTCCAGACTCGCAGGCCCCAGACTCCACCTTCTAGGTAGGTAGCCAGGATCTCCTTGAGGCACTTTTGTGTTTTTTTTCTCTTTAACCCCTTGCATTCTCTTGTTAACACCTAGCTCTCCTTCTCCCCCCAGACTTTCCGTGCCTCCCAGCAGGCAATAGGCTCTCCTGCAAGCCCCTGGCCAGCAAGGGATACTGAGGGAGGGTCACCTCTGACCCCCACCCCACTTCCAGACCCCCAGGCCCCATACTCCACCTTCTAGAACTTCCGTGCCTCCCAGCATGCAGTAGGCTCTCCTGCAAGCCCCTGGCCAGCAAGAGATACAGAGGGAGGGTCTCCTCTGACCCCCACCCCACTTCCAGACCCGCATTCCCCAGACTCCACCTTCTAGGTAGGTAGCCAGGATCTCCTTGAGGCAGTTTTGCGTTTTTTTTCTCTTGAACCCCTTGCATTCTCTTGTTAACACCTAGCTCTCCTTCTCCCCCCAGACTTTCCGTGCCTCCCAGCAGGCAATAGGCTCTCCTGCAAGCCCCTGGCTAGCAAGGGATACTGAGGGAGGGTCACCTCTGAACCCCACCCCACTTCCAGAACCCCAGGCCCCAGACTCCACCTTCTAGACCTTCTGTGCCTCCCAGCAGGCAGTAGGCTCTCCTGCAAGCCCTTGTCCAGCAAGGGATACAGAGGGAGGGTCACCTCTGACCCCCACCCCACTTCCAGACCCACAGGCCCCAGACTCCACCTTCTAGGTAGGTAGCCAGGATCTCCTTGAGGCAGTTTTGTGTTTTTTTTCTCTTGAACCCCTTGCATTCTCTTGTTAACACCTAGCTCTCCTTCTCCCCCCAGACTTTCCGTGCCTCCCAGCAGGCAATAGGCTCTCCTGCAAGCCCCTGGCCATCATGGGATACTGAGGGAGAGTCACCTCAGACCCCACCCCACTTCCAGACCCCCAGGCCCCAGACTCCACCTTCTAGCTCTCCTTCTCCCCCAGAATTTCCGTGCCTCCCAGCAGGCAATAGGCTCTCCTGCAAGCCCCTGGCCAGCAAGGGATACTGAGGGAGGGTCACCTCTGACCCCCACCCCACTTCCAGACCCCCAGGCCGCAGACTCCACCTTCTAGAACTTCCGTGCCTCCCAGCAGGCAATAGGCTCTCCTGCAAGCCCCTGGCCATCATGGGATACTGAGGGAGGGTCACCTCTGACCCCACCCCACATCCAGACCCCCAGGCCCCAGACTCCACCTTCTAGCTCTCCTTCTCCCCCCAGACCTTCCGTGCCTCCCAGGAGGCAATAGGCTCTCCTGCAAGCCCCTGGCCAGCAAGGGATACTAAGGGAGGGTCACCTCTGACCCCCACCCCACTTCCAGACCCCCAGGCCCCAAACTCCACCTTCTAGCTCTCCTTCTCCCCCAGAACTTCCGTGCCTCCCAGCAGGCAATAGGCTCTCCTGCAAGCCCCTGGCCAGCAAGGGATACTGAGGAGCGTCACCTCTGACCCCCACCCCACTTCCAGACCCCCCGGCCCCAGACTCCACGTTCTAGAACTTCCGTGCCTCCCAGCAGGCAATAGGCTCTCCTGCAAGCCCCTGGCCAGCAAGGGATACTGAGGGAGGATCACATCTGACTCCCACCCCAGTTCCAGACCCCCAGGCCCCAGACTCCACCTTCTAGACCTTCCGTGCCTCCCAGCAGGCAATAGGCTCTCCTGCAAGCCGCTGGCCAGCAAGGGATACTGAGGGAGGGTCACCTATGACCCCCACCCCACTTCCAGACCCCCAGGCCCCAGACTCTACCTTCTAGAACTTCCGTGCCTCCCAGCAGCCAGTAGGCTCTCCTGCAAGCCCCTGGCCAGCAAGGGATACAGAGGGAGGGTCACCTCTTACCCCCACCACACTTCCGTACCCCCAGGCCCCAGACTCCACCATCTAGGTAGGTAGCCAGGATCTCCTTGAGGCGGTTTTGTGTTTTTTTTTCTCTTGAACCCCTTGTATTCTATTGTTAACACCTAGCTCTCCTTCTCCCTCCAGACTTTCCGTGCCTCCCAGCAGGCAATAGGCTCTCCTACTAGCCCCTGGCCATCAAGGGATACTGAGGGAGGGTAACCTCTGACCCCCACCCCACTTCCAGACCCCCAGGCCCCAGACTCCAACTTCTAGACCTTCCGTGCCTCCCAGCAGGCAATTGGCTCTCCGGCAAGCCCCTGGCCAGCAAGGGATACAGAGGGAGGGTCACCTCTGACCCCCACCCCACTTCCAGACCCCCAGGCCCCAGACCCCACCTTCTAGGTTGGTAGCCAGGATCTCCTTGAAGCAGTTTTGTGTTTTTTTTTCTCTTGAACCCCTTGCATTCTCTTGTTAACACCTAGCTCTCCTTCTCCCTCCAGACTTTCCGTGCCTCCCAGCAGGCAATAGGCTCTCCTACAAGCCCCTGGCCAGCAAGGGATACTGAGATAGGGTCACCTCTGACCCCCACCCCACTTCCAGACCCCCAGGCCCCAGACTACACCTTCTAGACCTTCCGTGCCTCCCAGCAGGCAGTATGCTCTCCTGCAAGCCCCTGGCAAGCAAGGGATACAGAGGGAAGGTCACCTCTGACTCCACCCCACTTCCAGACCCGCAGGCCCCAGACTCCACCTTCTAGGTAGGTAGCCAGGATCTCCTTGAGGCAGTTTTGTGTTTTTATTCTCTTGAACCCCTTGCATTCTCTTGTTAACACCTAGCCCTCCTTCTCCCCCCAGACTTTCCGTGCCTCCCAGCAGGCAATAGGCTCTCCTGCAAGCCCCTGGCCAGCAAGGGATACTGAGGGAGGGTCACCTCTGACCCCCACCCCACTTCCAGACCCCTAGGCCCCAGACTCCACCTTCTAGACCTTCCGTCCCTCCCAGCAGGCAGTAGGCTCTCCTGCAAGCCCCTGGCCAGCAAGGGATACAGAGGGAGGGTCACCTCTGACCCCCACCCCACTTCCAGACCCGCATTCCCCAGACTCCACCTTCTAGGTAGGTAGCCAGGATCTCCTTGAGGCAGTTTTGTGTTTTTTTTCTCTTGAACCCCTTGCATTCTCTTGTTAACACCTAGCTCTCCTTCTCCCCCCAGACTTTCCGTGCCTCCCAGCAGGCAATAGGCTCTCCTGCAAGCCCCTGGCCAGCAAGGGATACTAACGGAGGGTCACGTCTGACCCCCACCCAACTTCCAGACCCCCAGGCCCCAGACTCCACCTTCTAGCTCTCCTTCTCCCACAGAACTTCCTTGCCTCCCAGCAGGCAATAGGCTCTCCTGCAAGCCTCTGGCCAGCAAGGGATACTGAGGGAGGGTCACCTCTGACCCCCAGGCCACTTCCAGACCCCCAGGCCGCAGACTCCACCTTCTAGAACTTCCGTGCATCCCAGCAGGCAATAGGCTCTCCTGCAAGCCCTTGGCCAGCAAGGGATACAGAGGGAGGGTCACCTTTGACCCCCACCCCACTTCTAGAATCGCAGGCCCCAGACTCCACCTTCTAGGTAGGTAGCCAGGATCTCCTTGAGGCAGTTTTGTGTTTTTTTTCTCTTGAACCACTTGCATTCTCTTGTTAACACCTAGCTCTCCTTCTCCCCCCAGACTTTCCGTGCCTCCCAGCAGGCAATAGGCTCTCCTGCAAGCCCCTGGCCATCATGGGATACTGAGGGAGGGTCACCTCTGACCTCACCCAACTTCCAGAACCCCAGGCCCCAGACTCCACCTTCTAGCTCTCCTTCTCCCCCCAGACCTTCCGTGCCTCCCAGGAGGCAATAGGCTCTCCTGCAAGCCCCTAGCCAGCAAGGGATACTAAGGGAGGGTCACCTCTGACCCCCACCCCACTTCCAGACCCCCAGGCCCCAAACTCCACCTTCTAGCTCTCCTTCTCCCCCAGAACTTCCGTGCCTCCCAGCAGGCAATAGCCTCTCCTGCAAGCCCCTGGCCAGCAAGGGATACTGAGGAGGGTCACCTCTGACCCCTACCCCACTTCCAGAACCCCAGGCCCCAGACTCCACCTTCTAGAACTTCCGTGCCTCCCAGCAGGCAATAGGCTCTCCTGAAAGCCCCTGGCCAGCAAGGGATACTGAGGGAGGGTCACCTCTGACCCCCACCCCACTTCCAGACCCCCATTCCCCAGACTCCACCTTCTAGCTCTCCTTCTCCCCCCAGAACATCCGTGCCTCCCAGGAGGCAATAGGCTCTCCTGCAAGCCCC
Source organism: Tupaia tana (assembly GCA_026018925.1). Taxonomy (NCBI): domain Eukaryota; kingdom Metazoa; phylum Chordata; class Mammalia; order Scandentia; family Tupaiidae; genus Tupaia; species Tupaia tana. The sequence goes on from JAKSZU010000009.1 coordinate 96,639,117, forward strand.
TGGCCAGCAAGGGATACTAAGGGAGGGTCCCCTCTGACCCCCACCCCACTTCCATATCCCCAGGCCCCAAGCTCCACCTTCTAGCTCGACTTCTCCCCCAGAACTTCCGTGCCGCCCAGCAGGCAATAGGCTCTCCTGCAAGCCCCTGGCCAGCAAGGGATACTGAGGGAGGGTCACTTCTGACCCCCACCCCACTTCCAGAACGCCAGGCCCCAGACTCCACCTTCTAGACCTTCCGTGCCTCCCAGAAGGCCGTAGCCTCTGCTGAAAGCCCCTGGCCAGCAAGGGATACAGAGGGAGGGTCACCTCTGACCCCCACCCCACTTCCAGACCCGCATTCCCCAGACTCCACCTTCTAGGTAGGTAGCCAGGATCTCCTTGAGGCAGTTTTGTGTTTTTTTTTCTCTTGAACCCCTTGCATTCTCTTGTTAACACCTAGCTCTCCTTCTCCCCTCAGACTTTCCGTGCCTCCCAGCAGGCAATAGGCTCTCCTGCAAGCCCCTGGCCAGCAAGGGATACAGAGGAGGGTCACCTCTGACCCCCACCCCACTTCCAGACCCGCATTCCCCAGACTCCACCTTCTAGGTAGGTAGCCAGGATCTCCTTGAGGCAGTTTTGTGTTTTTTTTCTCTTGAACCCCTTGCATTCTCTTGTTAACACCTAGCTCTCCTTCTCCCCCCAGACTTTCCGTGCCTCCCAGCAGGCAATAGGCTCTCCTGCAAGCCCCTGGCCAGCAAGGGATACTGAGGGAGGGTCACCTCTGACCCCCACCCCACTTCCAGACCCCCAGGCCCCAGACTCCACCTTCTAGACCTTCCGTGCCTCCCAGCAGGCAGTAGGCTCTCCTGCAAGCCCCTGGCCAGCAAGGGATACAGAGGGAGGGTCACCTCTGACCCCCACCCCACTTCCAGACCCGCATTCCCCAGACTCCACCTTCTATGAAGTTAGCCAGGATCTCCTTGAGGCAGTTTTGTGTTTTTTTTCTCTTGAACCCCTTGCATTCTCTTGTTAACACCTAGCTCTCCTTCTCCCCCCAGACTTTCCGTGCCTCCCAGCAGGCAATAGGCTCTCCTGCAAGCCCCTGGCCAGCAAGGGATACTGAGGGAGGGTCACCTCTGACCCCCACCCCACTTCCAGAACCCCAGGCCCCAGACTCCACCTTCTAGACCTTCCGTGCCTCCCAGCAGGCAGTAGGCTCTCCTGCAAGCCCCTGGCCAGCAAGGGATACAGAGGGAGGGTCACCTCTGACCCCCACCCCACTTCAAGACCCACATTCCCCAGACTCCACCTTCTAGGTAGGTAGCCAGGATCTCCTTGAGGCAGTTTTGTGTTTTTTTTCTCTTGAACCCCTTGCATTCTCTTGTTAACACCTAGCTCTCCTTCTCCCCCCAGACTTTCCGTGCCTCCCAGCAGGCAATAGGCTCTCCTGCAAGCCCCTGGTCAGCAAGGGATACTGAGGGAGGGTCACCTCTGACCCCCACCCCACTTCCAGAACCCCAGGCCCCAGACTCCACCTTCTAGACGTTCCGTGCCTCCCAGCAGGCAGTAGGCTCTCCTGCAAGCCCCTGGCCAGCAAGGGATACAGAGGGAGGGTCACCTCTGACCCCCACCCCACTTCCAGACCCGCATTCCCCAGACTCCACCTTCTAGGTAGGTAGCCAGGATCTCCTTGAGGCAGTTTTGTGTTTTTTTTCTCTTGAACCCCTTGCATTCTCTTGTTTACACCTAGCTCTCCTTCTCCCCCCAGACTTTCCGTGCCTCCCAGCAGGCAATAGGCTTTCCTGCAAGCCCCTGGCCAGCAAGGGATACTGAGGGAGGGTCACTTCTGACCCCCACCCCACTTCCAGAACCCCAGGACCCAGACTCCACCTTCTAGACCTTCCGTGCCTCCCAGCAGGCAGTAGGCTCTCCTGCAAGCCCCTGGCCAGCAAGGGATACAGAGGGAGGGTCACCTCTGACCCCCACCCCACTTCCAGACCCGCATTCCCCAGACTCCACCTTCTAGGTAGGTAGCCAGGATCTCCTTGAGGCAGTTTTGTGTTTTTTTTCTCTTGAACCCCTTGCATTCTCTTGTTAACACCTAGCTCTCCTTCTCCCCCCAGACTTTCCGTGCCTCCCAGCAGGCAATAGGCTCTCCTGCAAGCCCCTGGCCAGCAAGGGATACTGAGGGAGGGTCACTTCTGACCCCCACCCCACTTCCAGAACCCCAGGCCCCAGACTCCACCTTGTAGACCTTCCGTGCCTCCCAGCAGGCAGTAGGCTCTCCTGCAAGCCCCTGGCCAGCAAGGGATACAGAGGGAGGGTCACCTCTGACCCCCACCCCACTTCCAGACCCACATTCCCCAGACTCCACCTTCTAGGTAGGTAGCCAGGATCTCCTTGAGGCAGTTTTGTGTTTTTTTTCTCTTGAACCCCTTGCATTCTCTTGTTAACACCTAGCTCTCCTTCTCCCCCCAGACTTTCCGTGCCTCCCAGCAGGCAATAGGCTCTCCTGCAAGCCCCTGGTCAGCAAGGGATACTGAGGGAGGGTCACCTCTGACCCCCACCCCACTTCCAGAACCCCAGGCCCCAGACTCCACATTCTAGACCTTCCGTGCCTCCCAGCAGGCAGTAGGCTCTCCTGCAAGCCCCTGGCCAGCAAGGGATACAGAGGGAGGGTCACCTCTCACCCCCACCCCCACTTCCAGACCCGCATTCCCCAGACTCAACCTTCTAGGTAGGTAGCCAGGATCTCCTTGAGGCAGTTTTGTGTTTTTTTTCTCTTGAACCCCTTGCATTCTCTTGTTAACACCTAGCTCTCCTTCTCCCCCCAGACTTTCCGTGCCTCCCAGCAGGCAATAGGCTCTCCTGCAAGCCCCTGGCCAGCAAGGGATACTGAGGGAGGGTCACCTCTGACCCCCACCCCACTTCCAGAACCCCAGGCCCCAGACTCCACCTTCTAGAACTTCCGTGCCTCCCAGCAGGCAGTAGGCTCTCCTGCAAGCCCCTGGCCAGCATGGGATACAGAGGGAGGGTCACCTCTGACCCCCTCCCCACTTCCAGACCCGCATTCCCCAGACTCCACCTTCTAGGTAGGTAGCCAGGATCTCCTTGAGGCAGTTTTGTGTTGTTTTTCTCTTGAACCCCTTGCATTCTCTTGTTAACACCTAGCTCTCCTTTTCCCCCCAGACTTTCCATGCCTCCCAGCAGGCAATAGGCTCTCCTGCAAGCCCCTGGCCAGCAAGGGATACTGAGGGAGGGTCACTTCTGACCCCCACCCCACTTCCAGAACGCCAGGCCCCAGACTCCACCTTCTAGACCTTCCGTGCCTCCCAGCAGGCAGTAGGCTCTCCTGCAAGCCCCTGGCCAGCAAGGGATACAGAGGGAGGGTCACCTCTGACCCCCACCCCACTTCCAGACCCGCATTCCCCAGACTCCACCTTCTAGGTAGGTAGCCAGGATCTCCTTGAGGCAGTTTTGTGTTTTTTTTCTCTTGAACCCCTTGCATTCTCTTGTTAACACCTAGCTCTCCTTCTCCCCTCAGACTTTCCGTGCCTCCCAGCAGGCAATAGGCTCTCCTGCAAGCCCCTGGCCAGCAAGGGATACAGAGGGAGGGTCACCTCTGACCCCCACCCCACTTCCAGACCCGCATTCCCCAGACTCCACCTTCTAGGTAGGTAGCCAGGATCTCCTTGAGGCAGTTTTGTGTTTTTTTTCTCTTGAACCCCTTGCATTCTCTTGTTAACACCTAGCTCTCCTTCTCCCCCCAGACTTTCCGTGCCTCCCAGCAGGCAATAGGCTCTCCTGCAAGCCCCTGGTCAGCAAGGGATACTGAGGGAGGGTCACCTCTGACCCCCACCCCACTTCCAGAACCCCAGGCCCCAGACTCCACATTCTAGACCTTCCGTGCCTCCCAGCAGGCAGTAGGCTCTCCTGCAAGCCCCTGGCCAGCAAGGGATACAGAGGGAGGGTCACCTCTGACCCCCACCCCACTTCCAGACCCGCATTCCCCAGACTCCACCTTCTAGGTAGGTAGCCAGGATCTCCTTGAGGCAGTTTTGTGTTTTTTTTCTCTTGAACCCCTTGCATTCTCTTGTTAACACCTAGCTCTCCTTCTCCCCCCAGACTTTCCGTGCCTCCCAGGAGGCAATAGGCTCTCCTGCAAGCCCCTGGCCAGCAAGGGATACTGAGGGAGGGTCACCTCTGACCCCCACCCCACTTCCAGAACCCCAGGCCCCAGACTCCACCTTCTAGACCTTCCGTGCCTCCCAGCAGGCAGTAGGCTCTCCTGCAAGCCCCAGGCCAGCATGGGATACAGAGGGAGGGACACCTCTGACCCCCACCCCACTTCCAGACCCGCATTCCCCAGACTCCACCTTCTAGGTAGGTAGCCAGGATCTCCTTGAGGCAGTTTTGTGTTTTTTTTCTCTTGAACCCCTTGCATTCTCTTGTTAACACCTAGCTCTCCTTCTCACCCCAGACTTTCCGTGCCTCCCAGCAGGCAATAGGCTCTCCTGCAAGCCCCTGGCCAGCAAGGGATACTGAGGGAGGGTCACTTCTGACCCCCACCCCACTTCCAGAAACCCAGGACCCAGACTCCACCTTCTAGACCTTCCGTGCCTCCCAGCAGGCAGTAGGCTCTCCTGCAAGCCCCTGGCCAGCAAGGGATACAGAGGGAGGGTCACCTCTGACCCCCACCCCACTTCCAGACCCGCATTCCCCAGACTCCACCTTCTAGGTAGGTAGCCAGGATCTCCTTGAGGCAGTTTTGTGTTTTTTTTCTCTTGAACCCCTTGCATTCTCTTGTTAACACCTAGCTCTCCTTCTCCCCCCAGACTTTCCGTGCCTCCCAGCAGGCAATATGCTCTCCTGCAAGCCCCTGGCCAGCAAGGGATACTGAGGGAGGGTCACCTCAGACTCCCACCCCACTTCCAGAACCCCAGGCCCCAGACACCACCTTCTAGACCTTCCGTGCCTCCCAGCAGGCAGTAGGCTCTCCTGCAAGCCCCTGGCCAGCACTGGATACAGAGGGAGGGTCACCTCTGACCCCCACCCCACTTCCAGACCCGCATTCCCCAGACTCCACCTTCTAGGTAGGTAGCCAGGATCTCCTTGAGGCAGTTTTGTGTTTTTTTTCTCTTGAACCCCTTGCATTCTCTTGTTAACACCTAGCTCTCCTTCTCCCCCCAGACTTTCCGTGCCTCCCAGCAGGCAATAGGCTCTCCTGCAAGCCCCTGGCCAGCAAGGGATACTGAGGGAGGGTCACCTCTGACCCCCACCCCACTTCCAGAACCCCAGGCCCCAGACTCCAACTTCTAGACCTTCCGTGCCTCCCAGCAGGCAGTAGGCTCTCCTGCAAGCCCCTGGCCAGCAAGGGATACAGAGGGAGGGTCACCTCTGACCCCCACCCCACTTCCAGACCCACATTCCCCAGACTCCACCTTCTAGGTAGGTAGCCAGGATCTCCTTGAGGCAGTTTTGTGTTTTTTTTCTATTGAACCCCTTGCATTCTCTTGTTAACACCTAGCTCTCCTTCTCCCCCCAGACTTTCCGTGCCTCCCAGCAGGCAATAGGCTCTCCTGCAAGCCCCTGGCCAGCAAGGGATACTGAGGGAGGGTCACCTCTGACCCCCACCCCACTTCCAGAACCCCAGGCCCCAGACTCCACCTTCTAGACCTTCCGTGCCTCCCAGCAGGCAGTAGGCTCTCCTGCAAGCCCCTGGCCAGCAAGGGATACAGAGGGAGGGTCACCTCTGACCCCCACCCCACTTCCAGACCCGCATTCCCCAGACTCCACCTTCTAGGTAGGTAGCCAGGATCTCCTTGAGGCAGTTTTGTGTTTTTTTTCTCTTGAACCCCTTGCATTCTCTTGTTAACACCTAGCTCTCCTTCTCCCCCCAGACTTTCCGTGCCTCCCAGCAGGCAATAGGCTCTCCTGCAAGCCCCTGGCCAGCAAGGGATACTGAGGGAGGGTCACTTCTGACCCCCACCCCACTTCCAGAACCCCAGGCCCCAGACTCCACCTTCTAGACCTTCCGTGCCTCCCAGCAGGTAGTAGGCTCTCCTGCAAGCCCCTGGCCAGCAAGGGATACAGAGGGAGGGACACCTCTGACCCCCACCCCACTTCCAGACCCGCATTCCCCAGACTCCACCTTCTAGGTAGGTAGCCAGGAATTCCTTGAGTCAGTTTTGTGTTTTTTTTCTCTTGAACCCCTTGCATTCTCTTGTTAACACCTAGCTCTCCTTCTCCCCCCAGACTTTCCGTGCCTCCCAGCAGGCAATAGGCTCTCCTGCAAGCCCCTGGCCAGCAAGGGATACTGAGGGAGGGTCACTTCTGTCCCCCACCCCACTTCCAGAACCCCAGGCCCCAGACTCCACCTTCTAGACCTTCCGTGCCTCCCAGCAGGCAGTAGGCTCTCCTGCAAGCCCCTGGCCAGCAAGGGATACAGAGGGAGGGTCACCTCTGACCCCCACCCCACTTCCAGACCCGCATTCCCCAGACTCCACCTTCTAGGTAGGTAGCCAGGATCTCCTTGAGGCAGTTTTGTGTTTTTTTTCTCTTGAACCCCTTGCATTCTCTTGTTAACACCTAGCTCTCCTTTTCCCCCCAGACTTTCCATGCCTCCCAGCAGGCAATAGGCTCTCCTGCAAGCCCCTGGCCAGCAAGGGATACTGAGGGAGGGTCACTTCTGACCCCCACCCCACTTCCAGAACGCCAGGCCCCAGACTCCACCTTCTAGACCTTCCGTGCCTCCCAGCAGGCAGTAGGCTCTCCTGCAAGCCCCTGGCCAGCAAGGGATACAGAGGGAGGGTCACCTCTGACCCTCTCCCCACTTCCAGACCCGCATTCCCCAGACTCCACCTTCTAGGTAGGTAGCCAGGATCTCCTTGAGGCAGTTTTGTGTTTTTTTTCTCTTGAACCCCTTGCATTCTCTTGTTAACACCTAGCTCTCCTTCTCCCGTCAGACTTTCCGTGCCTCCCAGCAGGCAATAGGCTCTCCTGCAAGCCCCTGGCCAGCAAGGGATACTGAAGGAGGGTTACCTCTGACCCCCACCCCACTTCCAGACCCCCAGGCCCCAGACTCCACCTTCTAGACCTTCCGTGCCTCCCAGCAGGCAGTAGGCTCTCCTGCAAGCCCCTGGCCAGCAAGGGATACAGAGGGAGGGTCACCTCTGACCCCCACCCCACTTCCAGACCCGCATTCCCCAGACTCCACCTTCTAGGTAGGTAGCCAGGATCTCCTTGAGGCAGTTTTGTGTTTTTTTTCTCTTGAACCCCTTGCATTCTCTTGTTAACACCTAGCTCTCCTTCTCCCCCCAGACTTTCCGTGCCTCCCAGCAGGCAATAGGCTCTCCTGCAAGCCCCTGGCCAGCAAGGGATACTGAAGGAGGGTTACCTCTGACCCCCACCCCACTTCCAGACCCCCAGGCCCCAGACTCCACCTTCTAGACCTTCCGTGCCTCCCAGCAGGCAGTAGGCTCTCCTGCAAGCCCCTGGCCAGCAAGGGATACAGAGGGAGGGTCACCTCTGACCCCCACCCCACTTCCAGACCCGCATTCCCCAGACTCCACCTTCTAGGAAGGTAGCCAGGATCTCCTTGAGGCAGTTTTGTGTTTTTTTTCTCTTGAACCCCTTGCATTCTCTTGTTAACACCTAGCTCTCCTTCTCCCCCCAGACTTTCCGTGCCTCCCAGCAGGCAATAGGCTCTCCTGCAAGCCCCTGGCCAGCAAGGGATACTGAGGGAGGGTCACCTCTGACCCCCACCCCACTTCCAGAACCCCAGGCCCCAGACTCCACCTTCTAGACCTTCCGTGCCTCCCAGCAGGCAGTAGGCTGTCCTGCAAGCCCTGGCCAGCAAGGGATACAGAGGGAAGGTCACCTGTGACCCCCACCCCACTTCCAGACCCGCATTCCCCAGACTCCACCTTCTAGGTAGGTAGCCAGGATCTCCTTGAGGCAGTTTTGTGTTTTTTTTTCTCTTGAACCCCTTGCATTCTCTTGTTAACACCTAGCTCTCCTTCTCCCCCCAGACTTTCCGTGCCTCCCAGCAGGCAATAGGCTCTCCTGCAAGCCCCTGTTCAGCAAGGGATACTGAGGGAGGGTCACCTCTGACCCCCACCCCACTTCCAGAACCCCAGGCCCCAGACTCCACCTTCTAGACCTTCCGTGCCTCCCAGCAGGCAGTAGGCTCTCCTGCAAGCCCCTGGCCAGCAAGGGATACAGAGGGAGGGTCACCTCTGACCCCCACCCCACTTCCAGACCCACATTCCCCAGACTCCACCTTCTAGGTAGGTAGCCAGGATCTCCTTGAGGCAGTTTTTTGTTTTTTTTCTATTGAACCCCTTGCATTCTCTTGTTAACACCTAGCTCTCCTTCTCCCCCCAGATTTTCCGTGCCTCCCAGCAGGCAATAGGCTCTCCTGCAAGCCCCTGGCCAGCAAGGGATACTGAGGGAGGGTCACCTCTGACCCCCACCCCACTTCCAGAACCCCAGGCCCCAGACTCCACCTTCTAGACCCTCCGTGCCTCCCAGCAGGCAGTAGGCTCTCCTGCAAGCCCCTGGCCAGCAAGGGATACAGAGGGAGGGTCACCTCTGACCCCCACCCCACTTCCAGACCCGCATTCCCCAGACTCCACCTTCTAGGTAGGTAGCCAGGATCTCCTTGAGGCAGTTTTGTGTTTTTTTTCTCTTGAACCCCTTGCATTCTCTTGTTAACACCTAGCTCTCCTTCTCCCCCCAGACTTTCCGTGCCTCCCAGCAGGCAATAGGCTCTCCTGCAAGCCCCTGGCCAGCAAGGGATACTGAGGGAGGGTCAATTCTGACCCCCACCCCACTTCCAGAACCCCAGGCCCCAGACTCCACCTTCTAGACCTTCCGTGCCTCCCAGCAGGCAGTAGGCTCTCCTGCAAGCCCCTGGCCAGCAAGGGATACAGAGGGAGGGTCACCTCTGACCCCCACCCCACTTCCAGACCCGCATTCCCCAGACTCCACCTTCTAGGTAGGTAGCCAGGATCTCCTTGAGGCAGTTTTGTGTTTTTTTTCTCTTGAACCCCTTGCATTCTCTTGTTAACACCTAGCTCTCCTTCTCCCCCCAGACTTTCCGTGTCGCCCAGCAGGCAATAGGCTCTCCTGCAAGCCCCTGGCCAGCAAGGGATACTGAGGGAGGGTCACTTCTGACCCCCACCCCACTTCCAGAACCCCAGGCCCCAGACTCCACCTTCTAGACCTTCCGTGCCTCCCAGCAGGCAGTAGGCTCTCCTGCAAGCCCCTGGCCAGCAAGGGATACAGAGGGAGGGTCACCTCTGACCCCCACCCCACTTCCAGACCCGCATTCCCCAGACTCCACCTTCTAGGTAGGTAGCCAGGATCTCCTTGAGGCAGTTTTGTGTTTTTTTTTCTCTTGAACCCCTTGCATTCTCTTGTTAACCCCTAGCTCTCCTTTTCCCCCAAGACTTTCCATGCCTCCCAGCAGGCAATAGGCTCTCCTGCAAGCCCCTGGCCAGCAAGGGATACTGAGGGAGTGTCACTTCTGACCCCCACCACACTTCCAGAACGCCAGGCCCCAGACTCCACCTTCTAGACCTTCCGTGCCTCCCAGCAGGCAGTAGGCTCTCCTGCAAGCCCCTGGCCAGCAAGGGATACAGAGGGAGGGTCACCTCTGACCCCCACCCCACTTCCAGACCCGCATTCCCCAGACTCCACCTTCTAGGTAGGTAGCCAGGATCTCCTTGAGGCAGTTTTGTGTTTTTTTTCTCTTGAACCCCTTGCATTCTCTTGTTAACACCTAGCTCTCCTTCTCCCCTCAGACTTTCCGTGCCTCCCAGCAGGCAATAGGCTCTCCTGCAAGCCCCTGGCCAGCAAGGGATACAGAGGGAGGGTCACCTCTGACCCCCACCCCACTTCCAGACCCGCATTCCCCAGACTACACCTTCTAGGTAGGTAGCCAGGATCTCCTTGAGGCAGTTTTGTGTTTTTTTTCTTTTGAACCCCTTGCATTCTCTTGTTAACACCTAGCTCTCCTTCTCCCCCCAGACTTTCCGTGCCTCCCAGCAGGCAATAGGCTCTCCTGCAAGCCCCTGGCCAGCAAAGGATACTGAGGGAGGGTCACCTCTGACCCCCACCCCACTTCCAGACCCCCAGGCCCCACACTCCACCTTCTAGACCTTCCGTGCCTCCCAGCAGGCAGTATGCTCTCCTGCAAGCCCCTGGCCAGCAAGGGATACAGAGGGAGGGTCACCTCTGACCCCCACCCCACTTCCAGACCCGCATTCCCCAGACTCCATCTTCTAGGTAGGTAGCCAGGATCTCCTTGAGGCAGTTTTGTGTTTTTTTTCTCTTGAACCCCTTGCATTCTCTTGTTAACACCTAGCTCTCCTTCTCCCCCCAGACTTTCCGTGCCTCCCAGCAGGCAATAGGCTCTCCTGCAAGCCCCTGGCCAGCAAGGGATACTGAGGGAGGGTCACCTCTGACCCCCACCCCACTTCCAGAACCCCAGGCCCCAGACTCCACCTTCTAGACCTTCCGTGCCTCCCAGCAGGCAGTAGGCTCTCCTGCAAGCCCCTGGCCAGCAAGGGATACAGAGGGAGGGTCACCTCTGACCCCCACCCCACTTCCAGACCCGCATTCCCCAGACTCCACCTTCTAGGTAGGTAGCCAGGATCTCCTTGAGGCAGTTTTGTGTTTTTTTTCTCTTGAACCCCTTGCATTCTCTTGTTAACACCTAGCTCTCCTTCTGCCCCCAGACTTTCCGTGCCTCCCAGCAGGCAATAGGCTCTCCTGCAAGCCCCTGGCCAGCAAGGGATACTGAGGGAGGGTCACTTCTGACCCCCACCCCACTTCCAGAACCCCAGGCCCCAGACTCCACCTTCTAGACCTTCCGTGCCTCCCAGCAGGCAGTAGGCTCTCCTGCAAGCCCCTGGCCAGCAAGGGATACAGAGGGAGGGTCACCTCTGACCCCCACCCCACTTCCAGACCCGCATTCCCCAGACTCCACCTTCTAGGTAGGTAGCCAGGATCTCCTTGAGGCAGTTTTGTGTTTTTTTTCTCTTGAACCCCTTGCATTCTCTTGTTAACACCTAGCTCTCCTTCTCCCCCCAGACTTTCCGTGTCTCCCAGCAGGCAATAGGCTCTCCTGCAAGCCCCTGGCCAGCAAGGGATACTGAGGGAGGGTCACTTCTGACCCCCACCCCACTTCCAGAACCCCAGGCCCCAGACTCCACCTTCTAGACCTTCCGTGCCTCCCAGCAGGCAGTAGGCTCTCCTGCAAGCCCCTGGCCAGCAAGGGATACAGAGGGAGGGTCACCTCTGACCCCCACCCCACTTCCAGACCCGCATTCCCCAGACTCCACCTTCTAGGTAGGTAGCCAGGATCTCCTTGAGGCAGTTTTGTGTTTTTTTTTCTCTTGAACCCCTTGCATTCTCTTGTTAACCCCTAGCTCTCCTTTTCCCCCAAGACTTTCCATGCCTCCCAGCAGGCAATAGGCTCTCCTGCAAGCCCCTGGCCAGCAAGGGATACTGAGGGAGGGTCACTTCTGACCCCCACCACACTTCCAGAACGCCAGGCCCCAGACTCCACCTTCTAGACCTTCCGTGCCTCCCAGCAGGCAGTAGGCTCTCCTGCAAGCCCCTGGCCAGCAAGGGATACAGAGGGAGGGTCACCTCTGACCCCCACCCCACTTCCAGACCCGCATTCCCCAGACTCCACCTTCTAGGTAGGTAGCCAGGATCTCCTTGAGGCAGTTTTGTGTTTTTTTTCTCTTGAACCCCTTGCATTCTCTTGTTAACACCTAGCTCTCCTTCTCCCCTCAGACTTTCCGTGCCTCCCAGCAGGCAATAGGCTCTCCTGCAAGCCCCTGGCCAGCAAGGGATACAGAGGGAGGGTCACCTCTGACCCCCACCCCACTTCCAGACCCGCATTCCCCAGACTACACCTTCTAGGTAGGTAGCCAGGATCTCCTTGAGGCAGTTTTGTGTTTTTTTTCTTTTGAACCCCTTGCATTCTCTTGTTAACACCTAGCTCTCCTTCTCCCCCCAGACTTTCCGTGCCTCCCAGCAGGCAATAGGCTCTCCTGCAAGCCCCTGGCCAGCAAGGGATACTGAGGGAGGGTCACCTCTGACCCCCACCCCACTTCCAGACCCCCAGGCCCCACACTCCACCTTCTAGACCTTCCGTGCCTCCCAGCAGGCAGTAGGCTCTCCTGCAAGCCCCTGGCCAGCAAGGGATACAGAGGGAGGGTCACCTCTGACCCCCACCCCACTTCCAGACCCGCATTCCCCAGACTCCACCTTCTAGGTAGGTAGCCAGGATCTCCTTGAGGCAGTTTTGTGTTTTTTTTCTCTTGAACCCCTTGCATTCTCTTGTTAACACCTAGCTCTCCTTCTCCCCCCAGACTTTCCGTGCCTCCCAGCAGGCAATAGGCTCTCCTGCAAGCCCCTGGCCAGCAAGGGATACTGAGGGAGGGTCACCTCTGACCCCCACCCCACTTCCAGAACCCCAGGCCCCAGACTCCACCTTCTAGACCTTCCGTGCCTCCCAGCAGGCAGTAGGCTCTCCTGCAAGCCCCTGGCCAGCAAGGGATACAGAGGGAGGGACACCTCTGACCCCCACCCCACTTCCAGACCCGCATTCCCCAGACTCCACCTTCTAGGTAGGTAGCCAGGAATTCCTTGAGTCAGTTTTGTGTTTTTTTTCTCTTGAACCCCTTGCATTCTCTTGTTAACACCTAGCTCTCCTTCTCCCCCCAGACTTTCCGTGCCTCCCAGCAGGCAATAGGCTCTCCTGCAAGCCACTGGCCAGCAAGGGATACTGAGGGAGGGTCACTTCTGACCCCCACCCCACTTCCAGAACCCCAGGCCCCAGACTCCACCTTCTAGACCTTCCGTGCCTCCCAGCAGGCAGTAGGCTCTCCTGCAAGCCCCTGGCCAGCAAGGGATACAGAGGGAGGGTCACCTCTGACCCCCACCCCACTTCCAGACCCGCATTCCCCAGACTCCACCTTCTAGGTAGGTAGCCAGGATCTCCTTGAGGCAGTTTTGTGTTTTTTTTCTCTTGAACCCCTTGCATTCTCTTGTTAACACCTAGCTCTCCTTTTCCCCCCAGACTTTCCATGCCTCCCAGCAGGCAATAGGCTCTCCTGCAAGCCCCTGGCCAGCAAGGGATACTGAGGGAGGGTCACTTCTGACCCCCACCCCACTTCCAGAACGCCAGGCCCCAGACTCCACCTTCTAGACCTTCCGTGCCTCCCAGCAGGCAGTAGGCTCTCCTGCAAGCCCCTGGCCAGCAAGGGATACAGAGGGAGGGTCACCTCTGACCCCCTCCCCACTTCCAGACCCGCATTCCCCAGACTCCACCTTCTAGGTAGGTAGCCAGGATCTCCTTGAGGCAGTTTTGTGTTTTTTTTCTCTTGAACCCCTTGCATTCTCTTGTTAACACCTAGCTCTCCTTCTCCCGTCAGACTTTCCGTGCCTCCCAGCAGGCAATAGGCTCTCCTGCAAGCCCCTGGCCAGCAAGGGATACAGAGGGAGGGTCACCTATGACCCCCACCCCACTTCCAGACCCGCATTCCCCAGACTCCACCTTCTAGGTAGGTAGCCAGGATCTCCTTGAGGCAGTTTTGTGTTTTTTTTCTCTTGAACCCCTTGCATTCTCTTGTTAACACCTAGCTCTCCTTCTCCCCCCAGACTTTCCGTGCCTCCCAGCAGGCAATAGGCTCTCCTGCAAGCCCCTGGCCAGCAAGGGATACTGAGGGAGGGTTACCTCTGACCCCCACCCCACTTCCAGACCCCCAGGCCCCAGACTCCACCTTCTAGACCTTCCGTGCCTCCCAGCAGGCAGTAGGCTCTCCTGCAAGCCCCTGGCCAGCAAGGGATACAGAGGGAGGGTCACCTCTGACCCCCACCCCACTTCCAGACCCGCATTCCCCAGACTCCACCTTCTAGGAAGTTAGCCAGGATCTCCTTGAGGCAGTTTTGTGTTTTTTTTCTCTTGAACCCCTTGCATTCTCTTGTTAACACCTAGCTCTCCTTCTCCCCCCAGACTTTCCGTGCCTCCCAGCAGGCAATAGGCTCTCCTGCAAGCCCCTGGCCAGCAAGGGATACTGAGGGAGGGTCACCTCTGACCCCCACCCCACTTCCAGAACCCCAGGCCCCAGACTCCACCTTCTAGACCTTCCGTGCCTCCCAGCAGGCAGTAGGCTGTCCTGCAAGCCCCTGGCCAGCAAGGGATACAGAGGGAAGGTCACCTCTGACCCCCACCCCACTTCCAGACCCGCATTCCCCAGACTCCACCTTCTAGGTAGGTAGCCAGGATCTCCTTGAGGCAGTTTTGTGTTTTTTTTTCTCTTGAACCCCTTGCATTCTCTTTTTAACACCTAGCTCTCCTTCTCCCCCCAGATTTTCCGTGCCTCCCAGCAGGCAATAGGCTCTCCTGCAAGCCCCTGTTCAGCAAGGGATACTGAGGGAGGGTCACCTCTGACCCCCACCCCACTTCCAGAACCCCAGGCCCCAGACTCCAACTTCTAGACCTTCCGTGCCTCCCAGCAGGCAGTAGGCTCTCCTGCAAGCCCCTGGCCAGCAAGGGATACAGAGGGAGGGTCACCTCTGACCCCCACCCCACTTCCAGACCCACATTCCCCAGACTCCACCTTCTAGGTAGGTAGCCAGGATCTCCTTGAGGCAGTTTTTTGTTTTTTTTCTATTGAACCCCTTGCATTCTCTTGTTAACACCTAGCTCTCCTTCTCCCCCCAGACTTTCCGTGCCTCCCAGCAGGCAATAGGCTCTCCTGCAAGCCCCTGGCCAGCAAGGGATACTGAGGGAGGGTCACCTCTGACCCCCACCCCACTTCCAGAACCCCAGGCCCCAGACTCCACCTTCTAGACCTTCCGTTCCTCCCAGCAGGCAGTAGGCTCTCCTGCAAGCCCCTGGCCAGCAAGGGATACAGAGGGAGGGTCACCTCTAACCCCCCACCCCACTTCCAGACCCGCATTCCCCAGACTCCACCTTCTAGGTAGGTAGCCAGGATCTCCTTGAGGCAGTTTTGTGTTTTTTTTTCTCTTGAACCCCTTGCATTCTCTTGTTAACACCTAGCTCTCCTTCTCCCCCCAGACTTTCCGTGCCTCCCAGCAGGCAATAGGCTCTCCTGCAAGCCCCTGGCCAGCAAGGGATACTGAGGGAGGGTCACTTCTGACCCCCACCCCACTTCCAGAACCCCAGGCCCCAGACTCCACCTTCTAGACCTTCCGTGCCTCCCAGCAGGCAGTAGGCTCTCCTGCAAGCCCCTGGCCAGCAAGGGATACAGAGGGAGGGTCACCTCTGACCCCCACCCCACTTCCAGACCCGCATTCCCCAGACTCCACCTTCTAGGTAGGTAGCCAGGATCTCCTTGAGGCAGTTTTGTGTTTTTTTTCTCTTGAACCCCTTGCATTCTCTTGTTAACACCTAGCTCTCCTTCTCCCCCCAAACTTTCCGTGTCTCCCAGCAGGCAATAGGCTCTCCTGCAAGCCCCTGGCCAGCAAGGGATACTGAGGGAGGGTCACTTCTGACCCCCACCCCACTTCCAGAACCCCAGGCCCCAGACTCCACCTTCTAGACCTTCCGTGCCTCCCAGCAGGCAGTAGGCTCTCCTGCAAGCCCCTGGCCAGCAAGGGATACAGAGGGAGGGTCACCTCTGACCCCCACCCCACTTCCAGACCCGCATTCCCCAGACTCCACCTTCTAGGTAGGTAGCCAGGATCTCCTTGAGGCAGATTTGTGTTTTTTTTTCTCTTGAACCCCTTGCATTCTCTTGTTAACCCCTAGCTCTCCTTTTCCCCCCAGACTTTCCATGCCTCCCAGCAGGCAATAGGCTCTCCTGCAAGCCCCTGGCCAGCAAGGGATACTGAGGGAGGGTCACTTCTGACCCCCACCACACTTCCAGAACGCCAGGCCCCAGACTCCACCTTCTAGACCTTCCGTGCCTCCCAGCAGGCAGTAGGCTCTCCTGCAAGCCCCTGGCCAGCAAGGAATACAGAGGGAGGGTCACCTCTGACCCCCACCCCACTTCCAGACCCGCATTCCCCAGACTCCACCTTCTAGGTAGGTAGCCAGGATCTCCTTGAGGCAGTTTTGTGTTTTTTTTTCTCTTGAACCCCTTGCATTCTCTTGTTAACACCTAGCTCTCCTTCTCCCCTCAGACTTTCCGTGCCTCCCAGCAGGCAATAGGCTCTCCTGCAAGCCCCTGGCCAGCAAGGGATACAGAGGGAGGGTCACCTCTGACCCCCACCCCACTTCCAGACCCGCATTCCCCAGACTACACCTTCTAGGTAGGTAGCCAGGATCTCCTTGAGGCAGTTTTGTGTTTTTTTTCTTTTGAACCCCTTGCATTCTCTTGTTAACACCTAGCTCTCCTTCTCCCCCCAGACTTTCCGTGCCTCCCAGCAGGCAATAGGCTCTCCTGCAAGCCCCTGGCCAGCAAGGGATACTGAGGGAGGGTCACCTCTGACCCCCACCCCACTTCCAGACCCCCAGGCCCCACACTCCACCATCTAGACCTTCCGTGCCTCCCAGCAGGCAGTAGGCTCTCCTGCAAGCCCCTGGCCAGCAAGGGATACAGAGGGAGGGTCACCTCTGACCCCCACCCCACTTCCAGACCCGCATTCCCCAGACTCCACCTTCTAGGTAGGTAGCCAGGATCTCCTTGAGGCAGTTTTGTGTTTTTTTTCTCTTGAACCCCTTGCATTCTCTTGTTAACACCTAGCTCTCCTTCTCCCCCCAGACTTTCCGTGCCTCCCAGCAGGCAATAGGCTCTCCTGCAAGCCCCTGGCCAGCAAGGGATACTGAGGGAGGGTCACCTCTGACCCCCACCCCACTTCCAGAACCCCAGGCCCCAGACGCCAACTTCTAGACCTTCCGTGCCTCCCAGCAGGCAGTAGGCTCTCCTGCAAGCCCCTGGCCAGCAAGGGATACAGAGGGAGGGTCACCTCTGACCCCCACCCCACTTCCAGACCCACATTCCCCAGACTCCACCTTCTAGGTAGGTAGCTAGGATCTCCTTGAGGCAGTTTTGTGTTTTTTTTCTCTTGAACCCCTTGCATTCTCTTGTTAACACCTAGCTCTCCTTCTCCCCCCAGACTTTCCGTGCCTCCCAGCAGGCAATAGGCTCTCCTGCAAGCCCCTGGTCAGCAAGGGATACTGAGGGAGGGTCACCTCTGACCCCCACCCCACTTCCAGAACCCCAGGCCCCAGACTCCACCTTCTAGACCTTCCGTGCCTCCCAGCAGGCAGTAGGCTCTCCTGCAAGCCCCTGGCCAGGATGGGATACAGAGGGAGTGTCACCTCTGACCCCCACCCCACTTCCAGACCGCATTCCCCAGACTCCACCTTCTAGGTAGGTAGCCAGGATCTCCTTGAGGCAGTTTTGTGTTTTTTTTCTCTTGAACCCCTTGCATTCTCTTGTTAACACCTAGCTCTCCTTCTCCCCCCAGACTTTCCGTGCCTCCCAGCAGGCAATAGGCTCTCCTGCAAGCCCCTGGCCAGCAAGGGATACTGAGGGAGGGTCACCTCTGACCCCCACCCCACTTCCAGAACCCCAGGCCCCAGACTCCACCTTCTAGACCTTCCGTGCCTCCCAGCAGGCAGTAGGCTCTCCTGCAAGCCCCTGGCCAGCATGGGATACAGAGGGAGGGTCACCTCTGACCCCCACCCCACTTCCAGACCCGCATTCCCCAGACTCCACCTTCTAGGTAGGTAGCCAGGATCTCCTTGAGGCAGTTTTGTGTTTTTTTTCTTTTGAACCCCTTGCATTCTCTTGTTAACACCTAGCTCTCCTTCTCCCCCCAGACTTTCCGTGCCTCCCAGCAGGCAATAGGCTCTCCTGCAAGCCCCTGGCCAGCAAGGGATACTGAGGGAGGGTCACCTCTGACCCCCACCCCACTTCCAGACCCCCAGGCCCCACACTCCACCTTCTAGACCTTTCGTGCCTCCCAGCAGGCAGTAGGCTCTCCTGCAAGCCCCTGGCCAGCAAGGGATACAGAGGGAGGGTCACCTCTGACCCCCACCCCACTTCCAGACCCGCATTCCCCAGACTCCACCTTCTAGGTAGGTAGCCAGGATCTCCTTGAGGCAGTTTTGTGTTTTTTTTCTCTTGAACCCCTTGCATTCTCTTGTTAACACCTAGCTCTCCTTCTCCCCCCAGACTTTCCGTGCCTCCCAGCAGGCAATAGGCTCTCCTGCAAGCCCCTGGTCAGCAAGGGATACTGAGGGAGGGTCACCTCTGACCCCCACCCCACTTCCAGAACCCCAGGCCCCAGACTCCACCTTCTAGACCTTCCGTGCCTCCCAGCAGGCAGTAGGCTCTCCTGCAAGCCCCTGGCCAGCAAGGGATACAGAGGGAGGGACACCTCTGACCCCCACCCCACTTCCAGACCCGCATTCCCCAGACTCCACCTTCTAGGTAGGTAGCCAGGAATTCCTTGAGTCAGTTTTGTGTTTTTTTTCTCTTGAACCCCTTGCATTCTCTTGTTAACACCTAGCTCTCCTTCTCCCCCCAGACTTTCCGTGCCTCCCAGCAGGCAATAGGCTCTCCTGCAAGCCCCTGGCCAGCAAGGGATACTGAGGGAGGGTCACTTCTGACCCCCACCCCACTTCCAGAACCCCAGGCCCCAGACTCCACCTTCTAGACCTTCCGTGCCTCCCAGCAGGCAGTAGGCTCTCCTGCAAGCCCCTGGCCAGCAAGGGATACAGAGGGAGGGTCACCTCTGACCCCCACCCCACTTCCAGACCCGCATTCCCCAGACTCCACCTTCTAGGTAGGTAGCCAGGATCTCCTTGAGGCAGTTTTGTGTTTTTTTTCTCTTGAACCCCTTGCATTCTCTTGTTAACACCTAGCTCTCCTTTTCCCCCCAGACTTTCCATGCCTCCCAGCAGGCAATAGGCTCTCCTGCAAGCCCCTGGCCAGCAAGGGATACTGAGGGAGGGTCACTTCTGACCCCCACCCCACTTCCAGAACGCCAGGCCCCAGACTCCACCTTCTAGACCTTCCGTGCCTCCCAGCAGGCAGTAGGCTCTCCTGCAAGCCCCTGGCCAGCAAGGGATACAGAGGGAGGGTCACCTCTGACCCCCTCCCCACTTCCAGACCCGCATTCCCCAGACTCCACCTTCTAGGTAGGTAGCCAGGATCTCCTTGAGGCAGTTTTGTGTTTTTTTTCTCTTGAACCCCTTGCATTCTCTTGTTAACACCTAGCTCTCCTTCTCCCGTCAGACTTTCCGTGCCTCCCAGCAGGCAATAGGCTCTCCTGCAAGCCCCTGGCCAGCAAGGGATACAGAGGGAGGGTCACCTCTGACCCCCACCCCACTTCCAGACCCGCATTCCCCAGACTCCACCTTCTAGGTAGGTAGCCAGGATCTCCTTGAGGCAGTTTTGTGTTTTTTTTCTCTTGAACCCCTTGCATTCTCTTGTTAACACCTAGCTCTCCTTCTCCCCCCAGACTTTCCGTGCCTCCCAGCAGGCAATAGGCTCTCCTGCAAGCCCCTGGCCAGCAAGGGATACTGAGGGAGGGTTACCTCTGACCCCCACCCCACTTCCAGACCCCCAGGCCCCAGACTCCACCTTCTAGACCTTCCGTGCCTCCCAGCAGGCAGTAGGCTCTCCTGCAAGCCCCTGGCCAGCAAGGGATACAGAGGGAGGGTCACCTCTGACCCCCACCCCACTTCCAGACCCGCATTCCCCAGACTCCACCTTCTAGGAAGTTAGCCAGGATCTCCTTGAGGCAGTTTTGTGTTTTTTTTCTCTTGAACCCCTTGCATTCTCTTGTTAACACCTAGCTCTCCTTCTCCCCCCAGACTTTCCGTGCCTCCCAGCAGGCAATAGGCTCTCCTGCAAGCCCCTGGCCAGCAAGGGATACTGAGGGAGGGTCACCTCTGACCCCCACCCCACTTCCAGAACCCCAGGCCCCAGACTCCACCTTCTAGACCTTCCGTGCCTCCCAGCAGGCAGTAGGCTGTCCTGCAAGCCCCTGGCCAGCAAGGGATACAGAGGGAAGGTCACCTCTGACCCCCACCCCACTTCCAGACCCGCATTCCCCAGACTCCACCTTCTAGGTAGGTAGCCAGGATCTCCTTGAGGCAGTTTTGTGTTTTTTTTCTCTTGAACCCCTTGCATTCTCTTTTTAACACCTAGCTCTCCTTCTCCCCCCAGACTTTCCGTGCCTCCCAGCAGGCAATAGGCTCTCCTGCAAGCCCCTGTTCAGCAAGGGATACTGAGGGAGGGTCACCTCTGACCCCCACCCCACTTCCAGAACCCCAGGCCCCAGACTCCAACTTCTAGACCTTCCGTGCCTCCCAGCAGGCAGTAGGCTCTCCTGCAAGCCCCTGGCCAGCAAGGGATACAGAGGGAGGGTCACCTCTGACCCCCACCCCACTTCCAGACCCACATTCCCCAGACTCCACCTTCTAGGTAGGTAGCCAGGATCTCCTTGAGGCAGTTTTTTGTTTTTTTTCTATTGAACCCCTTGCATTCTCTTGTTAACACCTAGCTCTCCTTCTCCCCCCAGACTTTCCGTGCCTCCCAGCAGGCAATAGGCTCTCCTGCAAGCCCCTGGCCAGCAAGGGATACTGAGGGAGGGTCACCTCTGACCCCCACCCCACTTCCAGAACCCCAGGCCCCAGACTCCACCTTCTAGACCTTCCGTTCCTCCCAGCAGGCAGTAGGCTCTCCTGCAAGCCCCTGGCCAGCAAGGGATACAGAGGGAGGGTCACCTCTAACCCCCACCCCACTTCCAGACCCGCATTCCCCAGACTCCACCTTCTAGGTAGGTAGCCAGGATCTCCTTGAGGCAGTTTTGTGTTTTTTTTTCTCTTGAACCCCTTGCATTCTCTTGTTAACACCTAGCTCTCCTTCTCCCCCCAGACTTTCCGTGCCTCCCAGCAGGCAATAGGCTCTCCTGCAAGCCCCTGGCCAGCAAGGGATACTGAGGGAGGGTCACTTCTGACCCCCACCCCACTTCCAGAACCCCAGGCCCCAGACTCCACCTTCTAGACCTTCCGTGCCTCCCAGCAGGCAGTAGGCTCTCCTGCAAGCCCCTGGCCAGCAAGGGATACAGAGGGAGGGTCACCTCTGACCCCCACCCCACTTCCAGACCCGCATTCCCCAGACTCCACCTTCTAGGTAGGTAGCCAGGATCTCCTTGAGGCAGTTTTGTGTTTTTTTTCTCTTGAACCCCTTGCATTCTCTTGTTAACACCTAGCTCTCCTTCTCCCCCCAAACTTTCCGTGTCTCCCAGCAGGCAATAGGCTCTCCTGCAAGCCCCTGGCCAGCAAGGGATACTGAGGGAGGGTCACTTCTGACCCCCACCCCACTTCCAGAACCCCAGGCCCCAGACTCCACCTTCTAGACCTTCCGTGCCTCCCAGCAGGCAGTAGGCTCTCCTGCAAGCCCCTGGCCAGCAAGGGATACAGAGGGAGGGTCACCTCTGACCCCCACCCCACTTCCAGACCCGCATTCCCCAGACTCCACCTTCTAGGTAGGTAGCCAGGATCTCCTTGAGGCAGATTTGTGTTTTTTTTTCTCTTGAACCCCTTGCATTCTCTTGTTAACCCCTAGCTCTCCTTTTCCCCCCAGACTTTCCATGCCTCCCAGCAGGCAATAGGCTCTCCTGCAAGCCCCTGGCCAGCAAGGGATACTGAGGGAGGGTCACTTCTGACCCCCACCACACTTCCAGAACGCCAGGCCCCAGACTCCACCTTCTAGACCTTCCGTGCCTCCCAGCAGGCAGTAGGCTCTCCTGCAAGCCCCTGGCCAGCAAGGGATACAGAGGGAGGGTCACCTCTGACCCCCACCCCACTTCCAGACCCGCATTCCCCAGACTCCACCTTCTAGGTAGGTAGCCAGGATCTCCTTGAGGCAGTTTTGTGTTTTTTTTTCTCTTGAACCCCTTGCATTCTCTTGTTAACACCTAGCTCTCCTTCTCCCCTCAGACTTTCCGTGCCTCCCAGCAGGCAATAGGCTCTCCTGCAAGCCCCTGGCCAGCAAGGGATACAGAGGGAGGGTCACCTCTGACCCCCACCCCACTTCCAGACCCGCATTCCCCAGACTACACCTTCTAGGTAGGTAGCCAGGATCTCCTTGAGGCAGTTTTGTGTTTTTTTTCTTTTGAACCCCTTGCATTCTCTTGTTAACACCTAGCTCTCCTTCTCCCCCCAGACTTTCCGTGCCTCCCAGCAGGCAATAGGCTCTCCTGCAAGCCCCTGGCCAGCAAGGGATACTGAGGGAGGGTCACCTCTGACCCCCACCCCACTTCCAGACCCCCAGGCCCCACACTCCACCTTCTAGACCTTCCGTGCCTCCCAGCAGGCAGTAGGCTCTCCTGCAAGCCCCTGGCCAGCAAGGGATACAGAGGGAGGGTCACCTCTGACCCCCACCCCACTTCCAGACCCGCATTCCCCAGACTCCACCTTCTAGGTAGGTAGCCAGGATCTCCTTGAGGCAGTTTTGTGTTTTTTTTCTCTTGAACCCCTTGCATTCTCTTGTTAACACCTAGCTCTCCTTCTCCCCCCAGACTTTCCGTGCCTCCCAGCAGGCAATAGGCTCTCCTGCAAGCCCCTGGCCAGCAAGGGATACTGAGGGAGGGTCACCTCTGACCCCCACCCCACTTCCAGAACCCCAGGCCCCAGACGCCAACTTCTAGACCTTCCGTGCCTCCCAGCAGGCAGTAGGCTCTCCTGCAAGCCCCTGGCCAGCAAGGGATACAGAGGGAGGGTCACCTCTGACCCCCACCCCACTTCCAGACCCACATTCCCCAGACTCCACCTTCTAGGTAGGTAGCTAGGATCTCCTTGAGGCAGTTTTGTGTTTTTTTTCTCTTGAACCCCTTGCATTCTCTTGTTAACACCTAGCTCTCCTTCTCCCCCCAGACTTTCCGTGCCTCCCAGCAGGCAATAGGCTCTCCTGCAAGCCCCTGGTCAGCAAGGGATACTGAGGGAGGGTCACCTCTGACCCCCACCCCTCTTCCAGAACCCCAGGCCCCAGACTCCACCTTCTAGACCTTCCGTGCCTCCCAGCAGGCAGTAGGCTCTCCTGCAAGCCCCTGGCCAGGATGGGATACAGAGGGAGGGTCACCTCTGACCCCCACCCCACTTCCAGACCGCATTCCCCAGACTCCACCTTCTAGGTAGGTAGCCAGGATCTCCTTGAGGCAGTTTTGTGTTTTTTTTCTCTTGAACCCCTTGCATTCTCTTGTTAACACCTAGCTCTCCTTCTCCCCCCAGACTTTCCGTGCCTCCCAGCAGGCAATAGGCTCTCCTGCAAGCCCCTGGCCAGCAAGGGATACTGAGGGAGGGTCACCTCTGACCCCCACCCCACTTCCAGAACCCCAGGCCCCAGACTCCACCTTCTAGACCTTCCGTGCCTCCCAGCAGGCAGTAGGCTCTCCTGCAAGCCCCTGGCCAGCATGGGATACAGAGGGAGGGTCACCTCTGACCCCCACCCCACTTCCAGACCCGCATTCCCCAGACTCCACCTTCTAGGTAGGTAGCCAGGATCTCCTTGAGGCAGTTTTGTGTTTTTTTTCTCTTGAACCCCTTGCATTCTCTTGTTAACACCTAGCTCTCCTTCTCCCCCCAGACTTTCCGTGCCTCCCAGCAGGCAATAGGCTCTCCTGCAAGCCCCTGGCCAGCAAGGGATACTGAGGGAGGGTCACCTCTGACCCCCACCCCACTTCCAGAACCCCAGGCCCCAGACTCCACCTTCTATATCTTCCGTGCCTCCCAGCAGGCAGTAGGCTCTCCTGCAAGCCCCTGGCCAGCAAGGGATACAGAGGGAGTGTCACCTCTGACACCCACCCCACTTCCAGACCCGCATTCCCCAGACTCCACCTTCTAGGTAGGTAGCCAGGATCTCCTTGAGGCAGTTTTGTGTTTTTTTTTCTCTTGAACCCCTTGCATTCTCTTGTTAACACCTAGCTCTCCTTCTCCCCCAGACTTTCCGTGCCTCCCAGCAGGCAATAGGCTCTCCTGCAAGCCCCTGGCCAGCAAGGGATACTGAGGGAGGGTCACTTCTGACCCCCACCCCACTTCCAGAACCCCAGGCCCCAGACCCCACCTTCTAGACCTTCCGTGCCTCCCAGCAGGCATTAGGCTCTCCTGCAAGCCCCTGGCCAGCACTGGATACAGAGGGAGGGTCACCTCTGACCCCCACCCCACTTCCAGACCCGCATTCCCCAGACTCCACCTTCTAGGTAGGTAGCCAGGATCTCCTTGAGGCAGTATTGTGTTTTTTTTCTCTTGAACCCCTTGCATTCTCTTGTTAACACCTAGCTCTCCTTCTCCCCCCAGACTTTCCGTGCCTCCCAGCAGGC
This sequence comes from Tupaia tana, assembly GCA_026018925.1. Lineage (NCBI taxonomy): Eukaryota > Metazoa > Chordata > Mammalia > Scandentia > Tupaiidae > Tupaia > Tupaia tana. The sequence continues at coordinate 96,663,423 of JAKSZU010000009.1, forward strand.
AATAGGCTCTCCTGCAAGCCCCTGGCCAGCAAGGGATACTGAGGGAGGGTCTCTTCTCACCCCCACCCCACTTCCAGAACCCCAGGCCCCAGACTCCACCTTCTAGACCTTCCGTGCCTCCCAGCAGGCAGTAGGCTCTCCTGCAAGCCCCTGGCCAGCAAGGGATACAGAGGGAGTGTCACCTCTGACCCCCACCCCACTTCCAGACCCGCATTCCCCAGACTCCACCTTCTAGGTAGGTAGCCAGGATCTCCTTGAGGCAGTTTTGTGTTTTTTTTTCTCTTGAACCCCTTGCATTCTCTTGTTAACACCTAGCTCTCCTTCTCCCCCCAGACTTTCCGTGCCTCCCAGCAGGCAATAGGCTCTCCTGCAAGCCCCTGGCCAGCAAGGGATATTGAGGGAGGGTCACTTCTGACCCCCACCCCACTTCCAGAACCCCAGGCCCCAGACTCCACCTTCTAGACCTTCCGTGCCTCCCAGCAGGCAGTAGGCTCTCCTGCAAGCCCCAGGCCAGCAAGGGATACAGCGGGAGGGTCACCTCTGACCCCCACCCCACTTCCAGATCCGCATTCCCCAGACTCCACCTTCTAGGTAGGTAGCCAGGATCTCCTTGAGGCAGTTTTGTGTTTTTTTTCTCTTGAACCCCTTGCATTCTCTTGTTAACACCTAGCTCTCCTTTTTCCCCCAGACTTTCCATGGCTCCCAGCAGGCAATAGGCTCTCCTGCAAGCCCCTGGCCAGCAAGGGATACTGAGGGAGGGTCACTTCTGACCCCCACCCCACTTCCAGAACGCCAGGCCCCAGACTCCACCTTCTAGACCTTCCGTGCCTCCCAGCAGGCAGTAGGCTCTCCTGCAAGCCCCTGGCCAGCAAGGGATACAGAGGAAGGGTCACCTCTGACCCCCACCCCACTTCCAGACCCGCATTCCCCAGACTCCACCTTCTAGGTAGGTAGCCAGGATCTCCTTGAGGCAGTTTTGTGTTTTTTTTCTCTTGAACCCCTTGCATTCTCTTGTTAACACCTAGCTCTCCTTCTCCCCTCAGACTTTCCGTGCCTCCCAGCAGGCAATAGGCTCTCCTGCAAGCCCCTGGCCAGCAAGGGATACAGAGGGAGGGTCACCTCTGACCCCCAACCCACTTCCAGACCCGCATTCCCCAGACTCCACCTTCTAGGTAGGTAGCCAGGATCTCCTTGAGGCAGTTTTGTGTTTTTTTTCTCTTGAACCCCTTGCATTCTCTTGTTAACACCTAGCTCTCCTTCTCCCCCCAGACTTTCCGTGCCTCCCAGCAGGCAATAGGCTCTCCTGCAAGCCACTGGCCAGCAAGGGATACTGAGGGAGGGTCACCTCTGACCCCCACCCCACTTCCAGACCCCCAGGCCCCAGACTCCACCTTCTAGACCTTCCGTGCCTCCCAGCAGGCAGTAGGCTCTCCTGCAAGCCCCTGGCCAGCAAGGGATACAGAGGGAGGGTCACCTCTGACCCCCACCCCACTTCCAGACCCGCATTCCCCAGACTCCACCTTCTAGGTAGGTAGCCAGGATCTCCTTGAGGCAGTTTTGTGTTTTTTTTCTCTTGAACCCCTTGCATTCTCTTGTTAACACCTAGCTCTCCTTCTCCCCTCAGACTTTCCGTGCCTCCCAGCAGGCAATAGGCTCTCCTGCAAGCCCCTGGCCAGCAAGGGATACTGAGGGAGGGTCACCTCTGACCCCCACCCCACTTCCAGACCCGCATTCCCCAGACTCCACCTTCTAGGTAGGTAGCCAGGATCTCCTTGAGGCAGTTTTGTGTTTTTTTTCTCTTGAACCCCTTGCATTCTCTTGTTAACACCTAGCTCTCCTTCTCCCCCCAGACTTTCCGTGCCTCCCAGCAGGCAATAGGCTCTCCCCTCAAGCTTCTGGCGAAATCGCGCGCCGCGCTAATGCGCGGTGCGCAACTTTTTCTTTATTTTTCTATGTTGTCTTTCCTTTTGTTGCATATTATCCTCTCCTCCTTATTTTTTACCGTGCCAGACAGACTAGACTGGTCTAGAATCATATATCTGAAATTTCCTAGAAAGGTAAGTGTCTCTGGGATCCTCCCTAGTACTGATCCCCTTTGAAAAAGGAGATACTGCTTGTTAGACACTTCTGTAGAGTTCCCCTCCTGAAAACACATTGGTAAAAACAACAGAAGAGAGACTTCAACAAACAGCTATTCCCATCAAAAAGGAAAGACTCTTGCTTCTCGTGGGACAAAAGTTCTCCCAAGAAGTCTTTAAAAGGGAAGTAATCTTCCAATGACTAAAGGTAGAAAAAGAGCCTCAGGTCTGAATAAACAAGAAAATATGTCTCCAACAAAGGAAAATTCCCCTCCATGTCTCATAAATATGGAGGCCGTTACCAAAATGACAGACACAGAATTTCGAACATTCATGGTGACCAAATTCTGTGAATTGGAAAAAAAAAGAGACAACGAACTACAGGAAATTAGGAAGTCCTTCCAGGATATGAAAGAAAAAATGGATACTGTGAGAAAGGATCAGGTGGAACTATTAGAGATAAAGTCTATAATACAAGAAATCAAAAACTCTCTGGAAAGTATTAAGAGCTGATTAGACCATGCTGAAGATCGAATCTCTGATGTAGAAGATGAAACCTCTGATCTAGAAAAAAACTACAAAAAGATCGAGAAAATAACTTAAAAACATGAGGATAATATACGAGAAATACTAGACTCTATTAGACGCCCAAACATCAGAATAATCGGCATCCTAGAAGGTGAAGAAACTAATAGCGGAATGGAAAATCTATTCCATGACATCTTGGAAGAAAATTTCCCAAGCCTAGAGAGGCACCGAACTATCCGGACCCAAGAAATACAAAGGACCCGAAATAGAATCAACCCCAGAAGATCTTCCCCAAGGCACATCTTAGCCAGGCTGTCTAACGCCACAGAAAAGACATGATACTAAAACTGGCAAGAGATAAACGAGAAATAACTTACAAAGGCCATCCCATAAGACTAACACCAGACCTCTCATCAGAAACAATGCAAGCAAGAAAAGAATGGGAAGACATACTGAAAGTGTTAAGAGAGAAACAATTTCAGCCAAGACTATTATACCCTGCAAGATTATCCTTCATTTGGGAAAAAAAGATTAAAATCTTCTCAGACAAACAAAACCTGAAAGAATTTGCCAACACCAGACCAGCTCTCCAAGAAACCCTGAAGAAAGTACTGTTCCAGGAAAACTAAAGCCACAACAGCCAGAAACAAAGAAATAACAGGCAACTAAGACAATGGCTAACTTAAATGTCGGTACAGATCCTGTAACATCGATAATAACATTGAATGTTAATGGGTTAAATTCTCCAATCAAGAGACACAGACTGGCTGAATGGATAAAAAAACAGAAACCCTCTATCTGTTGCCTACAAGAAACCCACCTCATGGAAAAAGACATACATAGACTGAAAGTGAAGGGTTGGAAAAAGGTTTTCCATGCAGTTGGGAACCAAAAAAGAGCTGGAGTTGCGATACTAATTTCTGACAAAATAGGCTTTAAAACAAAAAGTGTCTGAAGAGACAAAGAAGGGCACTATATCATAGTAAAAGGCTCTATAGATCGAGAAGATATAACGCTTATTAATATCTATGCTCCTAACACAGGAGCACCCAAATATGTGAAGGAAAGATTGTTAGATCTGAAAGGGGAGATAGACTGCAACACACTAATTGTTGGAGATCTCAACACTGCATTATCCCCTCTGGACAGATCATCTAGGCAAAAAATAGGTAGAGAGATCAAGGATCTAAATGATACCATCAATCAATTGGACTTAACAGACATCTATAGAACTTTCCACCCAAAAACCACAAGATATAGTTTTTTCTCACCCCGACATGGAACTTTCTCGAAGATTGACCACATCATAGGACACAAAGCAAGCCTCTGCAGATTCAGAGGCATAGAAACTATTTCCAGCATCTTCTCTGACCATGATGGAATTAAACTCGAGTTTAATTTCAAGAGAAATCCTCAAAAATACCTAAAAACATGGAAACTAAATAACCTACTCCTGAATGACTCCACTATTACCGAAGAATTAAAGTCTGAAATCAAAAGATTCATGGAAGCCAATGACAATGAAGATACAAGTTTCCATAATCTTTGGGTCACTGCCAAAGCAGTCATAAGAGGGAAGTTCATAGCAATTAGTGCACATAAGAGGAAGACAGAGAAAAGGCTAATGGATCACCTAACATCAAGCCTTAGAGGATTGGAAAAGCAACAGCAAAAAAATCCAAAAAATTACAGGAGAAAGGAAATAATAAAGATCGGAGCAGAAATAAATGAAATAGAAAATAAACGTACTATACAGAAAGTAAGTGAAAGCAAAAGCTGGTTCTTTGAAAGGATAAACAAAATTGATACCCCACTAGCGAGACTTATTAAGAAGAAAAGAGAAAGGAACCAGGTGAATCAAATCTGCAATGAGGCTGGTAACATAACAACAGACATAGTAGAAATTCAAAACATCATTAGAGGATACTTTGAACATCTATACGCTAAGAAACAAGATAATCTGGATGAGATGGACAAATTCCTGGACAAATATAATCTACCAAGAATAAGCCAGGAAGAAATAGAAAGTCTGAATAGGCCCATAACAAGCCAGGAGATTGAATCAGTAATAAGTAACCTCCCAACAAAGAAAAGCCCTGGCCCCGATGGATTCACCTCTGAATTCTACAAAACTTTCAAAGAAGAGTTAACTCCCATTCTGCTCAAATTATTTCTAAAGATCCAAAAGGGTGAATCTCTCCCTAATTCATTCTATGAAGCCTCTGTCACCCTCATCCTCAAAACAGATAAGGACAGGACAAGGAAGGAAAACTATAGACCAATATCACTGATGAACATAAACTCAAAGATTCTCAACAAGATACTAGCAAATCGTATTCAACAACTTATACAGAAGATCATACACCATGATCAGGTAGGCTTTATTCCAGGAATGCAAGGTTGGTTCAACATACGCAAAACCATAAATGTAATACACCATATTAATAGGAAGAAAGACAAAAACCATATGGTCATATCGATTGACGCAGAAAAAGCATTTGATAAGATACAACATCCCTTCATGATCAAGACTCTTAGCAAAATTGGCATAGAAGGGCCATTTCTCAATACAATAAAAGCCATCTATGAAAAACCCATAGCGAACATCATCCTGAATGGAGAAAAGCTGAAAGCTTTCCCACTAAACACAGGAACAAGACAAGGATGCCCACTTTCTCTTCTCCTTTTCAATATAGTACTGGAAGTCCTCGCCAACGCAATCAGAAAAGAGGAAAAAATAAAGGGCATTCGAATAGGAAAAGAAGAGGTGAAACTCTCTCCATTTGCAGATGACATGATTGTATACATAGAAGACCCAATGGTCTCCATGGAAAAACTACTGGAAGTAATACATGAATTCAGTAAAGTTGCAGGATATAAAATCAATATACAGAAATCGATAGCATTTCTATATACGAATAACAGGCAGACTGAGATAGAACTGAAAAAACTTATTCCGTTTACCATAGCCACTAAAAGTATAAGATATTTAGGAATAAATCTAACCAAAGAAGTTAAAGACCTCCACAAGGAAAACTATGAGAAGGTTAAAAAAGAAATTGAAAATGACACAAAAAAATGGAAGGACATCCCATGTTCATGGATTTGAAGAGTTAATATAATCAAAATGGCAATTCTACCCAAATTAATCTACCTATTTAATGCAATGCCAATCAAAGTACCAGACACATTCTTCACAGATCTAGAAAAGACAATCTTAAAATTTGTCTGGAATCATAAAAGACCCCGTATTGCCAAAGCACTTCTACACAAGAAGAATGGAGTGGGTGGCATCTCAATCCCCGATCCAAAAATATATTACAAAGCTGTGGTAATAAAGACAGCATGGTATTGGCACAGAAACAGACATGTGGACCAATGGAACAGAATAGAGTCCCCAGAAATAAGTGCCCAAACATACAGTCAACTGATCTTTGACAAGGGGTACCAGTCAATCCAGTGGGAAAATGAAAGCCTCTTCAGCAAGTGGTGCTGGAGAAACTGGACTTCCACTTGCAGAAAGATGAATCTGAACCCCTACCTCTCTCCTTTGACAAGAATCAAGTCAAGGTGGATCAAGGATCTAAATCTAAGACCTCAAACTATAAAGCTGCTCCTGGAGAATGCTGGGGAAACTCTGGGAGACATTGGTGTAGGGAAAGACTTCCTAAAGAAGACCCTCAAAGCAGAGTCCATCGTCCACAAAATAGACAAGTGGGATTACATCAGACTAAGAAGTTTCTGCATGGCCAAAGACACAGTAGTTAGTGTGAATCAACAGCCCTCAGAATGGGAAAATATTTTTGTAAATGTTGCATCAGATAAGGGACTGATAACCAGAATACACAAGGAACTAAAAAAGGTGTTTGGAAAAAAGATGAGCAACCCTATTAAAAGATGGGAGAAGGAGATGAAGAAAACACTCTCTAAAGATGACATACGAATGGCCAAAAGGCATATGAAAAAATGTTCAACCTCCCTCATCGTAAGGGAAATGCAGATAAAAACAACAATGAGGTACCACCTAACCCCAGTCAGATTGTCTAATATTAAAAAAACAAAAAATGATAAGTGTTGGCGGGGGTGTGGTGAAAGGGGAACTCTTTTACACTGCTGGTGGGAATGTAGATTGGTCCAACCACTGTGGAGAATAATTTGGAGATTCTTCAAAAATCTACAGATAGATCTGCCATATGATCCAGAGATCCCACTCCTCGGTATCTACCCAAAGAACAGAAGAATTCTTCATTGGAAAAGTGCTTGCACATCCATGTTTATTGCGGCACTATTCACAATTGCTAAGTCATGGAACCAACCCAGATGCCCCCGTATGGAGGAATGGATTGAAAAACTGTGGCACATATACTCTATGGAATACTACTCAGCCATAAAAACCAACAGAGCCCTGGCTTTTGACAGAAAGTGGAAGAATATGGAAGATGTACTGCTGAGTGAGGCAAGCCAGGCTATGAAGGAGAGACATTGCATGTCCCCACTTAACATATACCGTTTGTCTGCATTCTATGTCTGAAACTGATTGACTAACATTTGAACAAACACAAGAGATAGGTGTGAATGTCAGATGAGGTGTATGTGGAGGAGTGGGGCCCAACGAAAGACATTTGGAGAAGGGATACAGAGGTAGAGCATTGACGGGATGGAGAGGTGTGGTGTTATCTGTTGAAGATATTTCGATCAACGGGTCTGGGGAGAAATGTTCACATATCGAAATGGTCTCATTGTAAGCCAAACAATATGATTGAAAGTATATACAAAAATAAATTAATTAATTAAAAAAAAGAATAGCAATTAAAAACAAAAGCTTTCCACCTAAAAAAAAAAAAAAGTCCCATACAATTAACCTGGGGTCCAAGGAGGAGGAAGGGTGGGGATGCACGAAGGTCCAGAGGGGTCGGGCCCGCTGCCTCAGGATGCCTGGTGTCTGGAACTAATGCAAGGTTCATCATGTCTTCATCTTCTTCCACTTGAGCACTAGTTCTTTTTTTTTTTTTTTTTTTTTTTGAGAGGTTTTTGCTATAGGGTGTGTGTGCTCTCCAGAAAGACAGAGAGACAGAAAGCGAGAAATCACCCCCCAGGGGGGATGGCCTTGCCACAATCCCTTCTCCTCCATTCTCCTCTCAGGATCTTAGGCATACATGCACATGAGCCCAGCATGAGTTTAAGCCACTGGGTCCAGGATTCAAACTGCGGTCAGCTATATGGGAGTCCAGCAACATAGCCATTATGCCAACTGCTGGTCCCGAGCACTAGTTCTTTTTGTAAAATGAGAAAGGAGGATATTTCAGGTGATGACAGGTCTCCAGTGGTTAAAGGCAATGGTGTTTTGAGAGGAACCCAGATATTTATTTACATGGACCAAATGAGTATTTAAAACTTTATTTGAGTTAGTGGGTGGAAAATGGCACTTCAAATCCACTCGGGGGTAATATAGGAAATAAATTATTATTTTTAGTTATAAATTAACCTTTATTTTCTCCTCATCTGTAGAATGAGGTCTTTAATTCTGATTAGATCTAAAGCCCTGAATTTGTATGAATCTCCTCCCTAAGCCTGGCTTCCCTTTAGCTCTTATTCTGAGTTATATTGGAACACTACAATAGCACCACCTGCAGATGATACTAAGCAAACACATATTGAAATTTCAATCTTAGAAGTTTTAATATAATTTTAATGGTAAAATTTAATTGTAAGTGAGTCTTAAACAGTAGAATGAATCTTAAAACATAAAATTCCAACAAATCCTCAGGCCTCACTGAGCCAATAAGTGATGTAGTGGTTAAAATGCTGGATTCCCACATGGCCAACCATGATTTGATTCCTGGACCTGATGACTTGAAAATCACACCAGGCACATGTGTGCACATGCTCAAAAATTCCCAGGAGGAGAACGGAGGAGAAGGGATTGCAGCATAGCCATCTCCCGTGGAAAGTGATTTCTCACTTTCCCTCTCACTGTCTCTCTCTGTATCTCTCCTATGAGCCCATGTGCCCTATGACAAAACCCTTCTTAAAAATATTTTTTAAAGAATTATTCATTTGGGAACCAGCAGTTAGCGTAATGGCTATGTTGCTGGACTCCCACGTAGTCGACCGCAGTTCACGTCCTGGACCTGGTGGCTTAAAACTCACGCCGGGCGCGTGTGCGTGCATGTCCAAGATCCCGAGAGGAGAATGGAGGAGAAGGGATTGCGGCGTGACCATCCCCCCTGGGGGGTGATTTCTCGCTTTTTGTCTCTATGTCTCTCTCTGTCTGTCTGGTGAGCGCACGCGCCCTATAGCAAAAACCCCTCCCCCCCAAAAAAAAGAAAAACAAAACTAAAAAAAAAAGAATTATTCATTTAATTTTATTTATTCTTCTTCTTCTCCAATTTGACCAGAGAGGGGCAGAGAAAAAAAGAGAGAGCAACCAGGTCCGGAACTTGAACTGCAGTTGGCCATGTGAGAGTCCAGCACCCCAACTACCACATCACTTGCAGGGCCCTGGCAAAAACCTTAAAACAAAACCAAATAAATCCTTAAGCCTTACTGAGATTGCTAAATCAGAAAGTCTGGGAATGGTATTCTGGATTTTTTCAAAATAGTTTTGGTGCTTCTGACTTTTGCTAACTCTTGGTTTATGGTGATAATGGATAAAATGACTACAGTAGTTGAATGGCAAGCCTCCAGATGATCAAGGACATATGGACAAATTTTGGGCTTAACAAGCTGTCATTGCAAGTTTATAACCATGTCTCAAGCCCCAAATCTGTCTGTCACTACCATTTGCAAGAGGCAGGGAATCATCATTTGGACTGTGATTACAGCTGAGAATTATTTTCTTTTTAAAATTTTATCTTTTAAATGAACACAACTCTAGCATATAAAGAGGTTAGAAATATCCTCTCCATTTTAACAAGTAAAAAGCTGAACAAAGTGAAAAATAAACATCTTTTCTTAGATCTGTCAGAAAAGTGAGGCTACAGGACAAACCACTGCCTGCAGAATTGGAAAAGACAGACAGACACAGAGCATCACAATTTACAACATACACATGAAAGAGATTAAGAGAAGGGGGAAAGAGAAAGAAAAAGAAGAGAGAGAAAATTATTCTTAGCAGGGTCTCATTATATGATCCCCTTTCCCTGGTCCTCCAGCTCAAGAACTTGTGCACACATGTGAACACCCAGCATGTTGTCAAGCTGACCTAGAAATTCAAACTTGTAGTTGACCATGTGGCTTACAGTTCCTCAGTTCAGTTTGCTATCAACTGTGTCACCAGCTGGTGGCTATTTTGTCAGTTTCATTTATGGCAGATTTATTTATAATTGTTAAAACTTGGAAGCAACCAAGACATTATTCAGTGGGTGGAAGGACATTAAAAATAGAATACTATTCTGTGCTTAAAAGAAATGAGCTATTAAAACATGAAGATACATGAGGAAAACTTAAATGAATAGTACTAAATGGAATAAGTCAGTCCCCAAAGGCTATATACTGCATGATTTGAACTATGTGACATTCTGGAAAAGGCAAAACTATGGAGACAGTAAAAAGACCAGTGGTTGACAGGAGCTATGGGGAGGGAGGGTTGAATAGGTAGAACAGAAGTTTTTTAGGATAGCAAAAAATACTGTATGATGCTATAAAGGTAGATACATGTCCTTGTACATTTGCCAAAATCCATAGAATGACCCAGTCATTGTTGCAAGGACAGTAAAGTAGTGCTGTGTGATACTAGAGCTATTTAGGAATGATCTGAGTATGGTGCCTTGGTTGACCTGGATGTACTTGCAGGTGTACCCATTAGTCTGGCTAGGTGGAAGGCTAAAGAGAAAATCATGGTGTGGCAAGAACCTCTTGAGTCTTTCTCTTTCTCTCTTAGAAGAAATAAACTTTAAAAAAAAAACTGCATAGAGGTACCAGCAGGTGGCATAATAGTTAAGTTGCTGGATTTCCACGTGATTGATTGCAGTTCGAATCCCAGACCTGACGGCTTAAAACTTATGCCAGGTGCATGTGTGTGCCTGCCCCGAATCCCAAGAGAATAGAGGAGAAGGAATTACCGTGTGGCCATCCCCCTCTGGGGGGTGATTTCTCAATTTCTGTCTATACATTCTCTGTCTCTCTGGCAAGCGCACATATCCTATTCCAAAAATCTCTCTCAAAAGAAAAAAAAACCTCCGTAGAATGTACAACACCAAAGGATGAACCCTATGTCAAGAGACATTGAACATTTTTTCATATGCCTTTTGACCATTCACAAGTCTACCTTGGAGAGTTGTATATTCAGTGGAATTGCCCATTTTTAAATTGGGTTGTTCAATTTTTTTATGATTGAGCTCCCTGTATATTACAGTTATCAATCCCTTGTCTGAGGAATAATGCGTAAATATTTTCTTCCATTTGATGGTTGTCATTTTTCATTTTAATTGTTGTTTTCTTTCATGTTTAGAAGGTGTTTTTTGTTTGTTTGTTTGTTTGTTTTTAGCTTAATGTGATACCACTTGTCTATTTTGGGGATTATCGTCTGTGCTTTGTGGATCTTATTTAAGAAATATTTGCCTACTCCAATGTCTTCAAGAATTTCCACCATATTTTCTACCAGTACTGTTATAGCTTCAAGCTTTATGTTTAAATCTGTGATTTATTTGAGCTGATTCTTGTGAATGGTGAGAGAAGGAGTTTCAGTTTTACTTTTCTTCAGGTGGATATCCGCACTATTTGATGAAAAGACCTTCTTTTCACCACTGCATTGTCTTGTACTATTGTCAAAGAACATAGTGAAAAATCTGTTGGCTGTATGATTTGGGGTTTATTTCTAGAGTCTCTATTCTGTTTCATTGGTCTATGTATCTACTATTGTGCCAGTACCAGGCTGTTTTCATTATCATAGCCTTGTAATATATTTCGAAGTCAGGTAGTGAGGTGACTCCTACTTTATTCTTTCTGCACCGTATTGCCTTGGTGATACGGGGACATTTAAGATTCTAGACAAATATTATGATTGCTTTTTCTACTTCTGTGAAGAAAGTCACTGGCAATATGATAGAATTAACATCGAATATATATATATATATATATATATATATATATATATATATATATATATAAATTTATATATGTATATATACACATATTTATTTATATATGTATATATACACATATATAAATTAATTTGTATAGAGCTGACATTTTGATTATGTTGACTCTTCTAATCCAAGAACATGAGCTATCTTTCCATTTTTTGTATCATACTCTTTCTTTTTTGAGTTTTTCCATATTTTTTCTTTAGATTTTTGCCATAGAACATGGAGGAGTCTGACGGTGGAGACCCAGGATCTGTTTTGAGCCTTTGACCTTGGAGCACAGCTTTGGTCAGCTCAGCACGTTGGCAAGGCCGCTGCTATATGCCCCCCCCTCCCGACCTATGAGCAAAGCATGGGTTGACTCAGCACATTGGCAAGGCCGCTTGTTGTATGCTCCGGAGACTGCGGTAGCCTTGCTGGGAAATGACCCCCCTCTGACTCCCTGATATACTACTATAAAAGAATTACAGGGACCAGCAGTTAGCGTAATGGCTATGTCGCTGGACTCCCACGTAGTCGACCGCGGTTCGAGTCCCGGACCCGGTGGCTTAAACTCACGCCGGGCGCGTGTGCGTGCGTGCCCAAGATCCCGAGAGGAGAATGGAGGAGAAGGGATTGCGGCGTGACCATCCCCCCTGGGGGGTGATTTCTCGCTTTCTGTCTCTCTGTCTCTCTCTGTCTGTCTAGTGAGCGCACGCACCCTATAGCAAAAACCTCTCCAAAAAAAAAAAAAAGAATTACATAGCTCTCTTATACATCCTGAGTATATGATAAGATTTCCCAGAAGTTCCCCGACCACTCCCCTTTGCCCTGACCACCTACTGTTTTTTTTAATTTTTTAAATATTTATTTATTTATTTAATTCCATTTTTTGCTAATCATATTTTAAATTTTGACCTGAGAGGGGCAAGGAGAGAGAGAAAGGGAAAGTGAGAAAGCAAGCCTCCAGGTCCGGAACTCGAACCATGGTTGGCCATGTGGGAATCCAGAGTTCTTAACCACCACGCCACCTGCCAGCCCCGACCACCTACTGTTAATTACAATGCTTCATCCCTGCAGTCACAATAGAGGGTGTGCTGAAGTTACACCTAGACAGAAATCTTCTTGACCTTTGGAAGGCCCTTCAAGATACATTTAACATAAGCTTAAAAATAACCTTTTAGGCCAAAACTGGCCCAGGACACTCCCGCCCCATGGTAGCTAATGTTCTAACAAAATACATAACAGTGGTGCCACAGGCACAGTAGAATACTTAGGTATGCCACAAACCCACTTTAAAGTTCTTCATTAACTTGTTAGTCACTTTACCACCAGTTGAAAAAGCTGTATCCCCACCTTCACCAGGTGAACAATAGCTTCACCCCTTTAAAGCAGATAAATATATTAGGATTTCTTGAATTAAGTTTTATATCCCTATAAAATTATATAAGTATCATTATTGAGATCCATAAGAACTAATATCTATACTTGAAATTTTCTTTTCTTAGCATCGCACTTGGTAATCACAAGATGGCTGCTGTCGCATCAGCTGATAATTATCTCTGCTTGCTGGAGCTGCTTTCCTGAAACTGCATTCCATGAAGACTGCCTACATCAAACAAACAATTGCTGAACTGTAATAGACCCACCCTTAATCCAACCCTGAATGGAACCTATGCTCCCTATTGTTAAAACTTTATTAACTGATAATTAGAACACGTAGCCCCTCACCCATTTACTTGCATGTATCACATTTTCAATAAAAAGGCATGATAATCCCTAGCAGTGGTCACTCTTCAGAGAGCAATCTCTGGGAGTGTCCAACTGAGGAAGTGCATGAAAAAGGCACCAAGGCCTATGTCTTTCCTTCCTGCACTGCCTCCGATGAGATAACCCATCCCCGCCGAGGCTGGACCTCGGCAAGAACACATGTACTCACCAGAGAGACAGAGAAAGAGGGAAAGTGAAAAATCACCCCTCCCTGAGAGTGGTTGGCCATGCCACAATTCCTTCTCCATTCTCTTCTCGGGATTTTGGTCACAAACATGCACCTGGTGTGATTTTCAAGTTGCTAGGTCCAGGATGCTAATTACATAGCCATGTAGAATCCAGTTGGCTTTACCTCTACACCACTTGCTGGTCCCATGTCTGTATATTAAAAGAAAATTATTTAGCCATTCCAGGCCAGCAAGTTGCATGGTGGTTAAAACACCAGATTACCACATGGCCAACCACAGATTGAGTCCTGGACCCAGTAGGTTGAAAATCACACTGGTGTGTGTGCATGCATGCCCCAAATCCTGAGTGACAAATGGTGAAAGGATTGTGGCATGGCCAACTCCTCTGGGGGTGGTGGTGGTGATTTCTCACTTTCCCTCTTTGTCTCTCTCTTTCTGTCTCTCTCTCTGTGTCTGCTGAGCACATACACCCTATGGCAAAAATCTAAAAAAATTTTTTTTAGTCATTCTAACAAGTGTACAGTAATATCTCACTGTAATCTTAATGTGTATTTCTCTAAAGATGTTGAACATCTTTTTGTACATCTATTTGCCTTTCATATATCCTCTTTAATGAAGTTTTGAGCATGTTTGATTGGATTGTGTTGTTTCTAAAATTTCTTTTATTAGTAGTATTATTATTAATTTATTCATTAATCACTATTCATCATTTAGATTGTAGAGAGTTTACCCAGCATGATATACATTTCAGTCCGGTTGAGAATGCTATACACATCTTCATCAAATGATAATAAACTATATTTGTGTCTCACAAATATCTTACTTCTCTATTTTTCCCACAAATTTCCTATCCTGCACTCTTACCCTCCCATACTCTTCCACTTTGTCTCTAGTGTCCATAACAATTTTTAATTCTTTTGTGTCCTTCAGTCTTTCAGTCTCTACCATAAAGTGCAGACAGTCGGTATATGTTAAGTGGAGACATAGAATGTCTTTTTCATAGACTGACTTGCTTCCCTCAGCAACAAATTTTCCATATTTGTCCACTTTCTATCAAATTCCAGATCCTTGTTATTTTTTATGGCTGAATAATATTCCATGGAGTATATGTGCCATACTGTTTCAATCCATTCATCCATTTGTGAACATTTGGGTTGGTTCCATGTCTTGGCAATCGTGAATAGTGCTGCAATAAATGTAGTTGTGCAAGTGCTTTTCTGACTGAGTGTTCTCCTGTCCTTTGGGTAGATACCCAGGAATAGAATTGCTGAATCATATGGTAGTTCTATCTGAAGGTCTTTGAGGAACTCCCTTATTGTTTTCCATAGTGGCTGGACAAATTTACATTCCCACCAACAATGTAGGAATGTTCCATTTTCACCATATCCCTGCCAATACTAATCACTTCTTGGTTTTTTTAATCTTCACCTTTCTGACTGGGGTTAGGTGGTATCTCATTGTGGCTTAGATTTTTATCTCCCTTACAATGAAGGATGTTGTACACTTTAAAATATGCTTTTTGTCTGTTTCTATGTCTTCCTTAGAGAGTTATTTATTCAGTTAATTTTCCCGTCTTTTAATTGAATTAATCATTTTCTTCCAGGTAAGCCACTTGAGTTCTCCATGTATTGATTAACAGTCCCTTATCTGAGGCACAGTTAACAAAAAGTCTTTCCCATTCTCTCCAGATTTTCTGGGCCTGCCAGCAGGCAATAGGCTCTCCTGCAAGCCTCTGGCCAGCAAGGGATACTGAGGGAGGGTCACCTCTGACCCCCAGCCCACTTCCAGACCCACAGGCCGCAGACTCCACCTTCTAGAATTTCCGGGCCTCCCAGCAGGCAATAGGCTCTCCTGCAAGCCTCGGGCGAGCAAGGGATACTGAGAGAGGGTCACCTCTGACCCACATCCCACTTCCAGAACCCCAGGCCGCAGACTCCACATTCTAGGTAGGTAGCCAGGAACTCCT
Organism: Tupaia tana; assembly: GCA_026018925.1. NCBI lineage: Eukaryota > Metazoa > Chordata > Mammalia > Scandentia > Tupaiidae > Tupaia > Tupaia tana. The sequence continues at coordinate 96,679,018 of JAKSZU010000009.1, forward strand.
TGAGGTGTTTTTTTTTTTTTTATTTTTCTCTTGAACCCCCTGCACTCTCTTGTTAACACCTAGCTCTCCTTTTCCCCCCAGACTTTCCGGGCCTGCGAGCAGGCAATAGGCTCTCCTGCAAGCCTCTGGCCAGCAAGGGATACTGAGGGAGGGTCACCTCTGACCCCCACCACACTTCCAGACCCCCAGGCCCCAGACTCCACCTTCTAGGTAGGTAGCCAGGATCTCCTTGAGGCGGTTTTTTTTTTTTCTCTTGAACCCGCTGCATTCTCTTGTTAACACCTAGCTCTCCTTCTCTCCCCAGACTTTCCGGGCTTGCCAGCAGGCAATAGGCTCTCCTGCAAGCCTCTGGCCAGCAAGGGATACTGAGGGACGGTCACCTCTGACCCCCACCACACATCCAGACCCCCAGGCCCCAGACTCCACCTTCTAGGTAGGTAGCCAGGATCTCCTTGAGGCGGTTTTTTTTTTTTTTCTCTTGAACCCGCTGCATTCTCTTGTTAACACCTAGCTCTCCTTCTCCCTCAAAACCTTCCGGGCCTGCCAGCAGGCAATAGGCGCTCCTGCAAGACTCTGGCCAGCAAGGGATACTGAGTGAGAGTCACATCTGAACCCAACCCAACAACCAGACGCCCAGGCCCCAGACTCCACCTTCTAGGTAGGTAGCCAGGATCTCCTTGAGGCGTTTTTTTTTTTTTTTTTTCCTCTTGAACTCCCTGCATGCTCTTGTTAACACCTAGCTCTCCTTCTCCCCGAGACTTTCCAGGCTTGCCAGCAGGCAATAGGCTCTCCTTCAAGCCTCTGGCCAGCAAGGGATACTGAGGGAGGGTCACCTCTGACCCCCACCCCACTTCCAGACCCCCAGGACCCAGACTCCACCTTCTAGGTAGGCAGCCAGGATCTCCTTGAGGCGTTTTTTTTTTTTTTTTTTTTTTCTCTTGAAACCCCTGCATTCTCTTGTTAACACCTAGCTCTCCTTCTCCACCCAGACTTTCCGGACATGCAAGCAGGCAATAGGCTTTCCTGCAAGCCTCTGGCAAGCAAGGGATACTGAGGGAGGGTCACCTCTGACCCCCACCACACTTCCAGACCGCCAGGCCCCAGACGCCATCTCCTAGGTAGGTAGCCAGGATCTCCTCGAGGTGTTTTTTTTTTTTTTTTTTTCTCTTGAACCCCCTGCATTCTCTTGTTAACACCTAGCTCTCCTTCTCCCCCCAGACATACCGGGCCTGCCAGAAGGCAATAGGCTCTCCTGCAAGCCTCTGGCCAGCAAGGGATACTGAGGGAGGGTCACCTCTGACCCGTACCCCATGTCCAGACCCCCAGGCCCCAGACTCCACCTTCTAGGTAGGTAGCCAGGATCTTCTTGAGGCGGTTTTTTTTTTTCTCTTGATCCCCTGCATTCTCTTGTTAACACCTAGCTCTCCTTCTCCCCCAAGACCGTCCGGGCCTGCCAGCAGGCAATAGGCTCTCCTGCAAGCCTCTGGCCAGCAAGGGATACTGAGGGAAGGTCACAACTGACCCCCACCCCACTTCCAGACCCCCAGGCCCCTGACTCCACCTTCTAGGTAGGTAGCCAGGAATTCCTTGAGGCGGTTTTCTTTTTTCTCTTGAACCCACTGCATTCTCTCGTTAACACTAAGCTCTCCTTCTTCCCCCAGAGTTTCCGGGCCTGCCAGCAAGCAATAGGCTATCCTGTAAGCGTCTTTCCAGCAAGGGATACTGAGGGAGGGTCAACTCTGACCCCCACCCCAATTCCAGACCCCCAGGCCCCAGACTCCACCTTCTAGGTAGGTAGCCAGGATCTCCTTGAAGCGCTTTTTTTATTTTTCTCTTGAACCCCCTGCATTCTCTTGTTAACACCCAGCTCTCCTTCTCCCCCCAGACTTTCCGGGTCGGCCAGGAGGCAATAGGCTCTCCTGCAAGCCTCTGGCCAGCAAGGGATACTGAGGGAGGGTCACCTCTGACCCCACCCCACTTCCAGACCCCCAGGCCCAAGAGTCCACCTTCTAGGAAGGTATCCAGGATCTCCTTGCGTCGGTTTTTTTTCTTCTCTTGAAGCCCCTGCATTCTCTTGTTAACACCTAGCTCTCCTTCTCCCCCCAGACTTTCCGGGCCTGCCAGCAGGCAATAGGCTCTCCTGCAAGCCTCTGGCCAGCAAGGAATACCGAGGGAGGGTCACCTCAGACCCCCACCCAACTTTCCGACCCCCAGGAACCAGACTACACCTTCTAGGTAGGTAGCCAGGGTATCCTTGAGGCGTTTTTTTTTTTTTTTTTTTTTTTTTTCTCTTGAACCCCCTGCATTCTCTTGTTAACACCTAGCTCTCCTTCTCCCCCCAGATTTTCCGGGCCTGTCAGCAGGCAATAGGCACTCCTGCAAGCCTCTGCCAGCAAGGGATACTGAGGGAGGGTCACCTTTGACCCCCACCCCACTTCTAGACCCCCAGGCCCCAGACTCCACCTTCTAGACTTTCCTGGACTGCCAGCAGGCAATAGGCTCTCCTGCAAGCCACTGGCCAGCAAGGGATACTGAGGGAGGGTCACCTTTGACCCCCACCCCACTTCAAGACCCCCAAGCCCCAGACTTCACCTTCTAGGTAGGTAGCCAGGATCTCCTTGAATCGTTTTTTTTTTCTCTTGAACCCCCTGCATTCTCTTGTTAACACCTAGCTCTCCTTCTCCCCCAAGACCGTCCGGGCCTGCCAACAGGCAATAGGCTCTCCTGCAAGACTCTGGCCAACAAGCGATACTGAGGGAAGGTCACATCTGACCCCCACCCCACTTCCAGACCCCAAGGCCCCTGACTCCACCTTCTAGGTAGGTAGCCAGGATCTCCTTGAGGCGGTTATTTTTTCTCTTGAACCCCCTGCATTCTCTTGTTAACACTAAGCTCTCCTTCTCCCCCCAGAGTTTCCAGGCCTGCCAGCAAGCAATAGGCTATCCTGTAAGCGTCTTTCCAGCAAGGGATACTGAGGGAGGGTCACCTCGGACCCCCACCCCACTTCCAGACCCCCAGGCCCCAGACTCCACCTTCTAGGTAGGTAGCCAGGATCTCCTTGAGGCGCTTTTTTTTTTTCCCTTGAACCCCCTGCATTCTCTTGTTAACACCCAGCTCTCCTTCTTCCCCCAGACATTCCGGGCCGGCCAGGAGGCAATAGGCTCTCCTGCAAGCCTCTGGCCAGCAAGGAATACCGAGGGAGGGTCACCTCAGACCCCCACCCAACTTTCCGACCCCCAGGAACCAGACTACACCTTCTAGGTAGGTAGCCAGGGTATCCTTGAGGCGTTTTTTTTTTTTTTTTTTTTTTTTTTTTTTTTTTTTTTTTCTCTTGAACCCCCTGCATTCTCTTGTTAACACCTAGCTCTCCTTCTCCCCACAGATTTTCCCGGCCTGTCAGCAGGCAATAGGCACTCCTGCAAGCCTCTGCCAGCAAGGGATACTGAGGGAGTGTCACCTTTGACCCCCACCCCACTTCTAGACCCCCAGGCCCCAGACTCCACCTTCTAGACTTTCCTGGACTGCCAGCAGGCAATAGGCTCTCCTGCAAGCCACTGGCCAGCAAGGGATACTGAGGGAGGGTCACCTTTGACCCCCACCCCACTTCAAGACCCCCAAGCCCCAGACTTCACCTTCTAGGTAGGTAGCCAGGATCTCCTTGAATCGTTTTTTTTTTCTCTTGAACCCCCTGCATTCTCTTGTTAACACCTAGCTCTCCTTCTCCCCCAAGACCGTCCGGGCCTGCCAACAGGCAATAGGCTCTCCTGCAAGACTCTGGCCAACAAGCGATACTGAGGGAAGGTCACATCTGACCCCCACCCCACTTCCAGACCCCAAGGCCCCTGACTCCACCTTCTAGGTAGGTAGCCAGGATCTCCTTGAGGCGGTTTTTTTTTTCTCTTGAACCCCCTGCATTCTCTTGTTAACACTAAGCTCTCCTTCTCCCCCCAGAGTTTCCAGGCCTGCCAGCAAGCAATAGGCTATCCTGTAAGCGTCTTTCCAGCAAGGGATACTGAGGGAGGGTCACCTCGGACCCCCACCCCACTTCCAGACCCCCAGGCCCCAGACTCCACCTTCTAGGTAGGTAGCCAGGATCTCCTTGAGGCGCTTTTTTTTTTTCCCTTGAACCCACTGCATTCTCTTGTTAACACCCAGCTCTCCTTCTTCCCCCAGACATTCCGGGCCGGCCAGGAGGCAATAGGCTCTCCTGCAAGCCTCTGGCCAGCAAGGGATACTGAGGGAGGGTCACCTCTGACCCCCACCCCACTTCCAGACCCCCTGGCCCAAGAGTCCACCTTCTAGGAAGGTAGCCAGGATCTCCTTGAGTCGTTTTTTTTTTTTATCTTGAAGCCCCTGCATTCTCTTGTTAACACCTAGCTCTCCTTCTCCCCCCAGATTTTCCAGGCCTGCCAGCAGGCAATAGGCACTCCTCCAAGGCTCTGCCAGCAAGGGATACTGTGGGAGGGTCACCTCTGACCCCCACCCCACTTCCAGACCCCCAGGCCACAGACTTCGCCTTCTAGGTAGGTAGCCAGGATCTCCTTTAGGCGTTTTTTTTTTTTCTTGAACCCCCTGCATTCTCTTGTTAACACCTAGCTCTCCTTCTCCCCCCAGACATTCCGGGCCTGCCAGCAGTCAATAGGCACTACTGCAAGCATCTGGCCAGCAAGGGATACTGAGGGAGGGTCACCTCTGACCCCCACCCCACTTCCAGACCCCCAGGCCCCAGACTCCACCTTCTAGGTAGGAAGTCAGGATCTCCTTGAGGCGGTTTTTTTTATTATTTCTCTTGAACAGCCTGCATTCTCTTGTTAACACTTAGCTCTCCTTCACCCCCCAGTCATTACGGGCCTGCCAGCAGGCAATAGGCTCTCCTGCAAGCCTCTGTCAAGCAAGGAATACCGAGGGAGGGTCACCTCAGATCCCCATCCCACTACCGGACCCCCAGGCCCAAGACTCCACCTTCTAGGTAGGTCGCCAGGATCTCCTTGAGGTGGTTTTTTTTTTTTTTTTCTTGAACCTCCTGCATTCTCTTGTTAACACCTAGCTCTCCTTCTCCCCCCTGAATTTCCGGGCCTCTGAGCAGGCAATAGACTCTCCTGCAAGCCTCTGGAAAGCAAGGGATACTGAGGGAGGGACACCACTGACCCCCACCCCACTTCCAGACCCCCAGGCCCCAGACTCCACCTTCTAGGTAGGTAGCCAGGATATCCTTGAGGCGTTTTTTTTTTCTTTCTCTTGAACCCCCTGCATTCTCCTGTTAACACCTAGCTCTCCTTCTACCCACAGACTTTCCGGGCCTGCCAGCAGGCAATAGGCTCTCCTGCAAGCCTCTGGCCCGCAATGGATACTGAGGGAGGGTCACCTCTGACCCCCACCCCACTTCAAGACCCCCATGCCCCTGACTCCACCTTCTTGGTAGGTATACAGGATCTACTTGAGGTGGTTTTTTTTTTTTTTTCTATTTAACCCCCTGCATTCTCATGTTAACACCTAGCTCTCCTTCTCCCCCCAGACTTTCTGGGCCTGCCAGCAGGCAATAAGCTCTCCTGCAAGTCTCTGGCCAGCAAGTGATACTGAGTTAGGGTCACCTCTGCCCCCTACCCCCACTTCCAGACCCCCAGACCCCAGACTCCACCTTCTAGGTAGCTAGCCAGGATCTCCTTGAGGCGGTTTTTTTTTTTTTTTTCCCTTGAACCCCCTGCATTCTCTTGTTATCACCTAGCTCTCCTTCTCCCCCCAGATTTTCCGGGCCTGCCAGCAGGCAATAGGTTCTCCTGCAAGCCTCTGTCCAGCAAGGGGTACTAAGGGAGGGTCACCTCTGACCCCCACCCCACTTCCAGACCCCCAGGCCCCGGACTCCACCTTCTAGGTAGGTAGCCAGTATCTCCTTGAGGCAGTTTTAATTTTTCTCTTGAACCCCCTGCATTTTCTTGTTAACACCTAGCTCTCCTTTTCCCCTCCAGACTTTCCGGGCCTGCAAGCAGGCAATAGGCTCTCAAGCAAGCCTCTGGCCAGCAAGGGATACTGAGGGAGGTTCACCTCTGACCCCCACCCCACTTCCAGACCCCCAGGCCCCAGACTCCACCTTCTAGGTAGGTAGCCAGGATCTCCTTGAGGCGGTATTTTTTTCTTTTCTTAAACCCCCTGCATTCTCTTGTTAACAACTAGCTCTCCTTCTCTGCCCAGTCTTCCAGGGCCTGCCAGCAGGCAATAGGCTCTCCTGCAAGCCTCTAGCCAGCAAGGGATACTGAGGGAGGGTCACCTCTGACCTACACCCCACTTCCAGATTCTAGTCCCCAGAATCCACCTTCTAGGTAGGTATACAGGATCTCCTTGAGGCGGTTTTTTTTTTTTCTCTTGAACCCCCTACATTCTCTTGTTAACACCTAGCTCTCCTTCTCCCCCCAGACTTTCTGGGCCGGCCAGGAGGCAATAGGCTCTCCTGCAAGCCTCTGGCCAGCAAGGGATACTGAGGGAGGGTCACCTCTGACCCCCACCCCACTTCCAGACCCCCAGGCTCCAGACTCCACCTTCTAGGAAGGTAGCCAGGATCTCCTAGAGTCGGTTTTTTTTTTACTCTTGAAGCCCCTGCATTCTCTTGTTAACACCTAGCTCTCCTTCTCCCCCCAGACTTTCCGGGCCTGCCAGCAGGCAATAGGCTATCCTGCAAGCCTCTGGCCAGCAAGGAATACCAAGGGAGGGTCACCTCTGACCCCCACCCCACTTCCAGACTCCCAGGAACCAGACTACACCTTCTAGGTAGGTAGCCAGGATATCCTTGAGGCGTTTTTTTTTTTTTTCTCTTGAACCCCCTTCATTCTCTTATTAACACCTAGCTCTCCTTCTCCCCCTAGACTTTCCGGGCCTGCCAGCAGGCAATAGGCACTATGGCAAGCATCTGGCCAGCAAGGGATACTGAGGGAGGGTCACCTCTGACCCCACCCCACTTCCAGACCAACAGGCCCCAGACTCCACCTTCTAGGTAGGTAGTCAGGATCTCCTTGAGGCGGTTTTTTTTTTTATTATTTCTCTTGAAAAGCCTGCATTCTCTTGTTAACACTTAGCTCTCCTTCTCCCCCCAGTCATTACGGGCCTGCCAGCAGGCAATAGGCTCTCCTGCAAGCCTCTGTCCAGCAAGCAATACCGAGGGAGGGTCACCTCAGATCCCCACCCCACTACCGGACCCCCAGGCCCCAGACTCCACCTTCTAGGTAGGTAGCCAGGATCTCCTTGAGGTGGTTTTTTTTTTTTTTTTTTCTTGAACCTCCTGCATTCTCTTGTTAACACCTAGCTCTCCTTCTCCCCCCTGAATTTCCGGGCCTCTGAGCAGGCAATAGGCTCTCCTGCAAGCCTCTGGAAAGCAAGGGATACTGAGGGAGGGACACCTCTGACCCCCACCCCACTTCCAGACCCCCAGGCCCCAGACTCCACCTTCTAGGTATGTAGCCAGGATCTCCTTGAGGCGGTTTTTTTTTATTTCTCTTGAACCCCCTGCATTCTCTTGTTAACACCTAGCTCTCCTACTCTCCCCAGATTTTCCGGGCCTGCCAGCAGGCAATAGGCTCTCCTGCAAGCCTCTGGCCAGCAAGAGATACTGAGGGACGGTCACCTCTGACCCCCACCCCACTTCCAGACACGAGAACCCAGACTCCACCATCTAGGATCTACTTGAGGCGTTTTTTTTTTTTTTTTTCTATTTAATCCCCTGCATTCTCTTGTTAACACCTAGCTCTCCTTCTCCCCCCAGACTTTCTGGGCCTGCCAGCAGGCAATAGGCGCTCCTGCAAGCCTCTGGCCAGCAAGGGATAGTGAGGGAGGGTCACCTGTTACCCCGACCCCACTTCCAGACCCCCAGGCCCCAGACTCCACCGTCTATGTAGGTAGTCAGGATCTCCTTGAAGCTGTTTTCTTTCTTTTCTCTTGAACCCCCTGTATTCTCTTGTTAACACCTAGCTCTCCTTCTCCCCCCAGAATTTCCTGGCCTGCCAGCAGGCAATAGGCTCTCCTCCAAGCCCCTGGCCAATATGGGATACTGAGGGAGGGTCACCTCTGACCCCCACCACACTTCCAGACCCCCAGGCTCCAGACTCCACCTTCTAGGTAGGTAGCCCGGATCTCCTTGAGGCGGTTTTTTTCTTTTTTTTTTCTCTTGAACCCTCTGCATTCTATTGTTAACACCTAGCTCTCATTCTCCCCCCAGACTTTCCGGGCCTGGCAGCAGGTAATAGGCTCTCCTCCAAGCCTCTGGCCAGCAAGGGATACTGAGGGAGTGTCACCTCTGACCTCCACCCCTCTTCCAGACCTCAGGCCCCAGACTCCACCTTCTAGGTAGGTAGCCAGGATCTCCTTGAGGCGGTTTTTTTTTCTTTTCTTAAACCCCCTGCATTCTCTTGTTAACACCTAGCTCTCCTTCTCTGCCCAGTCTTCCAGGGCCTGCCAGCAGGCTATAGGCTCTCCTGCAAGCCTCTAGCCAGCAAGGGATACTGAGGGAGGGTCACCTCTGACCTCCACCCCACTTCCAGACCTCTAGGTCCCAGACTCCACCTTCTACGTAGGTAGCCAGGATCTCCTTGAGGCGGTTTTTTTTTTTTTTCTCTTGAAACCCCTACATTCTCTTGTTAACACCTAGCTCTCCTTCTCCCCCCAGGCTTTCCGGGCCTGCCAGCAGGCAATAGGCTCTCCTGCAAGACTCTGGCCAGCAAGGGATATTGAGGGAGGGTCACCTCTGACCCCCACCCCACTACCAGGCCCCCAGGCCCCAGGCTCCACCTTCTAGGTATGTAGCCAGGATCTCCTTGAGGCGGTTTTTTTTTATTTCTCTTGAACCCCCTGCATTCTCTTGTTAACACCTAGCTCTCCTTCTCCCCCAAGACCGTCCGGGCCTGCCAACAGGCAATAGGCTCTCCTGCAAGACTCTGGCCAACAAGCGATACTGAGGGAAGGTCACATCTGACCCCCACCCCACTTCCAGACCCCAAGGCCCCTGACTCCACCTTCTAGGTAGGTAGCCAGGATCTCCTTGAGGCGGTTTTTTTTTTCTCTTGAACCCCCTGCATTCTCTTGTTAACACTAAGCTCTCCTTCTCCCCCCAGAGTTTCCAGGCCTGCCAGCAAGCAATAGGCTATCCTGTAAGCGTCTTTCCAGCAAGGGATACTGAGGGAGGGTCACCTCGGACCCCCACCCCACTTCCAGACCCCCAGGCCCCAGACTCCACCTTCTAGGTAGGTAGCCAGGATCTCCTTGAGGCGCTTTTTTTTTTTCCCTTGAACCCACTGCATTCTCTTGTTAACACCCAGCTCTCCTTCTTCCCCCAGACATTCCGGGCCGGCCAGGAGGCAATAGGCTCTCCTGCAAGCCTCTGGCCAGCAAGGGATACTGAGGGAGGGTCACCTCTGACCCCCACCCCACTTCCAGACCCCCTGGCCCAAGAGTCCACCTTCTAGGAAGGTAGCCAGGATCTCCTTGAGTCGTTTTTTTTTTTTATCTTGAAGCCCCTGCATTCTCTTGTTAACACCTAGCTCTCCTTCTCCCCCCAGATTTTCCAGGCCTGCCAGCAGGCAATAGGCACTCCTCCAAGGCTCTGCCAGCAAGGGATACTGTGGGAGGGTCACCTCTGACCCCCACCCCACTTCCAGACCCCCAGGCCACAGACTTCGCCTTCTAGGTAGGTAGCCAGGATCTCCTTTAGGCGTTTTTTTTTTTCTTGAACCCCCTGCATTCTCTTGTTAACACCTAGCTCTCCTTCTCCCCCCAGACATTCCGGGCCTGCCAGCAGTCAATAGGCACTACTGCAAGCATCTGGCCAGCAAGGGATACTGAGGGAGGGTCACCTCTGACCCCCACCCCACTTCCAGACCCCCAGGCCCCAGACTCCACCTTCTAGGTAGGAAGTCAGGATCTCCTTGAGGCGGTTTTTTTTATTATTTCTCTTGAACAGCCTGCATTCTCTTGTTAACACTTAGCTCTCCTTCACCCCCCAGTCATTACGGGCCTGCCAGCAGGCAATAGGCTCTCCTGCAAGCCTCTGTCAAGCAAGGAATACCGAGGGAGGGTCACCTCAGATCCCCATCCCACTACCGGACCCCCAGGCCCAAGACTCCACCTTCTAGGTAGGTCGCCAGGATCTCCTTGAGGTGGTTTTTTTTTTTTTTTTTCTTGAACCTCCTGCATTCTCTTGTTAACACCTAGCTCTCCTTCTCCCCCCTGAATTTCCGGGCCTCTGAGCAGGCAATAGACTCTCCTGCAAGCCTCTGGAAAGCAAGGGATACTGAGGGAGGGACACCACTGACCCCCACCCCACTTCCAGACCCCCAGGCCCCAGACTCCACCTTCTAGGTAGGTAGCCAGGATATCCTTGAGGCGTTTTTTTTTTCTTTCTCTTGAACCCCCTGCATTCTCCTGTTAACACCTAGCTCTCCTTCTACCCACAGACTTTCCGGGCCTGCCAGCAGGCAATAGGCTCTCCTGCAAGCCTCTGGCCCGCAATGGATACTGAGGGAGGGTCACCTCTGACCCCCACCCCACTTCAAGACCCCCATGCCCCTGACTCCACCTTCTTGGTAGGTATACAGGATCTACTTGAGGTGGTTTTTTTTTTTTTTTTCTATTTAACCCCCTGCATTCTCATGTTAACACCTAGCTCTCCTTCTCCCCCCAGACTTTCTGGGCCTGCCAGCAGGCAATAAGCTCTCCTGCAAGTCTCTGGCCAGCAAGTGATACTGAGTTAGGGTCACCTCTGCCCCCTACCCCACTTCCAGACCCCCAGACCCCAGACTCCACCTTCTAGGTAGCTAGCCAGGATCTCCTTGAGGCGGTTTTTTTTTTTTTTTTTCCCTTGAACCCCCTGCATTCTCTTGTTATCACCTAGCTCTCCTTCTCCCCCCAGATTTTCCGGGCCTGCCAGCAGGCAATAGGTTCTCCTGCAAGCCTCTGTCCAGCAAGGGGTACTAAGGGAGGGTCACCTCTGACCCCCACACCCCACTTCCAGACCCCCAGGCCCCGGACTCCACCTTCTAGGTAGGTAGCCAGTATCTCCTTGAGGCAGTTTTAATTTTTCTCTTGAACCCCCTGCATTTTCTTGTTAACACCTAGCTCTCCTTTTCCCCTCCAGACTTTCCGGGCCTGCAAGCAGGCAATAGGCTCTCAAGCAAGCCTCTGGCCAGCAAGGGATACTGAGGGAGGTTCACCTCTGACCCCCACCCCACTTCCAGACCCCCAGGCCCCAGACTCCACCTTCTAGGTAGGTAGCCAGGATCTCCTTGAGGCGGTATTTTTTTCTTTTCTTAAACCCCCTGCATTCTCTTGTTAACAACTAGCTCTCCTTCTCTGCCCAGTCTTCCAGGGCCTGCCAGCAGGCAATAGGCTCTCCTGCAAGCCTCTAGCCAGCAAGGGATACTGAGGGAGGGTCACCTCTGACCTACACCCCACTTCCAGATTCTAGTCCCCAGAATCCACCTTCTAGGTAGGTATACAGGATCTCCTTGAGGCGGTTTTTTTTTTTTCTCTTGAACCCCCTACATTCTCTTGTTAACACCTAGCTCTCCTTCTCCCCCCAGACTTTCTGGGCCGGCCAGGAGGCAATAGGCTCTCCTGCAAGCCTCTGGCCAGCAAGGGATACTGAGGGAGGGTCACCTCTGACCCCCACCCCACTTCCAGACCCCCAGGCTCCAGACTCCACCTTCTAGGAAGGTAGCCAGGATCTCCTAGAGTCGGTTTTTTTTTTACTCTTGAAGCCCCTGCATTCTCTTGTTAACACCTAGCTCTCCTTCTCCCCCCAGACTTTCCGGGCCTGCCAGCAGGCAATAGGCTATCCTGCAAGCCTCTGGCCAGCAAGGAATACCAAGGGAGGGTCACCTCTGACCCCCACCCCACTTCCAGACTCCCAGGAACCAGACTACACCTTCTAGGTAGGTAGCCAGGATATCCTTGAGGCGTTTTTTTTTTTTTTCTCTTGAACCCCCTTCATTCTCTTATTAACACCTAGCTCTCCTTCTCCCCCTAGACTTTCCGGGCCTGCCAGCAGGCAATAGGCACTATGGCAAGCATCTGGCCAGCAAGGGATACTGAGGGAGGGTCACCTCTGACCCCACCCCACTTCCAGACCAACAGGCCCCAGACTCCACCTTCTAGGTAGGTAGTCAGGATCTCCTTGAGGCGGTTTTTTTTTTTTATTATTTCTCTTGAAAAGCCTGCATTCTCTTGTTAACACTTAGCTCTCCTTCTCCCCCCAGTCATTACGGGCCTGCCAGCAGGCAATAGGCTCTCCTGCAAGCCTCTGTCCAGCAAGCAATACCGAGGGAGGGTCACCTCAGATCCCCACCCCACTACCGGACCCCCAGGCCCCAGACTCCACCTTCTAGGTAGGTAGCCAGGATCTCCTTGAGGTGGTTTTTTTTTTTTTTTTTTCTTGAACCTCCTGCATTCTCTTGTTAACACCTAGCTCTCCTTCTCCCCCCTGAATTTCCGGGCCTCTGAGCAGGTAATAGGCTCTCCTGCAAGCCTCTGGAAAGCAAGGGATACTGAGGGAGGGACACCTCTGACCCCCACCCCACTTCCAGACCCCCAGGCCCCAGACTCCACCTTCTAGGTATGTAGCCAGGATCTCCTTGAGGCGTTTTTTTTTTATTTCTCTTGAACCCCCTGCATTCTCTTGTTAACACCTAGCTCTCCTACTCTCCCCAGATTTTCCGGGCCTGCCAGCAGGCAATAGGCTCTCCTGCAAGCCTCTGGCCAGCAAGAGATACTGAGGGACGGTCACCTCTGACCCCCACCCCACTTCCAGACACGAGAACCCAGACTCCACCATCTAGGATCTACTTGAGGCGTTTTTTTTTTTTTTTTTCTATTTAATCCCCTGCATTCTCTTGTTAACACCTAGCTCTCCTTCTCCCCCCAGACTTTCTGGGCCTGCCAGCAGGCAATAGGCGCTCCTGCAAGCCTCTGGCCAGCAAGGGATAGTGAGGGAGGGTCACCTGTTACCCCGACCCCACTTCCAGACCCCCAGGCCCCAGACTCCACCGTCTATGTAGGTAGTCAGGATCTCCTTGAAGCTGTTTTCTTTCTTTTCTCTTGAACCCCCTGTATTCTCTTGTTAACACCTAGCTCTCCTTCTCCCCCCAGAATTTCCTGGCCTGCCAGCAGGCAATAGGCTCTCCTCCAAGCCCCTGGCCAATATGGGATACTGAGGGAGGGTCACCTCTGACCCCCCACCACACTTCCAGACCCCCAGGCTCCAGACTCCACCTTCTAGGTAGGTAGCCCGGATCTCCTTGAGGCGGTTTTTTTCTTTTTTTTTTCTCTTGAACCCTCTGCATTCTATTGTTAACACCTAGCTCTCATTCTCCCCCCAGACTTTCCGGGCCTGGCAGCAGGTAATAGGCTCTCCTCCAAGCCTCTGGCCAGCAAGGGATACTGAGGGAGTGTCACCTCTGACCTCCACCCCTCTTCCAGACCTCAGGCCCCAGACTCCACCTTCTAGGTAGGTAGCCAGGATCTCCTTGAGGCGGTTTTTTTTTCTTTTCTTAAACCCCCTGCATTCTCTTGTTAACACCTAGCTCTCCTTCTCTGCCCAGTCTTCCAGGGCCTGCCAGCAGGCTATAGGCTCTCCTGCAAGCCTCTAGCCAGCAAGGGATACTGAGGGAGGGTCACCTCTGACCTCCACCCCACTTCCAGACCTCTAGGTCCCAGACTCCACCTTCTACGTAGGTAGCCAGGATCTCCTTGAGGCGGTTTTTTTTTTTTTTTCTCTTGAAACCCCTACATTCTCTTGTTAACACCTAGCTCTCCTTCTCCCCCCAGGCTTTCCGGGCCTGCCAGCAGGCAATAGGCTCTCCTGCAAGACTCTGGCCAGCAAGGGATATTGAGGGAGGGTCACCTCTGACCCCCACCCCACTACCAGGCCCCCAGGCCCCAGGCTCCACCTTCTAGGTATGTAGCCAGGATCTCCTTGAGGCGGTTTTTTTTTATTTCTCTTGAACCCCCTGCATTCTCTTGTTAACACCTAGCTCTCCTAATCCCCCCAGACTTTCCGGGCCTGCCAGCAGCCAAAAGGCTCTCCTGTAAGCCTCGGGCCAGCAAGAGATACTGAGGGACGGTCACCTCTGACCCCCACCCCACTTCCAGACCCGAGAACCCAGACTCCACCTTCTAGGTAGGTATCCAGGATCTTCTTGAGGCGGTTTTTTTTTTTTTTTTCTATTTAACCCCCTGCATTCTCATGTTATCACCTAGCTCTCCTTATCCCCCCATACTTTCTGGGCCTGCCAGCAGGCAATAGGCTCTCCTGCAAGTCTCTCGCCAGCAAGTGATACTGAGTTAGGGTCACCTCTGCCCCCCACCCCACTTCCAGACCCCCAGACCCCAGACTCCACCTTCTAGGTAGCTAGCCATGATCTCCTTGAGGCGGTTTTTATTTTCTCTTGAACCCCCTGCATTCTCTTGTTATCACCTAGCTCTCCTTCTCCCCCCAGATTTCCCGGGCCTGCCAGCAGGCAATAGGTTCTCCTGCAAGCCTCTAGCCAGCTGGGGGTACTAAGGGAGGGTCACCTCTGACCCCCACCCCACTTCCAGACCCACAGGCCCCGGACTCCACCTTCTAGGTAGGTAGCCAGTATCTCCTTGAGGCAGTTTTAATTTTTCTCTTGAACCCCCTGCATTTTCTTGTTAACACCTAGCGCTCCTTCTCCCCTCCAGACTTTCCGGGCCTGCAAGCAGGCAATAGGCTCTCAAGCAAGCCTCTGGCCAGCAAGGAATACTGAGAGAGGGTCACCTCTGACTTCCACCCCACTTCCAGGCCTCTAGGCCCCAGACTCCACCTTCTAGGTAGGTAGCCAGGATCTCCTTGAGGCGGTTTTTTTCTTTTTCTCTTGAACCCCCTGCATTCCCTTGTTATCACCTAGAACTCCTTCTCCCCCCAGATTTTCCGGGCCTGCCAGCAGGCAATAGGCTCTCAAGCAAGCCTCTGGCCAGCAAGGGATACTGAGGGAGGTTCACCTCTGACCCCCACCCCACTTCCAGACCCCCAGGCCCCAGACTCCACCTTCTAGTTAGGTAGCCAGGATCTCCTTGAGGCGGTTTTTTTTTATTTCTCTTGAACCCCCTGCATTCTCTTGTTAACACCTAGCTCTCCTACTCCCCCCAGACTTTCCGGGCCTGCCAGCAGGCAATAGGCTCTCCTGTAAGCCTCGGGCCAGCAAGAGATACTGAGGGACGGTCACCTCTGACCCCCACCCCACTTCCAGACCCGAGAACCTAGACTCCACCTTCTAGGTAGGTATCCAGGATCTTCTTGAGGAGGTTTTTTTTTTTTTCTATTTAACCCCCTGCCTTCTCATGTTATCACCTAGCTCTCCTTATCCCCCCATAATTTCTGGGCCTGCCAGCAGGCAATAGGCTCTCCTGCAAGTCTCTGGCCAGCAAGTGATACTGAGTTAGGGTCACCTCTGCCCCCCACCCCACTTCCAGACCCCCAGACCCCAGACTCCACCTTCTAGGTAGCTAGCCATGATCTCCTTGAGGCGGTTTTTATTTTCTCTTGAACCCCCTGCATTCTCTTGTTATCACCTAGCTCTCCTTCTCCCCCCAGATTTGCCGGGCCTGCCAGCAGGCAATAGGTTCTCCTGCAAGCCTCTGGCCAGCAGGAGGTACTAAGGGAGGGTCACCTCTGACCCCCACCCCACTTCCAGACCCCCAGGCCCCGTACTCCACCTTCTAGGTAGGTAACCAGTATCTCCTTGAGGCAGTTTTAATTTTTCTCTTGAACCCCCTGCATTTTCTTGTTAACACCTAGCGCTCCTTCTCCCCTCCAGACTTTCCGGGCCTGCAAGCAGGCAATAGGCTCTCAAGCAAGCCTCTGGCCAGCAAGGGATATTGAGAGAGGGTCACCTCTGACCTCCACCCCACTTCCAGGCCTCTAGGCCCCAGACTCCACCTTCTAGGTAGGTAGCCAGGATCTCCTTGAGGCGGTTTTTTTTTTTTTCTATTGAACCCCCTACATTCTCTTGTTAACACCTAGCTCTCCTTCTCCCCCCAGGCTTTCCGGGCCTGCCCGAAGGCAATAGGCTCTCCTGCAAGACTCTGGCCAGCAAGGGATACTGAGGGAGGGTCACCTCTGACCCCCACCCCACTACCAGAAACCCAGGCCCCAGACTCCACCTTCTAGGTATGTAGCCAGGATCTCCTTGAGGCGTTTTTTTTTTTTTTTATTTCTCTTGAACCCCCTGCATTCTCTTGTTAACACATAGCTCTCCTACTCCCCCCAGACTTTCCCGGCCTGCCAGCAGGCAATAGGCTCTCCTGCAAGCCTCTGGCCCGCAAGAGATACTGAGGGACGGTCACCTCTGACCCCCACCCCACTTCCAGAACCGAGAACCCAGACTCCACCTTCTAGGTAGGTATCCAGGATCTACTTGAGGCGGTTTTTTTTTTTTCTATTTAACCCCCTGCCTTCTCATGTTATCACCTAGCTCTCCTTATCCCCCCATACTTTCTGGGCCTGCCAGCAGGCAATAGGCTCTCCTGCAAGTCTCTGGCCAGCAAGTGATACTGAGTTAGGGTCACCTCTGCCCCCCACCCCACTTCCAGACCCCCAGACCCCAGACTCCACCTTCTAGGTAGCTAGCCAGGATCTCCTTGAGGCGGTTTTTTTCTTTTTCTCTTGAGCCCCCTGCATTCCCTTGTTATCACCTAGCTCTCCTTCTCCCCCCAGATTTTCCGGGCCTGCCAGCAGGCAATAGGCTCTCCTGCAAGCCTCTGGCCAGCAAGGGATACTGAGGAAGGGTCACCTCTGACCCCCACCCCACTTCCAGACCCCCAGGCCCCAGACTCCACCTTCTAGGTAGGTAGCCAAGATCTCCTTGAGGCTGTTTTCTTTTTTTTCTCTTGAACCCCCTGCATTCTCTTGTTAACACCTAGCTCTCCTTCTCCCCCCAGAATTTCCGGGCCTGCCAGCAGGCAATAGGCTCTCCTCCAAGCCTCTGGCCAATATGGGATACTGAGGGAGGGTCACCTCTGACCCCCACCACACTTCCAGACCCCCAGGCCCAAGACTCCACCTTCTAGGTAGGTAGCCCGGATCTCCTTGAGGCGTTTTTTTTTTTTTTTTTTCTCTTGAACACCCTGCATTCTTTGTTAACACCTAGCTCTCCTTCTCCTCCCAGACTTTCCGGGCCTGCCAGCAGGCAATAGGCTATCCTGCAAGCCTCTGGCCAGCAAGGGATACTGAGGGAGTGTCACCTCTGATCCCCACCCCACTTCCAGACCCCCAAGCCCCAGACTCCACCTTCTAAGTAGGTAGCCCGTATCTCCTGAGGCTGTTTTTTTTTCTCTTGAACCCCCTGCATTCTATTGTTAACACCTAGCTCTCCTCCCCCCAGACTTTCCGGGCCTGCCAGAAGGCAATAGTCTCTCCTGCAAGCCTCTGGCCAGCAAGGGATAGTGAGGGAGGGTCACCTCTGACCCCCACCCCACTTGCAGAACCCCAGGCCCCAGAATCCACCTTCTAGGTAGCTAGCCAGGATCTCCTTGAGGCGGTTTTTTTTTTTTCTCTTGAACCCCCTGCATTCTCTTGTAAACACCTAGCTCTCCTTCTCCCCCCAGATTTTCCGGGCTTGCCAGCAGGCAATAGGTTCTCCTGCAAGCCTCTGGCCAGCAAGGGATCCTAAGGGAGGGTCACCTCTGACCCCCACCCCACTTCCAGACCCCAGGCCCAAGACTCCAGCTTCTAGGTAGGTAGCCAGTATCTCTTTTAGGAGGTTTTTTTTTTCTCTTGAACCCCCTGCATTCTCTTGTTAACACCTAGCTCTACTTCTCCACGCAGACTTTCCGGGCCTGCCAGCAGGCAATAGGCTTTCCTGCAAGCCTCTGTCCAGCAAGGGATACTGAGGGAGGGTCACCTCTGTGCCCCACCCCACTTCCAGACCCCCAAGCCCCAGACTCCACCTTATAGGTAGGTAGCCAGGATATCCTTGAGGGTTTTTTTTTTCTCTTGAACCCCCTGCATTCTCTTGTTAACACCTAGCTCTCCTTCTCCCCCCAGACTTTCCGGGCCTGCCAGCAGGAAATAGGCTCTCCTGCAAGCCTCTGGCCAGCAAGGGATACTGAGGAAGTGTCACCTCTGACCCCACCCCACTTCAAGACCCCCAGGCCCCAGACTCCACCTTCTAGGTAGGTAGCCAAGATCTCCTTGAGGTTGTTTTCTTTTTTTTCTCTTGAACCCCCTGCATTCTCTTGTTAACACCTAGCTCTCCTTCTCCCCCCAGAATTTCCGGGCCTGCCAGCAGGCAATAGGCTCTCCTCCAAGCCTCTGGCCAATATGGGATACTGAGGGAGGGTCACCTCTGACCCCCACCACACTTCCAGACCCCCAGGCCCAAGACTCCACCTTCTAGGTAGGTAGCCCGGATCTCCTTGAGGCGGTTTTTTTTTTTTCTCTTGAACACCCTGCATTCTTTGTTAACACCTAGCTCTCCTTCTCCTCCCAGACTTTCCGGGCCTGCCAGCAGGCAATAGGCTCTCCTGCAAGCCTCTGGCCAGCAAGGGATACTGAGGGAGGGTCACCTCTGATCCCCACCCCACTTGCAGAACCCCAGGCCCCAGAATCCACCTTCTAGGTAGCTAGCCAGGATCTCCTTGAGGCGGTTTTTTTTTTTTCTCTGGAACCCCCTGCATTCTCTTGTAAACACCTAGCTCTCCTTCTCCCCCCAGATTTTCTGGGCTTGCCAGCATGCAATAGGTTCTCCTGCAAGCCTCTGGCCAGGAAGGGATCCTAAGGGAGGGTCACCACTGACCCCCACCCCACTTCCAGACCTCAGGCCCAAGACTCCAGCTTCTAGGTAGGTAGCCAGGATCTCCTTGAGGCGGTTTTTTTTTCTCTTGAACCCCCTGCATTCTCTTTTTAACCCCTAGCTCTCCTTCTGCCCCCAGACTTTCCGGGCCTGCAAGCAGACAATAGGCTATCCTGCAAGCCTCTGGCCAGCAAGGGATACTGAGGGAGGGACACCTCTGACCCCCACCCCACTTCCAGACCCCCAGGCCCTAGACTCCACCTTCTGGGTAGGTAGCCAGGATCTCCTTGAGGCGTTTTTTTTTTTCTCTTGAACCCCCTGCATTCTCTTGTTAACACCTAGCTCTCCTTCTCCCCCCAGACTTTTCGGGCTTGCCAGTAGGCAATAGGCTCTCCTGCAAGCCTCTAGCCAGCAAGGGATACTGAGGGAGGGTCATCTCTGACCTCCACCCCACTTCCAGACCTCTAGGCCCCAGACTCCACCTTCTAGGTAGGTAGCCAGGATCTCCTGAAGGCGGTTTTTTTTTTTTTTTCTCTTCAACCCCCTACATTCTCTTGTTAACACCTAGCTCTCCTTCTCCCCCCAGGCTTTCCGGGCCTGCCAGCAGGCAATAGGCTCTCCTGTAAGCCTATGGCCAGCAAGGTATACTGAGGGAGGGTCACCTTTGACCCCCACCCCACTTCCAGATCCCCAGGCCCCAGACTCCTCCTTCAAGGTAGGTAGCCAGGATCACTTTGAGCCGGTTTTATTTTCTCTTGAACCCCCTGCATTCTCTTGTTAACACCTATCTCTCCTTCTCCCCCCAGAATTTCCGGGCCTGCCAGCAGGCAATAGGTTCTCCTGCAAGCCTCTGGCCACCAAGGGATACTGAGGGAGGGTCATCTCTGACCCCCACCCCACTTCCAGACCCCCAAGCCCCCGACTCCACCTTCTAGGGAGGTAGTCAGGACCTCCTTGAGGCTGTTTTTTTTTTTTTTTTTCTCTTGAAGCCCCTGCATTCTCTTGTTAACACCTAGCTCTCCTTCTCCCCCGAGACTTTCCGGGCCTGCCAGCAGGCAATAGTCTCTCCTGCAAGCCTCTGGCCAGCAAAGGATACTGAGAGAGGGTCACCTCTGACCCCCACCCAACTTTCAGACCCCCGGCCCCAGGCTCCACCTTCTAGGTAGGTAGCCAGGATCTCCTTGAGTCGGTTTTTTTTTTTTTTTTCTCTTGAATCCCCTGCATTCTCTTGTTAAGACCTAGCTCTCCTTCTCCCCCCAGAATTTCCGGGCCTGCCAGTAGGCAATAGGCTCTCATGCAAGCCTCTGGCCAGCAAGGTATACTGAGGGAGGGTCACCACTGACCCCCACCCCACTTCCAGACCCCCAGGCCCCAGACTCCACCTTCTAGGTAGGTAGCCAGGATCTCCTTGAGGAGTTTTTTTTTTTTTTTTCTCTTCAACCCCCTGCATTCTCTTGTTAACACCTAGCTCTCCTTATCCCCCCAGACTTTCCGGGCCTGCCAGCAGGCAATAGGCTCTCCTGCAAGACTCTGGCCAGCAAGGGAATCTGAGGGAGGGTCACCTCTGACCCCCACACCCCACTTCCAGTCCCCCAGGCTCCAGACTACACCTTCTAGGTAGGTGGCCAGGATCTCCTTGAGGCGTTTTTTTTTTTTTTTTTTCTCTTGAACCCCCTGAATTGTCTTGTTAATACCTAGCTCTCCTTCTTCCCCCACATTTTCCGGGCCTGCCAGCAGGCAATAGTCTCTCCTGCAAGACACTGGCCAGCAAGGGATACTGAGGGAGGGTCAACTCTGATCCCCACCCCACTTCCAGACCCCCAGGCCCCAGACTCCACCTACTAGGTAGGCAGCCAGGATCTCCTTGAGGCATTTTTTTTTTCTCTTGAACCCCCTGAATTCTCTTGTTAACACCTAGCTCTCCTTTTCCCCCCAGACATTCCGGGCTTGCCAGTAGGCAATAGACTCTCCTGCAAGCCTCTGGCCAGCAAGGGATACTGAGGGAGGGTCACCTCTGACCCGCACCCCACGTCCAGACCCCCAGGCCCCAGACTCCACATTCTAGGTATGTAGCCAGGATCTTCTTGAGGCGGTTGTGTTTTTTTCTCTTGAACACCTGCATTCTCTTGTTAACACCTAGCTCTCCTTCTGTCCCAAGACCGTCTGGGCCTGACAGCAGGCAATAGGCTCTCCTGCAAGCCTCTGGCCAGCATGGGATACTTAGGGAGGGTCACCTCTGACCCCCACCTCACTTCTTGACCCTCAGGCCCCAGACTCCACCTTCTAGGTAGGTAGCCAGGATCTCCTTGAGTCGTTTTTTTTTTTTTTTTCTCTTGAACCCCCTGCATTCTCTTGTTAACACCTAGCTCTCCTTCTCCCCCCAGATTTTCCGGGCCTGCCAGCAGGCAATAGGCTCTCCTGCAAGCTTCCGTCCAGCAAGGGATATTGAGGGAGTGTCACCTCTGACCCCCACCCCACTTCCAGACCCCCAGGCCCCAGACTCCTCCTTCTAGGTAGGTAGACAGGATCTCCTTGAGGAGGTTTTTTTTTTTTTTTTCTCTTGAACCCCCTGTATTCTCTTGTTAACACCTAGCTCTCCTTCTCCCCCCAGACTATCTGGGCCTGCCAGCACGCAATAGGCTCTACTAGAAGATTCTGGCCAGCAAGGGATACTGAGGGAGGGTCACCTCTGACCCCCACCCCAGTTCCAGACCCCCAGGCCCCAGACTCCACCTTCTAGGTAGGTAGCCAGTATCTCCTTGAGGCGGTTTTTTTTTTCCTCTTGAACCCCTTGCATTCTCTTGTTAACAATTAGTTCTCCTCCCTCCAGACTTTCCGGGACTGCCAGCAGGCAATAGGCTCTCCTGCAAGCCTCTAGCCAGCAAGGGATACAGAGGGAGGGTCACCTCTGACCCCCACCCCACTTCCAGGCCTACAGGCCCCAGACTCCACCTTCTAGGTAGGTAGCCAGGACCTCCTTGAGTCGGTTTTTTTTTTTTCTCTTGAACCCCCTGCATTCTCTTGTTAACACCTAGCTCTCCTTCTCCCCACAGATTTTCTGGGCCTGCCAACAGGCATTAGGCTCTCCCGCAAGGCTCTGGCCAGCAAGGGATACAGAGGGTGGGTCACCTTTTACCCCCACCGAAATTCCAGTCCCCCAGGCCCCAGACTCCATCTTCTAGGTCGGTAGTCAGGATCTCCTTGAGCCGTTTTTTTTCTTTCTCTTGAAACCCCTGCATTCTCTTGTTAACACCTAGCTCTTTTTCTCCCCTCAGGCTTTCTGGGCCTGCCAGCAGGCAATAGGCTCTCCTGCTAGCCTCTGGCCAACAAGGGATACTGAGGGAGGGTCACCTCTGACCCCCACCTCACTTCCAGTCCCCCAGGCCCTAGACTACACCTTCTAGGTAGGTAGCCAGGATCTCCTTGAGGCGGTTTTTTTTTTCTTTCTCTTGAACCCCCTGCATTCTTTTTTTAACACCTAGCTCTCGTTCTCCGCCCAGACATTCCGGGCCTGCCAGCAGGCAATAGGCTCTCCTGCACGTCTCTGGCCAGCAAGGGATACTGTGGGAGGGTCACCTCTGACCCTCACACCGCTTCCAGACCCCCTGGCCCCAGACTCCACCTTCTAGGTAGGTAGCCAGGACCTCCTTGAGGCGGTTTTCTTTTTTTTCTCTTGAACACCCTGCATTCTTTGTTAACAACTAGCTCTCCTTCTCCTCCCAGATTTTCCGGGCCTGCCAGCAGGCAATAGGCTCTCCTGCAAGCCTCTGGCCAGCAAAGGATAGTGAGGGAGGGTCACCTCTGACCCCCACCCCACTTCCACACCCCCAGACCCCAGACTCTGCCTTCTAGGTAGCTAGCCAGGATCTCCTTGAGGCGGTCTTTTTTTTTTTTCTCTTGAACCACCTGCATTCTCTTGTTAACACCTAGCTCTCCTTCTCCCCCCAGATTTTCCGGGCATACCAGCAGGATATAGGTTCTCCTGCAAGCCTCTGGCCAGCAAGGGATAAGGAGGGAGGGTCACCTCTGGCCCCCACCCCCCTTCCAGTCCCCCAGGCCGCATACTCCACCTTCTAGTTAGGTAGCCAGGATCTCCTTGAGGAGTTTTTTTTTTTTTTTTTCTCTTGAACACCCTGCATTCTCTTGTTAACACCTAGCTCTCCTTCTCCCCCCAGACTTTCCGGGCCCGCCAGCAGGCAATAGGCTCTCCTGCAAGCCTCTGCCCAGCAAGGTATACTGAGGAAGGGTCACCTCTGACCCCCACCCCACTTCCAGACCCCCATGCCTCAGACTCCACCTTCTATGTAGGTAGCCAGGATCTCCTTGAGGCAGTTTTATTTTTTTCTCTTGAACCCCCTGCATTCTCTTGTTAACACCTAGCTCTCCTTCTCCCCCCAGACTCCTCGGGGCTGCCAGCAGGCAATAGGCTCTCCTGCAAGCCTCTGGCCAGCAAGCGATACTGAGGGAGGGTCACTTCTTACCCCCACCACACTTCCAGACCACTAGGCCCCAATGTCCACCTTCTAGGTAGGTAGCCAGGATCTCCTTGAGGCGGTTTTTATTTTTCTCTTGAACCCCCTGCATTCTATTGTTAACACCTATCTGTCCTTCTCCCCTCAAACTTTCCGGGCCTGCCAGCAGGCAATAGGCTCTCCTGCAAGCCTCTGGCGAGCAAGGGATACTGAGGGAGGGTCACCTCTGACCCCCACCCCACTTCCATACCCCCAGGCCCCATACTCCATCTTCTAGGTAGGTAGCCAGGATCACCTTGAGTCAGTTTTTTTTTTTTTCTCTTGAACCCCCTGCATTCTCTTGTTAACACCTAGCTCTCCTTCTCCCCCCAGACTTTCCAGGCCTGCCAGCAGGCAATAGGCTCTCCTGCAAGCCTCTGGCCAGCTAGGGATACTGAGGCAGGGTCACCTCTGACCCCCACCCCACTTCCAGACCCACAGGCCCCCAGACTCCACCTTCTAGGTAGGTAGCCAGGATCTCCTTGAGTCGTTTTTTTTTTTTTTTCTCTTGAACGCCCTGCATTTTCTTGTTAACACCTAGCTCTCCTTCTCCCCCCAGACTTTCCGGGCCTGCCAGCAGGAAATAAGTTCTCCTGCAAGCCTTTGGCCAGAAAGGGATACTGAGGGAGGGTCACTTCTGACCTCCACCCCACTTCTAGACCCCCAGGCCCTAGACTCCACTTTCTAGGTAAGTAGCCAGGATCTCCTTGAGTCGTTTTTTTTTTTTTTCTCTTGAACCCCTGCATCCTGTTGTTAACACCTAGCTCTCCTTCTCCCCCCCAGACTTTCCGGGCCTGCCAGCAGGCAATAGGCTCTACTAGAAGATTCTGGCCAGCAAGGGATACTGAGGGAGGGTCACCTCTGACCCCTACCCCACTTCCAGACCCCCAGGCCCCAGACACCACCTTCTAGGTAGGTAGCCAGGATCTCCTTGAGGTGGTTTTTTTTTTTTTTCTCTTGAACCCCCTGCATTCTATTGTTAACCCCTAGCTCTCCTTCTCCCGCCAGAATTTCCGGGCCTGCCAGCAGGCAATAGATTCTCCTGCAAGCCTCTGGCCAGCAAGTGATACTGAGGGAGGGTCACTTCTTACCCCCACCCCACTTCCAGACCACTAGGCCACAGAATCCACCTTCTAGGTAGGTAGCCAGTATCTCCTTGAGGCGGTTTTTTTTTTTTTTTTTGAACCGCATGCATTCTCTTGTTACAACCTAGGTCTCCTTCTCCCCCCAAAATTTCCGGGACTGTCAGCAGGCAATAGGCTCTCCTGCAAGCCTCTGACCAGCAAGCGATACTGAGGGAGGGTCACTTCTTACCCCCACCCCACTTCCAGACCACTAGGCCCCAGAATCCACCTTCTAGGTTGGTAGCCAGTATCTCCTTGAGGCGGTTTTTTTTTTTTTTTTTTTTTTTGAACCCCATGCATTCTCTTGTTACAACCTAGCTCTCCTTCTCCCCCCAAAATTTCCGGAACTGTCAGCAGGCAATAGGCTCTCCTGCAAGCCTCTGACCAGCAAGGGATACTGAGGGAGGGTCACCTCTGCTCCCACCCCACTTCCAGACCGCCAGACCCCAAACTCCACCTTCTAGGTAGGTAGCCAGGATCTCCTTGAGGCGGTTTTATTTTTCGTGAACCCCGGGCATTCTCTTCTTAACTCCTAGCTCTCCTTCTCCCCCCAGATTTTCCGGGCCTGCCAGCAGGCAATAGGCTCTCCTTCAAGCCTACGGCCAGCAATTGATACTGAGGGAGTGTCACCTCTGACCCCCACCCCACTTCCAGACCCCCAGGCCCCAGACTCCTCCTTCTAGGAAGGTAGACAGGATCTCTTTGAGGAGTTATTTTTTTTTTCTCTTGAACCCCCTGCCTTCTCTTGTTAACACCTAGCTTTCCTTCTCACCCCAGACTTTCCGGGCCTGCCAGCAGGCAATAGGCTCTCCTGCAAGCCTCTGGCCAGCAAGGGATACTGAGGGAGGGTCACCTCTGACCCCCACCCCACTTCCAGACCCCCAGGCCCCAGATTAAACCTTCTAGGTAGGGAGCCAGTATCTCCTTGAGGCGGTTTTTTTTTTCTCTTGAACCCCCTGCATTCTCTTGCTAACACCTAGCTCTCCTTCTCCCCCCAGACTTTCCGGGCCTGCCAGCTGGCAATAGGCTCTCCTGCAAGCCTCTGGCCAGCAAGTGATAAGGAGGGAGGGTCACCTCTGGCCCCCACCCCCCTTCCAGTCCCCCAGGCCGCATACTCCACCTTCTAGTTAGGTAGCCAGGATCTCCTTGAGGAGTTTTTTTTTTTTTTTTTCTCTTGAACACCCTGCATTCTCTTGTTAACACCTAGCTCTCCTTCTCCCCCCAGACTTTCCGGGCCCGCCAGCAGGCAATAGGCTCTCCTGCAAGCCTCTGCCCAGCAAGGTATACTGAGGAAGGGTCACCTCTGACCCCCACCCCACTTCCAGACCCCCATGCCTCAGACTCCACCTTCTATGTAGGTAGCCAGGATCTCCTTGAGGCAGTTTTATTTTTTTCTCTTGAACCCCCTGCATTCTCTTGTTAACACCTAGCTCTCCTTCTCCCCCCAGACTCCTCGGGGCTGCCAGCAGGCAATAGGCTCTCCTGCAAGCCTCTGGCCAGCAAGCGATACTGAGGGAGGGTCACTTCTTACCCCCACCACACTTCCAGACCACTAGGCCCCAATGTCCACCTTCTAGGTAGGTAGCCAGGATCTCCTTGAGGCGGTTTTTTTTTTCTCTTGAACCCCCTGCATTCTATTGTTAACACCTATCTGTCCTTCTCCCCTCAAACTTTCCGGGCCTGCCAGCAGGCAATAGGATCTCCTGCAAGCCTCTGGCGAGCAAGGGATACTGAGGGCGGGTCACCTCTGACCCCCACCCCACTTCCATACCCCCAGGCCCCATACTCCATCTTCTAGGTAGGTAGCCAGGATCACCTTGAGTCAGTTTTTTTTTTTCTCTTGAACCCCCTGCATTCTCTTGTTAACACCTAGCTCTCCTTCTCCCCCCAGACTTTCCAGGCCTGCCAGCAGGCAATAGGCTCTCCTGCAAGGCTCTGGCGAGCAAGGGATACTGAGGGAGGGTCACCTCTGACACCCACCCCACTTCCAGACCACTAGGCCCTAGAATCCACCTTCTAGGTAGGTAGCCAGGATCTCCTTGAGGTGTTTTTTTTTTTTTTTCTTTTGAACCCCCTGCCTTCTCTTGTTAACACCTAGCTCTCCTTCTTGACCCAGACTTTCCTGGCCTGCCAGCAGGCAATAGGCTCTCCTGGAATACTCTGGCCAGGAAGGGATACTGAGGGAGGGTCAACTTTGACCCCCACCCCACTTCCAGACCCCCAGGCCCCAGACTCCATCTTATAGGTAGGTAGCCCCGATCTCCTTCAATCAGTTTTTTTTTTTCTCTTGAACCCCCTGCATTCTCTTGTTAACACCTAGCTCTCCTTCTCCCCCCATACTATCCGGGCCTGCCAGCACGCAATAGGCTCTACTAGAAGCCTCTGGCCAGCAAGGGATACTGAGGGAGTGTCACCTCTGACTCCCACCCCACTTCCAGACCCACAGGCCCCAGACTCCACCTTCTAGGTAGGTATCCAGGATCTTCTTGAGGCCGTTTTTTTTTTCTCTTGAACCCCCTGCATTCTCTTGTTAACACGTAGCTCTCCTTCTCCCCACAGACTTTCCTGGCCTGCCAGCAGGCAGTAGGCTCTCCTGAAAGCCTCTGGCCAGCAATGGATACTGAGGGAGGGTCAACTCTGACCCCCACCCCACTTCCAGACCCCCAGGCCCCATACTCCACCTTCTAGGTAGGTAGCCAGGATCTCCTTGAGGATGTTTTTTTTTTTTTTCTTTTGAACCCCTTGCATTCTATTGTTAACACCTAGCTCTCCTTTTCCCCCCAGACTTTCCGGGCCTGCCATCAGGCAATAGGCTCTCCTGCAAGCCTCTGGCCAGCAAGGGATACTGAGGGAGGGTCACCTCTGACCCCCACCCCATTTCCAGACCCCCAGGCCCCAGACTCCACCTTCTAGGTAGGTAGCCAGGATCTCCTTGAGGCGGGGTTTTTATTTTCTCTTGAACCCCCTGCATTCTCTTGTTAACACCTAGCTCTCCTTCTCCCCCCAGACTTTCCAGGCCTGCCAGCAGGCAATAGGCTCTCCTGCAAGACTCTGGCGAGCAAGGGATACTGAGGGAGGGTCATCTCTGACCCCCACCCCACATCCAGACCCCCAGGCCCCAGACTCCACCTTCTAGGTAGGTAGCCAGGATCTCCTTGAGGCGGTTTTTTTTTTCTCTTGAACCCCCTGCATTCTCTTGTTAACACCTAGCTCTCCTTCTCGCCCCAGACTTTCCGGGCCTGCCAGCATGCAATAGGCTATCCTGCAAGACTCTGGCCAGCAAGGGTTACTGAGGGAGGGTCACCTCTTACCCCCACCCCACTTCCAGACCACTAGGCCCCAGAATCCACCTTCTAGGTAGGTAGCTAGGATGTCCTTCAGGCGTTTTTTTTTTTTTCTCTTGAACCCGCTGCCTTCTCTTGTTAACACCTCGCTCTCCTTCTCCCCCCAGACTATCCGGGCCTGCCAGCAGGCAATAGTCTCTACTGCAAGCCTCTGGCCAGCAAGGGATACTGAGGGAGTGTCACCTCTGTCCCCCACCCCACTTCCAGACCCACAGGACCCAGACCCCACCTTGTAGGTAGGTAGCCAGGACCTCCTTGAGGCGGTTTTTTTTTTTCTCTTGAACCCCCTGCATTCTCTTGTTAACACCTAGCTCTCCTTCTCCCCCCAGACTTTCTGGGCCTGCCAGCAGGCAATAGGCTCTCCTGCAAGCCTCTGGCCAGCAGGGGATACTGAGGGTGGGTCACCTCTCACCCCCACCCCACTTCCAGACCCCCAGGCCCCAGCCTCCACCTTCTAGGTTGGTAGCCAGGATCTCCTTGAGGCGGTTTTTTTTTTTTCTCTTGAACCCCCTGCATTCTCTTGTTAACACCAAGCTCTCCTTCTCACCCCAGATTTTCTGGGCCTGCCAGCATGCCATAGGCTCTCCTGCAACCCTCTGGCCTGCAAGGGATAATGAGGCAGGGTCACCTCTGAACCCCACCCCACTTCCAGACACCCAGGCCCCAGACACCACCTTCAAGGTAAGTAGCAAGGATCTCCTTGAGGCGTTTTTTTTTTTTTTTCTTGAAACCCCTGCATTCTCTTGTTAACACCTAGCTCTGCTTCTCCCCCCAGACTTTCCTGGCCTGCCAGCAGGCAATAGACTCTCCTGCAAGCCTCTGGCCAGCAAGCGATACTGAGGGAGGGTCACTTCTTACCCCCACCCCACTTCCAGACCACTAGGCTCCAGAATCCACCTTATAGGTAGGTAGCCAGTATCTCCTTGAGGCGGTTTTTTTTTTTTTGAACCCCATGCATTCTCTTGTTACAACCTAGCTCTCCTTCTCCCCCCAAAATTACCAGGACTGTCAGCAGGCAATAGGCTCTCCTGCAAGCCTCTGGCCAGCAAGGGATACTGAGGGAGGGTCACCTCTGTTCCCCACTCTACTTCCAGACCACCAGACCCCAAACTCCACCTTCTAGGTAGGTAGCCAGGATCTCCTTGAGGCGGTTTTATTTTTCGTGAACCCCCGGCATTCTCTTGTTACCTCCTAGCTCTCCTTCTCCCCCCAGATTTTCCGGGCCTGCCAGCAGGCAATAGGCTCTCCTGCAAGCCTACGGCCAGCAAGGGATACTGAGGGAGTGTCACCTCTGACCCCCACCCCACTTCCAGACACCCAGGCCCCAGACTCCTCCTTCTAGGAAGGTGGACAGAATCTCTTTGAGGAGGTTTTTTTTTTTTTTTTTTTTTTTCTCTTGAACCCCCTGCATTCTCTTGTTGACACCTAGCTCTTCTTCTCCCCCCAGACGATCCGGGCCTGCCAGCAGGCAATAGGCTCTACTGCAAGCCTCTGGCCAGCAAGGGATACTGAGGGAGTGTCACCTCTGACCCCCACCCACCTTCCAGAACCCCAGGCCCCAGACTCCACCTTCTAGGTAGGTAGCCAGGATCTCCTGGAGGCGGTTTTTTTTTCTCTTGAACCCCCTGCATTCTCTTGTTAACACCTAGCTCTCCTTCTCCCCCCAGACTTTCTGGGCCTGCCAGCAGGCAATAGGCTCTCCTCTAAGCCTCTGGCCTGCAGGGGATACTGAGGGAGGGTCACCCCTCACCCCCACCCCACTTCCAGACACCCAGGCCCCAGCCTCCACCTTCTAGGTAGGTAGCCAGGATCTCCTTGAGGCGGTTTTTATTTTCTCTTGAACCCCCTGCATTCTCTTGTTAACACCTAGCTCTCCTTCTCCCCCCAGACTTCCTAGGCCGGCCAGCAGGCTATAGGCTCTCCTGCAAGCCTCTGGCCCACAAGGGATACTGAGAGAGGGTCACCTCTTACCCCCACGCCGCTTCCAGACCCCCAGGCCCCAGACCCCACCTTCTAGGTAGGTAGCCAGGATCTACTTGAGGCGGTTTTTTCTTTTTTTTCTGTTGAACCCCCTGCATTCTCTTGTTAACACCTAGCTCTCCTTCTCCCCCCAGAATTTCTGGTTCTGCCAGCAGGCAATAGGCTCTCCTCCAAGCCCCTGGCCAGCAAGGGATACAGAGGGAGGGTCACCTCTGACCCCCACCCCACTTCCAGAACCCCAGGCCCCAGACTCCACCTTCTAGACCTTCCGTGCCTCCCAGCAGGCAGTAGGCTCTCCTGCAAGCCCCTGGCCAGCAAGGGATACAGAGGGAGGGTCACCTCTGACCCCCACCCCACTTCCAGACCCGCATTCCCCAGACTCCACCTTCTAGGTAGGTAGCCAGGATCTCCTTGACGCGGTTTTTTTTTTTCTCTTGAACCCCCTGCATTCTATTGTTAACACCTATCTGTCCTTCTCCCCTCAAACTTTCCGGGCCTGCCAGCAGGCAATAGGATCTCCTGCAAGCCTCTGACGAGCAAGGGATACTGAGGGAGGGTCACCTCTGACCCCCACCCCACTTCCATACCCCCAGGCCCCATACTCCATCTTCTAGGTAGGTAGCCAGGATCACCTTGAGTCAGTTTTTTTTTTTCTCTTGAACCCCCTGCATTCTCTTGTTAACACCTAGCTCTCCTTCTCCCCCCAGACTTTCCAGGCCTGCCAGCAGGCAATAGGCTCTCCTGCAAGCCTCTGGCGAGCAAGGGATACTGAGGGAGGGTCACCTCTGACACCCACCCCACTTCCAGACCACTAGGCCCTAGAATCCACCTTCTAGGTAGGTAGCCAGGATCTCCTTGAGGTGTTTTTTTTTTTTTTTCTTTTGAACCCCCTGCCTTCTCTTGTTAACACCTAGCTCTCCTTCTTGACCCAGACTTTCCTGGCCTGCCAGCAGGCAATAGGCTCTCCTGGAATACTCTGGCCAGGAAGGGATACTGAGGGAGGGTCAACTTTGACCCCCACCCCACTTCCAGACCCCCAGGCCCCAGACTCCATCTTATAGGTAGGTAGCCCGGATCTCCTTCAATCAGTTTTTTTTTTTCTCTTGAACCCCCTGCATTCTCTTGTTAACACCTAGCTCTCCTTCTCCCCCCATACTATCCGGGCCTGCCAGCACGCAATAGGCTCTACTAGAAGCCTCTGGCCAGCAAGGGATACTGAGGGAGTGTCACCTCTGACTCCCACCCCACTTCCAGACCCACAGGCCCCAGACTCCACCTTCTAGGTAGGTATCCAGGATCTTCTTGAGGCCGTTTTTTTTTTCTCTTGAACCCCCTGCATTCTCTTGTTAACACGTAGCTCTCCTTCTCCCCACAGACTTTCCTGGCCTGCCAGCAGGCAGTAGGCTCTCCTGAAAGCCTCTGGCCAGCAATGGATACTGAGGGAGGGTCAACTCTGACCCCCACCCCACTTCCAGACCCCCAGGCCCCATACTCCACCTTCTAGGTAGGTAGCCAGGATCTCCTTGAGGATGTTTTTTTTTTTTTCTTTTGAACCCCTTGCATTCTATTGTTAACACCTAGCTCTCCTTTTCCCCCCAGACTTTCCGGGCCTGCCATCAGGCAATAGGCTCTCCTGCAAGCCTCTGGCCAGCAAGGGATACTGAGGGAGGGTCACCTCTGACCCCCACCCCATTTCCAGACCCCCAGGCCCCAGACTCCACCTTCTAGGTAGGTAGCCAGGATCTCCTTGAGGCGGGGTTTTTATTTTCTCTTGAACCCCCTGCAATTCTCTTGTTAACACCTAGCTCTCCTTCTCCCCCCAGACTTTCCAGGCCTGCCAGCAGGCAATAGGCTCTCCTGCAAGACTCTGGCGAGCAAGGGATACTGAGGGAGGGTCATCTCTGACCCCCACCCCACATCCAGACCCCCAGGCCCCAGACTCCACCTTCTAGGTAGGTAGCCAGGATCTCCTTGAGGCGGTTTTTTTTTTCTCTTGAACCCCCTGCATTCTCTTGTTAACACCTAGCTCTCCTTCTCCCCCCAGACTTTCCGGGCCTGCCAGCATGCAATAGGCTATCCTGCAAGACTCTGGCCAGCAAGGGTTACTGAGGGAGGGTCACCTCTTACCCCCACCCCACTTCCAGACCACTAGGCCCCAGAATCCACCTTCTAGGTAGGTAGCTAGGATGTCCTTCAGGCGTTTTTTTTTTTTTCTCTTGAACCCGCTGCCTTCTCTTGTTAACACCTCGCTCTCCTTCTCCCCCCAGACTATCCGGGCCTGCCAGCAGGCAATAGTCTCTACTGCAAGCCTCTGGCCAGCAAGGGATACTGAGGGAGTGTCACCTCTGTCCCCCACCCCACTTCCAGACCCACAGGACCCAGACCCCACCTTGTAGGTAGGTAGCCAGGACCTCCTTGAGGCGGTTTTTTTTTTTCTCTTGAACCCCCTGCATTCTCTTGTTAACACCTAGCTCTCCTTCTCCCCCCAGACTTTCTGGGCCTGCCAGCAGGCAATAGGCTCTCCTGCAAGCCTCTGGCCAGCAGGGGATACTGAGGGTGGGTCACCTCTCACCCCCACCCCACTTCCAGACCCCCAGGCCCCAGCCTCCACCTTCTAGGTTGGTAGCCAGGATCTCCTTGAGGCGGTTTTTTTTTTTTTCTCTTGAACCCCCTGCATTCTCTTGTTAACACCAAGCTCTCCTTCTCACCCCAGATTTTCTGGGCCTGCCAGCATGCCATAGGCTCTCCTGCAACCCTCTGGCCTGCAAGGGATAATGAGGCAGGGTCACCTCTGAACCCCACCCCACTTCCAGACACCCAGGCCCCAGACACCACCTTCAAGGTAAGTAGCAAGGATCTCCTTGAGGCGTTTTTTTTTTTTTTCTTGAAACCCCTGCATTCTCTTGTTAACACCTAGCTCTGCTTCTCCCCCCAGACTTTCCTGGCCTGCCAGCAGGCAATAGACTCTCCTGCAAGCCTCTGGCCAGCAAGCGATACTGAGGGAGGGTCACTTCTTACCCCCACCCCACTTCCAGACCACTAGGCTCCAGAATCCACCTTATAGGTAGGTAGCCAGTATCTCCTTGAGGCGGTTTTTTTTTTTTTGAACCCCATGCATTCTCTTGTTACAACCTAGCTCTCCTTCTCCCCCCAAAATTACCAGGACTGTCAGCAGGCAATAGGCTCTCCTGCAAGCCTCTGGCCAGCAAGGGATACTGAGGGAGGGTCACCTCTGTTCCCCACTCTACTTCCAGACCACCAGACCCCAAACTCCACCTTCTAGGTAGGTAGCCAGGATCTCCTTGAGGCGGTTTTATTTTTCGTGAACCCCCGGCATTCTCTTGTTACCTCCTAGCTCTCCTTCTCCCCCCAGATTTTCCGGGCCTGCCAGCAGGCAATAGGCTCTCCTGCAAGCCTACGGCCAGCAAGGGATACTGAGGGAGTGTCACCTCTGACCCCCACCCCACTTCCAGACACCCAGGCCCCAGACTCCTCCTTCTAGGAAGGTGGACAGAATCTCTTTGAGGAGGTTTTTTTTTTTTTTTTTTTTTTCTCTTGAACCCCCTGCATTCTCTTGTTGACACCTAGCTCTTCTTCTCCCCCCAGACGATCCGGGCCTGCCAGCAGGCAATAGGCTCTACTGCAAGCCTCTGGCCAGCAAGGGATACTGAGGGAGTGTCACCTCTGACCCCCACCCACCTTCCAGAACCCCAGGCCCCAGACTCCACCTTCTAGGTAGGTAGCCAGGATCTCCTGGAGGCGGTTTTTTTTTTCTCTTGAACCCCCTGCATTCTCTTGTTAACACCTAGCTCTCCTTCTCCCCCCAGACTTTCTGGGCCTGCCAGCAGGCAATAGGCTCTCCTCTAAGCCTCTGGCCTGCAGGGGATACTGAGGGAGGGTCACCCCTCACCCCCACCCCACTTCCAGACACCCAGGCCCCAGCCTCCACCTTCTAGGTAGGTAGCCAGGATCTCCTTGAGGCGGTTTTTATTTTCTCTTGAACCCCCTGCATTCTCTTGTTAACACCTAGCTCTCCTTCTCCCCCCAGACTTCCTAGGCCGGCCAGCAGGCTATAGGCTCTCCTGCAAGCCTCTGGCCCACAAGGGATACTGAGAGAGGGTCACCTCTTACCCCCACGCCGCTTCCAGACCCCCAGGCCCCAGACCCCACCTTCTAGGTAGGTAGCCAGGATCTACTTGAGGCGGTTTTTTCTTTTTTTTCTGTTGAACCCCCTGCATTCTCTTGTTAACACCTAGCTCTCCTTCTCCCCCCAGAATTTCTGGTTCTGCCAGCAGGCAATAGGCTCTCCTCCAAGCCCCTGGCCAGCAAGGGATACAGAGGGAGGGTCACCTCTGACCCCCACCCCACTTCCAGAACCCCAGGCCCCAGACTCCACCTTCTAGACCTTCCGTGCCTCCCAGCAGGCAGTAGGCTCACCTGCAAGCCCCTGGCCAGCAAGGGATACAGAGGGAGGGTCACCTCTGACCCCCACCCCACTTCCAGACCCGCATTCCCCAGACTCCACCTTCTAGGTAGGTAGCCAGGATCTCCTTGAGGCGGTTTTTTTTTTCTCTTGAACCCCCTGCATTCTATTGTTAACACCTATCTGTCCTTCTCCCCTCAAACTTTCCGGGCCTGCCAGCAGGCAATAGGATCTCCTGCAAGCCTCTGGCGAGCAAGGGATACTGAGGGAGGGTCACCTCTGACCCCCACCCCACTTCCATACCCCCAGGCCCCATACTCCATCTTCTAGGTAGGTAGCCAGGATCACCTTGAGTCAGTTTTTTTTTTTTCTCTTGAACCCCCTGCATTCTCTTGTTAACACCTAGCTCTCCTTCTCCCCCCAGACTTTCCAGGCCTGCCAGCAGGCAATAGGCTCTCCTGCAAGCCTCTGGCGAGCAAGGGATACTGAGGGAGGGTCACCTCTGACACCCACCCCACTTCCAGACCACTAGGCCCTAGAATCCACCTTCTAGGTAGGTAGCCAGGATCTCCTTGAGGTGTTTTTTTTTTTTTTTTCTTTTGAACCCCCTGCCTTCTCTTGTTAACACCTAGCTCTCCTTCTTGACCCAGACTTTCCTGGCCTGCCAGCAGGCAATAGGCTCTCCTGGAATACTCTGGCCAGGAAGGGATACTGAGGGAGGGTCAACTTTGACCCCCACCCCACTTCCAGACCCCCAGGCCCCAGACTCCATCTTATAGGTAGGTAGCCCGGATCTCCTTCAATCAGTTTTTTTTTTTCTCTTGAACCCCCTGCATTCTCTTGTTAACACCTAGCTCTCCTTCTCCCCCCATACTATCCGGGCCTGCCAGCACGCAATAGGCTCTACTAGAAGCCTCTGGCCAGCAAGGGATACTGAGGGAGTGTCACCTCTGACTCCCACCCCACTTCCAGACCCACAGGCCCCAGACTCCACCTTCTAGGTAGGTATCCAGGATCTTCTTGAGGCCGTTTTTTTTTTCTCTTGAACCCCCTGCATTCTCTTGTTAACACGTAGCTCTCCTTCTCCCCACAGACTTTCCTGGCCTGCCAGCAGGCAGTAGGCTCTCCTGAAAGCCTCTGGCCAGCAATGGATACTGAGGGAGGGTCAACTCTGACCCCCACCCCACTTCCAGACCCCCAGGCCCCATACTCCACCTTCTAGGTAGGTAGCCAGGATCTCCTTGAGGATGTTTTTTTTTTTTTTCTTTTGAACCCCTTGCATTCTATTGTTAACACCTAGCTCTCCTTTTCCCCCCAGACTTTCCGGGCCTGCCATCAGGCAATAGGCTCTCCTGCAAGCCTCTGGCCAGCAAGGGATACTGAGGGAGGGTCACCTCTGACCCCCACCCCATTTCCAGACCCCCAGGCCCCAGACTCCACCTTCTAGGTAGGTAGCCAGGATCTCCTTGAGGCGGGGTTTTTATTTTCTCTTGAACCCCCTGCATTCTCTTGTTAACACCTAGCTCTCCTTCTCCCCCCAGACTTTCCAGGCCTGCCAGCAGGCAATAGGCTCTCCTGCAAGACTCTGGCGAGCAAGGGATACTGAGGGAGGGTCATCTCTGACCCCCACCCCACATCCAGACCCCCAGGCCCCAGACTCCACCTTCTAGGTAGGTAGCCAGGATCTCCTTGAGGCGGTTTTTTTTTTTCTCTTGAACCCCCTGCATTCTCTTGTTAACACCTAGCTCTCCTTCTCCCCCCAGACTTTCCGGGCCTGCCAGCATGCAATAGGCTATCCTGCAAGACTCTGGCCAGCAAGGGTTACTGAGGGAGGGTCACCTCTTACCCCCACCCCACTTCCAGACCACTAGGCCCCAGAATCCACCTTCTAGGTAGGTAGCTAGGATGTCCTTCAGGCGTTTTTTTTTTTTTTCTCTTGAACCCGCTGCCTTCTCTTGTTAACACCTCGCTCTCCTTCTCCCCCCAGACTATCCGGGCCTGCCAGCAGGCAATAGTCTCTACTGCAAGCCTCTGGCCAGCAAGGGATACTGAGGGAGTGTCACCTCTGTCCCCCACCCCACTTCCAGACCCACAGGACCCAGACCCCACCTTGTAGGTAGGTAGCCAGGACCTCCTTGAGGCGGTTTTTTTTTTTCTCTTGAACCCCCTGCATTCTCTTGTTAACACCTAGCTCTCCTTCTCCCCCCAGACTTTCTGGGCCTGCCAGCAGGCAATAGGCTCTCCTGCAAGCCTCTGGCCAGCAGGGGATACTGAGGGTGGGTCACCTCTCACCCCCACCCCACTTCCAGACCCCCAGGCCCCAGCCTCCACCTTCTAGGTTGGTAGCCAGGATCTCCTTGAGGCGGTTTTTTTTTTTTTCTCTTGAACCCCCTGCATTCTCTTGTTAACACCAAGCTCTCCTTCTCACCCCAGATTTTCTGGGCCTGCCAGCATGCCATAGGCTCTCCTGCAACCCTCTGGCCTGCAAGGGATAATGAGGCAGGGTCACCTCTGAACCCCACCCCACTTCCAGACACCCAGGCCCCAGACACCACCTTCAAGGTAAGTAGCAAGGATCTCCTTGAGGCGTTTTTTTTTTTTTTTCTTGAAACCCCTGCATTCTCTTGTTAACACCTAGCTCTGCTTCTCCCCCCAGACTTTCCTGGCCTGCCAGCAGGCAATAGACTCTCCTGCAAGCCTCTGGCCAGCAAGCGATACTGAGGGAGGGTCACTTCTTACCCCCACCCCACTTCCAGACCACTAGGCTCCAGAATCCACCTTATAGGTAGGTAGCCAGTATCTCCTTGAGGCGGTTTTTTTTTTTTTTGAACCCCATGCATTCTCTTGTTACAACCTAGCTCTCCTTCTCCCCCCAAAATTACCAGGACTGTCAGCAGGCAATAGGCTCTCCTGCAAGCCTCTGGCCAGCAAGGGATACTGAGGGAGGGTCACCTCTGTTCCCCACTCTACTTCCAGACCACCAGACCCCAAACTCCACCTTCTAGGTAGGTAGCCAGGATCTCCTTGAGGCGGTTTTATTTTTCGTGAACCCCCGGCATTCTCTTGTTAACTCCTAGCTCTCCTTCTCCCCCCAGATTTTCCGGGCCTGCCAGCAGGCAATAGGCTCTCCTGCAAGCCTACGGCCAGCAAGGGATACTGAGGGAGTGTCACCTCTGACCCCCACCCCACTTCCAGACACCCAGGCCCCAGACTCCTCCTTCTAGGAAGGTGGACAGAATCTCTTTGAGGAGGTTTTTTTTTTTTTTTTTTTTTTTTCTCTTGAACCCCCTGCATTCTCTTGTTGACACCTAGCTCTTCTTCTCCCCCCAGACGATCCGGGCCTGCCAGCAGGCAATAGGCTCTACTGCAAGCCTCTGGCCAGCAAGGGATACTGAGGGAGTGTCACCTCTGACCCCCACCCACCTTCCAGAACCCCAGGCCCCAGACTCCACCTTCTAGGTAGGTAGCCAGGATCTCCTGGAGGCGGTTTTTTTTTTCTCTTGAACCCCCTGCATTCTCTTGTTAACACCTAGCTCTCCTTCTCCCCCCAGACTTTCTGGGCCTGCCAGCAGGCAATAGGCTCTCCTCTAAGCCTCTGGCCTGCAGGGGATACTGAGGGAGGGTCACCCCTCACCCCCACCCCACTTCCAGACACCCAGGCCCCAGCCTCCACCTTCTAGGTAGGTAGCCAGGATCTCCTTGAGGCGGTTTTTATTTTCTCTTGAACCCCCTGCATTCTCTTGTTAACACCTAGCTCTCCTTCTCCCCCCAGACTTCCTAGGCCGGCCAGCAGGCTATAGGCTCTCCTGCAAGCCTCTGGCCCACAAGGGATACTGAGAGAGGGTCACCTCTTACCCCCACGCCGCTTCCAGACCCCCAGGCCCCAGACCCCACCTTCTAGGTAGGTAGCCAGGATCTACTTGAGGCGGTTTTTTCTTTTTTTTTCTGTTGAACCCCCTGCATTCTCTTGTTAACACCTAGCTCTCCTTCTCCCCCCAGAATTTCTGGTTCTGCCAGCAGGCAATAGGCTCTCCTCCAAGCCCCTGGCCAGCAAGGGATACAGAGGGAGGGTCACCTCTGACCCCCACCCCACTTCCAGAACCCCAGGCCCCAGACTCCACCTTCTAGACCTTCCGTGCCTCCCAGCAGGCAGTAGGCTCACCTGCAAGCCCCTGGCCAGCAAGGGATACAGAGGGAGGGTCACCTCTGACCCCCACCCCACTTCCAGACCCGCATTCCCCAGACTCCACCTTCTAGGTAGGTAGCCAGGATCTCCTTGAGGCGGTTTTTTTTTTCTCTTGAACCCCCTGCATTCTATTGTTAACACCTATCTGTCCTTCTCCCCTCAAACTTTCCGGGCCTGCCAGCAGGCAATAGGATCTCCTGCAAGCCTCTGACGAGCAAGGGATACTGAGGGAGGGTCACCTCTGACCCCCACCCCACTTCCATACCCCCAGGCCCCATACTCCATCTTCTAGGTAGGTAGCCAGGATCACCTTGAGTCAGTTTTTTTTTTTTTCTCTTGAACCCCCTGCATTCTCTTGTTAACACCTAGCTCTCCTTCTCCCCCCAGACTTTCCAGGCCTGCCAGCAGGCAATAGGCTCTCCTGCAAGCCTCTGGCGAGCAAGGGATACTGAGGGAGGGTCACCTCTGACACCCACCCCACTTCCAGACCACTAGGCCCTAGAATCCACCTTCTAGGTAGGTAGCCAGGATCTCCTTGAGGTGTTTTTTTTTTTTTTTTCTTTTGAACCCCCTGCCTTCTCTTGTTAACACCTAGCTCTCCTTCTTGACCCAGACTTTCCTGGCCTGCCAGCAGGCAATAGGCTCTCCTGGAATACTCTGGCCAGGAAGGGATACTGAGGGAGGGTCAACTTTGACCCCCACCCCACTTCCAGACCCCCAGGCCCCAGACTCCATCTTATAGGTAGGTAGCCCGGATCTCCTTCAATCAGTTTTTTTTTTCTCTTGAACCCCCTGCATTCTCTTGTTAACACCTAGCTCTCCTTCTCCCCCCATACTATCCGGGCCTGCCAGCACGCAATAGGCTCTACTAGAAGCCTCTGGCCAGCAAGGGATACTGAGGGAGTGTCACCTCTGACTCCCACCCCACTTCCAGACCCACAGGCCCCAGACTCCACCTTCTAGGTAGGTATCCAGGATCTTCTTGAGGCCGTTTTTTTTTTCTCTTGAACCCCCTGCATTCTCTTGTTAACACGTAGCTCTCCTTCTCCCCACAGACTTTCCTGGCCTGCCAGCAGGCAGTAGGCTCTCCTGAAAGCCTCTGGCCAGCAATGGATACTGAGGGAGGGTCAACTCTGACCCCCACCCCACTTCCAGACCCCCAGGCCCCATACTCCACCTTCTAGGTAGGTAGCCAGGATCTCCTTGAGGATGTTTTTTTTTTTTTTCTTTTGAACCCCTTGCATTCTATTGTTAACACCTAGCTCTCCTTTTCCCCCCAGACTT
Organism: Tupaia tana; assembly: GCA_026018925.1. Lineage (NCBI taxonomy): Eukaryota > Metazoa > Chordata > Mammalia > Scandentia > Tupaiidae > Tupaia > Tupaia tana. The sequence goes on from JAKSZU010000009.1 coordinate 96,718,655, forward strand.
TCCGGGCCTGCCATCAGGCAATAGGCTCTCCTGCAAGCCTCTGGCCAGCAAGGGATACTGAGGGAGGGTCACCTCTGACCCCCACCCCATTTCCAGACCCCCAGGCCCCAGACTCCACCTTCTAGGTAGGTAGCCAGGATCTCCTTGAGGCGGGGTTTTTATTTTCTCTTGAACCCCCTGCATTCTCTTGTTAACACCTAGCTCTCCTTCTCCCCCCAGACTTTCCAGGCCTGCCAGCAGGCAATAGGCTCTCCTGCAAGACTCTGGCGAGCAAGGGATACTGAGGGAGGGTCATCTCTGACCCCCACCCCACATCCAGACCCCCAGGCCCCAGACTCCACCTTCTAGGTAGGTAGCCAGGATCTCCTTGAGGCGGTTTTTTTTTTCTCTTGAACCCCCTGCATTCTCTTGTTAACACCTAGCTCTCCTTCTCCCCCAGACTTTCCGGGCCTGCCAGCATGCAATAGGCTATCCTGCAAGACTCTGGCCAGCAAGGGTTACTGAGGGAGGGTCACCTCTTACCCCCACCCCACTTCCAGACCACTAGGCCCAGAATCCACCTTCTAGGTAGGTAGCTAGGATGTCCTTCAGGCGTTTTTTTTTTTTTCTCTTGAACCCCGCTGCCTTCTCTTGTTAACACCTCGCTCTCCTTCTCCCCCCAGACTATCCGGGCCTGCCAGCAGGCAATAGTCTCTACTGCAAGCCTCTGGCCAGCAAGGGATACTGAGGGAGTGTCACCTCTGTCCCCCACCCCACTTCCAGACCCACAGGACCCAGACCCCACCTTGTAGGTAGGTAGCCAGGACCTCCTTGAGGCGGTTTTTTTTTTTCTCTTGAACCCCCTGCATTCTCTTGTTAACACCTAGCTCTCCTTCTCCCCCCAGACTTTCTGGGCCTGCCAGCAGGCAATAGGCTCTCCTGCAAGCCTCTGGCCAGCAGGGGATACTGAGGGTGGGTCACCTCTCACCCCCACCCCACTTCCAGACCCCCAGGCCCCAGCCTCCACCTTCTAGGTTGGTAGCCAGGATCTCCTTGAGGCGGTTTTTTTTTTTTTCTCTTGAACCCCCTGCATTCTCTTGTTAACACCAAGCTCTCCTTCTCACCCCAGATTTTCTGGGCCTGCCAGCATGCCATAGGCTCTCCTGCAACCCTCTGGCCTGCAAGGGATAATGAGGCAGGGTCACCTCTGAACCCCACCCCACTTCCAGACACCCAGGCCCCCAGACACCACCTTCAAGGTAAGTAGCAAGGATCTCCTTGAGGCGTTTTTTTTTTTTTTTTTTTCTTGAAACCCCTGCATTCTCTTGTTAACACCTAGCTCTGCTTCTCCCCCCAGACTTTCCTGGCCTGCCAGCAGGCAATAGACTCTCCTGCAAGCCTCTGGCCAGCAAGCGATACTGAGGGAGGGTCACTTCTTACCCCCACCCCACTTCCAGACCACTAGGCTCCAGAATCCACCTTATAGGTAGGTAGCCAGTATCTCCTTGAGGCGGTTTTTTTTTTTTTTTTGAACCCCATGCATTCTCTTGTTACAACCTAGCTCTCCTTCTCCCCCCAAAATTACCAGGACTGTCAGCAGGCAATAGGCTCTCCTGCAAGCCTCTGGCCAGCAAGGGATACTGAGGGAGGGTCACCTCTGTTCCCCACTCTACTTCCAGACCACCAGACCCCAAACTCCACCTTCTAGGTAGGTAGCCAGGATCTCCTTGAGGCGGTTTTATTTTTCGTGAACCCCCGGCATTCTCTTGTTAACTCCTAGCTCTCCTTCTCCCCCCAGATTTTCCGGGCCTGCCAGCAGGCAATAGGCTCTCCTGCAAGCCTACGGCCAGCAAGGGATACTGAGGGAGTGTCACCTCTGACCCCCACCCCACTTCCAGACACCCAGGCCCCAGACTCCTCCTTCTAGGAAGGTGGACAGAATCTCTTTGAGGAGGTTTTTTTTTTTTTTTTTTTTTTCTCTTGAACCCCCTGCATTCTCTTGTTGACACCTAGCTCTTCTTCTCCCCCCAGACGATCCGGGCCTGCCAGCAGGCAATAGGCTCTACTGCAAGCCTCTGGCCAGCAAGGGATACTGAGGGAGTGTCACCTCTGACCCCCACCCACCTTCCAGAACCCCAGGCCCCAGACTCCACCTTCTAGGTAGGTAGCCAGGATCTCCTGGAGGCGGTTTTTTTTTTTCTCTTGAACCCCCTGCATTCTCTTGTTAACACCTAGCTCTCCTTCTCCCCCCAGACTTTCTGGGCCTGCCAGCAGGCAATAGGCTCTCCTCTAAGCCTCTGGCCTGCAGGGGATACTGAGGGAGGGTCACCCCTCACCCCCACCCCACTTCCAGACACCCAGGCCCCAGCCTCCACCTTCTAGGTAGGTAGCCAGGATCTCCTTGAGGCGGTTTTTATTTTCTCTTGAACCCCCTGCATTCTCTTGTTAACACCTAGCTCTCCTTCTCCCCCCAGACTTCCTAGGCCGGCCAGCAGGCTATAGGCTCTCCTGCAAGCCTCTGGCCCACAAGGGATACTGAGAGAGGGTCACCTCTTACCCCCACGCCGCTTCCAGACCCCCAGGCCCCAGACCCCACCTTCTAGGTAGGTAGCCAGGATCTACTTGAGGCGGTTTTTTCTTTTTTTTCTGTTGAACCCCCTGCATTCTCTTGTTAACACCTAGCTCTCCTTCTCCCCCCAGAATTTCTGGTTCTGCCAGCAGGCAATAGGCTCTCCTCCAAGCCCCTGGCCAGCAAGGGATACAGAGGGAGGGTCACCTCTGACCCCCACCCCACTTCCAGAACCCCAGGCCCCAGACTCCACCTTCTAGACCTTCCGTGCCTCCCAGCAGGCAGTAGGCTCACCTGCAAGCCCCTGGCCAGCAAGGGATACAGAGGGAGGGTCACCTCTGACCCCCACCCCACTTCCAGACCCGCATTCCCCAGACTCCACCTTCTAGGTAGGTAGCCAGGATCTCCTTGAGGCGGTTTTTTTTTTCTCTTGAACCCCCTGCATTCTATTGTTAACACCTATCTGTCCTTCTCCCCTCAAACTTTCCGGGCCTGCCAGCAGGCAATAGGATCTCCTGCAAGCCTCTGGCGAGCAAGGGATACTGAGGGAGGGTCACCTCTGACCCCCACCCCACTTCCATACCCCCAGGCCCCATACTCCATCTTCTAGGTAGGTAGCCAGGATCACCTTGAGTCAGTTTTTTTTTTTTCTCTTGAACCCCCTGCATTCTCTTGTTAACACCTAGCTCTCCTTCTCCCCCCAGACTTTCCAGGCCTGCCAGCAGGCAATAGGCTCTCCTGCAAGCCTCTGGCGAGCAAGGGATACTGAGGGAGGGTCACCTCTGACACCCACCCCACTTCCAGACCACTAGGCCCTAGAATCCACCTTCTAGGTAGGTAGCCAGGATCTCCTTGAGGTGTTTTTTTTTTTTTTTTTTTCTTTTGAACCCCCTGCCTTCTCTTGTTAACACCTAGCTCTCCTTCTTGACCCAGACTTTCCTGGCCTGCCAGCAGGCAATAGGCTCTCCTGGAATACTCTGGCCAGGAAGGGATACTGAGGGAGGGTCAACTTTGACCCCCACCCCACTTCCAGACCCCCAGGCCCCAGACTCCATCTTATAGGTAGGTAGCCCGGATCTCCTTCAATCAGTTTTTTTTTTTCTCTTGAACCCCCTGCATTCTCTTGTTAACACCTAGCTCTCCTTCTCCCCCCATACTATCCGGGCCTGCCAGCACGCAATAGGCTCTACTAGAAGCCTCTGGCCAGCAAGGGATACTGAGGGAGTGTCACCTCTGACTCCCACCCCACTTCCAGACCCACAGGCCCCAGACTCCACCTTCTAGGTAGGTATCCAGGATCTTCTTGAGGCCGTTTTTTTTTTCTCTTGAACCCCCTGCATTCTCTTGTTAACACGTAGCTCTCCTTCTCCCCACAGACTTTCCTGGCCTGCCAGCAGGCAGTAGGCTCTCCTGAAAGCCTCTGGCCAGCAATGGATACTGAGGGAGGGTCAACTCTGACCCCCACCCCACTTCCAGACCCCCAGGCCCCATACTCCACCTTCTAGGTAGGTAGCCAGGATCTCCTTGAGGATGTTTTTTTTTTTTTTCTTTTGAACCCCTTGCATTCTATTGTTAACACCTAGCTCTCCTTTTCCCCCCAGACTTTCCGGGCCTGCCATCAGGCAATAGGCTCTCCTGCAAGCCTCTGGCCAGCAAGGGATACTGAGGGAGGGTCACCTCTGACCCCCACCCCATTTCCAGACCCCCAGGCCCCAGACTCCACCTTCTAGGTAGGTAGCCAGGATCTCCTTGAGGCGGGGTTTTTATTTTCTCTTGAACCCCCTGCATTCTCTTGTTAACACCTAGCTCTCCTTCTCCCCCCAGACTTTCCAGGCCTGCCAGCAGGCAATAGGCTCTCCTGCAAGACTCTGGCGAGCAAGGGATACTGAGGGAGGGTCATCTCTGACCCCCACCCCACATCCAGACCCCCAGGCCCCAGACTCCACCTTCTAGGTAGGTAGCCAGGATCTCCTTGAGGCGGTTTTTTTTTTCTCTTGAACCCCCTGCATTCTCTTGTTAACACCTAGCTCTCCTTCTCCCCCCAGACTTTCCGGGCCTGCCAGCATGCAATAGGCTATCCTGCAAGACTCTGGCCAGCAAGGGTTACTGAGGGAGGGTCACCTCTTACCCCCACCCCACTTCCAGACCACTAGGCCCCAGAATCCACCTTCTAGGTAGGTAGCTAGGATGTCCTTCAGGCGTTTTTTTTTTTTTTCTCTTGAACCCGCTGCCTTCTCTTGTTAACACCTCGCTCTCCTTCTCCCCCCAGACTATCCGGGCCTGCCAGCAGGCAATAGTCTCTACTGCAAGCCTCTGGCCAGCAAGGGATACTGAGGGAGTGTCACCTCTGTCCCCCACCCCACTTCCAGACCCACAGGACCCAGACCCCACCTTGTAGGTAGGTAGCCAGGACCTCCTTGAGGCGGTTTTTTTTTTTCTCTTGAACCCCCTGCATTCTCTTGTTAACACCTAGCTCTCCTTCTCCCCCCAGACTTTCTGGGCCTGCCAGCAGGCAATAGGCTCTCCTGCAAGCCTCTGGCCAGCAGGGGATACTGAGGGTGGGTCACCTCTCACCCCCCACCCCACTTCCAGACCCCCAGGCCCCAGCCTCCACCTTCTAGGTTGGTAGCCAGGATCTCCTTGAGGCGGTTTTTTTTTTTTTCTCTTGAACCCCCTGCATTCTCTTGTTAACACCAAGCTCTCCTTCTCACCCCAGATTTTCTGGGCCTGCCAGCATGCCATAGGCTCTCCTGCAACCCTCTGGCCTGCAAGGGATAATGAGGCAGGGTCACCTCTGAACCCCACCCCACTTCCAGACACCCAGGCCCCAGACACCACCTTCAAGGTAAGTAGCAAGGATCTCCTTGAGGCGTTTTTTTTTTTTTTCTTGAAACCCCTGCATTCTCTTGTTAACACCTAGCTCTGCTTCTCCCCCCAGACTTTCCTGGCCTGCCAGCAGGCAATAGACTCTCCTGCAAGCCTCTGGCCAGCAAGCGATACTGAGGGAGGGTCACTTCTTACCCCCACCCCACTTCCAGACCACTAGGCTCCAGAATCCACCTTATAGGTAGGTAGCCAGTATCTCCTTGAGGCGGTTTTTTTTTTTTTTGAACCCCATGCATTCTCTTGTTACAACCTAGCTCTCCTTCTCCCCCCAAAATTACCAGGACTGTCAGCAGGCAATAGGCTCTCCTGCAAGCCTCTGGCCAGCAAGGGATACTGAGGGAGGGTCACCTCTGTTCCCCACTCTACTTCCAGACCACCAGACCCCAAACTCCACCTTCTAGGTAGGTAGCCAGGATCTCCTTGAGGCGGTTTTATTTTTCGTGAACCCCCGGCATTCTCTTGTTAACTCCTAGCTCTCCTTCTCCCCCCAGATTTTCCGGGCCTGCCAGCAGGCAATAGGCTCTCCTGCAAGCCTACGGCCAGCAAGGGATACTGAGGGAGTGTCACCTCTGACCCCCACCCCACTTCCAGACACCCAGGCCCCAGACTCCTCCTTCTAGGAAGGTGGACAGAATCTCTTTGAGGAGGTTTTTTTTTTTTTTTTTTTTTTTCTCTTGAACCCCCTGCATTCTCTTGTTGACACCTAGCTCTTCTTCTCCCCCCAGACGATCCGGGCCTGCCAGCAGGCAATAGGCTCTACTGCAAGCCTCTGGCCAGCAAGGGATACTGAGGGAGTGTCACCTCTGACCCCCACCCACCTTCCAGAACCCCAGGCCCCAGACTCCACCTTCTAGGTAGGTAGCCAGGATCTCCTGGAGGCGGTTTTTTTTTCTCTTGAACCCCCTGCATTCTCTTGTTAACACCTAGCTCTCCTTCTCCCCCCAGACTTTCTGGGCCTGCCAGCAGGCAATAGGCTCTCCTCTAAGCCTCTGGCCTGCAGGGGATACTGAGGGAGGGTCACCCCTCACCCCCACCCCACTTCCAGACACCCAGGCCCCAGCCTCCACCTTCTAGGTAGGTAGCCAGGATCTCCTTGAGGCGGTTTTTATTTTCTCTTGAACCCCCTGCATTCTCTTGTTAACACCTAGCTCTCCTTCTCCCCCCAGACTTCCTAGGCCGGCCAGCAGGCTATAGGCTCTCCTGCAAGCCTCTGGCCCACAAGGGATACTGAGAGAGGGTCACCTCTTACCCCCACGCCGCTTCCAGACCCCCAGGCCCCAGACCCCACCTTCTAGGTAGGTAGCCAGGATCTACTTGAGGCGGTTTTTTCTTTTTTTTCTGTTGAACCCCCTGCATTCTCTTGTTAACACCTAGCTCTCCTTCTCCCCCCAGAATTTCTGGTTCTGCCAGCAGGCAATAGGCTCTCCTCCAAGCCCCTGGCCAGCAAGGGATACAGAGGGAGGGTCACCTCTGACCCCCACCCCACTTCCAGAACCCCAGGCCCCAGACTCCACCTTCTAGACCTTCCGTGCCTCCCAGCAGGCAGTAGGCTCTCCTGCAAGCCCCTGGCCAGCAAGGGATACAGAGGGAGGGTCACCTCTGACCCCCACCCCACTTCCAGACCCGCATTCCCCAGACTCCACCTTCGAGGTAGGTAGCCAGGATCTCCTTCAGGCGGTTTTGTGTTTTTTTTCTCTTGAACCCCTTGCATTCTCTTGTTAACACCTAGCTCTCCTTCTCCCTCCAGTCTTTCCGTGCCTCCCAGCAGGCAATAGGCTCTCCCCTCAAGCTTCTGGTCAAATCGCGCGCCGCGCTAATGCGCGGTGCGCAACTTTTTCTTTATTTTTCTATGTTGTCTTTCCTTTTGTTGCATATTATCCTCTCCTCCTTATTTTTTACCGTGCCAGACAGACTAGACAGGTCTAGAATCATATATCTGAAATTTCCTAGGAAGGTAAGTGTCTCTGGGATCCTCCCTAGTACTGATCCCCTTTGAAAAAGGAGATACTGCTTGTTAGACACTTCTGTAGAGTTCCCCTCCTGAAAACACATTGGTAAAAACAACAGAAGAGAGACTTCAACAAACAGCTATTCCCATCAAAAAGGAAAGACTCTTACTTCTCGTGGGACAAAAGTTCTCCCAAGAGGTCTTTAAAAGGGAAGTAATCTTCCAATGGCTAAAGGTAGAAAAAGAGTCTCAGGTCTGAATAAACAAGAAAATATGTCTCCAACAAAGGAAAATTCCCCTCCATGTCTCGTAAATATGGAGGACGTTACCAAAATGACAGACACAGAATTTCGAACATTCATGGTGACCAAATTCTGTGAATTGGAAAAAAAAAGAGACAACGAACTACAGGAAATTAGGAAGTCCTTCCAGGATATGAAAGAAAAAATGGATACTGTGAGAAAGAATCAGGTGGAACTATTAGAGATAAAGTCTATAATACAAGAAATCAAAAACTCTCTGGAAAGTATTAAGAGCTGATTAGACCATGCTGAAGATCGAATCTCTGATGTAGAAGATAAAACCTCTGATCTAGAAAAAAAACTACAAAAAGATCGACAAAATAACTAAAAAACATGAGGATAATATACGAGAAATACTAGACTCTATTAGACGCCCAAACATCAGAATAATCGGCATCCCAGAATGTGAAGAAACTAATAGCAGAATGGAAAATCTATTCCATGACATCTTGGAAGAAAATTTCCCAAGCCTAGAGAGGCACCGAACCATCCGGACCCAAGAAATACAAAGGACCCCAAATAGAATCAACCCCAGAAGATCTTCCCCAAGGCACATCTTAGCCAGGCTGTCTAACGTCACAGAAAAAGACATGATACTAAAACTGGCAAGAGAGAAATGAGAAATAACATACAAAGGCCATCCCATAAGACTAACACCAGACCTCTCATCAGAAACAATGCAAGCAAGAAAAGAATGGGAAGACATACTGAAAGTGTTAAGAGAGAAACAATTTCAGCCAAGACTATTATACCCTGCAAGACTATCCTTCATTTGGGGAAAAAAGATTAAAATCTTCTCAGACAAACAAAACCTGAAAGAATTTGCCAACACCAGACCAACTCTTCAAGAAATCCTGAAGAAAGTACTGTTCCAAGAAAACTAAAGATGCAACAGCCAGAAACAAAGAAATAACAGGCAACTAAGACAATGGCTAACTTAAATGTCGGTACAGATCCTATAACATCGATAATAACATTGAATGTTAATGGGTTAAATTCTCCAATCAAGAGACACAGACTGGCTGAATGGATAAAAAAACAGAAACCCTCTATCTGTTGCCTACAAGAAACCCACCTCATGGAAAAAGACATACATAGACTGAAAGTGAAGGGTTGAAAATAGGTTTTCCATGCAGTTGGGAACCAAAAAAGAGCTGGAGTTGCAATACTAATTTCTGACAAAATAGGCTTTAAAACAAAAAGTGTCCGAAGAGACAAAGAAGGGCACTATATCATAGTAAAAGGCTCTATAGATCGAGAAGATATAACGCTTATTAATATCTATGCTCCTAACACAGGAGCACCCAAATATGTGAAGGAAAGATTGTTAGATCTGAAAGGGGAGATAGACTGCAACACACTAATTGTTGGAGATCTCACCTAACATCAAGCCTTAGAGAATTGGAAAAGCAACAGCAAAAAAATCCAAAAAATTACAGGAGAAAGGAAATAATAAAGATCCGAGCAGAAATAAATGAAATAGAAAATAAACGTACTATACAGAAAGTAAGTGAAAGCAAAAGCTGGTTCTTTGAAAGGATAAACAAAATTGATACCCCACTAGTGAGACTTATTAAGAAGAAGAGAGAAAGGAACCAGGTGAATCAAATCTGCAATGAGGCTGGTAACATAACAACAGACATAGTAGAAATTCAAAACATCATTAGAGGATACTTTGAACATCTATACGCTAAGAAACAAGATAATCTGGATGAGATGGACAATTTCCTGGACAAATATAATCTACCAAGAATGAGCCAGGAAGAAATAGAAAGGCTGAATAGGCCCATAACAAGCCAGGAGATTGAATCAGTAATAAGTAACCTCCCAACAAAGAAAAGCCCTGGCCCCGATGGATTCACTTCTGAATTCTACAAAACTTTCAAAGAAGAGTTAACTCTCATTCTGCTCTAATTATTTCTAAAGATCCAAAAGGGTGAATCTCTCCCTAATTCATTCTATGAAGCCTCTGTCACCCTCATCCTCAAAACAGATAAGGACAAGACAGGGAAGGAAAACTATAGACCAATATCTCTGATGAACATAGACTCAAAGATTCTCAACAAGATACTAGCAAATCGTATTCAACAACTTATACAGAAGATCATACACCATGATCAGGTAGGCTTTATTCCAGGAATGCAAGGTTGGTTCAACATACGCAAAACCATAAATGTAATACACCATATTAATAGGAAGAAAGACAAAAACCATATGGTCATATCGATTGACGCAGAAAAAGCATTTGATAAGATACAACATCCCTTCATGATCAAGACTCTTAGCAAAATTGGCATAGAAGGGCCATTTCTCAATACAATAAAAGCCATCTATGAAAAACCCATAGCGAACATCATCCTGAATGGAGAAAAGCTGAAAGCTTTCCCACTAAACACAGGAACAAGACAAGGATGCCCACTTTCTCTTCTCCTTTTCAATATAGTACTGGAAGTCCTCACCAACGCAATCAGAAAAGAGAAAAAAATAAAGGGCATTCGAATAGGAAAAGAAGAGGTGAAACTCTCTCTATTTGCAGATGACATGATTGTATACATAGAAGACCCAATGGTCTCCATGGAAAAACTACTGGAAGTAATACATGAATTCAGTAAAGTTGTAGGATATAAAATCAATATACAGAAATCGATAGCATTTCTATATACGAATAACAGGCAGACTGAGATAGAACTGAAAAAAGTTATTCCGTTTACCATAGCCACTAAAAGTATAAGATATTTAGGAATAAATCTAACCAAAGAAGTTAAAGACCTCCACAAGGAAAACTACGAGAAGGTAAAAAAAGAAATTGAAAATGACACAAAAAAATGGAAGGACATCCCATGTTCATGGATTTGAAGAGTTAATATAATCAAAATGGCAATTCTACCCAAATTAATCTACCTATTTAATGCAATGCCAATCAAAGTACCAGACACATTCTTCACAGATCTAGAAAAGACAATCTTAAAATTTGTCTGGAATCATAAAAGACCCCGTATTGCCAAAGCACTTCTACACAAGAAGAATGGAGTGGGTGGCATCTCAATCCCCGATCCAAAAATATATTACAAAGCTGTGGTAATAAAGACAGCATGGTATTGGCACAGAAACAGACATGTGGACCAATGGAACAGAATAGAGTCCCCAGAAATAAGTGCCCAAACATACAGTCAACTGATCTTTGACAAGGGGTACCAGTCAATCCAGTGGGAAAATGAAAGCCTCTTCAGCAAGTGGTGCTGGAGAAACTGGACTTCCACTTGCAGAAAGATGAATCTGAACCCCTACCTCTCTCCTTTGACAAGAATCAAGTCAAGGTGGATCAAGGATCTAAATCTAAGACCTCAAACTATAAAGCTGCTCCTGGAGAATGCTGGGGAAACTCTGGGAGACATTGGTGTAGGGAAAGACTTCCTAAAGAAGACCCTCAAAGCAGAGTCCATCGTCCACAAAATAGACAAGTGGGATTACATCAGACTAAGAAGTTTCTGCATGGCCAAAGACACAGTAGTTAGTGTGAATCGACAGCCCTCAGAATGGGAAAATATTTTTGTAAATGTTGCATCAGATAAGGGACTGATAACCAGAATACACAAGGAACTAAAAAAGGTGTTTGGAAAAAAGATGAGCAACCCTATTAAAAAATGGGAGAAGGAGATGAAGAAAACATTCTCTAAAGATGACATACGAATGGCCAAAAGGCATATGAAAAAATGTTCAACCTCCCTCATCGTAAGGGAAATGCAGATAAAAACAACAATGAGGTACCACCTAACCCCAGTCAGATTGTCTAATATTAAAAAAACAAAAAATGATAAGTGTTGGCGGGGGTGTGGTGAAAGGGGAACTCTTTTACACTGCTGGTGGGAATGTAGATTGGTCCAACCACTGTGGAGAATAATTTGGAGATTCCTCAAAAATCTACAGATAGATCTGCCATATGATCCAGAGATCCCACTCCTAGGTATCTACCCAAAGGACAGAAGAATTCTTCATTGGAAAAGTGCTTGCACATCCATGTTTATTGCGGCACTATTCACAATTGCTAAGTCATGGAACCAACCCAGATGCCCCCGTATGGAGGAATGGATTGAAAAACTGTGGCACATATACTCTATGGAATACTACTCAGCCATAAAAACCAACAAAGCCCTGGCTTTTGACAGAAAGTGGAAGAATATGGAAGATGTACTGCTGAGTGAGGCAAGCCAGGCTATGAAGGAGAGACATTGTTTGTCCCCACTTAACATATACCGTTTGTCTGCATTCTATGTCTGAAACTGATTGACTAACAGTTGAACAAACACAAGAGATGGGTGTGTATGTCAGATGAGGTGTATGTGGAGGAGTGGGGCCCAACGAAAGACATTTGGAGAAGGGATACAGAGGTAGAGCATTGACGGGATGGGGAGGTGTGGTGTTATCTGTTGAAGATATTTCGATCAACGGGTCTGGGGAGAAATGTTCACATATCGAAATGGTCTCATTGTAAGCCAAACAATATGATTGACAGTATATACAAAAATAAATAAATAAATTAATTAATTAAAAAAAAAAGTCTTTCCCATTCTGCAGATTGTCAATTCACACTAATTACGGTGTCCTTTGCTGTGCAGAAACTTCTTAATCTGATGTAATCCCACCTGTATATCAGGGGATTATTGCCTGTGTTTTGGGGGTCTTGCTTAAAAAGTCTTTACCTACCCCAGTGTGTCCAAGAGTTTCCCCAGTGTTTTCCACCAGTAGTTTTATAGTTTTAGGTTTAGATCTTTGATCCACTTTGAATTAATGTTTGTTAATAGTGACAGATAGGAGTTCAGATTCATCTATCTACAGGTAAATACCCAGTTTTTCCAGCACCATTTGCTAAAGAGGTTTTCCTTTTCCCACTGGAGTTACTGGTACCATTTGTCAGAGATCAGTTGGCTGTATGTTTTGGGGTTTATTTCTGGGGTCTCTACTCTTCTCCATTGGTCCTCATGTCGGTTTTTGTGCCAATACCATGCTGTTTTGATGATCACAGCTTCATAATATTTTTGGGAGTCAGAAAGTGAGATGCCACCCACTCTACTCTTCTTGCACAGGATGACTTTGGCAATATGGGGTCTTTTATGATTCTAGACAAATTCTGTAATTGTCTTTACTAGATCTGTGAAGAATGTCTCTTGTAATTTTAAAGGGATTGTATTAAACACGTATTTTCATTTGGATAGGATTACCATTTTGATTATATTAATTCTGCCAATCCAAGAACATGGAATGTCCTTCACTTTTTGGTGTCCTTTTCAATTTCCTTTTTAAGGTTTTCATAGTTTTCCTTCCAGAGGTTAGTTTTATTCCTAGGTATCTTATACTTCTTGTGTCTATCATAAATGAGATTACTTTCTTCAGTTCTGTCTCTGTCTGCTTGGTGTTTGTATATATAGGTGCTATAGATTTTTGTAAGTTAATTTTGTATCCTGCCACTTTATGCATTTATTACTTTGAGAAGTTTTCTCATGGGTACTATTGGGTCTTCTATGTATACAATCATGTCATCTGCAAAGATAATTTCAGCTCTTCTTTCCCTATTGGAATGCCTTTTATTTCCTTCTCTTCTCTGATAGCATTGGCTAGGACTTCCAGTACTATGTTGAAAAGGAGCAGAGAATGTGGGCAGCTTTGTCTTATACCTGTTTTTAATGGAAAAGTTTCAGCTTGCCCCTATTCAGGATAATGTTAGCTATAGGTTTTTTATAGATGGCTTTTATTATGCTGAGAACCGATCCTTCTATGCCAATTTTACTGAGAGTCTTAATCATAAAGAAATGTTGTATTTTGTCAAATGCTTTTTCCACATCAGTTGAGATGATAATGTGTTTTTTATCTTTCTTTCTGTTAATATAGTGTATTACATTTATGGTTTTGCATATGTTGAACCACCCTTGCATCCCTGGAATAAAGCCTACCTGGTCGTGTTAAATAATATTTTTTATATGCTGTTGAATATGGTTAGCAAGTATCTTGTTGAGAATTTTGCATCTATATTCATCAGAGATATAGATCTGTAGTTTTCCTTTTTTTTGTTGCATCTTTATCTATTTTGGGAACGAGGGTAATGGAGACTTCATTGAATGAATTTCGAAGGGTTTCTTCCTTTTGGATCTCTAGAAACAGTGTGAGTACAATGGGGGTTACCTCTTCTTTAAAAGTTTTGTAAAATTCAGCAGTGAGGCCATCAGGACCTGGACTTTCCTTTGTTGGTAGGTTATTTATTACTTATTCAACCTCTTTGCTTGTTATATGTCTATTCAGGCTTTCGATGTCCACCTGTGTTAATCTTGATAGATTATATGTGTCCAGGAATTTGTCCATCTCATCCAGGTTTTCTTCTTTGTTGGCATATACTCATAGTATCCTCTAATGATGGTTTGCACTTATATAATGTCTGTTGTAATGTTGCCTGATTCATTGCAAATTGATCTGGTTCTTTTCTTTCTCCTTAATTATTCTAGCTAATGGTGTGTCAATGTTGTTTGTTTTTTCAAAGAACCAAGAATCTTTGGTTTGCTTTCATTTATTTTCTGTATAGTTTGGTTATATTCTATTTCACATATTTCTTTTTCTTTTTTTTTGCATGATCTAATCTACTTTTAATTCTTTTTGAATTTAATTTTATTTATTTACATTCATTCACTATACATCATTACAGCCTACAAAATGAGATTTCCCAATCAGAATACACTGTATAATGGCTCAGTCAAGCACATCAACATACGTGTTATCATCAACAAGTAATTTTTTATTTCTTGTTTCTTGTATATTATGCTTTCTTGCCATCCTTGATTACTTATCTCTCACCCTCTGCCATGTCCCATCCTCCTCCCACACTGTCTCTGGTATCCATGGCTGTTTTCTATGCCTTTTCTCACCATTTTATTGATTTTCTAATGAATTTAATTAGTCTAAATATTTCCAGTAATAACTGCAGCTGATATATACATATCCATGAACACAAGTCTGACTTTATGCATAAACCTCAGTGAGCAGAATAAACATACTATAAAGTAGCACCTAGCTGGGGTTATATAGTTTACTGCAGTCATCAAATATGCATTTTTTTTATACTTTTGCTCTAATCTTTATTGTTTCTTTTTTCCTGGCTTTTTAATATTTTTTCTATTGTTGTTTTTCAAACTCCCTGAGGCATGATGTTAAGTTGTCCCTTTGCCACCTTTCCATCTTTTTCTTGTGTGCACTAATTGCTATGAACTTCCTTATTATGACTGCTTTTGCAGTGTCCCATAAATTATGGAAACTTGTGTCCTCATTATCATTTGTTTCTATGAATCATTTTATTTTAGTCTTAATCTCTTCAGTAGACATGAAGTCATTTAGAAGTAGGTTATTTAGTTTCCATGTATTTGTGTATTTTCAAGGTTTTTTCCCTGATATTAATATCAAGTTCCCTCATGGTCGGAGAAGATGCTGGATAGAGTTTCTATGCCTTTGAATCTGTAAAGCCCAGTTTTGTGCCCTATTATGTGGTCGGTCTTCGAGAAAGTACTATGCAGAGCTGAGAAAAATGTATATTTTGTGTTTTTTGGATGGAAAGTTCTATACATGTGTATCAAGTCCATCTGATTTATGGTTTCATTTAGGTCCCAAATCTCTTTGCTTATTTTTTGTCTCATTGACCTGTCTAAAGGAGATAGTGAGGTGTTGAGATTCCCAACACTTATTGTGTTACAGTCCATCTGCCCTTTTAGATCTAGCAGTCTTTCCTTTACATATTTGGGTGTTCCTGAGTTTGGTTCATAGTTATTTATAAGCATTATGTATTCATGGTGAATTAGTCAATTTACTACACTATAATGCCCTTATTTGTCTCTTCCTACCGGTTTTGTCTTAAAGCCTATTTTGTCCAAAATCAGTATAGTGACTTCTGCTCCTTTTTGGTTTCCATTTGCATGGAATACCTTTTTTTTTTTTTTTTTTTTTTTTTTTTTTTTTTTTTTTTTTTTTTTTTTTTTTTGGAGAGGTTTTTCGCTATAGGGCGCGTGCGCTCGCCAGACAGACAGAGAGAGATATAGAGACAGAAAGCGAGAAATCACCCCCCAGGGGGGATGGTCACGCCGCAATCCCTTCTCCTCCATTCTCCTCTCGGGATCTTGGGCACGCACGCACACGCGCCCGGCGTGAGTTGTAAGCCACCGGGTCCGAGACGCGAACCGCGGTCGACTACGTGGGAGTCCAGCGACATAGCCATTACACTAACTGCTGGTTCCCTGGAATACCTTTTACTAGGCCTTATGTTTAGACTATGTATATCTTTATCCATGAGATGGGTTTCTTGTAGGCAGTAGATGGAGGGTTTCTGTTTTTTAATCCATTCAACCAGTCTGTGTGTCTTGATTGGAGAATTTAATCCATTAACATTCAATGTTATTATCAATATTTCCAGACTTGTCCCTGCCATTGAGTTGACCATATACTTGGTTGTTTTCTGTTCTCTAATTCCTGTCTGTCTGTCTTTAGTTTTATTGGTATAGTACTCCTTTCAGAATTTCTTGAAGAGCTGGTCTAGAGTTGGTCATTTCTTTCAGGTTTTGTTTATCTGAGAACGTTTTTTTTATCTTCTTTACCCATATGTAGGATAATCTTGCTGGGTATAGTATTCTTGGTTTAAATTGTTTTTTATTTAGCATTTTGAATATATTTCCCCATTCCTTACTTGCTTTCATTGTATCCAATGAGAGGTCCAGAGTTAGCCTGATGGGATAGTCTTTGTGTAAGTGATTTTGACATTTCTTTCTTGCCAATCTTAGTATCTTGTCTTTGTCTGTGGCTTTGGCCAATCTAGCTATGATGAGATGATATTCGTGGACTGATTCTACTTGGGGTTCTTTGCATTTCTTGGGTCTGGATGTTTGAATGCCTCTCTAGACTTGGAAAGTTTTCTTCCAGAATTTTGTGGAATAGATTATTAATCTACTATGGGCTATGGGGGATGGCTTCAAATTCCTTTCTTTCCTTTCCTTCAGACTTTTTACCTGCTAGCAAGAGAGTAATACATAACTAGGAATTTGCCATGATGCATTAAAGAAAGTTGAGCTTCTCTTTTCTCTGCAGGCCTACAGACTCCAACTGTCATGTGGGAGAAACTGAATGTCTCTGAGTAATTGAAAGCATCTACCAGGGCTACTCCCTGGGGTGCTGAAAGACTCTTAGGTTGAAAGTTCCCCACTGCTAAACTGAGTGTCAAAAGGAATTACTCTGCTCTTTTACCCTCAAGCCCACAGTCTTTCTTCTCCTTCTTCATACAGATCTCATAAAAAATTAAACAGGAGATCCTCTTTCTCTATGGGATCTAAAATCTCTGCTCAACAACCTTCCTTGTGGGGCCTAACGAAGGACATTTGGTGAAAGGATATGGAGGTAGAACATTGACAGGATGGGGAAGTGTGTTGTTTTCGGTTGAAGATATTTTGATCAACGGGACTGGGGAGAAATGTTCACATATTGAAATGCTCACATTGTAAGCTAAACAATGCGATTGAATGTATATACAAAAAGAAATAAATTATAAAAAAAATTTAAAACCCTTCTTTATCCCCCTCATACTGATCAACTATTACTGAGAAAGACCAAAATATGCCTTAGGGAAAATAATCAAGACTCCTTCACCTTTGGCATGCATATGGTTTAAATTAGATTGGCAGTGTTGAGAGGATCACATAATATTGTTCCTGTCAGGCTTTTACTCCTCTTCATTCCTCTGATAGAAATAGAAAGTTGCTTATTGGCAATTTGGGGACACCTACTTAACTGCCCTCTTCCTAGATCCCCACACCACAGTGTTCTATATCACTTATTAATCCTCACTGAATTTGGGGTACACTCTAAGCTTGTTCTAAGTTGGGCATGGTGGCACCCACCCTATGGCAAAATCAAAGCCTGTTCTAAGTTAACAAGTCTCTCTTGATTTAGCCCCCAAACCATAGTATAGATAGGAGGTACAGGAATCAGGAGAAAACTGCATATAAGGTTAATGGTAAATGAGGTCACCAGAAATATAAGATATCTGATTATGAGTTTGATGGAAAATATGGTCAACATCAATAGTTCTTGGGCCAAATGTGAAACTTAGCTTGGCATCCTAAAAATCCTCTCTGTTCCCTCCTTGGATCTGATCTCTCTTAAGAAAATGACATCATTTTTTTTTAACTGAAGATTTATAATTTTATTTATAGGAGTTTTATAACTGGGTAGGTTCAACCACAGGTCACACCTTAATCCGTTCCAAATGGAGAATAATTTAAAAATTGCCTTCAGCTCTGGGTTCAGCTTCAGGGCTGTGAAGTACTCCCCCAACTAGGGCTCCCATGCAGACCCCAGTGTTAGTCAGAACAGAAAGCCTCCAGGGTCTTCCATCTCTCCCTGTCTTGGGCCTCTAAGTTCAGCTTCAGGGCTGTGAAGTACTCCCCCAGCCAGGACTCCCCCACAGACTCCAGTGCTAGTCAGTACACAAGTGTCTCCCTCTTGTTTTGCTCTGTCCCTTCTAACTTTTTCTCTCTCTTTAAACAACAACAACAACAACAAACAGCTTTCCACCCTGTTTGTGCCTTTCTTGTGCTAATTTATCTCTTTTCCCCTCACCTAGAACAGAAAGCCTTCAGGGTCCTTCACCTCTGCCTGGGTTGGGCCTTCACATGGTGTGCAGTATGTGGTTTTCCATTTTTAACCCAATTTCATTTTTAATTTTTTCCCTCTTTTCTTGTAGTGCCTTTCTTTTAATTTTTCTTTGCTTTCTCTTCCTCTTTCTATTTCCTGCTCTTTTTGTTTTACCTTACTCTCCTCTTTTACTGCCCAGCCTTTACCCACTGCGTAGAGACAGCTAGGTGCATAGTAGCTAAATTCTGAACATTGTGAGCTTTAGAGAATTCTTTCCACCTTACTGTAGTGGTTGCAAAAATAGTGAAATTCTCTTTCATAAATCCAATTGCAAAACTCCTCCTGTTTTTCCACACTGGAGAACACAGTAGAAGAGAGAAAATAGTAAGGGAAACATACAAGCTCACAGTTTCGTAATTCTTCTGCAACAAGTTAGACAGAAGTCAATACATTACCAAATGACTAAAAATAGGAGAAGAGCCTGAAGGATGAGAGAATCAAGTAATACATCTCCAGCAAGGGAACACTGTAACTTGTCTCCATATAGGGAAATATTAGAGGATATTAACAAAATGTCAGAGAAAGAATTCAGAAAATTTATGGTAACAAAATTTTATGAGATGCAAGAAAAAAGAGACATTGAGCTCCAAGAGATGAGGAAATCCTTCCACGATATACATGAATAATTGGACACCATAAAAAATAATCACACTCCATTGCTGCTGAGAACTAGTCATTTCAGGGAAAAAAAGAGAAATGAAGATTTTCTACTGATAATTCAGCCTCTAGTCCCCAAACTTGAGTGATAGGAAGCCTCTCTAGCCTTCTCTCTATCTCTGTCTCTCTCTCTCTGCCTCTCTCTCTGTCTTCTCATTTTTTTTTGTAATTTTTCTTTTTTAAAATTTTTTAAGGTAAAGTATTCTCTTGGCTTTCAGTTCCTCCTTTTTGGTTGTTTTTTTTTTCTTTTTTATCTCTTTTCTCTCTCTCTCTCTCTCTCTCTCTCTCTCTCTCTCTTAATTTTTTTCTTTTATCTCATTGCTTACATCCTCAATCTTTATTCACTATGTTTCTAGACAGATCTAAGGAAACCATAGCCAAACCTCCAAATACTATTAGGGTTAACATTTTCTTCAATATCTTCTGAATCTGCTGCACAAAGGGATAAAAATGGAACGGCAAAGAGATTCCAGATCATCTCCTTCTGCATGCTCCTGAACGCTCAGATTGAACTTCAAGAATTAGGAAGAAACACACCATCCATCAGATGACTAGAAATCACCACATGGCCACAAGAAATATGGCAAAGCAAGAAATTATCTCTCCTCCAAGGGAAAAGAAAAATTCCTCTTCATCCACAGACAGTTCAATGGAAATCATGGAAATGTCTGATAGAGAATTTAGAATATTCTTGATGATGAAGTTAACAGAGATGGAAGAGAAGAGAGACAATGAACTGCAGAAGAGGCAGAAGAAAGGAGCTGATGAGTTCCAGGAGGTGAAGAAATTCTTGCAAGATCTAAAAGAGGAATTGCACACTATAAAAAAGAATCAAATCTGGGTGGCTGCTCTCGCTCCTTGTGAAATTGCTGCTTCTTTATAACCAGCTTCTCTGGAAGTCCTTCTTCATCATCTAACTGGTCCAAGTGCTCCACAGTCACAGGCCAAGGAAATGTGGTTAGCAGAAAGGAGCCTTCACTGCATCTGTCCAGAGCTTTTAGAGAAGCTGGCTTTCCTGAGAACTCAACAGTGCCTTTTCCTGAGGGCTCTTCCTCGGTCATCCACAATGACTACAACCCTTTCCACCTGGCCGAACATAGAAAGGTCTTCTTCCAACAGGTCGTTGGACATGTGCTGAGGAAGGTTTCAGACAATAAGGGATGCATTATGGCAGGCAAAGCGCACACGCAGCTGCTTTCCACGGAGTAGCATATTATCCAATTCTACTTTGGCAATCTCTGCTAGGGTTCAGGTTTTCAAGTAGATAAAACCAAAGCCTTTGTCCTTATGAATGAAGACTTCACCTGCCTTCCCATATCTCTCAAATAGTTTTCTCATTTCCTCTTCAGTGATATCAGGAGGAAGATTGCCCACAAAGAGACGGCTACACTGTGTGGAGGTCTTCTCTCCTGGTTTCCTAAAATTTTTCAGGTCAATAGTCAAGCCTTCATTTTGGCTGCTGGCCTGTTGCCCATTTGCCGGTATTGGTGGTGGCGGTGGCTGTTGCTGTTGCTGCTGATGGTGCTGCTGGTGGTGATGCTGATGATGCTTCCTTGGAGTATGGTTTTGTTTCTCCAAATTAAAGGTTTTATTGCTCTGCATTTTTGTACCCTCAACTTAGATTGAAAATAGCAAAGTGCCTCCCAGTCCTCTCCAACCTCGACTTCCTCTACCAACTCTTCTCTCCTCAGAGTAACGGCGACACTCACAGCCCGGGTCCTTTGAGTATGAGTATGCCATGCACTGGAAGGCAGTCATTGAGATGGAAAAGCAGCAGCAGGACCAAGTGGACTGCAACATCAAGGAGGCTTGTGAGAAGCTGGAGATGAAGATGGAGGCTGCCCACCATGAGCACCAGGTCATGCTAATGAGGCAAGATTTGATGAGGTGCCAAGAAGTACTTCGGAGGATGGAAGAGCTGCACAACCAAGAGGTGCAAAAATGAAAGCAACTGGACCTCAGACAGGAGGAGAAGCGCAGGTGCCCTGAGGAAGAGTTGCGGTGGCAGCAGGAAGAAATGATGCGGTGATAGCAGGAAGGATTCAAGGGAATCTTCCCTGATGTGAGAGAGCAGGAGATACGAATGGATCAGATGGCTATGGGAGGTGCCATGGGCATAAACAACAGAGGCGCCATGCCCTCTGCTCCTGTGCCAGCTGGTACCCCAGCTCCTCCAGGACCTGCCACTATGACGCCAGATGGAACCTTGGGATTGACTCCACCAACAACCTTATGCTTTGGTTAAGCTGCTACAATAGAAGGAATTGGGGCAATTGGTGGAACTCCTCCTACATTCAACCATGCAACTCCTGGAGCTGCATTTGCTCCAAACAAATGTCGCCGATACTAGTAAAGTTGCTGCATCTAGCTTCCTAAAATCCTTAAAAGAAGGACCCTTTTGGGACTAGCCAGAATTCTACCCTGGAAAAATGTTAGGGATTCCTCCCAATAGTTAGGTCTTTCCTGCCCATACTACTTTGGGGAGTAATACTGGAGGCAGAGGGCAAGGGAGAGGTGGTATTTAACAAGTCAGTTCTGTGTGGTATATTGTTTAATCAATCTCTGTGTGGTGCATTCTTAAGTATCAGATATGATTGTTATAGTTGTTGAGGACCTGGGGGAACCATGGCAAAATGAATCCAGCTAAAGCCCCATTAATCTTGATCATTCTGTTTTTGCCCATCATGTTATAGTTGCTTTCTCATCCACACTCCCTAACCCCAGTAACACAGCCACATGTACCATAAAATCCAAACATCCCCCAATGACCTTAGCCCCATTGCTCCATTTGCTACCAGGTGAGAATTCAGGCAAATGTCTACAGAGGTCACAGCGTACATACGGTTCTGTTATCCCATATATTACCCCTTCATGTCCTAAGGAAAACATTTTCTCTTAGAGATTTTCATTTTAGTATATCTTTTTAAAAAATCTTGTGTTAACTTGCCTCTATTTTTCCCCTGGGTAAGGACAACCCAGGAATGGCCCCTTTGTGTCTGAGATGTTGCTGTTCACAACTTTTCTTGATAGGCCTAGTACAATCTTGGGAACAGGGTTGCTGTAATTTGAAGGTCTGACAGTAGCTCTTAGCTTTGCCTATCTTAGGTAGTTATGCTGTGCATTTTTTTTTATTGGTGTGCCATGCTTGATTTGTTCTGATACCTTACATTTGGAGTTGTTTCTGAGAAATGGAGGAATAATGCAGCATCAAGTTATTAAAATATATTTTAAGCCTTTAAAAAATAATCAAATGGACCTGTTAGAGATGAAGACTATTATACAAGAAGTCAAAATCTCCCTTGAAAGTATTAAAAGCAGGCTAGATCATACAGAAAACCAAAGCTCAGATGTAGAATATAGAATCATTGGCCTAGAAAAATCCACCGTGAATACTGAGAAAATTGACTCCCAAAAATTGAGAATAATATACAAGAAATACTAGATATCATCAAGCATCCAAACATCTGTATAAGTGGTATCCCAGAAGGCAAAGAGAAGCATAAGGGCATTCATAATCTATTCTATGAAATCCTAGAAGAAAACTTTCCAAACCTAGAGAAGCACTCAAAGATCCAGTCCCAAGAAATACAACAGATCCCAAATATAATCAACCCAAGAAGATCTTCTCCAAGACACATTACAGTCAGATTGACCAAAACCACAAAGACAAGATACTAAGATTAGCAAGAGAGAAATATCAAGTAACCTACAAAGGATATCCTATCATGTTAACAACAGTCCTCTCATCAGAAACCATGCGAGCAAGGAAAGAATAGGAAAATATATTCAAAGTGTTAAGGGAAAAGCAGTTTCCACCAGTACTTTACCCAGCAAGATTTTCCTTCATATGGGAAGAAATGACAAGAACATTCTCAGATAAACAAAACCTGAAAGAATTTACAAACACCAGACCAGATCTCCAAGAAGTTCTTAAGGGAGTGCTATACCAGGAAAATTAAATACAAACACACAGAAATAAGAGTTCAAAAAGTAAGAAAATGGACAACTTAATTGTAGGGACAAGTCTGGAATTGAATATTATATCCCAGAACTTAATCAGGAAGATCGAACCACTACAGAAGATAAAGTACATGAGACTGAACTGGTGAAATAACATTCTATGACTTTTGACTATAACATTGGTGATTTTCTTCTAGGCTTTTTTTTTCTGGATTTAAAGATTTTTGCCCTGTCTTGAGCTGGTTATAGGTTCATGTACCTACTATTTGAACAGAATCCTAACCTGTTTCCTGGCTTTACATTTTAAGCAAAGTTCCTTAGCATTTCTTTGATTTATTAAAGTTAAAACTGCTCTTAAAATTTAAAAATAAAATTAAAAATACCTATTTAATGACCATAGTAAGCTATATAGCATCAGCTAGGTGCTACCTTATAGTATATTCATTCTACTCAGAATTTCACACCTAAGGTCAGACACGTATTCACAGATATGTACATACCAGCTGAACTTGCTATTGAAAGTAGTTAGATTATTTAAGAAATTCTGTGAATTAATAAAATGTGGGGGAAAAGGAATGGAAAACAACTGTAGACACCTGAGATAAAAAAAAACTGTGGTAGGAGAAATAGAAATAAAAAATTATTGATGATAACATGTATGATTAAACCATTATGCAGTATATTCTGGATGGGAAATCACATTGTGTATGCTGTGACAATGCTTAGGGAATGAATGTAAATTAATTAATTTTAAATAAATGTTTCAGAAGAAAATTACAGTGTACTTACTACTAGATTTTAGCTTTGTCCATATTTTTAGTTTAAGGTATTTTATAAATCAATAAAATGTGGAGGGGAAAAAAATCATATACCAACTGTCCACACTCTATTGGCAGAGTCTGAAAGACTGGAGGACATACAAGCATTAAAAATTGTTATGAACACTAGAGTCAAAGTGGAAAGAATTGGGAAGAGAAGAGCATAGAAAAGGAAATTTGGGGAAAAAATAGAGAGGTAAGACATTTGTGGGACACAGATATGGTTTATTATTTGCTGATGAGAACGTGTATAGTATTCTCAACTGGGCTGCACTGAAGTGTATATGGTGTTGGGTAATGTCTCTTTACAATCTAAATGATCTATAGTGATTAAATATGTAAATAATAATTAAAATTAATAAATCAAAATTTTCAAAAAAACTGCTTCCATTTATAAGAACTTAAGAATTTTTCTCTCCCCATTCATCCCGCTCTTAGATATCCAAAATCAATGAGTGGAACCTGGTCTCAAATCTTGGCTACTAATAATTTTTTTTTGGGGGGGGGAGGTTTTTCGCTATAGGGTGCATGTGCTTGCCAGACAGACAGAGAGAGACATAGAGACAGAAAGCGAGAAATCACCCCCCAGAGGGGATGGTCATGCTGCAATCCCTTCTCCTCCATTCTCCTCTTGGGATCTTGGGCACGCACGCACACGCGCCTGGCGTGAGTTCTAAGCCACCAGGTCCGGGACGCAAACCGCGGTCAACTACGTGGGAGTCCAGCGACATAGCCATTATGCTAACTGCTGGCTCCCATCTTGTCTACTAATCTTATGTATGTTACCCAGGCAGCGTCCCTTCTGGATTCACTGAGCTGAGTTCTCAGGGTTGCTTTGAACCACTCTCATTTGAGTTCTGTTCCCAGTTCTCAGTCTAACTCCACCTTTAGACAGGTCTTGATAATGTTCATTCTCAATTTCAACTAGTGGCTCAGGAAATATTTAAGGGAGGAACTAACTGGTGGAAAATAATTTCCTTCTTCTTTGGAGCATTTATCTTCTTAGCCTTACTAAAGTTAAATATTCACCTTAGAACAATGGATGGGAACATTTGACCAAAACCACCTAGCACATTGGGCAGACACTCATGGAAGTTGTTGAAATCCCTTATATTCAAACCTTTTGGGCTCTCTATGACAATTTGGTTATATGCACTAAATGTCAGATAGATACTGCCTCTCTATTATCCTTATTAATAGAAAGACAGCCTCAACCTGTGCCTCCATCTTCTCAACCAATGCCCTCACTTTCTCCACCTGTATCTCCTTCTCAACCTGTGCAGCCACATTCCTCTCCAGACTATGCTTTACTTGAAACTACTTCTGGTACACAGCAGTAATTTTCTCTTCCTTGACCCTTCTTAATTAAGAGGCCCTTCCATTTCTATTTCAAACAAGTCTGTCCACTGATTTCATGATGACTCTGTTAAGGGCTTGTTTTAAAATTCATTAACCATTTAAGGGTGAGTGATGAGAAAGCTAGCAAATGGAGACAGGTGAGGGGGCTGGATCATCTTCCCATGTGCCTCGGTAGAAAAAAAACAATCAGGACAGAAAATTTGCTGCCCAAGGAAATGTAAGGAGGAAATTAATAGGGGAAGTATAGCTGACTAAGCAACATTTGATATAAACAATGAAATAAATTAGTGAGCCCAATGAGGAATAAAATACAAGAAATTTAAATCTCCCAAGAAAGCATTAACAGCAGATTGAACCATGCAGAATAACAAATTACTGATCCTGAAGACAAAGTCTTCAGCATAGACCAAATCACCAAAAAGAAGGATAAACCCCTCCCCAAAAGAAAGAGAACAACATGCAAGAAATACTAGATACCATGGAACACACAAATATCTGTATAATGGTTATTCCAGACAGTGAATAATCTGATAAAGGAATAGAAAAACTCTTTTATGAAATGCTATCTGAAAACTTTCCAAATATACAGAAACATGGAGAAATTTAGACCTAAGAAACAAAAAAGGACCCCAAATAGAATCAACACAAAAAGATCCTCCCCCCAGCACATCATACCAAGGTTGGTAAAAATTAAAGACAAATACAGTATTCTAGAAATGGCAAAGGAAAAATGTCAAGTTATTTATAAAAGCTATCCAATTAGGCTAACATTGGACTTCTCAACTAAAACACTGTAGGCAAGGAAGGAATGGGAAATTGTGTTCAAAACATTAAAAGAAAAAAGAATTCAACTAAGAATACTATATCCGGCAAGATTGTCCTTCGAGTGGTAAGAACAAATAAAAATATTCTCAGATAAACAAAAACTGAAATAATTCACCAATAATAGATCAGCTTTATAGGCAGTACTGAGGGGAGTGTTGTATCAGAATAACTAAAGAGAGACAAACAGAAACAGGAGAACAACAAAAAAAAAACCTGAGAAAATGGCTAACAAAATTACAGGGAAAAATCAATAATAATCTTCAATTTTAACGAATTAAATTCTCCCATTAAAAGACACAGACTGGAGACTGGCAAGTTGTATGGTGGTTAGGGGCACTGGACTTTCACATGGCCAACTGCAGTTTGAGTCCCGGACCTGGCAGCTTCCTTTCTCATTTTCTCCCTCTCTCTCTCTTTCTCTCTCTCTCTCTCTCTCTGTCCCTCTCTAAATAAAATAAATAAATAAATAATAAATAAATAAAGTTAAATAAAATAATTCTTAAAAAAAAGACACAGATTGGCTGAATGAATACAAAAGCAGAAGCCATGTATATGCTGTTCACAAGAAACACACCCCACTGGTAAGAACATACATAGACTGAAAATGGAGGGCTAGGAAAAGATACTCCATGCAAATGGAAACTGAAAAAAGGCTGGAGTAGTGATGCTGGTATCAGACAAAATAAACTTTAAGATGAACGATGTAAGAAGAGACAAAGAAAGACATTATATAATACTAACAGGACTTGTTCACCAAGAAGATATATCACTTGTAAATATCTATGCACTTATTATTGGAGCATGTAAATACATCAAAGAGAGACTGTTAGATCTCAAGGGAGAGATATACTGCAAAACAATAATTGTAGTGGATCAACCTTTCACTGATTCCTCTGTACAAATAAGCTAAACAAAAAGTAAAGAAAAAGATACAAGATGTAAATATACCATACATAAAATGGACTTAAAGTATTTCACCCAACTACCCCAAAATATATGTTTTTCTCATCACCTCATGGAATATTTTCGAAGACTGACAATATGATAGGGCACAAAACTGGCCTTTAAAAATTCAAAGGTATAGAAACTATACCTAGCATCTTTTCTGACCATGATGGAATCAAATTTAAAATCAACTACAGAAAGAGCCGTTGAAAATTCAATCACATGGATTCTCTGAGAAGATTCCTCATGGAAACTGGGAACTAGATATTTCAGGGCACAGGAGAAATGAAGATTTTCTACTCATAATTCAGCCTCCAGCAAGCAAAGCTAGTGTGGCAGGAGAGTTGAGCCATTCTCTGAGAAGATTCCTCATGGAAACTGGGAACTAGATATTTCAGGGCACAGGAGAAATGAAGATTTTCTATTCATAATTCAGCCTCCAGCAAGCAAAGCTAGTGTGGCAGGAGAGTTGAGCCATTCTCTGAGAAGATTCCTTATGGAAACGGGGAACTAGATATTTCAGGGCACAGGAGAAAAGAAGATTTTCTACTCATAATTCAGCCTCCAGCAAGCAAAGCTAGTGTGGTAGGGAGCCCCTCTGGACTTCTATCTCTGTCTCTGTGTCTCTGAGGTCTCTGCCTCTCGCTGCTCCTGTCTCATTTTTTTTGGTAATTTTTCCTTTTTATGATTTTTTTAGAGGTAGAGTTTCTCTCTGGCACTCAGCTCCATCTTTGTTTTGTTAATAATCCCTTCTGCTCCTTTCTTCCAGGCAGGAGAGTTGAGCCATTCTCTGAGAAGATTCCTCATGGAAACTGGGAACTAGATATTTCAGGGCACAGGAGAAATGAAGATTTTCTACTCATAATTCAGCCTCCAGCAAGCAAAGCTAGTATGGCAGGAGAGTTGAGCCATTCTCTCAGAAGATTTCTCATGGAAACTGGGAACAAGATATTTCAGGGCACAGGAGAAATGAAGATTTTCTACTCATAATTCAGCCTCCAGCAAGCAAAGCTAGTGTGGCAGGAGAGTTGAGCCATTCTCTGAGAAGATTCCTCATGGAAACTGGGAACTAGATATTTCAGGGCACAGGAGAAATGAAGATTTTCTACTCATAATTCAGCCTCCAGCAAGCAAAGCTAGTGTGGTAGGGAGCCCCTCTGGCCTTCTATCTCTGTCTCTGTGTCTCTGAGGTCTCTGCCTCTCTCTGCTCCTGTCTGATTTTTTTTTGGTAATTTTTCCTTTTTACGATTTTTTTAGAGGTAGAGTTTCTCTCTGGCTCTCAGCTCCATCTTTTGTTTTGTTAATAATCCCTTCTGCTCCTTTCTTCCAGGCAGGAGAGTTGAGCCATTCTCTGAGAAGATTCCTCATGGAAACTGGGAACTAGATATTTCAGGGCACAGGAGAAATGAAGATTTTCTACTCATAATTCAGCCTCCAGCAAGCAAAGCTAGTGTGGTAGGGAGCCCCTCTGGCCTTCTATCTCTGTCTCTGTGTCTCTGAGGTCTCTGCCTCTCTCTGCTCCTGTATCATTTTTTTTTGGTAATTTTTCCTTTTTACGATTTTTTTTTTTAGGTAGACTTACTCTCTGGCTCTCAGCTCCATCTTTTGTTTTGTTAATAATCCCTTCGGCTCCTTTCTTCCAGGCAGGAGAGTTGAGCCATTCTCTGAGAAGATTCCTCATGGAACCTGGGAACTAGATATTTCAGGGCACAGGAGAAATGAAGATTTTCTACTCATAATTCAGCCTCCAGCAAGCAAAGCTAGTGTGGCAGGAGAGTTGAGCCATTTTCTGAGAAGATTCCTCATGGAAACAGGGAACTAGATATTTCAGGGCACAGGAGAAATGAAGATTTTCTACTCATAATTCAGCCTCCAGCAAGCAAAGCTAGTGTGGTAGGGAGCATTTCTGGCCTTCTAACTCTGTCTCTGTGTATCTGA
This sequence comes from Tupaia tana, assembly GCA_026018925.1. NCBI lineage: Eukaryota > Metazoa > Chordata > Mammalia > Scandentia > Tupaiidae > Tupaia > Tupaia tana. The sequence continues at coordinate 96,747,554 of JAKSZU010000009.1, forward strand.
GGTCTCTGCCTCTCTCTGCTCCTGTCTCATTGTTCTTTGCTAATTTTTCCCTTTTACGATTTTTTTAAAGGTAGAGTTTCTCTCTGGCTCTCAGCTCCATCTTTTGTTTTGTTAATAATCCCTTCTGCTCCTTTCTTCCAGGCAGGAGAGTTGAGACATTCTCTGAGAAGTTTCCTCATGGAAACTGGGAACTAGATATTTCAGGGCACAGGAGAAATGAAGATTTTCTACTCATAATTCAGCCTACAGGAAGCAAAGATAGTGTGGCTGGAGAGTTGAGCCATTCTCTGAGAAGATTCCTCATGGAAATTGGGAACTAGATATTTCAGGGCACAGGAGAAATGAAGATTTTCTACTCATAATTCAGCCTCAAGCAAGCAAAGCTAGTGTGGCAGGAGAGTTCAGCCATTCTCTGAGAAGATTCCTCATGGAAACTGGGAACGAGATATTTCAGGGCACAGGAGAAATGAAGATTTTCTACTCATAATTCAGCCTCCAGCAAGCAAAGCTAGTGTGGTAGGGAGCCCCTCTGGCCTTCTATCTCTGTCTCTGTCTCTGAGGTTTCTGCCTCTCTCTGCTGCTGTCTCATTATTTTTGGTAATTTTTCCTTTTCACGATTTTTTTAAAGGTAGAGTTTCTCTCTGGCTCTCAGCTCCATCTTTTGTTTTGTTAATAATCCCTTCTGCTCATTTCTTCCAGGCAGGAGAGTTGAGCCATTCTCTGAGAAGATTCCTCATGGAAACTGGGAACTAGATATTTCAGGGCACAGGAGAAATGAAGATTTTCTACTCATAATTCAGCCTCCAGCAAGCAAAGCTAGTGTGGTAGGGAGCCCCTCTGGCCTTCTATCTCTGTCTCTGTGTCTCTGAGGACTCTGCCCCTCTCTGCTCTTGTCTCATTTATTTTTGGTAATTTTTCCTTTTTACGATTTTTTTAAAGGTAGAGTTTTTCTGGCTCTCACCTCCATCTTTTGTTTTGTTAATAATCCCTTCTGCTCCTTTCTTCCAGGCAGGAGAGTTGAGCCATTCTCTGAGAAGATTTCTCATGGAAACTGGGAACTAGATATTTCAGGGCACAGGAGAAATGAAGATTTTCTACTCATAATTCAGCCTCCAGCAAGCAAAGCTAGTGTGGCAGGAGAGTTGAGCCATTCTCTGAGAAGATTCCTCATGGAAACAGGGAACGAGATATTTCAGGGCACAGGAGAAATGAAGATATTCTACTCATAATTCAGCCTCCAGCAAGCAAAGCTAGTGTGATAGGGAGCCCCTCTGGCCTTCTTTCTCTGTCTCGGTGTCTCTGAGGACTCTGCCCCTCTCTGCTCTTGTCTCATTTTTTTTGGTAATTTTTCCTTTTTACTATTTTTTTAAAGGTAGAGTTTCTCTCTGGCTCTCAGTTCCATCTTTTGTTTTGTTAATAATCCCTTCTGCTCCTTTCTTCCAGGCAGGAGAGTTGAGCCATTCTCTGAGAAGATTCCTCATGAAAACTGGGAACTAGATATTTCAGGGCACAGTAGAAATGAAGATTTTCTACTCATAATTCAGCCTCCAGCAAGCAAAGCTAGTGTGGCAGGAGAGTTGAGCCATTATCTGAGAAGATTCCTCATGGAAACTGGGAACTAGATATTTCAGGGCACAGGAGAAATGAAGATTTTCTACTCATAATTCAGCCTCCAGCAAGCAAAGCTAGTGTGGTAGGGAGCCCCTCTGGCCTTCTATCTCTGTCTCTGTGTCTCTGAGGACTCTGCCCCTCTCTGCTCTTGTCTCATTTATTTTTGGTAATTTTTCCTTTTTACGATTTTTTTAAAGGTAGAGTTTTTCTGGCTCTCACCTCCATCTTTTATTTTGTTAATAATCCCTTCTGCTCCTTTCTTCCAGGCAGGAGAGTTGAGCCATTCTCTGAGAAGATTCCTCATGAAAACTGGGAACTAGATATTTCAGGTCCCAGGCGAAATGAAGATTTTTCTCCTCATAATTCAGCCTCCAGCAAGCAAAGCTAGTGTGGCAGGAGAGTTGAGCCATTTTCTGAGAAGATTCCTCATGGAAAGTGGGAACTAGATATTTCAGGGCCCAGGAGAAATGAAGATTTTCTACTCATAATTCAGACTCCAGCAAGCAAAGCTAGTGTGGCAGGAGAGTTGAGCCATTCTCTGAGAAGATTCCTCATGGAAGCTGGGAACTAGATATCTCATGGCACAGGAGAAATGAAGATTTTCTACTCATAATTCAGCCTCCAGCAAGCAAAGCTAGTGTGGTAGGGAGCATTTCTGGCTTTCTAACTCTGTCTCTGTGTCTCAGAGGTCTCTGCCTCTCTCTGCTCCTGTCTCATTTTTCTTTGGTAATTTGTCCCTTTTACGATTTTTTTAAAAGTAGAGTTTCTCTCTGGCTCTCAGCTCCATCTTTTGTTTTGTTAATAATCCCTTCTGCTCATTTCTTCCAGGCAGGAGAGTTGAGCCATTCTCTGAGAAGATTCCTCATGGAAACTGGGAACTAGATATTTCAGGTCACAGGAGAAATGAAGATTTTCTACTCATAATTAAGCCTCCAGCAAGCAAAGCTAGTGTGGTAGGGAGCCCCTCTGGCCTTCTATCTCTGTCTCTGTGTCTCTGAGGACTCTGCCCCTCTCTGCTGTTGTCTCATTTATTTTTGGTAATTTTTCCTTTTTACGTTTTTTTAAAGGTAGAGTTTTTCTGGCTCTCACCTCCATCTTTTGTTTTGTTAATAATCTCTTCTGCTCCTTTCTTCCAGGCAGGAGAGTTGAGCCATTCTCTGAGAAGATTCCTCATGGAAACTGGGAACTAGATATTTCAGGTCCCAGGAGAAATGAAGATTTTCTACTCATAATTCAGACTCCAGCAAGCAAAGCTAGTGTGGCAGGAGAGTTGAGCCATTCTCTGAGAAGATTCCTCATGGAAGCTGGGAACTAGATATTTCATGGCACAGGAGAAATGAAGTTTTTCTACTCATAATTCAGCCTCCAGCAAGCAAAGCTAGTGTGGTAGGGAGCATTTCTGGCCTTCTAACTCTGTCTCTGTGTCTCAGAGGTCTCTGCCTCTCTCTGCTCCTGTCTCATTTTTCTTTGATAATTTTTCCCTTTTACGATTTTTTTAAAGGTAGAGTTTCTCTCTGGCTCTCAGCTCCATCTTTTGTTTTGTTAATAATCCCTTCTGCTCCTTTCTTCCAGGCAGGAGAGTTGAGCCATTCTCTGAGAAGATTCCTCATGAAACTGGGAACTAGATATTTCAGGGCACAGGAGAAATGAAGATTTTCTACTCATAATTCAGCCTACAGGAAGCAAAGCTAGTGTGGCTGGAGAGTTGAGCCATTCTCTGAGAAGATTCCTCATGGAAACTGGGAACTAGATATTTCAGGACACAGGAGAAATGAAGATTTTCTACTCATAATTCAGCCTACAGCAAGCAAAGCTAGTGTGGCAGGAGAGTTGACCCATTCTCTGAGAAGATTCCTCATGGAAACTGGGAACTAGATATTTCAGGGCACAGGAGAAATGAAGATTTTCTACTCATAATTCAGCCTCCAGCAAGCAAAGCTAGTGATGCAGGAGAGTTGAGCCATTCTCAGAGAAGATTCCTCATGGAAACTGGGAACGAGATATTTCAGGGCACAGGAGAAATGAAGATTTTCTACTCATAATTCAGACTCCAACAAGCAAAGCTAGTGTGGCAGGAGAGTTGAGCCATTTTCTGAGAAGATTCCTCATGGAAACTGGAAACTAGATATTTCAGGGCACAGGAGAAATGAAGATTTTCTACTCATAATTCAGCCTCCAGCAAGCGAAGCTAGTGTGGTAGGGAGCCCCTCTGGCCTTCTATCTCTGTCTCTGTGTCTCTGAGGTCTCTGCCTCTCTCTGCTCCTGTCTCATTTTTTTTTTGGTAATTTTTCCTTTTTACGATTTTTTTAAATATAGAATTTCTGTCTGGCTCTCAGCTCCATCTTTTGTTTTGTTAATAATCCCTTCTGCTCCTTTCTTCCAGGCAGGAGAGTTGAGCCATTCTCTGAGAAGATTCCTCATGAAAACTGGGAACTAGATATTTCAGGGCACAGGAGAAATGAAGATTTTCTACTCATAATTCAGCCTCCAGCAAGCAAAGGTAGTGGGGTAGGGAGCCCCTCTGGCCTTCTATCTCTGTCTCTGTCTCTGAGTTTTCTGCCTCTCTCTGCCCCTGTCTCATTTTTTTTGGTAATTTTTCCTTTTTATGATTTATTTAAAGGTAGAGTTTCTCTCTGGCTCTCAGCTCCATCATTTGTTTTGTTAATAATCCCTTCTGCTCATTTCTTCCAGGCAGGAGAGTTGAGCCATTCTCTGAGAAGATTCCTCATGGAAACTAGGAACTAGATATTTCAGGGCACAGGAGAAATGAAGATTTTCTACTCATAATTCAGCCTCCAGCAAGCAAAGCTATTGTGGCTGGAGAGTTGAGCCATTCTCTGAGAAGATTCCTCATGGAAACTGGGAACTAGATATTTCAGGGCACAGGAGAAATGAAGATTTTCTACTCATAATTCAGCCTCCAGCAAGCAAAGCTAGTGTGGTAGGGAGCCCCTCTGGCCTTCTATCTCTGTCTCTGTGTCTCTGAGGACTCTGCCCCTCTCTGCTCTTGTCTCATTTATTTTTGGTAATTTTTCCTTTTTACGATTTTTTTAAAGGTAGAGTTTTTCTGGCTCTCACCTGCATCTTTTGTTTTGTTAATAATCCCTTCTGCTCCTTTCTTCCAGGCAGGAGAGTTGAGCCATTCTCTGAGAAGATTTCTCATGGAAACTGGGAACTAGATATATCAGGGCACAGGAGAAATGAAGATTTTCTACTCATAATTCAGCCTCCAGCAAGCAAATCTAGTGTGGCAGGAGAGTTGAGCCATTTTCTGAGAAGATTCCTCATGGAAACTGGGAACGAGATATTTCAGGGCACAGGAGAAATGAAGATTTTCTACTCATAATTCAGACTCCAGCAAGCAAAGCTAGTGTGGCAGGAGAGTTGAGCCATTCTCTGAGAAGATTCCTCATGGAAGCTGGGAACTAGATATTTCATGGCACAGGAGAAATGAAGATTTTCTACTCATAATTCAGCCTCCAGCAAGCAAAGCTAGTGTGGTAGGGAGCATTTCTGGCCTTCTAACTCTGTCTCTGTGTCTCAGAGGGCTCTGCCTCTCTCTGCTCCTGTCTCATTTTTCTTTGGTAATTTTTCCCTTTTACGATTTTTTTAAAGGTAGAGTTTCTCTCTGGCTCTCAGCTCCATCTTTTGTTTTGTTAATAATCCCTTCTGCTCCTTTCTTCCAGGCAGGAGAGTTGAGCCATTCTCTGAGAAGATTCCTCATGAAACTGGGAACTAGATATTTCAGGGCACAGGAGAAATGAAGATTTTCTACTCATAATTCAGCCTACAGGAAGCAAAGCTAGTGTGGCTGGAGAGTTGAGCCATTCTCTGAGAAGATTCCTCATGGAAACTGGGAACTAGATATTTCAGGACACAGGAGAAATGAAGATTTTTTTACTCATAATTCAGCCTACAGCAAGCAAAGCTAGTGTGGCAGGAGAGTTGAGGCATTCTCTGAGAAGATTCCTCATGGAAACTGGAAAGTAGATATTTCAGGGCACAGGAGAAATGAAGATTTTCTACTCATAATTCAGCCTCCAGCAAGCAAAGCTAGTGTGGTAGGGAGCCCCTCTGGCCTTCTATCTCTGTCTCTGTGTCTCTGAGGTCTCTGCCTCTCTCTGCTCCTGTCTCATTTTTTTTTGCTAATTTTTCCTTTTTACGATTTTTTTAAATATAGAATTTCTGTCTGGCTCTCAGCTCCATCTTTTGTTTTGTTAATAATCCCTTCTGCTCCTTTCTTCCAGGCAGGAGAGTTGAGCCATTGTCTGAGAAGATTCCTCATGAAAACTGGGAACTAGATATTTCAGGGCACAGGAGAAATGAAGATTTTCTACTCATAATTCAGCATCCAGCAAGCAAAGCTAGTGTGGCAGGAGAGTTGAGCCATTCTCTGAGAAGATTCCTCATGGAAACTGGGAACTAGATATTTCAGGGCACAGGAGAAATGAAGATTTTCTACTCATAATTCAGGCTCCAGCAAGCAAAGGTAGTGGGATAGGGAGCCCCTCTGGCCTTCTATCTCTGTCTCTGTCTCTGAGGTTTCTGCCACTCTCTGCTCCTGTCTCATTTTATTTGGTAATTTTTCCTTTTTAGGATTTTTTTAAAGGTAGAGTTTCTCTCTGGTTCTCAGCTCCATCTTTTGTTTTGTTAATAATCCCTTCTGCTCATTTCTTCCAGGCAGGAGAGTTGAGCCATTCTCTGAGAAGATTCCTCATGGAAACTGGGAACTAGATATTTCAGGGCACAGGAGAAATGAAGATTTTCTACTCATAATTAAGCCTCCAGCAAGCAAAGCTAGTGTGGCAGGAGAGTTGAGCCATTCTCTGAGAAGATTCCTTATGGAAACGGGGAACTAGATATTTCAGGGCACAGGAGAAAAGAAGATTTTCTACTCATAATTCAGCCTCCAGCAAGCAAAGCTAGTGTGGTAGGGAGCCCCTCTGGACTTCTATCTCTGTCTCTGTGTCTCTGAGGTCTCTGCCTCTCGCTGCTCCTGTCTCATTTTTTTGGTAATTTTTCCTTTTTATGATTTTTTTAGAGGTAGAGTTTCTCTCTGGCACTCAGCTCCATCTTTGTTTTGTTAATAATCCCTTCTGCTCCTTTCTTCCAGGCAGGAGAGTTGAGCCATTCTCTGAGAAGATTCCTCATGGAAACTGGGAACTAGATATTTCAGGGCACAGGAGAAATGAAGATTTTCTACTCATAATTCAGCCTCCAGCAAGCAAAGCTAGTATGGCAGGAGAGTTGAGCCATTCTCTCAGAAGATTTCTCATGGAAACTGGGAACAAGATATTTCAGGGCACAGGAGAAATGAATATTTTCTATTCATAATTCAGCCTCCAGCAAGCAAAGCTAGTGTGGCAGGAGAGTTGAGCCATTCTCTGAGAAGATTCCTCATGGAAACTGGGAACTAGATATTTCAGGGCACAGGAGAAATGAAGATTTTCTACTCATAATTCAGCCTCCAGCAAGCAAAGCTAGTGTGGTAGGGAGCCCCTCTGGCCTTCTATCTCTGTCTCTGTGTCTCTGAGGTCTCTGCCTCTCTCTACTCCTGTCTGATTTTTTTTTGGTAATTTTTCCTTTTTACGATTTTTTTAGAGGTAGAGTTTCTCTCTGGCTCTCAGCTCCATCTTTTGTTTTGTTAATAATCCCTTCTGCTCCTTTCTTCCAGGCAGGAGAGTTGAGCCATTCTCTGAGAAGATTCCTCATGGAAACTGGGAACTAGATATTTCAGGGCACAGGAGAAATGAAGATTTTCTACTCATAATTCAGCCTCCAGCAAGCAAAGCTAGTGTGGTAGGGAGCCCCTCTGGCCTTCTATCTCTGTCTCTGTGTCTCTGAGGTCTCTGCCTCTCTCTGCTCATGTATCATTTTTTTTGGTAATTTTTCTTTTTACGATTTTTTTTTTAGGTAGAGTTACTCTCTGGCTCTCAGCTCCATCTTTTGTTTTGTTAATAATCCCTTCGGCTCCTTTCTTCCAGGCAGGAGAGTTGAGCCATTCTCTGAGAAGATTCCTCATGGAACCTGGGAACTAGATATTTCAGGGCACAGGAGAAATGAAGATTTTCTACTCATAATTCAGCCTCCAGCAAGCAAAGCTAGTGTGGCAGGAGAGTTGAGCCATTTTCTGAGAAGATTCCTTATGGAAACAGGGAAGTAGATATTTCAGGGCACAGGAGAAATGAAGATTTTCTACTCATAATTCAGCCTCCAGCAAGCAAAGCTAGTGTGGTAGGGAGCATTTCTGGCCTTCTAACTCTGTCTCTGTGTATCTGAGGTCTCTGCCTCTCTCTGCTCCTGTCTCATTGTTCTTTGCTAATTTTTTCCCTTTTACGATTTTTTTAAAGGTAGAGTTTCTCTCTGGCTCTCAGCTCCATCTTTTGTTTTGTTAATAATCCCTTCTGCTCCTTTCTTCCAGGCAGGAGAGTTGAGACATTCTCTGAGAAGTTTCCTCATGGAAACTGGGAACTAGATATTTCAGGGCACAGGAGAAATGAAGATTTTCTACTCATAATTCAGCCTACAGGAAGCAAAGATAGTGTGGCTGGAGAGTTGAGCCATTCTCTGAGAAGATTCCTCATGGAAATTGGGAACTAGATATTTCAGGGCACAGGAGAAATGAAGATTTTCTACTCATAATTCAGCCTCAAGCAAGCAAAGCTAGTGTGGCAGGAGAGTTCAGCCATTCTCTGAGAAGATTCCTCATGGAAACTGGGAACGAGATATTTCAGGGCACAGGAGAAATGAAGATTTTCTACTCATAATTCAGCCTCCAGCAAGCAAAGCTAGTTTGGTAGGGAGCCCCTCTGGCCTTCTATCTCTGTCTCTGTCTCTGAGGTTTCTGCCTCTCTCTGCTGCTGTCTCATTATTTTTGGTAATTTTTCCTTTTTACGATTTTTTTAAAGGTAGAGTTTCTCTCTGGCTCTCAGCTCCATCTTTTGTTTTGTTAATAATCCCTTCTGCTCATTTCTTCCAAGCAGGAGAGTTGAGCCATTCTCTGAGAAGATTCCTCATGGAAACTGGGAACTAGATATTTCAGGGCACAGGAGAAATGAAGATTTTCTACTCATAATTCAGCCTCCAGCAAGCAAAGCTAGTGTGGTAGGGAGCCCCTCTGGCCTTCTATCTCTGTCTCTGTGTCTCTGAGGACTCTGCCCCTCTCTGCTCTTGTCTCATTTATTTTTGGTAATTTTTCCTTTTTACGATTTTTTTAAAGGTAGAGTTTTTCTGGCTCTCACCTCCATCTTTTGTTTTGTTAATAATCCCTTCTGCTCCTTTCTTCCAGGCAGTAGAGTTGAGCCATTCTCTGAGAAGATTTCTCATGGAAACTGGGAACTAGATATTTCAGGGCACAGGAGAAATGAAGATTTTCTACTCATAATTCAGCCTCCAGCAAGCAAAGCTAGTGTGGCAGGAGAGTTGAGCCATTCTCTGAGAAGATTCCTCATGGAAACAGGGAACGAGATATTTCAGGGCACAGGAGAAATGAAGATATTCTACTCATAATTCAGCCTCCAGCAAGCAAAGCTAGTGTGATAGGGAGCCCCTCTGGCCTTCTTTCTCTGTCTCGGTGTCTCTGAGGACTCTGCCCCTCTCTGCTCTTGTCTCATTTTTTTTGGTAATTTTTCCTTTTTACTATTTTTTTAAAGGTAGAGTTTCTCTCTGACTCTCAGTTCCATCTTTTGTTTTGTTAATAATCCCTTCTGCTCCTTTCTTCCAGGCAGGAGAGTTGAGCCATTCTCTGAGAAGATTCCTCATGAAAACTGGGAACTAGATATTTCAGGGCACAGGAGAAATGAAGATTTTCTACTCATAATTCAGACTCCAGCAAGCAAAGCTAGTGTGGCAGGAGAGTTGAGCCATTATCTGAGAAGATTCCTCATGGAAACTGGGAACTAGATATTTCAGGGCACAGGAGAAATGAAGATTTTCTACTCATAATTCAGCCTCCAGCAAGCAAAGCTAGTGTGGTAGGGAGCATTTCTGGCCTTCTAACTCTGTCTCTGTGTCTCTGAGGTCTCTGCCTCTCTCTGCTCCTGTCTCATTTTTCTTTGGTAATTTTTCCCTTTTACGATTTTTTTAAAGGTAGAGTTTCTCTCTGGCTCTCAGCTCCATCTTTTGTTTTGTTAATAATCCCTTCTGCTCCTTTCATCCAGGCAGGAGAGTTGAGCCATTCTCTGAGAAGATTCCTCATTGAAACTGGGTACTAGATATTTCAGGGCACAGGAGAAATGAAGATTTTCTACTCATAATTCAGCCTAAAGGAAGCAAAGCTAGTGTGGCTGGAGAGTTGAGCCATTCTCTGAGAAGATTCCTCATGGAAACTGGGAACTAGATATTTCAGGGCACAGGAGAAATGAAGATTTTCTACTCATAATTCAGCATCCAGCAAGCAAAGCTAGTGTGGCAGGAGAGTTGAGCCATTCTCTGAGAAGATTCCTCATGGAAACTGGGAACTAGATATTTCAGGGCACAGGAGAAATGAAGATTTTCTACTCATAATTCAGCCTCCAGCAAGCAAAGCTAGTGTGGTAGGGAGCCCCTCTGACCTTCTATCTCTGTCTCTGTGCCTCTGAGGTCTCTGCCTCTCTCTGCTCCTGTCTCATTTTTCTTTGGTAATTTTTCCCTTTTACGATTTTTTTAAAGGTAGAGTTTCTCTCTGGCTCTCAGCTCCATCTTTTGTTTTGTTAATAATCCCTTCTGCTCATTTCTACCAGGCAGGAGAGTTGAGCCATTCTCTGAGAAGATTCCTCATGGAAACTGGGAACTAGATATTTCAGGGCACAGGAGAAATGAAGATTTTCTACTCATAATTCAGCCTCCAGCAAGCAAAGCTTTTGTGGCTGGAGAGTTGAGCCATTCTCTGAGAAGTTTCCTCATGGAAACTGGGAACTAGATATTTCAGGGCACAGGAGAAATGAAGATTTTCTACTCATAATTCAGCCTCCAGCAAGCAAAGCTAGTGTGGTAGGGAGCCCCTCTGGCCTTCTATCTCTGTCTCTGTGTCTCTGAGGACTCTGCCCCTCTCTGCTCTTGTCTCATTTATTTTTGGTAATTTTTCCTTTTTACGATTTTTTTAAAGGTAGAGTTTTTCTGGCTCTCACCTCCATCTTTTATTTTGTTAATAATCCCTTCTGCTCCTTTCTTCCAGGCAGGAGAGTTGAGCCATTCTCTGAGAAGATTTCTCATGGAAACTGGGAACTAGATATTTCAGGTCCCAGGCGAAATGAAGATTTTTCTCCTCATAATTCAGCCTCCAGCAAGCAAAGCAAGTGTGGCAGGAGAGTTGAGCCATTTTCTGAGAAGATTCCTCATGGAAAGTGGGAACTAGATATTTCAGGGCCCAGGAGAAATGAAGATTTTCTACTCATAATTCAGACTCCAGCAAGCAAAGCTAGTGTGGCAGGAGAGTTGAGCCATTCTCTGAGAAGATTCCTCATGGAAGCTGGGAACTAGATATCTCATGGCACAGGAGAAATGAAGATTTTCTACTCATAATTCAGCCTCCAGCAAGCAAAGTTAGTGTGGTAGGGAGCATTTCTGGCTTTCTAACTCTGTCTCTGTGTCTCAGAGGTCTCTGCCTGTCTCTGCTCCTGTCTCATTTTTCTTTGGTAATTTGTCCCTTTTACGATTTTTTTAAAGGTAGAGTTTCTCTCTGGCTCTCAGCTCCATCTTTTGTTTTGTTAGTAATCCCTTCTGCTCCTTTCTTCCAGGCAGGAGAGTTGAGCCATTCTCTGAGAAGATTCCTCATGAAACTGGGAACTAGATATTTCAGGGCACAGGAGAAATGAAGATTTTCTACTCATAATTCAGACTCCAGCAAGCAAAGCTAGTGTGGCAGGAGAGTTGAGCCATTCTCTGAGAAGATTCCTCATGGAAGCTGGGAACTAGATATTTCATGGCACAGGAGAAATGAAGATTTTCTACTCATAATTCAGCCTCCAGCAAGCAAAGCTAGTGTGGTAGGGAGCATTTCTGGCCTTCTAACTCTGTCTCTGTGTCTCAGAGTGCTCTGCCTCTCTCTGCTCCTGTCTCATTTTTCTTTGGTAATTTTTCCCTTTTACGATTTTTTTAAAGGTAGATTTTCTCTCTGGCTCTCAGCTCCATCTTTTGTTTTGTTAATAATCCCTTCTGCTCCTTTCTTCCAGGCAGGAGAGTTGAGCCATTCTCTGAGAAGATTCCTCATGAAACTGGGAACTAGATATTTCAGGGCACAGGAGAAATGAAGATTTTCTACTCATAATTCAGCCTACAGGAAGCAAAGCTAGTGTGGCTGGAGAGTTGAGCCATTCTCTGAGAAGATTCCTCATGGAAACTGGGAACTAGATATTTCAGGGCACAGGAGAAATGAAGATTTTCTACTCATAATTCAGCCTCCAGCAAGCAAAGCTATTGTGGCTGGAGAGTTGAGCCATTCTCTGAGAAGATTCCTCATGGAAACTGGGAACTAGATATTTCAGGGCACAGGAGAAATGAAGATTTTCTACTCATAATTCAGCCTCCAGCAAGCAAAGCTAGTGTGGTAGGGAGCCCCTCTGGCCTTCTATCTCTGTCTCTGTGTCTCTGAGGTCTCTGCCTCTCTCTGCTCCTGTCTCATATTTTTTTGGTAATTTTCCTTTTTACGATTTTTTTAATTATAGAATTTCTGTCTGGCTCTCAGCTCCATTTTTGTTTTGTTAATAATCCCTTCTGCTCCTTTCTTCCAGGCAGGAGAGTTGAGCCATTCTCTGAGAAGATTCCTCATGAAAACTGGGAACTAGATATTTCAGTGCACAGGAGGAATGAAGATTTTCTACTCATAATTCAGCATCCAGCAAGCAAAGCCAGTGTGGCAGGAGAGTTGAGCCATTCTCTGAGAAGATTCCTCATGGAAACTGGGAACTAGATATTTCAGGGCACAGGAGAAATGAAGATTTTCTACTCATAATTCAGCCTCCAGCAAGCAAAGCTAGTGTGGTAGGGATCCCCTCTGGCCTTCTATCTCTGTCTCTGTCTCTGAGGTTTCTGCCTCTGTCTGCTGCTGTCTCATTATTTTTGGTAATTTTTCCTTTTTATGATTTTTTTAAAGGTAGAGTTTCTCTCTGGCTCTCAGCTCCATCTTTTCTTTTGTTAATAATCCCTTCTGCTCATTTCTTCCAGGCAGGAGAGTTGAGCCATTCTCTGAGAAGTTTCCTCATGGAAACTGGGAACTAGATATTTCAGGGCACAGGAGAAATGAAGATTTTCTACTCATAATTCAGCCTCCAGCAAGCAAAGGTAGTGGGGTAGGGAGCCCCTCTGGCCTTCTATCTCTGTCTCTGTCTCTGAGGTTTCTGCCACTCTCTGCTCCTGTCTCATTTTATTTGGTAATTTTTCCTTTTTAGGATTTTTTTAAAGGTAGAGTTTCTCTCTGGTTCACAGCTCCATCTTTTGTTTTGTTAATAATCCCTTCTGCTCATTTCTTCCAGGCAGGGGAGTTGAGCCATTCTCTGAGAAGATTCCTCATGGAAACTGGTAACTAGATATTTCAGGGCACAGGAGAAATGAAGATTTTCTACTCATAATTCAGCCTCCAGCAAGCAAAGCTAGTGTGGTAGGGAGCCCCTCTGGCCTTCTATCTCTGTCTCTGTGTCTCTGAGGTCTCTGCCTCTCTCTGCTCCTGTCTCATATTTTTTTGGTAATTTTTCCTTTTTACGATTTTTTTAATTATAGAATTTCTGTCTGGCTCTCAGCTCCATGTTTTGTTTTGTTAATAATCCCTTCTGCTCCTTTCTTCCAGGCAGGAGAGTTGAGCCATTCTCTGAGAAGATTCCTCATGAAAACTGGGAACTAGATATTTCAGGGCACAGGAGGAATGAAGATTTTCTACTCATAATTCAGCATCCAGCAAGCAAAGCCAGTGTGGCAGGAGAGTTGAGCCATTCTCTGAGAAGATTCCTCATGGAAACTGGGAACTAGATATTTCAGGGCACAGGAGAAATGAAGATTTTCTACTCATAATTCAGCCTCCAGCAAGCAAAGCTAGTGTGGTAGGGATCCCCTCTGGCCTTCTATCTCTGTCTCTGTCCCTGAGGTTTCTGCCTCTGTCTGCTGCTGTCTCATTATTTTTGGTAATTTTTCCTTTTTATGATTTTTTTAAAGGTAGAGTTTCTCTCTGGCTCTCAGCTCCATCTTTTCTTTTGTTAATAATCCCTTCTGCTCATTTCTTCCAGGCAGGAGAGTTGAGCCATTCTCTGAGAGGATTCCTCATGGAAACTGGGAACTAGATATTTCAGGGCACAGGAGAAATGAAGATTTTCTACTCATAATTCAGCCTCCAGCAAGCAAAGCTAGTGTGGTAGGGAGCCCCTCTGGCCTTCTATCTCTGTCTCTGTGTCTCTGAGGACTCTGCCCCGCTCTGCTCTTGTCTCATTTATTTTTGGTAATTTTTCCTTTTTACGATTTTTTTAAAGGTAGAGTTTTTCTGGCTCTCACCTCCATCTTTTGTTTTGTTAATAATCCCTTCTGCTCCTTTCTTCCAGGCAGGAGAGTTGAGCCATTCTCTGAGAAGAATCCTCATGGAAACTGGGAACTAGATATTTCAGGTCCCAGGAGAAATGAAGATTTTCTACTCATAATTCAGCCTCCACCAAGCAAAGCTAGTGTGGCAGGAGAGTTGAGCCATTCTCTGAGAAGATTCCTCATGGAAGCTGTGAACTAGATATTTCATGGCACAGGAGAAATGAAGATTTTCTACTCATAATTCAGCCTCCAGCAAGCAAAGCTAGTGTGGCAGGGAGAATTTCTGGCCTTCTAACTCTGTCTCTGTGTCTCAGAGTTCTCTGCCTCTCTCTGCTCCTGTCTCATTTTTCTTTGGTAATTTTTCACTTTTACGATTTTTTTAAAGGTAGAGTTTCTCTCTGGCTCTCAGCTCCATCTTTTGTTTTGTTAATAATCCCTTCTCCTCCTTTCTTCCAGGCAGGAGAGTTGAGCCATTCTCTGAGAAGATTCCTCATGAAACTGGGAACTAGATATTTCAGGGCACAGGAGAAATGAAGATTTTCTACTCATAATTCAGCATCCAGCAAGCAAAGGTAGTGGGGTAGGGAGCCCCTCTGGCCTTCTATCTCTGTCTCTGTCTCTGAGGTTTCTGCCTCTCTCTGCTCCTGTCTCATTTTTTTTGGTAATTTTTCCTTTTTACGATTTTTTTAAAGGTAGAGTTTCTCTCTGGTTCACAGCTCCATCTTTTGTTTTGTTAATAATCCCTTCTGCTCATTTCTTCCAGGCAGGAGAGTTGAGCCATTCTCTGAGAAGATTCCTCATGGAAACTGGTAACTAGATATTTCAGGGCACAGGAGAAATGAAGATTTTCTACTCATAATTCAGCCTCCAGCAAGCAAAGCTAGTGTGGTAGGGAGCCCCTCTGGCCTTCTATCTCTGTCTCTGTGTCTCTGAGGTCTCTGCCTCTCTCTGCTCCTGTCTCATATTTTTTTGGTAATTTTTCCTTTTTACGATTTTTTTAATTATAGAATTTCTGTCTGGCTCTCAGCTCCATCTTTTGTTTTGTTAATAATCCCTTCTGCTCCTTTCTTCCAGGCAGGAGAGTTGAGCCATTCTCTGAGAAGATTCCTCATGAAAACTGGGAACTAGATATTTCAGGGCACAGGAGGAATGAAGATTTTCTACTCATAATTCAGCATCCAGCAAGCAAAGCCAGTGTGGCAGGAGAGTTGAGCCATTCTCTGAGAAGATTCCTCATGGAAACTGGGAACTAGATATTTCAGGGCACAGGAGAAATGAAGATTTTCTACTCATAATTCAGCCTCCAGCAAGCAAAGCTAGTGTGGTAGGGATCCCCTCTGGCCTTCTATCTCTGTCTCTGTCTCTGAGGTTTCTGCCTCTGTCTGCTGCTGTCTCATTATTTTTGGTAATTTTTCCTTTTTATGATTTTTTTAAAGGTAGAGTTTCTCTCTGGCTCTCAGCTCCATCTTTTCTTTTGTTAATAATCCCTTCTGCTCATTTCTTCCAGGCAGGAGAGTTGAGCCATTCTCTGAGAAGATTCCTCATGGAAACTGGGAACTAGATATTTCAGGGCACAGGAGAAATGAAGATTTTCTACTCATAATTCAGCCTCCAGCAAGCAAAGCTAGTGTGGTAGGGAGCCCCTCTGGCCTTCTATCTCTGTCTCTGTGTCTCTGAGGACTCTGCCCCGCTCTGCTCTTGTCTCATTTATTTTTGGTAATTTTTCCTTTTTACGATTTTTTTAAAGATAGAGTTTTTCTGGCTCTCACCTCCATCTTTTGTTTTGTTAATAATCCCTTCTGCTCCTTTCTTCCAGGCAGGAGAGTTGAGCCATTCTCTGAGAAGAATCCTCATGGAAACTGGGAACTAGATATTTCAGGTCCCAGGAGAAATGAAGATTTTCTACTCATAATTCAGCCTCCACCAAGCAAAGCTAGTGTGGCAGGAGAGTTGAGCCATTCTCTGAGAAGATTCCTCATGGAAGCTGTGAACTAGATATTTCATGGCACAGGAGAAATGAAGATTTTCTACTCATAATTCAGCCTCCAGCAAGCAAAGCTAGTGTGGCAGGGAGAATTTCTGGCCTTCTAACTCTGTCTCTGTGTCTCAGAGTTCTCTGCCTCTCTCTGCTCCTGTCTCATTTTTCTTTGGTAATTTTTCACTTTTACGATTTTTTTAAAGGTAGAGTTTCTCTCTGGCTCTCAGCTCCATCTTTTGTTTTGTTAATAATCCCTTCTGCTCCTTTCTTCCAGGCAGGAGAGTTGAGCCATTCTCTGAGAAGATTCCTCATGAAACTGGGAACTAGATATTTCAGGGCACAGGAGAAATGAAGATTTTCTACTCATAATTCAGCATCCAGCAAGCAAAGCTAGTGTGGCAGGAGAGTTGAGCCATTCTCTGAGAAGATTCCTCATGGAAACTGGGAACTAGATATTTCAGGGCACAGGAGAAATGAAGATTTTCTACTCATAATTCAGCCTCCAGCAAGCAAAGGTAGTGGGGTAGGGAGCCCCTCTGGCCTTCTATCTCTGTCTCTGTCTCTGAGGTTTCTGCCTCTCTCTGCTCCTGTCTCATTTTTTTTGGTAATTTTTCCTTTTTACGATTTTTTTAAAGGTAGAGTTTCTCTCTGGCTCTCAGCTCCATCTTTTGTTTTGTTAATAATCCCTTCTGCTCATTTCTTCCAGGCAAGAGAGTTGAGCCATTCTCTGAGAAGATTCCTCATGGAAACTGGGAACTAGATATTTCAGGGCACAGGAGAAATGAAGATTTTCTACTCATAATTCAGCCTCCAGCAAGCAAAGCTTTTGTGGCTGGAGAGTTGAGCCATTCTCTGAGAAGTTTCCTCATGGAAACTGGGAACTAGATATTTCAGGGCACAGGAGAAATGAAGATTTTCTACTCATAATTCAGCCTCCAGCAAGCAAAGCTAGTGTGGTAGGGAGCCCCTCTGGCCTTCTATCTCTGTCTCTGTGTCTCTGAGGACTCTGCCCCTCTTTGCTCTTGTCTCATTTATTTTTGGTAATTTTTCCTTTTTACGATTTTTTTAAAGGTAGAGTTTTTCTGGCTCTCACCTGCATCTTTTGTTTTGTTAATAATCCCTTCTGCTCCTTTCTTCCAGGCAGGAGAGTTGAGCCATTCTCTGAGAAGATTTCTCATGGAAACTGGGAACTAGATATTTCAGGGCACAGGAGAAATGAAGATTTTCTACTCATAATTCAGCCTCCAGTAAGCAAAGCTAGTGTGGTAGGAGAGTTGAGCCATTTTCTGAGAAGATTCCTCATGGAAACTGGGAACTAGATATTTCAGGGCCCAGTAGAAATGAAGATTTTCTACTCATAATTCAGACTCCAGCAAGCAAAGCTAGTGTGGCAGGAGAGTTGAGCCATTCTCTGAGAAAATTCCTCATGGAAGCTGGGAACTAGATATTTCATGGCACAGGAGAAATGAAGATTTTCTACTCATAATTCAGCTTCCAGCAAGCAAAGCTAGTGTGGTAGGGAGCATTTCTGGCCTTCTAACTCTGTCTCTGTGTCTCAGAGGTCTCTGCCTCTCTCTGCTCCTGTCTCATTTTTCTTTGGTAATTTTTCCCTTTTACGATTTTTTTAAAGGTAGAGTTTCTCTCTGGCTCTCAGCTCCATCTTTTGTTTTGTTAATAATCCCTTCTGCTCCTTTCTTCCAGGCAGGAGAGTTGAGCCATTCTCTGAGAAGATTCCTCATGAAACTGGGAACTAGATATTTCAGGGCACAGGAGAAATGAAGATTTTCTACTCATAATTCAGCCTACAGGAAGCAAAGCTAGTGTGGCTGGAGAGTTGAGCCATTCTCTGAGAAGATTCCTCATGGAAGCTGGGAACTAGATATTTCATGGCACAGGAGAAATGAAGATTTTCTACTCATAATTCAGCCTCCAGCAAGCAAAGCTAGTGTGGTAGGGAGCATTTCTGGCCTTCTAACTCTGTCTCTGTGTCTCAGAGGTCTCTGCATCTCTCTGCTCCTGTCTCATTTTTCTTTGGTAATTTTTCCCTTTTACGATTTTTTTAAAGGTAGAGTTTCTCTCTGGCTCTCAGCTCCATCTTTTATTTTGTTAATAATCCCTTCTGCTCCTTTCTTCCAGGCAGGAGAGTTGAACCATTCTCTGAGAAGATTCCTCATGAAACTGGGAACTAGATATTTCAGGGCACAGGAGAAATGAAGATTTTCTACTCATAATTCAGCCTACAGGAAGCAAAGCTAGTGTGGCTGGAGAGTTGAGCCATTCTCTGAGAAGATTCCTCATGGAAACTGGGAACTAGATATTTCAGGACACAGGAGAAATGAAGATTTTTTACTCATAATTCAGCCTCCAGCAAGCAAAGCTAGTGTGGCAGGAGAGTTGAGCCATTCTCTGAGAAGATTCCTCATGGAAACTGGGAACGAGATATTTCAGGGCACAGGAGAAATGAAGATTTTCTACTCATAATTCAGCCTCCAACAAGCAAAGCTAGTGTGGCAGGAGAGTTGAGCCATTCTCTGAGAAGATTCCTCATGGAAACTGGGAACTAGATATTTCAGGGCACAGGAGAAATGAAGATTTTCTACTCATTATTCAGCCTCCAGCAAGCAAAGCTAGTGTGGAAGGGAGCCCCTCTGGCCTTCTATCTCTGTCTCTGTGTCTCTGAGGTCTCTGCCTCTCTCTGCTCCTGTCTCATTTTTTTTTGGTAATTTTTCCTTTTTACGATTTTTTTAAAGGTAGAGTTTCTCTCTGGCTCTCAGCTCCATCTTTTGTTTTGTTAATAATCCCTTCTGCTCATTTCTTCAAGGCAGGAGAGTTGAGCCATTCTCTGAGAAGATTCCTCATGGAAACTGGGAACTAGATATTTCAGGGCACAGGAGAAATGAAGATTTTCTACTCATAATTCAGCCTCCAGCAAGCAAAGCTAGTGAGGCAGGAGAGTTGAGCCATTCTCTGAGAAGATTCCTCATGGAAGCTGGGAACTAGATATTTCATGGCACAGGAGAAATGAAGATTTTCTACTCATAATTCAGCCTCCAGCAAGCAAAGCTAGTGTGGTAGGGAGCAATTCTGGCCTTCTAAATCTGTCTCTGTGTCTCAGAGTTCTCTGCCTCTCTCTGCTCCTGTTTCATTTTTCTTTGGTAATTTTTCCCTTTTACGATTTTTTTAAAGGTAGAGTTTCTCTCTGGCTCTCAGCTCCATCTTTTGTTTTGTTAATAATCCCTTCTGCTCCTTTCTTCCAGGCAGGAGAGTTGAGCCATTCTCTGAGAAGTTTCCTCATGAAACTGGGAACTAGATATTTCAGGGCACAGGAGAAATGAAGATTTTCTACTCATAATTCAGCATCCATCAAGCAAAGCTAGTGTGGCATGAGAGTTGAGCCATTCTCTGAGAAGATTCCTCATGGAAACTGGGAACTAGATATTTCATGGCACAGGAGAAATGAAGATTTTCTACTCATAATTCAGCCTCCAGCAAGCAAAGGTAGTGGGGTAGGGAGCCCCTCTGGCCTTCTATCTCTGTTTCTGTCTCTGAGGTTTCTGCCTCTCTCTGCTCCTGTCTCATTTTTTTTGGTAATTTTTCCTTTTTACGATTTTTTTAAAGGTAGAGTTTCTCTCTGGCTCTCATCTCCATCTTTTGTTTTGTTAATAATCCCTTCTGCTCATTTCTTCCAGGCAGGAGAGTTGAGCCATTCTCTGAGAAGATTCCTCATGGAAACTGTGAACTAGATATTTCAGGGCACAGGAGAAATGAAGATTTTCTACTCATAATTCAGCCTCCAGCAAGCAAAGCTATTGTGACTGGAGAGTTGAGCCATTCTCTGAGAAGATTCCTCATGGAAACTGGGAACTAGATATTTCAGGGCACAGGAGAAATGAAGATTTTCTACTCATAATTCAGCCTCCAGCAAGCAAAGCTAGTGTGGTAGGGAGCCCCTCTGACCATCTATCTCTGTCTCTGTGTCTCTGAGGACTCTGTCCCTCTTTGCTCTTGTCTCATTTATTTTTGGTAATTTTTCCTTTTTACGATTTTTTTAAAGGTAGAGTTTTTCTGGCTCTCACCTGCATCTTTTGTTTTGTTAATAATCCCTTCTGCTCCTTTCTTCCAGGCAGGAGAGTTGAGCCATTCTCTGAGAAGATTTCTCATGGAAACTGGTAACTAGGTATTTCAGGGCACAGGAGAAATGAAGATTTTCTACTCATAATTCAGCCTCCAGCAAGCAAAGCTAGTGTGGCAGGAGAGTTGAGCCATTTTCTGAGAAGATTCCTCATGGAAACTGGTAACTAGGTATTTCAGGGCACAGGAGAAATGAAGATTTTCTACTCAAGATTCAGGCTCCAGCAAGCAAAGCTAGTGTGGCAGGAGAGTTGAGCCATTCTCTGAGAAGATTCCTCATGGAAACTGGGAACGAGATATTTCAGGGCACAGTAGAAATGAAGATTTTCTACTCATAATTCAGCCTCCAGCAAGCAAAGCTAGTGTGGTAGGGAGCCCCTCTGGCCTTCTATCTCTGTCTCTGTGTCTCTGAGGTCTCTGCCTCTCTCTGCTCCTGTCTCATTTTTTTTTGGTAATTTTTCCTTTTTACGATTTTTTTCAATATAGAATTTCTGTCTGGCTCTCAGCTCCATCTTTTGTTTTGTTAATAATCCCTTCTGCTCCTTTCTTCCAGGCAGGAGAGTTGAGCCATTCTCTGAGAAGATTCCTCATGAAAACTGGGAACTAGATATTTCAGGGCACAGGAGAAATGAAGATTTTCTACTCATAATTCAGCATCCAGCAAGCAAAGCTAGTGTGGCAGGAGAGTTGAGCCATTCTCTGAGAAGATTCCTCATGGAAACTGGGAACTAGATATTTCAGGGCACAGGAGAAATGAAGATTTTCTACTCATAATTCAGCCTCCAGCAAGCAAAGGTAGTGGGGTAGGGAGCCCCTCTGGCCTTCTATCTCTGTCTCTGTCTCTGAGGTTTCTGCCTCTCTCTGCTCCTGTCTCATTTTTTTTGGTAATTTTTCCTTTTTACGATTTTTTTAAAGGTAGAGTTTCTCTCTGGCTCTCATCTCCATCTTTTGTTTTGTTAATAATCCCTTCTGCTCATTTCTTCCAGGCAGGAGAGTTGAGCCATTCTCTGAGAAGATTCCTCATGGAAACTGGGAACTAGATATTTCAGGGCACAGGAGAAATGAAGATTTTCTACTCATAATTCAGCCTCCAGCAAGCAAAGCTAGTGTGGGAGGGAGCCCCTCTGGCCTTCTATCTCTGTCTCTGTGTCTCTGAGGTCTCTGCCTCTCTCTGCTCCTGTCTCATTTTTTTTTGGTAATTTTTCCTTTTTACGATTTTTTTAAATATAGAATTTCTGTCTGGCTCTCAGCTCCATCTTTTGTTTTGTTAATAATCCCTTCTGCTCCTTTC
Organism: Tupaia tana; assembly: GCA_026018925.1. NCBI lineage: Eukaryota > Metazoa > Chordata > Mammalia > Scandentia > Tupaiidae > Tupaia > Tupaia tana. Next base: position 96,769,048 of record JAKSZU010000009.1, read on the forward strand.
TTCCAGGCAGGAGAGTTGAGCCATTCTCTGAGAAGATTCATCATGAAAACTGGGAACTAGATATTTCAGGGCACAGGAGAAATGAAGATTTTCTACTCATAATTCAGCATCCAGCAAGCAAAGGTAGTGTGGCAGGAGAGTTGAGCCATTCTCTGAGAAGATTCCTCATGGAAACTGGGAACTAGATATTTCAGGGCACAGGAGAAATGAAGATTTTCTACTCCTAATTCAGCCTCCAGAAAGCAAAGGTAGTGGGGTAGGGAGCCCCTCTGGCCTTCTATCTCTGTCTCTGTGTCTCTGAGGACTCTGCCCCTCTCTGCTCTTGTCTCATTTATTTTTGGTAATTTTTCCTTTTTACGATTTTTTTAAAGGTAGAGTTTTTCTGGCTCTCACCTGCATCTTTTGTTTTGTTAATAATCCCTTCTGCTCCTTTCTTCCATGCAGGAGAGTTGAGCCATTCTCTGAGAAGATTTCTCATGGAAACTGGGAACTAGATATTTCAGGGCACAGGAGAAATGAAGATTTTCTACTCATAATTCAGCCTCCAGCAAGCAAAGCTAGTGTGGAAGGAGAGTTGAGCCATTTTCTGAGAAGATTCCTCATGGAAACTGGAAACTAGATATTTCAGGGCCCAGGAGAAATGAAGATTTTCTACTCATAATTCAGACTCCAGCAAGCAAAGCTAGTGTGGCAGGAGAGTTGAGCCATTCTCTGAGAAGATTCCTCATGGAAGCTGGGAACAAGATATTTCATGGCACAGGAGAAATGAAGATTTTCTACTCATAATTCAGCCTCCAGCAAGCAAAGCTAGTGTGGTAGGGAGCATTTCTGGCCTTCTAACTCTGTCTCTGTGTCTCTGAGGTCTCTGACTCTCTATGATCCTGTCTCATTTTTCTTTGTAATTTTTTCCTTTTACGATTTTTTTAAAGGTAGAGTTTCTCTCTGGCTCTCAGCTCCATCTTTTGTTTTGTTAATAATCCCTTCTGCTCCTTTCTTCCAGGCAGGAGAGTTGAGCCATTCTCTGAGAAGTTTCCTCATGGAAACTGGGAACTAGATATTTCAGGGCACAGGAGAAATGAAGATTTTCTACTCATAGTTCAGCCTACAGGAAGCAAAGATAGAGTGGCTGGAGAGTTGAGCCATTCTCTGAGAAGATTCCTCATGGAAACTGGGAACTAGATATTTCAGGGCACAGGAGAAATGAAGATTTTCTACTCATAATTCAGCCTCCAGCAAGCAAAGCTAGTTTGGCAGGAGAGTTGACCCATTCTCTGAGAAGATTCCTCATGGAAACTGGGAACTAGATATTTCAGGGCACAGGAGAAATGAAGATTTTCTACTCATAATTCAGCCTCCAGCAAGCAAAGCTAGTGTGGCAGGAGAGTTCAGCCATTCTCTGAGAAGATTCCTCATGGAAACTGGGATCGAGATATTTCATGGCACAGGAGAAATGAAGATTTTCTACTCATAATTCAGCCTCCAACAAGCAAAGCTACTGTGGCAGGAGAGTTGAGCCATTCTCTGAGAAGATTCCTCATGGAAACTGCAAACTAGATATTTCAGGGCACAGGAGAAATGAAGATTTTCTACTCATAATTCAGCCTCCAGCAAGCAAAGCTAGTGTGGTAGGGAGCCCCTCTGGCCTTCTATCTCTGTCTCTGTGTCTCTGAGGTCTCTGCCTCTCTCTGCTCCTGTCTCATTTTTTTTTGGTAATTTTTCCTTTTTACGATTTTTTTAATTATAGAATTTCTGTCTGGCTCTCAGCTCCATCTTTTGTTTTGTTAATAATCCCTTCTGCTCCTTTCTTCCAGGCAGGAGAGTTGAGCCATTCTCTGAGAAGATTCCTCATGGAAACTGGGAACTAGATATTTCCGGGCACAGGAGAAATGAAGATTTTCTACTCATAATTCAGCCTCCAGAAAGCAAAGGTAGTGGGGTAGGGAGCCCCTCTGGCCTTCTATCTCTGTCTCTCTGTCTCTGAGGAGTCTGCCCCTCTCTGCTCTTGTCTCATTTATTTTTGGTAATTTTTCCTTTTTGCGATTTTTTTAAAGGTAGAGTTTTTCTGGCTCTCACTTGCATCTTTTGTTTTGTTAATAATCACTTCTGCTCCTTTCTTCCAGGCAGGAGAGTTGAGCCATTCTCTGAGAAGATTTCTCATGGAAACTGGGAACTAGATATTTCAGGGCACAGGAGAAATGAAGATTTTCTACTCAGAATTCAGCCTCCTGCAAGCAAAGCTAGTGTGGCAGGAGAGTTGAGCCATTTTCTGAGAAGATTACTCCTGGAAACTGGGAAATAGATATTTCAGGGCCCAGGAGAAATGAAGATTTTCTACTCATAATTCAGACTCCAGCAAGCAAAGCTAGTGTGGCAGGAGAGTTGAGCCATTCTCTGAGAAGATTCCTCATGGAAGCTGGGAACTAGATATTTCATGGCACAGGAGAAATGAAGATTTTCTACTCATAATTCAGCCTCCAGCAAGCAAAGCTAGTGTGGTAGGGAGCATTTCTGGCCTTCTAACTCTGTCTCTGTGTCCCTGAGGTCTCTGACTCTCTCTGATCCTGTCCCATTTTTCTTTGTAATTTTTTCCTTTTACGATTTTTTTAAAGGTAGAGTTTCTCTCTGGCTCTCAGCTCCATCTTTTGTTTTGTTAATAATCCCTTCTGCTCCTTTCTTCCAGGCAGGAGAGTTGAGCCATTCTCTGAGAAGATTCCTCATGGAAACTGGGAACTAGATATTTCAGGGCACAGGAGAAATGAAGATTTTCTACTCATAGTTCAGCCTACAGGATGCAAAGATAGAGTGGCTGGAGAGTTGAGCCATTCTCTGAGAAGATTCCTCATGGAAACTGGGAACTAGATATTTCAGGGCACAGGAGAAATGAAGATTTTCTACTCATAATTCAGCCTCCAGCAAGCAAAGCTAGTGTGGCAGGAGAGTTGACCCATTCTCTGAGAAGATTCCTCATGGAAACTGGGAACTAGATATTTCAGGGCACAGGAGAAATGAAGAATTTCTACTCATAATTCAGGCTCCAGCAAGCAAAGCTAGTGTGGCAGGAGAGTTCACCCATTCTCTGAGAAGATTCCTCATGGAAACTGGGAACGAGATATTTCAGGGTACAGGAGAAATGAAGATTTTCTACTCATAATTCAGCCTCCAACAAGCAAAGCTACTGTGGCAGGAGAGTTGAGCCATTCTCTGAGAAGATTCCTCATGGAAACTGCAAACTAGATATTTCAGGGCACAGGAGAAATGAAGATTTTCTACTCATAATTCAGCCTCCAGCAAGCAAAGCTAGTGTGGTAGGGAGCTCCTCTGGCCTTCTATCTCTGTCTCTGTGTCTCTGAGGTCTCTGCCTCTCTCTGCTCCTGTCTCATTTTTTTTTGGTAATTTTTCCTTTTTAAGATGTTTTTAATTATAGAATTTCTGTCTGGCTCTCAGCTCCATCTTTTGTTTTGTTAATAATCCCTTCTGCTCCTTTCTTCCAGGCAGGAGAGATGAGCCATTCTCTGAGAAGATTCCTCATGGAAACTGGGAACTAGATATTTCAGGGCACAGGAGAAATGAAGATTTTCTACTCATAATTCAGCCTCCAGCAAGCAAAGGTAGTGGGGTAGGGAGCCCCTCTGGCCTTCTATCTCTGTCTCTGTCTCTGAGGTTTCTGCCTCTCTCTGCTCCTGTCTCATTTTTTTTGGTAATTTTTCCTTTTTACGATTTTTTTAAAGGTAGAGTTTCTCTCTGGCTCTCATCTCCATCTTTTGTTTTGTTAATAATCCCTTCTGCTCATTTCTTCCAGGCAGGAGAGTTGAGCCATTCTCTGAGAAGATTCCTCATGGAAACTGGGAACTAGATATTTCAGGGCACAGGAGAAATGAAGATTTTCTACTCATAATTCAGCCTCCAGCAAGCAAAGCTAGTGTGGGAGGGAGCCCCTCTGGCCTTCTATCTCTGTCTCTGTGTCTCTGAGGTCTCTGCCTCTCTCTGCTCCTGTCTCATTTTTTTTTGGTAATTTTTCCTTTTTACGATTTTTTTAAATATAGAATTTCTGTCTGGCTCTCAGCTCCATCTTTTGTTTTGTTAATAATCCCTTCTGCTCCTTTCTTCCAGGCAGGAGAGTTGAGCCATTCTCTGAGAAGATTCATCATGAAAACTGGGAACTAGATATTTCAGGGCACAGGAGAAATGAAGATTTTCTACTCATAATTCAGCATCCAGCAAGCAAAGGTAGTGTGGCAGGAGAGTTGAGCCATTCTCTGAGAAGATTCCTCATGGAAACTGGGAACTAGATATTTCAGGGCACAGGAGAAATGAAGATTTTCTACTCCTAATTCAGCCTCCAGAAAGCAAAGGTAGTGGGGTAGGGAGCCCCTCTGGCCTTCTATCTCTGTCTCTGTGTCTCTGAGGACTCTGCCCCTCTCTGCTCTTGTCTCATTTATTTTTGGTAATTTTTCCTTTTTACGATTTTTTTAAAGGTAGAGTTTTTCTGGCTCTCACCTGCATCTTTTGTTTTGTTAATAATCCCTTCTGCTCCTTTCTTCCATGCAGGAGAGTTGAGCCATTCTCTGAGAAGATTTCTCATGGAAACTGGGAACTAGATATTTCAGGGCACAGGAGAAATGAAGATTTTCTACTCATAATTCAGCCTCCAGCAAGCAAAGCTAGTGTGGAAGGAGAGTTGAGCCATTTTCTGAGAAGATTCCTCATGGAAACTGGAAACTAGATATTTCAGGGCCCAGGAGAAATGAAGATTTTCTACTCATAATTCAGACTCCAGCAAGCAAAGCTAGTGTGGCAGGAGAGTTGAGCCATTCTCTGAGAAGATTCCTCATGGAAGCTGGGAACAAGATATTTCATGGCACAGGAGAAATGAAGATTTTCTACTCATAATTCAGCCTCCAGCAAGCAAAGCTAGTGTGGTAGGGAGCATTTCTGGCCTTCTAACTCTGTCTCTGTGTCTCTGAGGTCTCTGACTCTCTATGATCCTGTCTCATTTTTCTTTGTAATTTTTTCCTTTTACGATTTTTTTAAAGGTAGAGTTTCTCTCTGGCTCTCAGCTCCATCTTTTGTTTTGTTAATAATCCCTTCTGCTCCTTTCTTCCAGGCAGGAGAGTTGAGCCATTCTCTGAGAAGTTTCCTCATGGAAACTGGGAACTAGATATTTCAGGGCACAGGAGAAATGAAGATTTTCTACTCATAGTTCAGCCTACAGGAAGCAAAGATAGAGTGGCTGGAGAGTTGAGCCATTCTCTGAGAAGATTCCTCATGGAAACTGGGAACTAGATATTTCAGGGCACAGGAGAAATGAAGATTTTCTACTCATAATTCAGCCTCCAGCAAGCAAAGCTAGTTTGGCAGGAGAGTTGACCCATTCTCTGAGAAGATTCCTCATGGAAACTGGGAACTAGATATTTCAGGGCACAGGAGAAATGAAGATTTTCTACTCATAATTCAGCCTCCAGCAAGCAAAGCTAGTGTGGCAGGAGAGTTCAGCCATTCTCTGAGAAGATTCCTCATGGAAACTGGGATCGAGATATTTCATGGCACAGGAGAAATGAAGATTTTCTACTCATAATTCAGCCTCCAACAAGCAAAGCTACTGTGGCAGGAGAGTTGAGCCATTCTCTGAGAAGATTCCTCATGGAAACTGCAAACTAGATATTTCAGGGCACAGGAGAAATGAAGATTTTCTACTCATAATTCAGCCTCCAGCAAGCAAAGCTAGTGTGGTAGGGAGCCCCTCTGGCCTTCTATCTCTGTCTCTGTGTCTCTGAGGTCTCTGCCTCTCTCTGCTCCTGTCTCATTTTTTTTTGGTAATTTTTCCTTTTTACGATTTTTTTTAATTATAGAATTTCTGTCTGGCTCTCAGCTCCATCTTTTGTTTTGTTAATAATCCCTTCTGCTCCTTTCTTCCAGGCAGGAGAGTTGAGCCATTCTCTGAGAAGATTCCTCATGGAAACTGGGAACTAGATATTTCCGGGCACAGGAGAAATGAAGATTTTCTACTCATAATTCAGCCTCCAGAAAGCAAAGGTAGTGGGGTAGGGAGCCCCTCTGGCCTTCTATCTCTGTCTCTCTGTCTCTGAGGAGTCTGCCCCTCTCTGCTCTTGTCTCATTTATTTTTGGTAATTTTTCCTTTTTGCGATTTTTTTAAAGGTAGAGTTTTTCTGGCTCTCACTTGCATCTTTTGTTTTGTTAATAATCACTTCTGCTCCTTTCTTCCAGGCAGGAGAGTTGAGCCATTCTCTGAGAAGATTTCTCATGGAAACTGGGAACTAGATATTTCAGGGCACAGGAGAAATGAAGATTTTCTACTCAGAATTCAGCCTCCTGCAAGCAAAGCTAGTGTGGCAGGAGAGTTGAGCCATTTTCTGAGAAGATTACTCCTGGAAACTGGGAAATAGATATTTCAGGGCCCAGGAGAAATGAAGATTTTCTACTCATAATTCAGACTCCAGCAAGCAAAGCTAGTGTGGCAGGAGAGTTGAGCCATTCTCTGAGAAGATTCCTCATGGAAGCTGGGAACTAGATATTTCATGGCACAGGAGAAATGAAGATTTTCTACTCATAATTCAGCCTCCAGCAAGCAAAGCTAGTGTGGTAGGGAGCATTTCTGGCCTTCTAACTCTGTCTCTGTGTCCCTGAGGTCTCTGACTCTCTCTGATCCTGTCCCATTTTTCTTTGTAATTTTTTCCTTTTACGATTTTTTTAAAGGTAGAGTTTCTCTCTGGCTCTCAGCTCCATCTTTTGTTTTGTTAATAATCCCTTCTGCTCCTTTCTTCCAGGCAGGAGAGTTGAGCCATTCTCTGAGAAGATTCCTCATGGAAACTGGGAACTAGATATTTCAGGGCACAGGAGAAATGAAGATTTTCTACTCATAGTTCAGCCTACAGGATGCAAAGATAGAGTGGCTGGAGAGTTGAGCCATTCTCTGAGAAGATTCCTCATGGAAACTGGGAACTAGATATTTCAGGGCACAGGAGAAATGAAGATTTTCTACTCATAATTCAGCCTCCAGCAAGCAAAGCTAGTGTGGCAGGAGAGTTGACCCATTCTCTGAGAAGATTCCTCATGGAAACTGGGAACTAGATATTTCAGGGCACAGGAGAAATGAAGAATTTCTACTCATAATTCAGGCTCCAGCAAGCAAAGCTAGTGTGGCAGGAGAGTTCACCCATTCTCTGAGAAGATTCCTCATGGAAACTGGGAACGAGATATTTCAGGGTACAGGAGAAATGAAGATTTTCTACTCATAATTCAGCCTCCAACAAGCAAAGCTACTGTGGCAGGAGAGTTGAGCCATTCTCTGAGAAGATTCCTCATGGAAACTGCAAACTAGATATTTCAGGGCACAGGAGAAATGAAGATTTTCTACTCATAATTCAGCCTCCAGCAAGCAAAGCTAGTGTGGTAGGGAGCTCCTCTGGCCTTCTATCTCTGTCTCTGTGTCTCTGAGGTCTCTGCCTCTCTCTGCTCCTGTCTCATTTTTTTTTGGTAATTTTTCCTTTTTAAGATGTTTTTAATTATAGAATTTCTGTCTGGCTCTCAGCTCCATCTTTTGTTTTGTTAATAATCCCTTCTGCTCCTTTCTTCCAGGCAGGAGAGATGAGCCATTCTCTGAGAAGATTCCTCATGGAAACTGGGAACTAGATATTTCAGGGCACAGGAGAAATGAAGATTTTCTACTCATAATTCAGCCTCCAGCAAGCAAAGGTAGTGGGGTAGGGAGCCCCTCTGGCCTTCTATCTCTGTCTCTGTCTCTGAGGTTTCTGCCTCTCTCTGCTGCTGTCTCATTATTTTTGGTAATTTTTCCTTTTTACGATTTTTTTAAAGGTAGAGTTTCTCTCTGGCTCTCAGCTCCATCTTTTGTTTTGTTAATAATCCCTTCTGCTCATTTCTTCAAGGCAGGAGAGTTGAGCCATTCTCTGAGAAGATTCCTCATGGAAACTGGGAACTAGATATTTCAGGGCACAGGAGAAATGAAGATTTTCTACTCATAATTCAGCCTCCAGCAAGCAAAGCTAGTGAGGCAGGAGAGTTGAGCCATTCTCTGAGAAGATTCCTCATGGAAGCTGGGAACTAGATATTTCATGGCACAGGAGAAATGAAGATTTTCTACTCATAATTCAGCCTCCAGCAAGCAAAGCTAGTGTTTTAGGGAGCCCCTCTGACCTTCTATCTCTGTCTCTGTGTCTCTGAGGACTCTGTCCCTCTTTGCTCTTGTCTCATTTATTTTTGGTAATTTTTCCTTTTTACGATTTTTTTAAAGGTAGAGTTTTTTCTGGCTCTCACCTGCATCTTTTGTTTTGTTAATAATCCCTTCTGCTCCTTTCTTCCAGGCAGGAGAGTTGAGCCATTCTCTGAGAAGATTTCTCATGGAAACTGGTAACTAGGTATTTCAGGGCACAGGAGAAATGAAGATTTTCTACTCATAATTCAGCCTCCAGCAAGCAAAGCTAGTGTGGCAGGAGAGTTGAGCCATTTTCTGAGAAGATTCCTCATGGAAACTGGGAAATAGATATTTCAGGGCCCAGGAGAAATGAAGATTTTCTACTCATAATTCAGACTCCAGCAAGCAAAGCTAGTGTGGCAGGAGAGTTGAGCCATTCTCTGAGAAGATTCCTCATGGAAGCTGGGAACTAGATATTTCATGGCACAGGAGAAATGAAGATTTTCTACTCATAATTCAGCCTCCAGCAAGCAAAGCTAGTGTGGTAGGGAGCATTTCTGGCCTTCTAACTCTGTCTCTGTGTCTCAGAGGTCTCTGCCTCTCTCTGCTCCTGTCTCATTTTTCTTTGGTAATTTTTCCCTTTTACGATTTTTTTAAAGGTAGAGTTTCTCTCTGGCTCTCAGCTCCATCTTTTGTTTTGTTAATAATCCCTTCTGCTCCTTTCTTCCAGGCAGGAGAGTTGAGCCATTCTTTGAGAAGATTCCTCATGAAACTGGGAACTAGATATTTCAGGGCACAGGAGAAATGAAGATTTTCTACTCATAATTCAGCCTACAGGAAGCAAAGCTAGTGTGGCTGGAGAGTTGAGCCATTCTCTGAGAAGATTCCTCATGGAAACTGGGAACTAGATATTTCAGGACACAGGAGAAATGAAGATTTTTTACTCATAATTCAGCCTACAGCAAGCAAAGCTAGTGTGGCAGGAGAGTTGACCCATTCTCTGAGAAGATTCCTCATGGAAACTGGGAACTAGATATTTCAGGGCACAGGAGAAATGAAGATTTTCTACTCATAATTCAGCCTCCAGCAAGCAAAGCTAGTGTGGCAGGAGAGTTGAGCCATTCTCTGAGAAGATTCCTCATGGAAACTGGGAACGAGATATTTCAGGGCACAGGAGAAATGAAGATTTTCTACTCATAATTCAGCCTCCCACAAGCAAAGCTAGTGTGGCAGGAGAGTTGAGCCATTCTCTGAGAAGATTCCTCATGGAAACTGGAAAGTAGATATTTCAGGGCACAGGAGAAATGAAGATTTTCTACTCATAATTCAGACTCCAGCAAGCAAAGCTAGTGTGGTAGGGAGCCCCTCTGGCCTTCTATCTCTGTCTCTGTGTCTCTGAGGTCTCTGCCTCTCTCTGCTCCTGTCTCATTTTTCTTTGCTAATTTTTCCCTTTTACTATATTTTTAAAGGTAGAGTTTCTCTCTGGCTCTCAGCTCCATCTTTTGTTTTGTTAATAACCCCTTCTGCTCCTTTCTTCCAGGCAGGAGAGTTGAGCCATTCTCTGAGAAGATTCCTCATGAAACTGGGAACTAGATATTTCAGGGCAAGGAGAAATGAAGATGTTCTACTCATAATTCAGCCTACAGGAAGCAAAGCTAGTGTGGCTGGAGAGTTGAGCCATTCTCTGAGAAGATTCCTCATGGAAACTGGGAACTAGATATTTCAGGGCACAGGAGAAATGAAGATTTTCTACTCATAATTCAGCCTACAGCAAGCAAAGCTAGTGTGGCAGGAGAGTTGACCCATTCTCTGAGAAGATTCCTCATGGAAACTGGGAACCAGATATTTCAGGGCACAGGAGAAATGAAGATTTTCTACTCAAGATTCAGGCTCCAGCAAGCAAAGCTAGTGTGGCAGGAGAGTTGAGCCATTCTCTGAGAAGATTCCTCATGGAAACTGGGAACGAGATATTTCAGGGCACAGGAGAAATGAAGATTTTCTACTCATAATTCAGCCTCCAGCAAGCAAAGCTAGTGTGGTAGGGAGCCCCTCTGGCCTTCTATCTCTGTCTCTGTGTCTCTGAGGTCTCTGCCTCTCTCTGCTCCTGTCTCATTTTTTTTTGGTAATTTTTCCTTTTTACGATTTTTTTCAATATAGAATTTCTGTCTGGCTCTCAGCTCCATCTTTTGTTTTGTTAATAATCCCTTCTGCTCCTTTCTTCCAGGCAGGAGAGTTGAGCCATTCTCTGAGAAGATTCCTCATGAAAAGTGGGAACTAGATATTTCAGGGCACAGGAGAAATGAATATTTTCTACTCATAATTCAGCATCCAGCAAGCAAAGCTAGTGTGGCAGGAGAGTTGAGCCATTCTCTGAGAAGATTCCTCATGGAAACTGGGAACTAGATATTTCAGGGCACAGGAGAAATGAAGATTTTCTACTCATAATTCAGCCTCCAGCAAGCAAAGGTAGTGGGGTAGGGAGCCCCTCTGGCCTTCTATCTCTGTCTCTGTCTGTGAGGTTTCTGCCTCTCTCTGCTCCTGTCTCATTTTTTTTGGTAATTTTTCCTTTTTACGATTTTTTTAAAGGTAGAGTTTCTCTCTGGCTCTCATCTCCATCTTTTGTTTTGTTAATAATCCCTTCTGCTCATTTCTTCCAGGCAGGAGAGTTGAGCCATTCTCTGAGAAGATTCCTCATGGAAACTTGGAACTAGATATTTCAGGGCACAGGAGAAATGAAGATTTTCTACTCATAATTCAGCCTCCAGCAAGCAAAGCTACTGTGGGAGGGAGCCCCTCTGGCCTTCTATCTCTGTCTCTGTGTCTCTGAGGTCTCTGCCTCTCTCTGCTCCTGTCTCATTTTTTTTTGGTAATTTTTCCTTTTTACGATTTTTTTAAATATAGAATTTCTGTCTGGCTCTCAGCTCCATCTTTTGTTTTGTTAATAATCCCTTCTGCTCCTTTCTTCCAGGCAGGAGAGTTGAGCCATTCTCTGAGAAGATTCATCATGAAAACTGGGAACTAGATATTTCAGGGCACAGGAGAAATGAAGATTTTCTACTCATAATTCAGCATCCAGCAAGCAAAGGTAGTGTGGCAGGAGAGTTGAGCCATTCTCTGAGAAGATTCCTCATGGAAACTGGGAACTAGATATTTCAGGGCACAGGAGAAATGAAGATTTTCTACTCCTAATTCAGCCTCCAGAAAGCAAAGGTAGTGGGGTAGGGAGCCCCTCTGGCCTTCTATCTCTGTCTCTGTGTCTCTGAGGACTCTGCCCCTCTCTGCTCTTGTCTCATTTATTTTTGGTAATTTTTCCTTTTTACGATTTTTTTAAAGGTAGAGTTTTTCTGGCTCTCACCTGCATCTTTTGTTTTGTTAATAATCCCTTCTGCTCCTTTCTTCCATGCAGGAGAGTTGAGCCATTCTCTGAGAAGATTTCTCATGGAAACTGGGAACTAGATATTTCAGGGCACAGGAGAAATGAAGATTTTCTACTCAGAATTCAGCCTCCAGCAAGCAAAGCTAGTGTGGAAGGAGAGTTGAGCCATTTTCTGAGAAGATTACTCATGGAAACTGGGAACTAGATATTTCAGGGCCCAGGAGAAATGAAGATTTTCTACTCATAATTCAGACTCCAGCAAGCAAAGCTAGTGTGGCAGGAGAGTTGAGCCATTCTCTGAGAAGATTCCTCATGGAAGCTGGGAACAAGATATTTCATGGCACAGGAGAAATGAAGATTTTCTACTCATAATTCAGCCTCCAGCAAGCAAAGCTAGTGTGGTAGGGAGCATTTCTGGCCTTCTAACTCTGTCTCTGTGTCTCTGAGGTCTCTGACTCTCTATGATCCTGTCTCATTTTTCTTTGTAATTTTTTCCTTTTACGATTTTTTTAAAGGTAGAGTTTCTCTCTGGCTCTCAGCTCCATCTTTTGTTTTGTTAATAATCCCTTCTGCTCCTTTCTTCCAGGCAGGAGAGTTGAGCCATTCTCTGAGAAGTTTCCTCATGGAAACTGGGAACTAGATATTTCAGGGCACAGGAGAAATGAAGATTTTCTACTCATAGTTCAGCCTACAGGAAGCAAAGATAGAGTGGCTGGAGAGTTGAGCCATTCTCTGAGAAGATTCCTCATGGAAACTGGGAACTAGATATTTCAGGGCACAGGAGAAATGAAGATTTTCTACTCATAATTCAGCCTCCAGCAAGCAAAGCTAGTTTGGCAGGAGAGTTGACCCATTCTCTGAGAAGATTCCTCATGGAAACTGGGAACTAGATATTTCAGGGCACAGGAGAAATGAAGATTTTCTACTCATAATTCAGGCTCCAGCAAGCAAAGCTAGTGTGGCAGGAGAGTTCAGCCATTCTCTGAGAAGATTCCTCATGGAAACTGGGATCGAGATATTTCATGGCACAGGAGAAATGAAGATTTTCTACTCATAATTCAGACTCCAACAAGCAAAGCTACTGTGGCAGGAGAGTTGAGCCATTCTCTGAGAAGATTCCTCATGGAAACTGCAAACTAGATATTTCAGGGCACAGGAGAAATGAAGATTTTCTACTCATAATTCAGCCTCCAGCAAGCAAAGCTAGTGTGGTAGGGAGCCCCTCTGGCCTTCTATCTCTGTCTCTGTGTCTCTGAGGTCTCTGCCTCTCTCTGCTCCTGTCTCATTTTTTTTTGGTAATTTTTCCTTTTTACGATTTTTTTAATTATAGAATTTCTGTCTGGCTCTCAGCTCCATCTTTTGTTTTGTTAATAATCCCTTCTGCTCCTTTCTTCCAGGCAGGAGAGATGAGCCATTCTCTGAGAAGATTCCTCATGGAAACTGGGAACTAGATATTTCAGGGCACAGGAGAAATGAAGATTTTCTACTCATAATTCAGCCTCCAGCAAGCAAAGGTAGTGGGGTAGGGAGCCCCTCTGGCCTTCTATCTCTGTCTCTGTCTCTGAGGTTTCTGCCTCTCTCTGCTCCTGTCTCATTTTTTTTGGTAATTTTTCCTTTTTACGATTTTTTTAAAGGTAGAGTTTCTCTCTGGCTCTCAGCTCCATCTTTTGTTTTGTTAATAATCCCTTCTGCTCATTTCTTCCAGGCAGGAGAGTTGAGCCATTCTCTGAGAAGATTCCTCATGGAAACTGGGAACTAGATATTTCAGGGCACAGGAGAAATGAAGATTTTCTACTCATAATTCAGCCTCCAGCAAGCAAAGCTAGTGTGGTAGGGAGCCCCTCTGGCCTTCTATCTCTGTCTCTGTGTCTCTGAGGACTCTGCCCCTCTCTGCTCTTGTCTCATTTATTTTTGGTAATTTTTCCTTTTTACGATTTTTTTAAAGGTAGAGTTTGTCTGGCTCTCACCTGCATCTTTTGTTTTGTTAATAATCCCTTCTGCTCCTTTCTTCCAGGCAGGAGAGTTGAGCCATTCTCTGAGAAGATTTCTCATGGAAACTGGGAACTAGATATTTCAGGGCACAGGAGAAATGAAGATTTTCTACTCATAATTCTGCCTCCAGCAAGCAAAGCTAGTGTGGCAGGAGAGTTGAGCCATTTTCTGAGAAGATTCCTCATGGAAACTGGGAACTAGATATTTCAGGGCCCAGGAGAAATGAAGATTTTCTACTCATAATTTAGACTCCAGCAAGCAAAGCTAGTGTCTCAGGAGAGTTGAGCCATTCTCTGAGAAGATTCCTCATGGAAGCTGGGAACTAGATATTTCATGGCACAGGAGAAATGAAGATTTTCTACTCATAATTCAGCCTCCAGCAAGCAAAGCTAGTGTGGTAGGGAGCATTTCTGGTCTTCTAACTCTGTCTCTGTGTCTCAGAGGTCTCTGACTCTCTCTGCTCTTGTCTCATTTTTCTTTGTAATTTTTCCCTTTTACGATTTTTTTAAAGGTAGAGTTTCTCTCTGGCTCTCAGCTCCATCTTTTGTTTTGTTAATAATACCTTCTGCTCCTTTCTTCCAGGCAGGAGAGTTGAGCCATTCTCTGAGAAGTTTCCTCATGGAAACTGGGAACTAGATATTTCAGGGCACAGGAGAAATGAAGATTTTCTACTCATAGTTCAGCCTACAGGAAGCAAAGATAGAGTGGCTGGAGAGTTAAGCCATTCTCTGAGAAGATTCCTCATGGAAACTGGGAACTAGATATTTCAGGGCACAGGAGAAATGAAGATTTTCTACTCATAATTCAGCCTCCAGCAAGCAAAGCTAGTGTGGCAGGAGAGTTGACCCATTCTCTGAGAAGATTCCTCATGGAAACTGGGAACTAGATATTTCAGGGCACAGGAGAAATGAAGATTTTCTACTCATAATTCAGGCTCCAGCAAGCAAAGCTAGTGTGGCAGGAGAGTTCAGCCATTCTCTGAGAAGATTCCTCATGGAAACTGGGAACGAGATATTTCAGGGCACAGGAGAAATGAAGATTTTCTACTCATAATTCAGCCTCCAACAAGCAAAGCTAGTGTGGCAGGAGAGTTGAGCCATTCTCTGAGAAGATTCCTCATAGAAACTGCAAACTAGATATTTCATGGCACAGGAGAAATGAAGATTTTCTACTCATAATTCAGCCTCCAGCAAGCAAAGCTAGTGTGGTAGGGAGCCCCTCTGGCCTTCTATCTCTGTCTCTGTGTCTCTGAGGTCTCTGCCTCTCTCTGCTCCTGTCTCATGTGTTTTTTGGTAATTTTTCCCTTTTATGATTTTTTCAAAGGTAGAGTTTCTCTCTGGCTCTCAGCTCCATCTTTTGTTTTGTTAATAATCCCTTCTGCTCCTTTCTTCCAGGCAGGACAGTTGAGCCATTTTCTGAGAAGATTCCTCTTCGAAACTGGGAACTAGATATTTCAGGGCACAGTAGAAATGAAGATTTTCTACTCATAATTCAGCCTCCAGGAAGCAAAGCTAGTGTGGCTGGAGAGTTGAGCCATTCTCTGAGAAGATTCCTCATGGAAACTGGGAACTAGATATTTCAGGCACAGCAGAAGTGAAGATTTTCTACTCATAATTCAGCCTCCAGCAAGCAAAGCTAGTGTGGCAGGAGAGTTGAGCCATTTTCTGAGAAGATTCCTCATGGAAACTGGGAACTAGATATTTCAGGGCACAGGAGAAATGAAGATGTTCTACTCATAATTCAGCCTCCAGCAAGCAAAGGTAGTGTGGTAGGGAGCCCCTCTGGCCTTCTAACTTCGTCTCTGTGTCTCTGAGGTCTCTGCCTCTCTCTGCTCCTGTCTCATTTTTCTTTGGTAATTTTTCCCTTTTACTATTTTTTTAAAGGTAGAGTTTCTCTCTGGCTCTCAGCTCCATCTTTTGTTTTGTTAATAACCCCTTCTGCTCCTTTCTTCCAGGCAGGAGAGTTGAGCCATTCTCTGAGAAGATTCCTCATGAAACTGGGAACTAGATATTTCAGGGCAAGGAGAAATGAAGATTTTCTACTCATAATTCAGCCTACAGGAAGCAAAGCTAGTGTGGCTGGAGAGTTGAGCCATTCTCTGAGAAGATTCCTCATGGAAATTGGGAACTAGATATTTCAGGGCACAGGAGAAATGAAGATTTTCTACTCATAATTCAGCCTACAGCAAGCAAAGCTAGTGTGGCAGGAGAGTTGAGCCATTCTCTGAGAAGATTCCTCATGGAAACTGGGAACTAGATATTTCAGGGCACAGGAGAAATGAAGATTTTCTACTCATAATTCAGCCTCCAGCAAGCAAAGGTAGTGGGGTAGGGAGCCCCTCTGGCCTTCTATCTCTTTCTCTGTCTCTGAGGTTTCTGCCTCTCTCTGCTCCTGTCTCATTTTTTTTGGTAGTTTTTCCTTTTTACGATTTTTTTAAAGGTAGAGTTTCTCTCTGGCTCTCATCTCCATCTTTTGTTTTGTTAATAATCCCTTCTGCTCATTTCTTCCAGGCAGGAGAGTTGAGCCATTCTCTGAGAAGATTCCTCATGGAAACTGGGAACTAGATATTTCAGGGCACAGGAGAAATGAAGATTTTCTACTCATAATTCAGCCTCCAGCAAGCAAAGCTAGTGTGGTAGGGAGCATTTCTGGCCTTCTAACTCTGTCTCTGTGTCTCTGAGGTCTCTGACTCTCTCTGCTCCTGTCTCATTTTTCTTTGTAATTTTTCCCTTTTACGATTTTTTTAAAGGTAGAGTTTCTCTCTGGCTCTCAGCTCCATCTTTTGTTTTGTTAATAATTCCTTCTGCTCCTTTCTTCCAGGCAGGAGAGTTGAGCCATTCTCTGAGAAGTTTCCTCATGGAAACTGGGAACTAGATATTTCAGGGCACAGGAGAAATGAAGATTTTCTACTCATAGTTCAGCCTACAGGAAGCAAAGATAGAGTGGCTGGAGAGTTGAGCCATTCTCTGAGAAGATTCCTCATGGAAACTGGGAACTTGATATTTCAGGGCACAGGAGAAATGAAGATTTTCTACTCATAATTCAGCCTCCAGCAAGCAAAGCTAGAGTGGCAGGAGAGTTGACCCATTCTCTGAGAAGATTCCTCATGGAAACTGGGAACTAGATATTTCAGGGCACAGGAGAAATGAAGATTTTCTACTCATAATTCAGGCTCCAGCAAGCAAAGCTAGTGTGGCAGGAGAGTTCAGCCATTCTCTGAGAAGATTCCTCATGGAAACTGGGAACGAGATATTTCATGGCACAGGAGAAATGAAGATTTTCTACTCATAATTCAGCCTCCAGCAAGCAAAGCTAGTGTGGTAGGGAGCATTTCTGGCCTTCTAACTCTGTCTCTGTGTCTCTGAGGTCTCTGACTCTCTCTGCTCCTGTCTCATTTTTCTTTGTAATTTTTTCCTTTTACGATTTTTTTAAAGGTAGAGTTTCTCTCTGTCTCTCAGCTCCATCTTTTGTTTTGTTAATAATCCCTTCTGCTCCTTTCTTCCAGGCAGGAGAGTTGAGCCATTCTCTGAGAAGTTTCCTCATGGAAACTGGGAACTAGATATTTCAGGGCACAGGAGAAATGAAGATTTTCTACTCATAGTTCAGCCTACAGGAAGCAAAGATAGAGTGGCTGGAGAGTTGAGCCATTCTCTGAGAAGATTCCTCATGGAAACTGGGAACTAGATATTTCAGGGCACAGGAGAAATGAAGATTTTCTACTCATAATTCAGGCTCCAGCAAGCAAAGCTAGTGTGGCAGGAGAGTTCAGCCATTCTCTGAGAAGATTCCTCATGGAAACTGGGAACGAGATATTTCATGGCACAGGAGAAATGAAGATTTTCTACTCATAATTCAGCCTCCAGCAAGCAAAGCTAGTGTGGTAGGGAGCATTTCTGGCCTTCTAACTCTGTCTCTGTGTCTCTGAGGTCTCTGACTCTCTCTGCTCCTGTCTCATTTTTCTTTGTAATTTTTTCCTTTTACGATTTTTTTAAAGGTAGAGTTTCTCTCTGTCTCTCAGCTCCATCTTTTGTTTTGTTAATAATCCCTTCTGCTCCTTTCTTCCAGGCAGGAGAGTTGAGCCATTCTCTGAGAAGTTTCCTCATGGAAACTGGGAACTAGATATTTCAGGGCACAGGAGAAATGAAGATTTTCTACTCATAGTTCAGCCTACAGGAAGCAAAGATAGAGTGGCTGGAGAGTTGAGCCATTCTCTGAGAAGATTCCTCATGGAAACTGGGAACTAGATATTTCAGGGCACAGGAGAAATGAACATTTTCTACTCATAATTCAGACTCCAGCAAGCAAAGCTAGTGTGGCAGGAGAGTTGAGCCATTCTCTGAGAAGATTCCTCATGGAAGCTGGGAACTAGATATTTCATGGCACAGGAGAAATGAAGATTTTCTACTCATAATTCAGCCTCCAGCAAGCAAAGCTAGTGTGGTAGGGAGCATTTCTGGCCTTCTAACTCTGTCTCTGTGTCTCTGAGGTCTCTGACTCTCTCTGCTCCTGTCTCATTTTTCTTTGTAATTTTTTCCTTTTACGATTTTTTTAAAGGTAGAGTTTCTCTCTGTCTCTCAGCTCCATCTTTTGTTTTGTTAATAATCCCTTCTGCTCCTTTCTTCCAGGCAGGAGAGTTGAGCCATTCTCTGAGAAGTTTCCTCATGGAAACTGGGAACTAGATATTTCAGGGCACAGGAGAAATGAAGATTTTCTACTCATAGTTCAGCCTACAGGAAGCAAAGATAGAGTGGCTGGAGAGTTGAGCCATTCTCTGAGAAGATTCCTCATGGAAACTGGGAACTAGATATTTCAGGGCACAGGAGAAATGAAGATTTTCTACTCATAATTCAGCCTCCAGCAAGCAAAGCTAGTGTGGCAGGAGAGTTGAGCCATTCTCTGAGAAGATTCCTCATGGAAACTGGGAACTAGATATTTCAGGGCCCAGGAGAAATGAACATTTTCTACTCATAATTCAGGCTCCAGCAAGCAAAGCTAGTGTGGCAGGAGAGTTCAGCCATTCTCTGAGAAGATTCCTCATGGAAACTGGGAACGAGATATTTCATGGCACAGGAGAAATGAAGATTTTCTACTCATAATTCAGCCTCCAGCAAGCAAAGCTAGTGTGGTAGGGAGCATTTCTGGCCTTCTAACTCTGTCTCTGTGTCTCTGAGGTCTCTGACTCTCTCTGCTCCAATCTCATTTTTCTTTGTAATTTTTCCCTTTTACGATTTTTTTAAAGGTAGAGTTTCTCTCTGGCTCTCAGCTCCATCTTTTGTTTTGTTAATAACCCCTTCTGCTCCTTTCTTCCAGGCAGGAGAGTTGAGCCATTCTCTGAGAAGATTCCTCATGAAACTGGGAACTAGATATTTCAGGGCACAGGAGAAATGAAGATTTTCTACTCATAATTCAGCCTCCAGCAAGCAAAGGTAGTGGGGTAGGGAGCCCCTCTGGCCTTCTATCTCTGTCTCTGTCTCTGAGGTTTCTGCCTCTCTATGCTCCTGTCTCATTTTTTTTGGTAATTTTTCCTTTTTACGATTTTTTTAAAGGTAGAGTTTCTCTCTGCCTCTCATCTCCATCTTTTGTTTTGTTAATAATCCCTTCTGCTCATTTCTTCCAGGCAGGAGAGTTGAGCCATTCTCTGAGAAGATTCCTCATGGAAACTGGGAACTAGATATTTCAGGGCACAGGAGAAATGAAGATTTTCTACTCATAATTCAGCCTCCAGCAAGCAAAGCTAGTGTGGTAGGGAGCCCCTCTGGCCTTCTATCTCTGTCTCTGTGTCTCTGAGGACTCTGCCCCTCTCTGCTCTTGTCTCATTTATTTTTGGTAATTTTTCCTTATTACGATTTTTTTAAAGGTAGAGTTTTTCTGGCTCTCACCTGCATCTTTTGTTTTGTTAATAATCCCTTCTGCTCCTTTCTTCCAGGCATGAGAGTTGAGCCATTCTCTGAGAAGATTTCTCATGGAAACTGGGAACTACATATTTCAGGGCACAGGAGAAATGAAGATTTTCTACTCATAATTCAGCCTCCAGCAAGCAAAGCTACTGTGGTAGGGAGCATTTCTGGCCTTCTAACTCTGTCTCTGTGTCTCTGAGGTCTCTGACTCTCTCTGCTCCTGTCTCATTTTTCTTTGTAATTTTTCCCTTTTACGATTTTTTTAAAGGTAGAGTTTCTCTCTGGCTCTCAGCTCCATCTTTTGTTTTGTTAATAACCCCTTCTGCTCCTTTCTTCCAGGCAGGAGAGTTGAGCCATTCTCTGAGAAGATTCCTCATGGAAACTGGGAACTAGATATTTCAGGGCACAGGAGAAATGAAGATTTTCTACTCATAATTCAGCCGCCAGCAAGCAAAGCTAGTGTGGCAGGAGAGTTGAGCCATTCTCTGAGAAGATTCCTCATGGATACTGGGAACTAGATATTTCAGGGCACAGGAGAAATGAAGATTTTCTACTCATAGTTCAGCCTACAGGAAGCAAAGATAGAGTGGCTGGAGAGTGGAGCCATTCTCTGAGAAGATTCCTCATGAAACTGGGAACTAGATATTTCAGGGCACAGGAGAAATGAACATTTTCTACTCATAATTCAGACTCCAGCAAGCAAAGCTAGTGTGGCAGGAGAGTTGAGCCTTTCTCTGAGAAGATTCCTCTTGGAAGCTGGGAACTAGATATTTCATGGCACAGGAGAAATGAAGATTTTCTACTCATAATTCAGCCTCCAGCAAGCAAAGCTAGTGTGGTAGGGAGCCCCTCTGGCCTTCTATCTCTGTCTCTGTGTCTCTGAGGACTCTGCCCCTCTCTGCTCTTGTCTCATTTATTTTTGGTAATTTTTCCTTTTTACGATTTTTTTAAAGGTAGAGTTTTTCTGGCTCTCACCTGCATCTTTTGTTTTGTTAATAATCCCTTCTGCTCCTTTCTTCCAGGCAGGAGAGTTGAGCCATTCTCTGAGAAGATTTCTCATGGAAACTGGGAACTAGATATTTCAGGGCACAGGAGAAATGAAGATTTTCTACTCATAATTCAGCCTCCATCAAGCAAAGCTAGTGTGGTAGGAGAGTTGAGCCATTTTATGAGAAGATTACTCATGGAAACTGGGAACTAGATATTTCAGGGCCCAGGAGAAATGAACATTTTGTACTCATAATTCAGACTCCAGCAAGCAAAGCTAGTGTGGCAGGAGAGTTGTGCCATTCTCTGAGAAGATTCCTCATGGAAACTGGGAACTAGATATTTCATGGCACAGGAGAAATGAAGATTTTCTACTCATAATTCAGCCTCCAGCAAGCAAAGCTAGTGTGGTAGGGAGCATTTCTGGCCTTCTAACTCTGTCTCTGTGTCTCTGAGGTCTCTGACTCTCTCTGCTCCTGTCTCATTTTTCTTTGTAATTTTTCCCTTTTACGATTTTTTTAAAGGTAGAGTTTCTCTCTGGCTCTCAGCTCCATCTTTTGTTTTGTTAATAATCCCTTCTGCTCCTTTCTTCCAGGCAGGAGAGTTGAGCCATTCTCTGAGAAGTTTCCTCATGGAAACTGGGAACTAGATATTTCAGGGCACAGGAGAAATGAAGATTTTCTACTCATAGTTCAGCCTACAGGAAGCAAAGATAGAGTGGCTGGAGAGTTGAGCCATTCTCTGAGAAGATTCCTCATGGAAACTGGGAACTAGATATTTCAGGGCACAGGAGAAATGAAGATTTTCTACTCATAATTCAGCCTCCAGCAAGCAAAGCTTGTGTGGCAGGAGACTTGACCCATTCTCTGAGAAGATTACTCATGGAAACTGGGAACTAGATATTTCAGGGCACAGGAGAAATGAAGATTTTCTACTCATAATTCAGGCTCCAGCAAGCAAAGCTAGTGTGGCAGGAGAGTTCAGCCATTCTCTGAGAAGATTCCTCATGGAAACTGGGAACGAGATATTTCATGGCACAGGAGAAATGAAGATTTTCTACTCATAATTCAGCCTCCAGCAAGCAAAGCTAGTGTGGTAGGGAGCATTTCTGGCCTTCTAACTCTGTCTCTGTGTCTCTGAGGTCTCTGACTCTCTCTGCTCCTGTCTCATTTTTCTTTGTAATTTTTTCCTTTTACGATTTTTTTAAAGGTAGAGTTTCTCTCTGGCTCTCAGCTCCATCTTTTGTTTTGTTAATAATCCCTTCTGCTCCTTTCTTCCAGGCAGGAGAGTTGAGCCATTCTCTGAGAAGTTTCCTCATGGAAACTGGGAACTAGATATTTCAGGGCACAGGAGAAATGAAGATTTTCTACTCATAGTTCAACCTACAGGAAGCAAAGATAGAGTGGCTGGAGAGTTGAGCCATTCTCTGAGAAGATTCGTCATGGAAACTGGGAACTAGATATTTCAGGGCACAGGAGAAATGAAGATTTTCTACTCATAATTCAGCCTTCAGCAAGCAAAGCTAGTGTGGCAGGAGAGTTGACCCATTCTCTGAGAAGATTCCTCATGGAAACTGGGAACTAGATATTTCAGGGCACAGGAGAAATGAAGATTTTCTACTCATAATTCAGGCTCCAGCAAGCAAAGGTAGTGTGGCAGGAGAGTTCAACCATTCTCTGAGAAGATTCCTCATGGAAACTGGGAACGAGATATTTCATGGCACAGGAGAAATGAAGATTTTCTACTCATAATTCAGCCTCCAGCAAGCAAAGCTAGTGTGGTAGGGAGCATTTCTGGCCTTCTAACTCTGTCTCTGTGTCTCTGAAGTCTCTGACTCTCTCTGCTCCTGTCTCATTTTTCTTTGTAATTTTTCCCTTTTACGATTTTTTTAAAGGTAGAGTTTCTCTCTGGCTCTCAGCTCCATCTTTTGTTTTGTTAATAACCCCTTCTGCTCCTTTCTTCCAGGCAGGAGAGTTGAGCCATTCTCTGAGAAGATTCCTCATGAAACTGGGAACTAGATATTTCAGGGCAAGGAGAAATGAAGATTTTCTACTCATAATTCAGCCTACAGGAAGCAAAGCTAGTGTGGCTGGAGACTTGAGCCATTCTCTGAGAAGATTCCTCATGGAAACTGGGAACTAGATATTTCAGGGCACAGGAGAAATGAAGATTTTCTACTCATAATTCAGCCTCCAGCAAGCAAAGGTAGTGGGGTAGGGAGCCCCTCTGGCCTTCTATCTCTGTCTCTGTCTCTGAGGTTTCTGCCTCTCTCTGCTCCTGTCTCATTTTTTTTTGGTAATTTTTCCTTTTTACGATTTTTTTAAAGGTAGAGTTTCTCTCTGGCTCTCATCTCCATCTTTTGTTTTGTTAATAATCCCTTCTGCTCATTTCTTCCAGGCAGGAGAGTTGAGCCATTCTCTGAGAAGATTCCTCATGGAAACTGGGAACTAGATATTTCAGGGCACAGGAGAAATGAAGATTTTCTACTCATAATTCAGCCTCCAGCAAGCAAAGCTAGTGTGGTAGGGAGCCCCTCTGGCCTTCTATCTCTGTCTCTGTGTCTCTGAGGACTCTGCCCCTCTCTGCTCTTGTCTCATTTATTTTTGGTAATTTTTCCTTTTTACGATTTTTTTAAAGGTAGAGTTTTTCTGGCTCTCACCTGCATCTTTTGTTTTGTTAATAATCCCTTCTGCTCCTTTCTTCCAGGCAGGAGAGTTGAGCCATTCTCTGAGAAGATTTCTCATGGAAACTGGGAACTAGATATTTCAGGGCACAGGAGAAATGAAGATTTTCTACTCATAATTCAGCCTCCAGCAAGCAAAGCTAGTGTGGTAGGAGAGTTGAGCCATTTTTTGAGAAGATTACTCATGGAAACTGGGAACTAGATATTTCAGGGCCCAGGAGAAATGAACATTTTCTACTCATAATTCAGCCTCCAGCAAGCAAAGGTAGTGGGGTAGGGAGCCCCTCTGGCCTTCTATCTCTGTCTCTGTCTCTGAGGTTTCTGCCTCTCTCTGCTCCTGTCTCATTTTTTTTGGTAATTTTTCCTTTTTACGATTTTTTTAAAGGTAGAGTTTCTCTCTGGCTCTCAGCTCCATCTTTTGTTTTGTTATTATTCCCTTCTGCTCATTTCTTCCAGGCAGGAGAGTTGAGCCATTCTCTGAGAAGATTCCTCATGGAAACTGGGAACTAGATATTTCAGGGCACAGGAGAAATGAAGATTTTCTACTCATAATTCAGCCTCCAGAAAGCAAAGGTAGTGGGGTAGGGAGCCCCTCTGGCCTTCTATCTCTGTCTCTGTGTCTCTGAGGACTCTGCCCCTCTCTGCTCTTGTCTCATTTATTTTTGGTAATTTTTCCTTTTTACGATTTTTTTAAAGGTAGAGTTTTTCTGGCTCTCACTTGCATCTTTTGTTTTGTTAATAATCCCTTCTGCTCCTTTCTTCCAGGCAGGAGAGTTGAGCCATTCTCTGAGAAGATTTCTCATGGAAACTGGGAACTAGATATTTCAGGGCACAGGAGAAATGAAGATTTTCTACTCATAATTCAGCCTCCTGCAAGCAAAGCTAGTGTGGCAGGAGAGTTGAGCCATTTTCTGAGAAGATTACTCATGGAAACTGGGAACTAGATATTTCAGGGCCCAGGAGAAATGAAGATTTTCTACTCATAATTCAGACTCCAGCAAGCAAAGCTAGTGTGGCAGGAGAGTTGAGCCATTCTCTGAGAAGATTCCTCATGGAAGCTGGGAACTAGATATTTCATGGCACAGGAGAAATGAAGATTTTCTACTCATAATTCAGCCTCCAGCAAGCAAAGCTAGTGTGGTAGGGAGCATTTCTGGCCTTCTAACTCTGTCTCTGTGTCTCTGAGGTCTCTGACTCTCTCTGATCCTGTCCCATTTTTCTTTGTAATTTTTTCCTTTTACGATTTTTTTAAAGGTAGAGTTTCTCTCTGGCTCTCAGCTCCATCTTTTGTTTTGTTAATAATCCCTTCTGCTCCTTTCTTCCAGGCAGGAGAGTTGAGCCATTCTCTGAGAAGATTCCTCATGGAAACTGGGAACTAGATATTTCAGGGCACAGGAGAAATGAAGATTTTCTACTCATAGTTCAGCCTACAGGAAGCAAAGATAGAGTGGCTGGAGAGTTGAGCCATTCTCTGAGAAGATTCCTCATGGAAACTGGGAACTAGATATTTCAGGGCACAGGAGAAATGAAGATTTTCTACTCATAATTCAGCCTCCAGCAAGCAAAGCTAGTGTGGCAGGAGAGTTGACCCATTCTCTGAGAAGATTCCTCATGGAAACTGGGAACTAGATATTTCAGGGCACAGGAGAAATGAAGAATTTCTACTCATAATTCAGCCTCCAGCAAGCAAAGCTAGTGTGGCAGGAGAGTTCAGCCATTCTCTGAGAAGATTCCTCATGGAAACTGGGATCGAGATATTTCAGGGCACAGGAGAAATGAAGATTTTCTACTCATAATTCAGCCTCCAACAAGCAAAGCTACTGTGGCAGGAGAGTTGAGACATTCTCTGAGAAGATTCCTCATGGAAACTGCAAACTAGATATTTCAGGGCACAGGAGAAATGAAGATTTTCTACTCATAATTCAGCCTCCAGCAAGCCAAGCTAGTGTGGTAGGGAGCCTCTCTGGCCTTCTATCTCTGTCTCTGTGTCTCTGAGGTCTCTGCCTCTCTCTGCTCCTGTCTCATTTTTTTTTGGTAATTTTTCCTTTTTACGATTTTTTTAATTATAGAATTTCTGTCTGGCTCTCAGCTGCATCTTTTGTTTTGTTAATAATCCCTTCTGCTCCTTTCTTCCAGGCAGGAGAGTTGAGCCATTCTCTGAGAAGATTCCTCATGGAAACTGGGAACTAGATATTTCAGGGCACAGGAGAAATGAAGATTTTCTACTCATAATTCAGCCTCCAGCAAGCAAAGGTAGAGGGGTAGGGAGCCCCTCTGGCCTTCTATCTCTGTCTCTGTCTCTGAGGTTTCTGCCTCTCTCTGCTCCTGTCTCATTTTTTTTGGTAATTTTTCCTTTTTACGATTTTTTTAAAGGTAGAGTTTCTCTCTGGCTCTCAGCTCCATCTTTTGTTTTGTTAATAATCCCTTCTGCTCATTTCTTCCAGGCAGGAGAGTTGAGCCATTCTCTGAGAAGATTCCTCATGGAAACTGGGAACTAGATATTTCAGGGCACAGGAGAAATGAAGATTTTCTACTCATAATTCAGCCTCCAGCAAGCAAAGCTAGTGTGGTAGGGAGCCCCTCTGGCCTTCTATCTCTGTCTCTGTGTCTCTGAGGACTCTGCCCCTCTCTGCTCTTGTCTCATTTATTTTTGGTAATTTTTCCTTTTTACGATTTTTTTAAAGGTAGAGTTTGTCTGGCTCTCACCTGCATCTTTTGTTTTGTTAATAATCACTTCTGCTCCTTTCTTCCAGGCAGGAGAGTTGAGCCATTCTCTGAGAAGATTTCTCATGGAAACTGGGAACTAGATATTTCAGGGCACAGGAGAAATGAAGATTTTCTACTCATAATTCTGCCTCCAGCAAGCAAAGCTAGTGTGGCAGGAGAGTTGAGCCATTTTCTGAGAAGATTCCTCATGGAAACTGGGAACTAGATATTTCAGGGCACAGGAGAAATGAAGATTTTCTACTCATAATTTAGACTCCAGCAAGCAAAGCTAGTGTCTCAGGAGAGTTGAGCCATTCTCTGAGAAGATTCCTCATGGAAGCTGGGAACTAGATATTTCATGGCACAGGAGAAATGAAGATTTTCTACTCATAATTCAGCCTCCAGCAAGCAAAGCTAGTGTGGTAGGGAGCATTTCTGGCCTTCTAACTCTGTCTCTGTGTCTCAGAGGTCTCTGACTCTCTCTGCTCTTGTCTCATTTTTCTTTGTAATTTTTCCCTTTTACGATTTTTTTAAAGGTAGAGTTTCTCTCTGGCTCTCAGCTCCATCTTTTGTTTTGTTAATAATCCCTTCTGCTCCTTTCTTCCAGGCAGGAGAGTTGAGCCATTCTCTGAGAAGTTTCCTCATGGAAACTGTGAACGAGATATTTCAGGGCACAGGAGAAATGAAGATTTTCTACTCATAATTCAGCCTCCAGCAAGCAAAGCTAGTGTGGCAGGAGAGTTGACCCATTCTCTGAGAAGATTCCTCATGGAAACTGGGAACTAGATATTTCAGGGCACAGGAGAAATGAAGATTTTCTACTCATAATTCAGGCTCCAGCAAGCAAAGCTTGTGTGGCAGGAGAGTTCAGCCATTCTCTGAGAAGATTCCTCATGGAAACTGGGAACGAGATATTTCAGGGCACAGGAGAAATGAAGATTTTCTACTCATAATTCAGCCTCCACCAAGCAAAGCTAGTGTGGCAGGAGAGTTGAGCCATTCTCTGAGAAGATTCCTCATAGAAACTGCAAACTAGATATTTCAGGGCACAGGAGAAATGAAGATTTTCTACTCATAATTCAGCCTCCAGCAAGCAAAGCTAGTGTGGTAGGGAGCCCCTCTGGCCTTCTATCTCTGTCTCTGTGTCTCTGAGGTCTCTGCCTCTCTCTGCTCTTGTCTCATGTTTTTTTTGGTAATTTTTCCCTTTTATGATTTTTTTAAAGGTAGAGTTTCTCTCTGGCTCTCAGCTCCATCTTTTGTTTTGTTAATAATCCCTTCTGCTCCTTTCTTCCAGGCAGGACAGTTGAGCCATTTTCTGAGAAGATTCCTCTTCGAAACTGGGAACTAGATATTTCAGGGCACAGTAGAAATGAAGATTTTCTACTCATAATTCAGCCTCCAGGAAGCAAAGCTAGTGTGGCTGGAGAGTTGAGCCATTCTCTGAGAAGATTCCTCATGGAAACTGGGAACTAGATATTTCAGGCACAGCAGAAATGAAGATTTTCTACTCATAATTCAGCCTCCAGCAAGCAAAGCTAGTGTGGCAGGAGAGTTGAGCCATTTTCTGAGAAGATTCCTCATGGAAACTGGGAACTAGATCTTTCAGTGCACAGGAGAAATGAAGATGTTCTACTCATAATTCAGCCTCCAGCAAGCAAAGGTAGTGTGGTAGGGAGAACCTCTGGCCTTCTAACTTCGTCTCTGTGTCTCTGAGGTCTCTGCCTCTCTCTGCTCCTGTCTCATTTTTCTTTGGTAATTTTTCCCTTTTACTATTTTTTTAAAGGTAGAGTTTCTCTCTGGCTCTCAGCTCCATCTTTTGTTTTGTTAATAATCCCTTCTGCTCATTTCTTCCAGGCAGGAGAGTTGAGCCATTCTCTGAGAAGATTCCTCATGGAAACTGGGAACTAGATATTTCAGGGCACAGGAGAAATGAAGATTTTCTACTCATAATTCAGCCTCCAGCAAGCAAAGCTAGTGTGGCAGGAGAGTTGACCCATTCTCTGAGAAGATTCCTCATGGAAACTGGGAACTAGATATTTCAGGGCCCAGGAGAAATGAAGATTTTCTACTCATAATTCAGGCTCCAGCAAGCAAAGCTAGTGTGGCAGGAGAGTTCAGCCATTCTCTGAGAAGATTCCTCATGGAAACTGGGAACGAGATATTTCATGGCACAGGAGAAATGAAGATTTTCTACTCATAATTCAGCCTCCAGCAAGCAAAGCTAGTGAGGTAGGGAGCATTTCTGGCCTTCTAACTCTGTCTCTGTGTCTCTGAGGTCTCTGACTCTCTCTGCTCCTGTCTCATTTTTCTTTGTAATTTTTCCCTTTTACGATTTTTTTAAAGGTAGAGTTTCTCTCTGGCTCTCAGCTCCATCTTTTGTTTTGTTAATAACCCCTTCTGCTCCTTTCTTCCAGGCAGGAGAGTTGAGCCATTCTCTGAGAAGATTCCTCATGAAACTGGGAACTAGATATTTCAGGGCAAGGAGAAATGAAGATTTTCTACTCATAATTCAGCCTACAGGAAGCAAAGCTAGTGTGGCTGGAGAGTTGAGCCATTCTCTGAGAAGATTCCTCATGGAAACTGGGAACTAGATATTTCAGGGCACAGGAGAAATGAAGATTTTCTACTCATAATTCAGCCTCCAGCAAGCAAAGGTAGTGGGGTAGGGAGCCCCTCTGGCCTTCTATCTCTGTCTCTGTCTCTGAGGTTTCTGCCTCTCTCTGCTCCTGTCTCATTTTTTTTGGTAATTTTTCCTTTTTACGATTTTTTTAAAGGTAGAGTTTCTCTCTGCCTCTCATCTCCATCTTTTGTTTTGTTAATAATCCCTTCTGCTCATTTCTTCCAGGCAGGAGAGTTGAGCCATTCTCTGAGAAGATTCCTCATGGAAACTGGGAACTAGATATTTCAGGGCACAGGAGAAATGAAGATTTTCTACTCATAATTCAGCCTCCAGCAAGCAAAGCTAGTGTGGTAGGGAGCCCCTCTGGCCTTCTATCTCTGTCTCTGTGTCTCTGAGGACTCTGCCCCTCTCTGCTCTTGTCTCATTTATTTTTGGTAATTTTTCCTTTTTACGATTTTTTTAAAGGTAGAGTTTTTCTGGCTCTCACCTGCATCTTTTGTTTTGTTAATAATCCCTTCTGCTCCTTTCTTCCAGGCAGGAGAGTTGAGCCATTCTCTGAGAAGATTTCTCATGGAAACTGGGAACTAGATATTTCAGGGCACAGGAGAAATGAAGATTTTCTACACATAATTCAGCCTCCATCAAGCAAAGCTAGTGTGGTAGGAGAGTTGAGCCATTTTATGAGAAGATTACTCATGGAAACTGGGAACTAGATATTTCAGGGCCCAGGAGAAATGAAGATTTTCTACTCATAGTTCAGCCTACAGGAAGCAAAGATAGAGTGGCTGGAGAGTTGAGCCATTCTCTGAGAAGATTCCTCATGGAAACTGGGAACTAGATATTTCAGGGCACAGGAGAAATGAAGATTTTCTACTCATAATTCAGCCTCCAGCAAGCAAAGCTAGTGTGGCAGGAGAGTTGACCCATTCTCTGAGAAGATTCCTCATGGAAACTGGGAACTAGATATTTCAGGGCACAGGAGAAATGAAGATTTTCTACTCATAATTCAGGCTCCAGCAAGCAAAGCTAGTGTGGCAGGAGAGTTCAGCCATTCTCTGAGAAGATTCCTCATGGAAACTGGGAACGAGATATTTCATGGCACAGGAGAAATGAAGATTTTCTACTCATAATTCAGCCTCCAGCAAGCAAAGCTAGTGTGGTAGGGAGCATTTCTGGCCTTCTAACTCTGTCTCTGTGTCTCTGAGGTCTCTGACTCTCTCTGCTCCTGTCTCATTTTTCTTTGTAATTTTTTCCTTTTACGATTTTTTTAAAGGTAGAGTTTCTCTCTGGCTCTCAGCTCCATCTTTTGTTTTGTTAATAATCCCTTCTGCTCCTTTCTTCCAGGCAGGAGAGTTGAGCCATTCTCTGAGAAGTTTCCTCATGGAAACTGGGAACTAGATATTTCAGGGCACAGGAGAAATGAAGATTTTCTACTCATAGTTCAGCCTACAGGAAGCAAAGATAGAGTGGCTGGAGAGTTGAGCCATTCTCTGAGAAGATTCCTCATGGAAACTGGGAACTAGATATTTCAGGGCACAGGAGAAATGAACATTTTCTACTCATAATTCAGACTCCAGCAAGCAAAGCTAGTGTGGCAGGAGAGTTGAGCCATTCTCTGAGAAGATTCCTCATGGAAGCTGGGAACTAGATATTTCATGGCACAGGAGAAATGAAGATTTTCTACTCATAATTCAGCCTCCAGCAAGCAAAGCTAGTGTGGTAGGGAGCATTTCTGGCCTTCTAACTCTGTCTCTGTGTCTCTGAGGTCTCTGACTCTCTCTGCTCCTGTCTCATTTTTCTTTGTAATTTTTTCCTTTTACGATTTTTTTAAAGGTAGAGTTTCTCTCTGGCTCTCAGCTCCATCTTTTGTTTTGTTAATAATCCCTTCTGCTCCTTTCTTCCAGGCAGGAGAGTTGAGCCATTCTCTGAGAAGTTTCCTCATGGAAACTGGGAACTAGATATTTCAGGGCACAGGAGAAATGAAGATTTTCTACTCATAGTTCAGCCTACAGGAAGCAAAGATAGAGTGGCTGGAGAGTTGAGCCATTCTCTGAGAAGATTCCTCATGGAAGCTGGGAACTAGATATTTCAGGGCACAGGAGAAATGAAGATTTTCTACTCATAATTCAGCCTCCAGCAAGCAAAGCTAGTGTGGCAGGAGAGTTCAGCCATTCTCTGAGAAGATTCCTCATGGAAACTGGGAACGAGATATTTCATGGCACAGGAGAAATGAAGATTTTCTACTCATAATTCAGCCTCCAGCAAGCAAAGCTAGTGTGGTAGGGAGCATTTCTGTCCTTCTAACTCTGTCTCTGTGTCTCTGAGGTCTCTGACTCTCTCTGCTCCAGTCTCATTTTTCTTTGTAATTTTTCCCTTTTACGGTTTTTTTAAAGGTAGAGTTTCTCTCTGGCTCTCAGCTCCATCTTTTGTTTTGTTAATAACCCCTTCTGCTCCTTTCTTCTAGGCAGGAGAGTTGAGCCATTCTCTGAGAAGATTCCTCATGAAACTGGGAACTAGATATTTCAGGGCAAGGAGAAATGAAGATTTTCTACTCATAATTCAGCCTACAGGAAGCAAAGCTAGTGTGGCTGGAGAGTTGAGCCATTCTCTGAGAAGATTCCTCATGGAAACTGGGAACTAGATATTTCAGGGCACAGGAGAAATGAAGATTTTCTACTCATAATTCAGCCTCCAGCAAGCAAAGGTAGTGGGGTAGGGAGCCCCTCTGGGCTTCTATCTCTGTCTCTGTCTCTGAGGTTTCTGCCTCTCTCTGCTCCTGTCTCATTTTTTTTGGTAATTTTTCCTTTTTACGATTTTTTTAAAGGTAGAGTTTCTCTCTGCCTCTCATCTCCATCTTTTGTTTTGTTAATAATCCCTTCTGCTCATTTCTTCCAGGCAGGAGAGTTGAGCCATTCTCTGAGAAGATTCCTCATGGAAACTGGGAACTAGATATTTCAGGGCACAGGATAAATGAAGATTTTCTACTCATAATTCAGCCTCCAGCAAGCAAAGCTAGTGTGGTAGGGAGCCCCTCTGGCCTTCTATCTCTGTCTCTGTGTCTCTGAGGACTCTGCCCCTCTCTGCTCTTGTCTCATTTATTTTTGGTAATTTTTCCTTTTTACGATTTTTTTTAAAGGTAGAGTTTTTCTGGCTCTCACCTGCATCTTTTGTTTTGTTAATAATCCCTTCTGCTCCTTTCTTCCAGGCAGGAGAGTTGAGCCATTCTCTGAGAAGATTTCTCATGGAAACTGGGAACTAGATATTTCAGGGCACAGGAGAAATGAAGATTTTCTACTCATAATTCAGCCTTCAGGAAGCAAAGATAGAGTGGCTGGAGAGTTGAGCCATTCTCTGAGAAGATTACTCATGGAAACTGGGAACTAGATATTTCAGGGCACAGGAGAAATGAACATTTTCTACTCATAATTCAGACTCCAGCAAGCAAAGCTAGTGTGGCAGGAGAGTTGTGCCATTCTCTGAGAAGATTCCTCATGGAAGCTGGGAACTAGATATTTCATGGCACAGGAGAAATGAAGATTTTCTACTCATAATTCAGCCTCCAGCAAGCAAAGCTAGTGTGGTAGGGAGCATTTCTGGCCTTCTAACTCTGTCTCTGTGTCTCTGAGGTCTCTGACTCTCTCTGCTCCTGTCTCATTTTTCTTTGTAATTTTTCCCTTTTACGATTTTTTTAAAGGTAGAGTTTCTCTCTGGCTCTCAGCTCCATCTTTTGTTTTGTTAATAATCCCTTCTGCTCCTTTCTTCCAGGCAGGACAGTTGAGCCATTCTCTGAGAAGTTTCCTCATGGAAACTGGGAACTAGATATTTCAGGGCACAGGAGAAATGAAGATTTTCTACTCATAGTTCAGCCTACAGGAAGCAAAGATAGAGTGGCTGGAGAGTTGAGCCATTCTCTGAGAAGATTCCTCATGGAAACTGGGAACTAGATATTTCAGGGCACAGGAGAAATGAAGATTTTCTACTCATAATTCAGCCTCCAGCAAGCAAAGCTAGTGTGGCAGGAGACTTGACCCATTCTCTGAGAAGATTCCTCATGGAAACTGGGAACTAGATATTTCAGGGCACAGGAGAAATGAAGATTTTCTACTCATAATTCAGGCTCCAGCAAGCAAAGCTAGTGTGGCAGGAGAGTTCAGCCATTCTCTGAGAAGATTCCTCATGGAAACTGGGAACGAGATATTTCATGGCACAGGAGAAATGAAGATTTTCTACTCATAATTCAGCCTCCAGCAAGCAAAGCTAGTGTGGTAGGGAGCATTTCTGGCCTTCTAACTCTGTCTCTGTGTCTCTGAGGTCTCTGACTCTCTCTGCTCCAGTCTCATTTTTCTTTGTAATTTTTCCTTTTACGATTTTTTTAAAGGTAGAGTTTCTCTCTGGCTCTCAGCTCCATCTTTTGTTTTGTTAATAATCCCTTCTGCTCCTTTCTTCCAGGCAGGAGAGTTGAGCCATTCTCTGAGAAGTTTCCTCATGGAAACTGGGAACTAGATATTTCAGGGCACAGGAGAAATGAAGATTTTCTACTCATAGTTCAACCTACAGGAAGCAAAGATAGAGTGGCTGGAGAGTTGAGCCATTCTCTGAGAAGATTCGTCATGGAAACTGGGAACTAGATATTTCAGGGCACAGGAGAAATGAAGATTTTCTACTCATAATTCAGCCTTCAGCAAGCAAAGCTAGTGTGGCAGGAGAGTTGACCCATTCTCTGAGAAGATTCCTCATGGAAACTGGGAACTAGATATTTCAGGGCAC
This sequence comes from Tupaia tana, assembly GCA_026018925.1. Lineage (NCBI taxonomy): Eukaryota > Metazoa > Chordata > Mammalia > Scandentia > Tupaiidae > Tupaia > Tupaia tana. The sequence continues at coordinate 96,802,246 of JAKSZU010000009.1, forward strand.
AGGAGAAATGAAGATTTTCTACTCATAATTCAGGCTCCAGCAAGCAAAGGTAGTGTGGCAGGAGAGTTCAACCATTCTCTGAGAAGATTCCTCATGGAAACTGGGAACGAGATATTTCATGGCACAGGAGAAATGAAGATTTTCTACTCATAATTCAGCCTCCAGCAAGCAAAGCTAGTGTGGTAGGGAGCATTTCTGGCCTTCTAACTCTGTCTCTGTGTCTCTGAAGTCTCTGACTCTCTCTGCTCCTGTCTCATTTTTCTTTGTAATTTTTCCCTTTTACGATTTTTTTAAAGGTAGAGTTTCTCTCTGGCTCTCAGCTCCATCTTTTGTTTTGTTAATAACCCCTTCTGCTCCTTTCTTCCAGGCAGGAGAGTTGAGCCATTCTCTGAGAAGATTCCTCATGAAACTGGGAACTAGATATTTCAGGGCAAGGAGAAATGAAGATTTTCTACTCATAATTCAGCCTACAGGAAGCAAAGCTAGTGTGGCTGGAGACTTGAGCCATTCTCTGAGAAGATTCCTCATGGAAACTGGGAACTAGATATTTCAGGGCACAGGAGAAATGAAGATTTTCTACTCATAATTCAGCCTCCAGCAAGCAAAGGTAGTGGGGTAGGGAGCCCCTCTGGCCTTCTATCTCTGTCTCTGTCTCTGAGGTTTCTGCCTCTCTCTGCTCCTGTCTCATTTTTTTTTGGTAATTTTTCCTTTTTACGATTTTTTTAAAGGTAGAGTTTCTCTCTGGCTCTCATCTCCATCTTTTGTTTTGTTAATAATCCCTTCTGCTCATTTCTTCCAGGCAGGAGAGTTGAGCCATTCTCTGAGAAGATTCCTCATGGAAACTGGGAACTAGATATTTCAGGGCACAGGAGAAATGAAGATTTTCTACTCATAATTCAGCCTCCAGCAAGCAAAGCTAGTGTGGTAGGGAGCCCCTCTGGCCTTCTATCTCTGTCTCTGTGTCTCTGAGGACTCTGCCCCTCTCTGCTCTTGTCTCATTTATTTTTGGTAATTTTTCCTTTTTACGATTTTTTTAAAGGTAGAGTTTTTCTGGCTCTCACCTGCATCTTTTGTTTTGTTAATAATCCCTTCTGCTCCTTTCTTCCAGGCAGGAGAGTTGAGCCATTCTCTGAGAAGATTTCTCATGGAAACTGGGAACTAGATATTTCAGGGCACAGGAGAAATGAAGATTTTCTACTCATAATTCAGCCTCCAGCAAGCAAAGCTAGTGTGGTAGGAGAGTTGAGCCATTTTTTGAGAAGATTACTCATGGAAACTGGGAACTAGATATTTCAGGGCCCAGGAGAAATGAACATTTTCTACTCATAATTCAGCCTCCAGCAAGCAAAGGTAGTGGGGTAGGGAGCCCCTCTGGCCTTCTATCTCTGTCTCTGTCTCTGAGGTTTCTGCCTCTCTCTGCTCCTGTCTCATTTTTTTTGGTAATTTTTCCTTTTTACGATTTTTTTAAAGGTAGAGTTTCTCTCTGGCTCTCAGCTCCATCTTTTGTTTTGTTATTATTCCCTTCTGCTCATTTCTTCCAGGCAGGAGAGTTGAGCCATTCTCTGAGAAGATTCCTCATGGAAACTGGGAACTAGATATTTCAGGGCACAGGAGAAATGAAGATTTTCTACTCATAATTCAGCCTCCAGAAAGCAAAGGTAGTGGGGTAGGGAGCCCCTCTGGCCTTCTATCTCTGTCTCTGTGTCTCTGAGGACTCTGCCCCTCTCTGCTCTTGTCTCATTTATTTTTGGTAATTTTTCCTTTTTACGATTTTTTTAAAGGTAGAGTTTTTCTGGCTCTCACTTGCATCTTTTGTTTTGTTAATAATCCCTTCTGCTCCTTTCTTCCAGGCAGGAGAGTTGAGCCATTCTCTGAGAAGATTTCTCATGGAAACTGGGAACTAGATATTTCAGGGCACAGGAGAAATGAAGATTTTCTACTCATAATTCAGCCTCCTGCAAGCAAAGCTAGTGTGGCAGGAGAGTTGAGCCATTTTCTGAGAAGATTACTCATGGAAACTGGGAACTAGATATTTCAGGGCCCAGGAGAAATGAAGATTTTCTACTCATAATTCAGACTCCAGCAAGCAAAGCTAGTGTGGCAGGAGAGTTGAGCCATTCTCTGAGAAGATTCCTCATGGAAGCTGGGAACTAGATATTTCATGGCACAGGAGAAATGAAGATTTTCTACTCATAATTCAGCCTCCAGCAAGCAAAGCTAGTGTGGTAGGGAGCATTTCTGGCCTTCTAACTCTGTCTCTGTGTCTCTGAGGTCTCTGACTCTCTCTGATCCTGTCCCATTTTTCTTTGTAATTTTTTCCTTTTACGATTTTTTTAAAGGTAGAGTTTCTCTCTGGCTCTCAGCTCCATCTTTTGTTTTGTTAATAATCCCTTCTGCTCCTTTCTTCCAGGCAGGAGAGTTGAGCCATTCTCTGAGAAGATTCCTCATGGAAACTGGGAACTAGATATTTCAGGGCACAGGAGAAATGAAGATTTTCTACTCATAGTTCAGCCTACAGGAAGCAAAGATAGAGTGGCTGGAGAGTTGAGCCATTCTCTGAGAAGATTCCTCATGGAAACTGGGAACTAGATATTTCAGGGCACAGGAGAAATGAAGATTTTCTACTCATAATTCAGCCTCCAGCAAGCAAAGCTAGTGTGGCAGGAGAGTTGACCCATTCTCTGAGAAGATTCCTCATGGAAACTGGGAACTAGATATTTCAGGGCACAGGAGAAATGAAGAATTTCTACTCATAATTCAGCCTCCAGCAAGCAAAGCTAGTGTGGCAGGAGAGTTCAGCCATTCTCTGAGAAGATTCCTCATGGAAACTGGGATCGAGATATTTCAGGGCACAGGAGAAATGAAGATTTTCTACTCATAATTCAGCCTCCAACAAGCAAAGCTACTGTGGCAGGAGAGTTGAGACATTCTCTGAGAAGATTCCTCATGGAAACTGCAAACTAGATATTTCAGGGCACAGGAGAAATGAAGATTTTCTACTCATAATTCAGCCTCCAGCAAGCCAAGCTAGTGTGGTAGGGAGCCTCTCTGGCCTTCTATCTCTGTCTCTGTGTCTCTGAGGTCTCTGCCTCTCTCTGCTCCTGTCTCATTTTTTTTTGGTAATTTTTCCTTTTTACGATTTTTTTAATTATAGAATTTCTGTCTGGCTCTCAGCTGCATCTTTTGTTTTGTTAATAATCCCTTCTGCTCCTTTCTTCCAGGCAGGAGAGTTGAGCCATTCTCTGAGAAGATTCCTCATGGAAACTGGGAACTAGATATTTCAGGGCACAGGAGAAATGAAGATTTTCTACTCATAATTCAGCCTCCAGCAAGCAAAGGTAGAGGGGTAGGGAGCCCCTCTGGCCTTCTATCTCTGTCTCTGTCTCTGAGGTTTCTGCCTCTCTCTGCTCCTGTCTCATTTTTTTTGGTAATTTTTCCTTTTTACGATTTTTTTAAAGGTAGAGTTTCTCTCTGGCTCTCAGCTCCATCTTTTGTTTTGTTAATAATCCCTTCTGCTCATTTCTTCCAGGCAGGAGAGTTGAGCCATTCTCTGAGAAGATTCCTCATGGAAACTGGGAACTAGATATTTCAGGGCACAGGAGAAATGAAGATTTTCTACTCATAATTCAGCCTCCAGCAAGCAAAGCTAGTGTGGTAGGGAGCCCCTCTGGCCTTCTATCTCTGTCTCTGTGTCTCTGAGGACTCTGCCCCTCTCTGCTCTTGTCTCATTTATTTTTGGTAATTTTTCCTTTTTACGATTTTTTTAAAGGTAGAGTTTGTCTGGCTCTCACCTGCATCTTTTGTTTTGTTAATAATCACTTCTGCTCCTTTCTTCCAGGCAGGAGAGTTGAGCCATTCTCTGAGAAGATTTCTCATGGAAACTGGGAACTAGATATTTCAGGGCACAGGAGAAATGAAGATTTTCTACTCATAATTCTGCCTCCAGCAAGCAAAGCTAGTGTGGCAGGAGAGTTGAGCCATTTTCTGAGAAGATTCCTCATGGAAACTGGGAACTAGATATTTCAGGGCACAGGAGAAATGAAGATTTTCTACTCATAATTTAGACTCCAGCAAGCAAAGCTAGTGTCTCAGGAGAGTTGAGCCATTCTCTGAGAAGATTCCTCATGGAAGCTGGGAACTAGATATTTCATGGCACAGGAGAAATGAAGATTTTCTACTCATAATTCAGCCTCCAGCAAGCAAAGCTAGTGTGGTAGGGAGCATTTCTGGCCTTCTAACTCTGTCTCTGTGTCTCAGAGGTCTCTGACTCTCTCTGCTCTTGTCTCATTTTTCTTTGTAATTTTTCCCTTTTACGATTTTTTTAAAGGTAGAGTTTCTCTCTGGCTCTCAGCTCCATCTTTTGTTTTGTTAATAATCCCTTCTGCTCCTTTCTTCCAGGCAGGAGAGTTGAGCCATTCTCTGAGAAGTTTCCTCATGGAAACTGTGAACGAGATATTTCAGGGCACAGGAGAAATGAAGATTTTCTACTCATAATTCAGCCTCCAGCAAGCAAAGCTAGTGTGGCAGGAGAGTTGACCCATTCTCTGAGAAGATTCCTCATGGAAACTGGGAACTAGATATTTCAGGGCACAGGAGAAATGAAGATTTTCTACTCATAATTCAGGCTCCAGCAAGCAAAGCTTGTGTGGCAGGAGAGTTCAGCCATTCTCTGAGAAGATTCCTCATGGAAACTGGGAACGAGATATTTCAGGGCACAGGAGAAATGAAGATTTTCTACTCATAATTCAGCCTCCACCAAGCAAAGCTAGTGTGGCAGGAGAGTTGAGCCATTCTCTGAGAAGATTCCTCATAGAAACTGCAAACTAGATATTTCAGGGCACAGGAGAAATGAAGATTTTCTACTCATAATTCAGCCTCCAGCAAGCAAAGCTAGTGTGGTAGGGAGCCCCTCTGGCCTTCTATCTCTGTCTCTGTGTCTCTGAGGTCTCTGCCTCTCTCTGCTCTTGTCTCATGTTTTTTTTGGTAATTTTTCCCTTTTATGATTTTTTTAAAGGTAGAGTTTCTCTCTGGCTCTCAGCTCCATCTTTTGTTTTGTTAATAATCCCTTCTGCTCCTTTCTTCCAGGCAGGACAGTTGAGCCATTTTCTGAGAAGATTCCTCCTCGAAACTGGGAACTAGATATTTCAGGGCACAGTAGAAATGAAGATTTTCTACTCATAATTCAGCCTCCAGGAAGCAAAGCTAGTGTGGCTGGAGAGTTGAGCCATTCTCTGAGAAGATTCCTCATGGAAACTGGGAACTAGATATTTCAGGCACAGCAGAAATGAAGATTTTCTACTCATAATTCAGCCTCCAGCAAGCAAAGCTAGTGTGGCAGGAGAGTTGAGCCATTTTCTGAGAAGATTCCTCATGGAAACTGGGAACTAGATCTTTCAGTGCACAGGAGAAATGAAGATGTTCTACTCATAATTCAGCCTCCAGCAAGCAAAGGTAGTGTGGTAGGGAGAACCTCTGGCCTTCTAACTTCGTCTCTGTGTCTCTGAGGTCTCTGCCTCTCTCTGCTCCTGTCTCATTTTTCTTTGGTAATTTTTCCCTTTTACTATTTTTTTAAAGGTAGAGTTTCTCTCTGGCTCTCAGCTCCATCTTTTGTTTTGTTAATAATCCCTTCTGCTCATTTCTTCCAGGCAGGAGAGTTGAGCCATTCTCTGAGAAGATTCCTCATGGAAACTGGGAACTAGATATTTCAGGGCACAGGAGAAATGAAGATTTTCTACTCATAATTCAGCCTCCAGCAAGCAAAGCTAGTGTGGCAGGAGAGTTGACCCATTCTCTGAGAAGATTCCTCATGGAAACTGGGAACTAGATATTTCAGGGCACAGGAGAAATGAAGATTTTCTACTCATAATTCAGGCTCCAGCAAGCAAAGCTAGTGTGGCAGGAGAGTTCAGCCATTCTCTGAGAAGATTCCTCATGGAAACTGGGAACGAGATATTTCATGGCACAGGAGAAATGAAGATTTTCTACTCATAATTCAGCCTCCAGCAAGCAAAGCTAGTGTGGTAGGGAGCATTTCTGGCCTTCTAACTCTGTCTCTGTGTCTCTGAGGTCTCTGACTCTCTCTGCTCCTGTCTCATTTTTCTTTGTAATTTTTTCCTTTTACGATTTTTTTAAAGGTAGAGTTTCTCTCTGGCTCTCAGCTCCATCTTTTGTTTTGTTAATAATCCCTTCTGCTCCTTTCTTCCAGGCAGGAGAGTTGAGCCATTCTCTGAGAAGTTTCCTCATGGAAACTGGGAACTAGATATTTCAGGGCACAGGAGAAATGAAGATTTTCTACTCATAGTTCAGCCTACAGGAAGCAAAGATAGAGTGGCTGGAGAGTTGAGCCATTCTCTGAGAAGATTCCTCATGGAAACTGGGAACTAGATATTTCAGGGCACAGGAGAAATGAACATTTTCTACTCATAATTCAGACTCCAGCAAGCAAAGCTAGTGTGGCAGGAGAGTTGAGCCATTCTCTGAGAAGATTCCTCATGGAAGCTGGGAACTAGATATTTCATGGCACAGGAGAAATGAAGATTTTCTACTCATAATTCAGCCTCCAGCAAGCAAAGCTAGTGTGGTAGGGAGCATTTCTGGCCTTCTAACTCTGTCTCTGTGTCTCTGAGGTCTCTGACTCTCTCTGCTCCTGTCTCATTTTTCTTTGTAATTTTTTCCTTTTACGATTTTTTTAAAGGTAGAGTTTCTCTCTGGCTCTCAGCTCCATCTTTTGTTTTGTTAATAATCCCTTCTGCTCCTTTCTTCCAGGCAGGAGAGTTGAGCCATTCTCTGAGAAGTTTCCTCATGGAAACTGGGAACTAGATATTTCAGGGCACAGGAGAAATGAAGATTTTCTACTCATAGTTCAGCCTACAGGAAGCAAAGATAGAGTGGCTGGAGAGTTGAGCCATTCTCTGAGAAGATTCCTCATGGAAGCTGGGAACTAGATATTTCAGGGCACAGGAGAAATGAAGATTTTCTACTCATAATTCAGCCTCCAGCAAGCAAAGCTAGTGTGGCAGGAGAGTTCAGCCATTCTCTGAGAAGATTCCTCATGGAAACTGGGAACGAGATATTTCATGGCACAGGAGAAATGAAGATTTTCTACTCATAATTCAGCCTCCAGCAAGCAAAGCTAGTGTGGTAGGGAGCATTTCTGTCCTTCTAACTCTGTCTCTGTGTCTCTGAGGTCTCTGACTCTCTCTGCTCCAGTCTCATTTTTCTTTGTAATTTTTCCCTTTTACGGTTTTTTTAAAGGTAGAGTTTCTCTCTGGCTCTCAGCTCCATCTTTTGTTTTGTTAATAACCCCTTCTGCTCCTTTCTTCTAGGCAGGAGAGTTGAGCCATTCTCTGAGAAGATTCCTCATGAAACTGGGAACTAGATATTTCAGGGCAAGGAGAAATGAAGATTTTCTACTCATAATTCAGCCTACAGGAAGCAAAGCTAGTGTGGCTGGAGAGTTGAGCCATTCTCTGAGAAGATTCCTCATGGAAACTGGGAACTAGATATTTCAGGGCACAGGAGAAATGAAGATTTTCTACTCATAATTCAGCCTCCAGCAAGCAAAGGTAGTGGGGTAGGGAGCCCCTCTGGGCTTCTATCTCTGTCTCTGTCTCTGAGGTTTCTGCCTCTCTCTGCTCCTGTCTCATTTTTTTTGGTAATTTTTCCTTTTTACGATTTTTTTAAAGGTAGAGTTTCTCTCTGCCTCTCATCTCCATCTTTTGTTTTGTTAATAATCCCTTCTGCTCATTTCTTCCAGGCAGGAGAGTTGAGCCATTCTCTGAGAAGATTCCTCATGGAAACTGGGAACTAGATATTTCAGGGCACAGGATAAATGAAGATTTTCTACTCATAATTCAGCCTCCAGCAAGCAAAGCTAGTGTGGTAGGGAGCCCCTCTGGCCTTCTATCTCTGTCTCTGTGTCTCTGAGGACTCTGCCCCTCTCTGCTCTTGTCTCATTTATTTTTGGTAATTTTTCCTTTTTACGATTTTTTTAAAGGTAGAGTTTTTCTGGCTCTCACCTGCATCTTTTGTTTTGTTAATAATCCCTTCTGCTCCTTTCTTCCAGGCAGGAGAGTTGAGCCATTCTCTGAGAAGATTTCTCATGGAAACTGGGAACTAGATATTTCAGGGCACAGGAGAAATGAAGATTTTCTACTCATAATTCAGCCTTCAGGAAGCAAAGATAGAGTGGCTGGAGAGTTGAGCCATTCTCTGAGAAGATTACTCATGGAAACTGGGAACTAGATATTTCAGGGCCCAGGAGAAATGAACATTTTCTACTCATAATTCAGACTCCAGCAAGCAAAGCTAGTGTGGCAGGAGAGTTGTGCCATTCTCTGAGAAGATTCCTCATGGAAGCTGGGAACTAGATATTTCATGGCACAGGAGAAATGAAGATTTTCTACTCATAATTCAGCCTCCAGCAAGCAAAGCTAGTGTGGTAGGGAGCATTTCTGGCCTTCTAACTCTGTCTCTGTGTCTCTGAGGTCTCTGACTCTCTCTGCTCCTGTCTCATTTTTCTTTGTAATTTTTCCCTTTTACGATTTTTTTAAAGGTAGAGTTTCTCTCTGGCTCTCAGCTCCATCTTTTGTTTTGTTAATAATCCCTTCTGCTCCTTTCTTCCAGGCAGGACAGTTGAGCCATTCTCTGAGAAGTTTCCTCATGGAAACTGGGAACTAGATATTTCAGGGCACAGGAGAAATGAAGATTTTCTACTCATAGTTCAGCCTACAGGAAGCAAAGATAGAGTGGCTGGAGAGTTGAGCCATTCTCTGAGAAGATTCCTCATGGAAACTGGGAACTAGATATTTCAGGGCACAGGAGAAATGAAGATTTTCTACTCATAATTCAGCCTCCAGCAAGCAAAGCTAGTGTGGCAGGAGACTTGACCCATTCTCTGAGAAGATTCCTCATGGAAACTGGGAACTAGATATTTCAGGGCACAGGAGAAATGAAGATTTTCTACTCATAATTCAGGCTCCAGCAAGCAAAGCTAGTGTGGCAGGAGAGTTCAGCCATTCTCTGAGAAGATTCCTCATGGAAACTGGGAACGAGATATTTCATGGCACAGGAGAAATGAAGATTTTCTACTCATAATTCAGCCTCCAGCAAGCAAAGCTAGTGTGGTAGGGAGCATTTCTGGCCTTCTAACTCTGTCTCTGTGTCTCTGAGGTCTCTGACTCTCTCTGCTCCAGTCTCATTTTTCTTTGTAATTTTTCCTTTTACGATTTTTTTAAAGGTAGAGTTTCTCTCTGGCTCTCAGCTCCATCTTTTGTTTTGTTAATAATCCCTTCTGCTCCTTTCTTCCAGGCAGGAGAGTTGAGCCATTCTCTGAGAAGTTTCCTCATGGAAACTGGGAACTAGATATTTCAGGGCACAGGAGAAATGAAGATTTTCTACTCATAGTTCAGCCTAAAGGAAGCAAAGATAGAGTGGCTGGAGAGTTGAGCCATTCTCTGAGAAGATTCCTCATGGAAACTGGGAACTAGATATTTCAGGGCACAGGAGAAATGAAGATTTTCTACTCATAATTCAGCCTTCAGCAAGCAAAGCTAGTGTGGCAGGAGAGTTGACCCATTCTCTGAGAAGATTCCTCATGGAAACTGGGAACTAGATATTTCAGGGCACAGGAGAAATGAAGATTTTCTACTCATAATTCAGCCTACAGGAAGCAAAGCTAGTGTGGCTAGAGAGTTGAGCCATTCTCTGAAAAGATTCCTCATGGAAACTGGGAACGAGATATTTCAGGGCACAGGAGAAATGAAGATTTTCTACTCATAATTCAGCCTCCAGCAAGCAAAGGTAGTGGGGTAGGGAGCCCCTCTGGCCTTCTATCTCTGTCTCTGTCTCTGAGGTTTCTGCCTCTCTCTGCTCCTGTCTCATTTTTTTTTGGTAATTTTTCTTTTTTACGATTTTTTTAAAGGTAGAGTTTCTCTCTGGCTCTCATCTCCATCTTTTGTTTTGTTAATAATCCCTTCTGCTCATTTCTTCCAGGCAGGAGAGTTGAGCCATTCTCTGAGAAGATTCCTCATGGAAACTGGGAACTAGATATTTCAGGGCACAGGAGAAATGAAGATTTTCTACTCATAATTCAGCCTCCAGCAAGCAAAGCTAGTGTGGTAGGGAGCCCCTCTGGCCTTCTATCTCTGTCTCTGTGTCTCTGAGGACTCTGCCCCTCTCTGCTCTTGTCTCATTTATTTTTGGTAATTTTTCCTTTTTACGATTTTTTTAAAGGTAGAGTTTTTCTGGCTCTCACCTGCATCTTTTGTTTTGTTAATAATCCCTTCTGCTCCTTTCTTCCAGGCAGGAGAGTTGAGCCATTCTCTGAGAAGATTTCTCATGGAAACTGGGAACTAGATATTTCAGGGCACAGGAGAAATGAAGATTTTCTACTCATAATTCAGCCTCCAGCAAGCAAAGCTAGTGTGGTAGGAGAGTTGAGCCATTTTTTGAGAAGATTACTCATGGAAACTGGGAACTAGATATTTCAGGGCCCAGGAGAAATGAACATTTTCTACTCATAATTCAGCCTCCAGCAAGCAAAGGTAGTGGGGTAGGGAGCCCCTCTGGCCTTCTATCTCTGTCTCTGTCTCTGAGGTTTCTGCCTCTCTCTGCTCCTGTCTCATTTTTTTTGGTAATTTTTCCTTTTTACGATTTTTTTAAAGGTAGAGTTTCTCTCTGGCTCTCAGCTCCATCTTTTGTTTTGTTATTATTCCCTTCTGCTCATTTCTTCCAGGCAGGAGAGTTGAGCCATTCTCTGAGAAGATTCCTCATGGAAACTGGGAACTAGATATTTCAGGGCACAGGAGAAATGAAGATTTTCTACTCATAATTCAGCCTCCAGAAAGCAAAGGTAGTGGGGTAGGGAGCCCCTCAGGCCTTCTATCTCTGTCTCTGTGTCTCTGAGGACTCTGCCCCTCTCTGCTCTTGTCTCATTTATTTTTGGTAATTTTTCCTTTTTACGATTTTTTTAAAGGTAGAGTTTTTCTGGCTCTCACTTGCATCTTTTGTTTTGTTAATAATCCCTTCTGCTCCTTTCTTCCAGGCAGGAGAGTTGAGCCATTCTCTGAGAAGATTTCTCATGGAAACTGGGAACTAGATATTTCAGGGCACAGGAGAAATGAAGATTTTCTACTCATAATTCAGCCTCCTGCAAGCAAAGCTAGTGTGGCAGGAGAGTTGAGCCATTTTCTGAGAAGATTACTCATGGAAACTGGGAACTAGATATTTCAGGGCCCAGGAGAAATGAAGATTTTCTACTCATAATTCAGACTCCAGCAAGCAAAGCTAGTGTGGCAGGAGAGTTGAGCCATTCTCTGAGAAGATTCCTCATGGAAGCTGGGAAGTAGATATTTCATGGCACAGGAGAAATGAAGATTTTCTACTCATAATTCAGCCTCCAGCAAGCAAAGCTAGTGTGGTAGGGAGCATTTCTGGCCTTCTAACTCTGTCTCTGTGTCTCTGAGGTCTCTGACTCTCTCTGATCCTGTCCCATTTTTCTTTGTAATTTTTTCCTTTTACGATTTTTTTAAAGGTAGAGTTTCTCTCTGGCTCTCAGCTCCATCTTTTGTTTTGTTAATAATCCCTTCTGCTCCTTTCTTCCAGGCAGGAGAGTTGAGCCATTCTCTGAGAAGATTCCTCATGGAAACTGGGAACTAGATATTTCAGGGCACAGGAGAAATGAAGATTTTCTACTCATAGTTCAGCCTACAGGAAGCAAAGATAGAGTGGCTGGAGAGTTGAGCCATTCTCTGAGAAGATTCCTCATGGAAACTGGGAACTAGATATTTCAGGGCACAGGAGAAATGAAGATTTTCTACTCATAATTCAGCCTCCAGCAAGCAAAGCTAGTGTGGCAGGAGAGTTGACCCATTCTCTGAGAAGATTCCTCATGGAAACTGGGAACTAGATATTTCAGGGCACAGGAGAAATGAAGAATTTCTACTCATAATTCAGGCTCCAGCAAGCAAAGCTAGTGTGGCAGGAGAGTTCAGCCATTCTCTGAGAAGATTCCTCATGGAAACTGGGATCGAGATATTTCAGGGCACAGGAGAAATGAAGATTTTCTACTCATAATTCAGCCTCCAACAAGCAAAGCTACTGTGGCAGGAGAGTTGAGCCATTCTCTGAGAAGATTCCTCATGGAAACTGCAAACTAGATATTTCAGGGCACAGGAGAAATGAAGATTTTCTACTCATAATTCAGCCTCCAGCAAGCCAAGCTAGTGTGGTAGGGAGCCCCTCTGGCCTTCTATCTCTGTCTCTGTGTCTCTGAGGTCTCTGCCTCTCTCTGCTCCTGTCTCATTTTTTTTTGGTAATTTTTCCTTTTTACGATTTTTTTAATTATAGAATTTCTGTCTGGCTCTCAGCTCCATCTTTTGTTTTGTTAATAATCCCTTCTGCTCATTTCTTCCAGGCAGGAGAGTTGAGCCATTCTCTGAGAAGATTCCTCATGGAAACTGGGAACTAGATATTTCAGGGCACAGGAGAAATGAAGATTTTCTACTCATAATTCAGCCTCCAGCAAGCAAAGCTAGTGTGGTAGGGAGCCCCTCTGGCCTTCTATCTCTGTCTCTGTGTCTCTGAGGACTCTGCCCCTCTCTGCTCTTGTCTCATTTATTTTTGGTAATTTTTCCTTTTTACGATTTTTTTAAAGGTAGAGTTTGTCTGGCTCTCACCTGCATCTTTTGTTTTGTTAATAATCCCTTCTGCTCCTTTCTTCCAGGCAGGAGAGTTGAGCCATTCTCTGAGAAGATTTCTCATGGAAACTGGGAACTAGATATTTCAGGGCACAGGAGAAATGAAGATTTTCTACTCATAATTCTGCCTCCAGCAAGCAAAGCTAGTGTGGCAGGAGAGTTGAGCCATTTTCTGAGAAGATTCCTCATGGAAGCTGGGAACTAGATATTTCAGGGCCCAGGAGAAATGAAGATTTTCTACTCATAATTTAGACTCCAGCAAGCAAAGCTAGTGTCTCAGGAGAGTTGAGACATTCTCTGAGAAGATTCCTCATGGAAGCTGGGAACTAGATATTTCATGGCACAGGAGAAATGAAGATTTTCTACTCATAATTCAGCCTCCAGCAAGCAAAGCTAGTGTGGTAGGGAGCATTTCTGGCCTTCTAACTCTGTCTCTGTGTCTCTGAGGTCTCTGACTCTCTCTGCTCCAGTCTCATTTTTCTTTGTAATTTTTCCCTTTTACGATTTTTTTAAAGGTAGAGTTTCTCTCTGGCTCTCAGCTCCATCTATTGTTTTGTTAATAATCCCTTCTGCTCCTTTCTTCCAGGCAGGAGAGTTGAGCCATTCTCTGAGAAGTTTCCTCATGGAAACTGGGAACTAGATATTTCAGGGCCCAGGAGAAATGAAGATTTTCTACTCATAGTTCAGCCTACAGGAAGCAAAGATAGAGTGGCTGGAGAGTTGAGCCATTCTCTGAGAAGATTCCTCATGGAAACTGGGAACTAGATATTTCAGGGCACAGGAGAAATGAAGATTTTCTACTCATAATTCAGCCTCCAGCAAGCAAAGCTAGTGTGGCAGGAGAGTTGAGCCATTCTCTGAGAAGATTCCTCATGGAAACTGGGAACTAGATATTTCAGGGCCCAGGAGAAATGAAGATTTTCTACTCATAATTCAGGCTCCAGCAAGTAAAGCTAGTGTGGCAGGAGAGTTCAGCCATTCTCTGAGAAGATTCCTCATGGAAACTGGGAACTAGATATTTCATGGCACAGGAGAAATGAAGATTTTCTACTCATAATTCAGCCTCCAGCAAGCAAAGCTAGTGTGGTAGGGAGCATTTCTGGCCTTCTAACTCTGTCTCTGTGTCTCTGAGGTCTCTGACTCTCTCTGCTCCTGTCTCATTTTTCTTTGTAATTTTTTCCTTTTACGATTTTTTTAAAGGTAGAGTTTCTCTCTGGCTCTCAGCTCCATCTTTTGTTTTGTTAATAATCCCTTCTGCTCCTTTCTTCCAGGCAGGAGAGTTGAGCAATTCTCTGAGAAGTTTCCTCATGGAAACTGGGAACTAGATATTTCAGGGCACAGGAGAAATGAAGATTTTCTACTCATAGTTCAGGCTACAGGAAGCAAAGATAGAGTGGCTGGAGAGTTGAGCCATTCTCTGAGAAGATTCCTCATGGAAACTGGGAACTAGATATTTCAGGGCACAGGAGAAATGAAGATTTTCTACTCATAATTCAGCCTCCAGCAAGCAAAGGTAGTGGGGTAGGGAGCCCCTCTGGCCTTCTATCTCTGTCTCTGTCTCTGAGGTTTCTGCCTCTCTCTGCTCCTGTCTCATTTTTTTTTGGTAATTTTTCCTTTTTACGATTTTTTTAAAGGTAGAGTTTCTCTCTGGCTCTCATCTCCATCTTTTGTTTTGTTAATAATCCCTTCTGCTCATTTCTTCCAGGCCGGAGAGTTGAGCCATTCTCTGAGAAGATTCCTCATGGAAACTGGGAACTAGATATTTCAGGGCACAGGAGAAATGAAGATTTTGTACTCATAATTCAGCCTCCAGCAAGCAAAGCTAGTGTGGTAGGGAGCCCCTCTGGCCTTCTATCTCTGTCTCTGTGTCTCTGAGGACTCTGCCCCTCTCTGCTCTTGTCTCATTTATTTTTGGTAATTTTTCCTTTTTACGATTTTTTTAAAGGTAGAGTTTTTCTGGCTCTCACCTGCATCTTTTGTTTTGTTAATAATCCCTTCTGCTCCTTTCTTCCAGGCAGGAGAGATGAGCCATTCTCTGAGAAGATTTCTCATGGAAACTGGGAACTAGATATTTCAGGGCACAGGAGAAATGAAGATTTTCTACTCATAATTCAGCCTCCAGCAAGCAAAGCTAGTGTGGTAGGAGAGTTGAGCCATTTTTTGAGAAGATTACTCATGGAAACTGGGAACTAGATATTTCAGGGCCCAGGAGAAATGAACATTTTCTACTCATAATTCAGCCTCCAGCAAGCAAAGGTAGTGGGGTAGGGAGCCCCTCTGGCCTTCTATCTCTGTCTCTGTCTCTGAGGTTTCTGCCTCTCTCTGCTCCTGTCTCATTTTTTTTGGTAATTTTTCCTTTTTACGATTTTTTTAAAGGTAGAGTTTCTCTCTGGCTCTCAGCTCCATCTTTTGTTTTGTTATTATTCCCTTCTGCTCATTTCTTCCAGGCAGGAGAGTTGAGCCATTCTCTGAGAAGATTCCTCATGGAAACTGGGAACTAGATATTTCAGGGCACAGGAGAAATGAAGATTTTCTACTCATAATTCAGCCTCCAGAAAGCAAAGGTAGTGGGGTAGGGAGCCCCTCTGGCCTTCTATCTCTGTCTCTGTGTCTCTGAGGACTCTGCCCCTCTCTGCTCTTGACTCATTTATTTTTGGTAATTTTTCCTTTTTACGATTTTTTTAAAGGTAGAGTTTTTCTGGCTCTCACTTGCATCTTTTGTTTTGTTAATAATCCCTTCTGCTCCTTTCTTCCAGGCAGGAGAGTTGAGCCATTCTCTGAGAAGATTTCTCATGGAAACTGGGAACTAGATATTTCAGGGCACAGGAGAAATGAAGATTTTCTACTCATAATTCAGCCTCCTGCAAGCAAAGCTAGTGTGGCAGGAGAGTTGAGCCATTTTCTGAGAAGATTACTCATGGAAACTGGGAACTAGATATTTCAGGGCACAGGAGAAATGAACATTTTCTACTCATAATTCAGACTCCAGCAAGCAAAGCTAGTGTGGCAGTAGAGTTGAGCCATTCTCTGAGAAGATTCCTCATGGAAGCTGGGAACTAGATATTTCATGGCACAGGAGAAATGAAGATTTTCTACTCATAATTCAGCCTCCAGCAAGCAAAGCTAGTGTGGTAGGGAGCATTTCTGGCCTTCTAACTCTGTCTCTGTGTCTCTGAGGTCTCTGACTCTCTCTGATCCTGTCCCATTTTTCTTTGTAATTTTTTCCTTTTACGATTTTTTTAAAGGTAGAGTTTCTCTCTGGCTCTCAGCTCCATCTTTTGTTTTGTTAATAATCCCTTCTGCTCCTTTCTTCCAGGCAGGAGAGTTGAGCCATTCTCTGAGAAGATTCCTCATGGAAACTGGGAACTAGATATTTCAGGGCACAGGAGAAATGAAGATTTTCTACTCATAGTTCAGCCTACAGGAAGCAAAGATAGAGTGGCTGGAGAGTTGAGCCATTCTCTGAGAAGATTCCTCATGGAAACTGGGAACTAGATATTTCAGGGCACAGGAGAAATGAAGAATTTCTACTCATAATTCAGGCTCCACCAAGCAAAGCTAGTGTGGCAGGAGAGTTCAGCCATTCTCTGAGAAGATTCCTCATGGAAACTGGGATCGAGATATTTCAGGGCACAGGAGAAAGGAAGATTTTCTACTCATAATTCAGCCTCCAACAAGCAAAGCTACTGTGGCAGGAGAGTTGAGCCATTCTCTGAGAAGATTCCTCATGGAAACTGCAAACTAGATATTTCAGGGCACAGGAGAAATGAAGATTTTCTACTCATAATTCAGCCTCCAGCAAGCAAAGCTAGTGTGGTAGGGAGCCCCTCTGGCCTTCTATCTCTGTCTCTGTGTCTCTGAGGTCTCTGCCTCTCTCTGCTCCTGTCTCATTTTTTTTTGGTAATTTTTCCTTTTTACGATTTTTTTAATTATAGAATTTCTGTCTGGCTCTCAGCTCCATCTTTTGTTTTGTTAATAATCCCTTCTGCTCCTTTCTTCCAGGCAGGAGAGTTGAGCCATTCTCTGAGAAGATTCCTCATGGAAACTGGGAACTAGATATTTCAGGGCACAGGAGAAATGAAGATTTTCTACTCATAATTCAGCCTCCAGAAAGCAAAGGTAGTGGGGTAGGGAGCCCCTCTGGCCTTCTATCTCTGTCTCTGTCTCTGAGGTTTCTGCCTCTCTCTGCTCCTGTCTCATTTTTTTTGGTAATTTTTCCTTTTTACGATTTTTTTAAAGGTAGAGTTTCTCTCTGGCTCTCAGCTCCATCTTTTGTTTTGTTAATAATCCCTTCTGCTCATTTCTTCCAGGCAGGAGAGTTGAGCCATTCTCTGAGAAGATTCCTCATGGAAACTGGGAACTAGATATTTCAGGGCACAGGAGAAATGAAGATTTTCTACTCATAATTCAGCCTCCAGCAAGCCAAGCTAGTGTGGTAGGGAGCCCCTCTGGCCTTCTATCTCTGTCTCTGTGTCTCTGAGGACTCTGCCCCTCTCTGCTCTTGTCTCATTTATTTTTGGTAATTTTTCCTTTTTACGATTTTTTTAAAGGTAGAGTTTGTCTGGCTCTCACCTGCATCTTTTGTTTTGTTAATAATCCCTTCTGCTCCTTTCTTCCAGGCAGGAGAGTTGAGCCATTCTCTGAGAAGATTTCTCATGGAAACTGGGAACTAGATATTTCAGGGCACAGGAGAAATGAACATTTTCTACTCATAATTCTGCCTCCAGCAAGCAAAGCTAGTGTGGCAGGAGAGTTGAGCCATTTTCTGAGAAGATTCCTCATGGAAACTGGGAACTAGATATTTCAGGGCCCAGGAGAAATGAAGATTTTCTACTCATAATTTAGACTCCAGCAAGCAAAGCTAGTATCTCAGGAGAGTTGAGCCATTCTCTGAGAAGATTCCTCATGGAAGCTGGGAACTAGATATTTCATGGCACAGGAGAAATGAAGATTTTCTACTCATAATTCAGCCTCCAGCAAGCAAAGCTAGTGTGGTAGGGAGCATTTCTGGCCTTCTAACTCTGTCTCTGTGTCTCAGAGGTCTCTGACTCTCTCTGCTCTTGTCTCATTTTTCTTTGTAATTTTTCCCTTTTACGATTTTTTTAAAGGTAGAGTTTCTCTCTGGCTCTCAGCTCCATCTTTTGTTTTGTTAATAATCCCTTCTGCTCCTTTCTTCCAGGCAGGAGAGTTGAGCCATTCTCTGAGAAGTTTCCTCATGGAAACTGGGAACTAGATATTTCAGGGCACAGGAGAAATGAAGATTTTCTACTCATAGTTCAGCCTACAGGAAGCAAAGATAGAGTGGCTGGAGAGTTAAGCCATTCTCTGAGAAGATTCCTCATGGAAACTGGGAACTAGATATTTCAGGGCACAGGAGAAATGAAGATTTTCTACTCATAATTCAGCCTCCAGCAAGCAAAGCTAGTGTGGCAGGAGAGTTGACCCATTCTCTGAGAAGATTCCTCATGGAAACTGGGAACTAGATATTTCAGGGCACAGGAGAAATGAAGATTTTCTACTCATAATTCAGGCTCCAGCAAGCAAAGCTAGTGTGGCAGGAGAGTTCAGCCATTCTCTGAGAAGATTCCTCATGGAAACTGGGAACGAGATATTTCAGGGCACAGGAGAAATGAAGATTTTCTACTCATAATTCAGCCTCCAACAAGCAAAGCTAGTGTGGCAGGAGAGTTGAGCCATTCTCTGAGAAGATTCCTCATAGAAACTGCAAACTAGATATTTCAGGGCACAGGAGAAATGAAGATTTTCTACTCATAATTCAGCCTCCAGCAAGCAAAGCTAGTGTGGTAGGGAGCCCCTCTGGCCTTCTATCTCTGTCTCTGTGTCTCTGAGGTCTCTGCCTCTCTCTGCTCCTGTCTCATGTTTTTTTTGGTAATTTTTCCCTTTTATGATTTTTTTAAAGGTAGAGTTTCTCTCTGGCTCTCAGCTCCATCTTTTGTTTTGTTAATAATCCCTTCTGCTCCTTTCTTCCAGGCAGGACAGTTGAGCCATTTTCTGAGAAGATTCCTCTTCGAAACTGGGAACTAGGTATTTCAGGGCACAGTAGAAATGAAGATTTTTCTACTCATAAGTCAGCCTCCAGGAAGCAAAGCTAGTGTGGCTGGAGAGTTGAGCCATTCTCTGAGAAGATTCCTCATGGAAACTGGGAACTAGATATTTCAGGCACAGCAGAAATGAAGATTTTCTACTCATAATTCAGCCTCCAGCAAGCAAAGCTAGTGTGGCAGGAGAGTTGAGCCATTTTCTGAGAAGATTCCTCATGGAAACTGGGAACTAGATATTTCAGGGCACAGGAGAAATGAAGATGTTCTACTCATAATTCAGCCTCCAGCAAGCAAAGGTAGTGTGGTAGGGAGCCCCTCTGGCCTTCTAACTTCGTCTCTGTGTCTCTGAGGTCTCTGCCTCTCTCTGCTCCTGTCTCATTTTTCTTTGGTAATTTTTCCCTTTTACTATTTTTTTAAAGGTAGAGTTTCTCTCTGGCTCTCAGCTCCATCTTTTGTTTTGTTAATAACCCCTTCTGCTCCTTTCTTCCAGGCAGGAGAGTTGAGCCATTCTCTGAGAAGATTGCTCATGAAACTGGGAACTAGATATTTCAGGGCAAGGAGAAATGAACATTTTCTACTCATAATTCAGCCTACAGGAAGCAAAGCTAGTGTGGCTGGAGAGTTGAGCCATTCTCTGAGAAGATTCCTCATGGAAATTGGGAACTAGATATTTCAGGGCACAGGAGAAATGAAGATTTTCTACTCATAATTCAGCGTACAGCAAGCAAAGCTAGTATGGCAGGAGAGTTGACCCATTCTCTGAGAAGATTCCTCATGGAAACTGGGAACCAGATATTTCTGGGCACAGGAGAAATGAAGATTTTCTAATCAAGATTCAGCCTCCAGCAAGCAAAGCTAGTGTGACAGGAGAGTTGAGCCATTCTCTGAGAAGATTCCTCATGGAAACTGGGAACGAGATATTTCAGGGCACAGGAGAAATGAAGATTTTCTACTCATAATTCAGCCTCCAACAAGCAAAGCTAGTGTGGCAGGAGAGTTGACCCATTCTCTGAGAAGATTCCTCATGGAAACTGGAAACTAGATATTTCAGGGCACAGGAGAAATGAAGATATTCTACTCATAATTCAGCCTCCAGCAAGCAAAGGTAGTGTGGTAGGGAGCCCCTCTGGCCTTCTATCTCTGTCTCTGTGTCTCTGAGGTCTCTGCCTCTCTCTGCTCCTGTCTCATTTTTTTTTGTTAATTTTTCCTTTTTACGATTTTTTTCAATATAGAATTTCTGTCTAGCGCTCAGCTCCATCTTTTGTTTTGTTAATAATCCCTTCTGCTCCTTTCTTCCAGGCAGGAGAGTTGAGCCATTCTCTGAGAAGATTCCTCATGAAAACTGGGAACTAGATATTTCAGGGCACAGGAGAAATGAAGATTTTCTACTCATAATTCAGCATCCAGCAAGCAAAGATAGTGTGGCAGGAGAGTTGAGCCATTCTCTGAGAAGATTCCTCATGGAAACTGGGAACTAGATATTTCAGGGCACAGGAGAAATGAAGATTTTCTACTCATAATTCAGCCTCCAGCAAGCAAAGGTAGTGGGGTAGGGAGCCCCTCTGGCCTTCTATCTCTGTCTCTGTCTCTGAGGTTTCTGCCTCTCTCTGCTCCTGTCTCATTTTTTTTGGTAATTTTTCCTTTTTACGATTTTTTTAAAGGTAGAGTTTCTCTCTGGCTCTCATCTCCATCTTTTGTTTTGTTAATAATCCCTTCTGCTCATTTATTCCAGGCAGGAGAGTTGAGCCATTCTCTGAGAATATTCCTCATGGAAACTGGGAAGTAGATATTTCAGGGCACAGGAGAAATGAAGATTTTCTACTCATAATTCAGCCTCCAGCAAGCAAAGCTAGTGTGGCAGGAGAGTTGAGCCATTTTCTGAGAAGATTACTCATGGAAACTGGGAACTAGATATTTCAGGGCCCAGGAGAAATGAACATTTTCTACTCATAATTCAGACTCCAGCAAGCAAAGCTAGTGTGGCAGGAGAGTTGAGCCATTCTCTGAGAAGATTCCTCATGGAAGCTGGGAACTAGATATTTCATGGCACAGGAGAAATGAAGATTTTCTACTCATAATTCAGCCTACAGCAAGCAAAGCTAGTGTGGTAGGGAGCATTTCTGGCCTTCTAACAATGTCTCTGTGTCTCTGAGGTCTCTGACTCTCTCTGCTCCTGTCTCATTTTTCTTTGTAATTTTTTCCTTTTACGATTTTTTTAAAGGTTGAGTTTCTCTCCGGCTCTCAGCTCCATCTTTTGTTTTGTTAATAATCCCTTCTGCTCCTTTCTTCCAGGCAGGAGAGTTGAGCCATTCTCTGAGAAGTTTCCTCATGGAAACTGGGGAACTAGATATTTCAGGGCACAGGAGAAATGAAGATTTTCTACTCATAGTTCAGGCTACAGGAAGCAAAGATAGAGTGGCTGGAGAGTTGAGCCATTCTCTGAGAAGATTCCTCATGGAAACTGGGAACTAGATATTTCAGGGCACAGGAGAAATGAAGATATTCTACTCATAATTCAGCCTCCAGCAAGCAAAGCTAGTGTGGCAGGAGAGTTGACCCATTCTCTGAGAAGATTCCTCATGGAAACTGGGAACTAGATATTTCAGGGCCCAGGAGAAATGAAGATTTTCTACTCATAATTCAGGCTCCAGCAAGCAAAGCTAGTGTGGCAGGAGAGTTCAGCCATTCTGTGAGAAGATTCCTCATGGAAACTTGGAACGAGATATTTCATGGCACAGGAGAAATGAAGATTTTCTACTCATAATTCAGCCTCCAGCAAGCAAAGCTAGTGTGGTAGGGAGCATTTCTGGCCTTCTAACTCTGTCTCTGTGTCTCTGAGGTCTCTGACTCTCTCTGCTCCTGTCTCATTTTTCTTTGTAATTTTTCCCTTTTACGATTTTTTTAAAGGTAGAGTTTCTCTCTGGCTCTCAGCTCCATCTTTTGTTTTGTTAATAACCCCTTCTGCTCCTTTCTTCCAGGCAGGAGAGTTGAGCCATTCTCTGAAAAGATTCCTCATGAAACTGGGAACTAGATATTTCATGGCAAGGAGAAATGAAGATTTTCTACTCATAATTCAGCCTACAGGAAGCAAAGCTAGTGTGGCTGGAGAGTTGAGCCATTCTCTGAGAAGATTCCTCATGGAAACTGGGAACTAGATATTTCAGGGCACAGGAGAAATGAAGATTTTCTACTCATAATTCAGCCTCCAGCAAGCAAAGGTAGTGGGGTAGGGAGCCCCTCTGGCCTTCTATCTCTGTCTCTGTCTCTGAGGTTTCTGCCTCTCTCTGCTCCTGTCTCATTTTTTTTGGTAATTTTTCCTTTTTACGATTTTTTTAAAGGTAGAGTTTCTCTCTGGCTCTCATCTCCATCTTTTGTTTTGTTAATAATCCCTTCTGCTCATTTCTTCCAGGCAGGAGAGTTGAGCCATTCTCTGAGAAGATTCCTCATGGAAACTGGGAACTAGATATTTCAGGGCACAGGAGAAATGAAGATTTTCTACTCATAATTCAGCCTCCAGCAAGCAAAGCTAGTGTGGTAGGGAGCCCCTCTGGCCTTCTATCTCTGTCTCTGTGTCTCTGAGGACTCTGCCCCTCTCTGCTCTTGTCTCATTTATTTTTGGTAATTTTTCCTTTTTACGATTTTTTTAAAGGTAGAGTTTTTCTGGCTCTCACCTGCATCTTTTGTTTTGTTAATAATCCCTTCTGCTCCTTTCTTCCAGGCAGGAGAGTTGAGCCATTCTCTGAGAAGATTTCTCATGGAAACTGGGAACTAGATATTTCAGGGCACAGGAGAAATGAAGATTTTCTACTCATAATTCAGCCTCCAGCAAGCAAAGCTAGTGTGGTAGGAGAGTTGAGCCATTTTTTGAGAAGATTACTCATGGAAACTGGGAACTAGATATTTCAGGGCCCAGGAGAAATGAACATTTTCTACTCATAATTCAGACTCAAGCAAGCAAAGCTAGTGTGGCAGGAGAGTTGAGCCATTCTCTGAGAAGATTCCTCATGGAAGCTGGGAACTAGATATTTCATGGCACAGGAGAAATGAAGATTTTCTACTCATAATTCAGCCTCCAGCAAGCAAAGCTAGTGTGGTAGGGAGCATTTCTGGCCGTCTAACTCTGTCTCTGTGTCTCTGAGGTCTCTGACTCTCTCTGCTCCTGTCTCATTTTTCTTTGTAATTTTTCCCTTTTACGATTTTTTTAAAGGTAGAGTTTCTCTCTGGCTCTCAGCTCCATCTTTTGTTTTGTTAATAACCCCTTCTGCTCCTTTCTTCCAGGCAGGAGAGTTGAGCCATTCTCTGAGAAGATTCCTCATGAAACTGGGAACTAGATATTTCAGGGCAAGGAGAAATGAAGATTTTCTACTCATAATTCAGCCTACAGGAAGCAAAGCTAGTGTGGCTGGAGAGTTGAGCCATTCTCTGAGAAGATTCCTCATGGAAACTGGGAACTAGATATTTCAGGGCACAGGAGAAATGAAGATTTTCTACTCATAATTCAGCCTACAGCAAGCAAAGCTAGTGTGGCAGGAGAGTTGACCCATTCTCTGAGAAGATTCCTCATGGAAACTGGGAACCAGATATTTCAGGGCACAGGAGTAATGAAGATTTTCTACTCAAGATTCAGCCTCCAGCAAGCAAAGCTAGTGTGGCAGGAGAGTTGAGCCATTCTCTGAGAAGATTCCTCATGGAAACTGGGAACGAGATATTTCAGGGCACAGGAGAAATGAAGATTTTCTACTCATAATTCAGCCTCCAACAAGCAAAGCTAGTGTGGCAGGAGAGTTGAGCCATTCTCTGAGAAGATTCCTCATGGAAACTGGGAACTATATATTTCAGGGCACAGGAGAAATGAAGATTTTCTACTCATAATTCAGCCTCCAGCAAGCAAAGCTAGTGTGGTAGGGAGCCCCTCTGGCCTTCTATCTCTGTCTCTGTGTCTCTGAGGTCTCTGCATCTCTCTGCTCCTGTCTCATTTTTTTTTGGTAATTTTTCCTTTTTACGATTTTTTTCAATATAGAATTTCTGTCTGGCTCTCAGCTCCATCTTTTGTTTTGTTAATAATCCCTTCTGCTCCTTTCTTCCAGGCAGGAGAGTTGAGCCATTCTCTGAGAAGATTTCTCATGGAAACTGAGAACTAGATATTTCAGGGCACAGGAGAAATGAAGATTTTCTACTCATAATTCAGCCTCCAGCAAGCAAAGCTAGTGTGGCAGGAGAGTTGACCCATTCTCTGAGAAGATTCCTCATGGAAACTGGGAACCAGATATTTCACGGCACAGGAGTAATGAAGATTTTCTACTCAAGATTCAGCCTCCAGCAAGCAAAGCTAGTGTGGCAGGAGAGTTGAGCCATTCTCTGAGAAGATTCCTCATGGAAGCTGGGAACTAGATATTTCATGGCACAGGAGAAATGAAGATTTTCTACTCATAATTCAGCCTCCAGCAAGCAAAGCTAGTGTGGTAGGGAGCATTTCTGGCCTTCTAACTCTGTCTCTGTGTCTCTGAGGTCTCTGACTCTCTCTGCTCCTGTCTCATTTTTCTTTGTAATTTTTCCCTATTACGATTTTTTTAAAGGTAGAGTTTTTCTGGCTCTCACCTCCATCTTTTGTTTTGTTAATAATCCCTTCTGCTCCTTTCTTCCAGGCAGGAGAGTTGAGCCATTTTCTGAGAAGATTCCTCATGGAAACTGGGAACTAGATATTTCAGGGCACAGGAGAAATGAAGATTTTCTACTCATAATTCAGCCTCCAGCAAGCAAAGCTAGTGTGGCAGGAGAGTTGAGCCATTTTCTGAGAAGATTCCTCATGGAAACTGGGAACTAGATATTTCAGGGCCCAGGAGAAATGAAGATTTTCTACTCATAATTCAGCCTCCAGCAAGCAAAGCTAGTGTGGTAGGGAGCATTTCTGGCCTTCTAACTCTGTCTCTGTGTCTCTGAGGTCTCTGACTCTCTCTGCTCCTGTCTCATTTTTCTTTGTAATTTTTCCCTTTTACGATTTTTTTAAAGGTAGAGTTTCTCTCTGGCTCTCAGCTCCATCTTTTGTTTTGTTAATAATCCCTTCTGCTCCTTTCTTCCAGGCAGGAGAGTTGAGCCATTCTCTGAGAAGTTTCCTCATGGAAACTGGGAACTAGATATTTCATGGCACAGGAGAAATGAAGATTTTCTACTCATAGTTCAGCCTACAGGAAGCAAAGATAGAGTGGCTAGAGAGTTGAGCCATTCTCTGAGAAGATTCCTCATGGAAACTGGGAACTAGATATTTCAGGGCACAGGAGAAATGAAGATTTTCTCCTCATAATTCAGCCTCCAGCAAGCAAAGCTAGTGTGGCAGGAGAGTTGACCCATTCTCTGAGAAGATTCCTCATGGAAACTGGGAACTAGATATTTCAGGGCACAGGAGAAATGAAGATTTTCTACTCATAATTCAGGCTCCAGCAAGCAAAGCTAGTGTGGCAGGAGAGTTCAGCCATTCTCTGAGAAGATTCCTCATGGAAACTGGGAACGAGATATTTCATGGCACAGGAGAAATGAAGATTTTCTACTCATAATTCAGCCTCCAGCAAGCAAAGCTAGTGTGGTAGGGAGCATTTCTGGCCTTCTAACTCTGTCTCTGTGTCTCTGAGGTCTCTGACTCTCTCTGCTCTTTTCTCATTTTTCTTTGTAATTTTTTCCTTTTACGATTTTTTTAAAGGTAGAGTTTCTCTCTGGCTCTCAGCTCCATCTTTTGTTTTGTTAATAATCCCTTCTGCTCCTTTCTTCCAGGCAGGAGAGTTGAGCCATTCTCTGAGAAGTTTCCTCATGGAAACTGGGAACTAGATATTTCAGGGCACAGGAGAAATGAAGATTTTCTACTCATAGTTCAGCCTACAGGAAGCAAAGATAGAGTGGCTGGAGAGTTGAGCAATTCTCTGAGAAGATTCCTCATGGAAACGGGGAACTAGATATTTCAGGGCACAGGAGAAATGAAGATTTTCTACTCATAATTCAGCCTTCAGCAAGCAAAGCTAGTGTGGCAGGAGAGTTGACCCATTCTCTGAGAAGATTCCTCATGGAAACTGGGAACTAGATATTTCAGGGCACAGGAGAAATGAAGATTTTCTACTCATATTTCAGGCTACAGCAAGCAAAGCTAGTGTGGCAGGAGAGTTCAGCCATTCTCTGAGAAGATTCCTCATGGAAGCTGGGAACTAGATATTTCATGGCACAGGAGAAATGAAGATTTTCTACTCATAATTCAGCCTCCAGCAAGCAAAGCTAGTGTGGTAGGGAGCATTTCTGGCCGTCTAACTCTGTCTCTGTGTCTCTGAGGTCTCTGACTCTCTCTGCTCCTGTCTCATTTTTCTTTGTAATTTTTCCCTTTTACGATTTTTTTAAAGGTAGAGTTTCTCTCTGGCTCTCAGCTCCATCTTTTGTTTTGTTAATAACCCCTTCTGCTCCTTTCTTCCAGGCAGGAGAGTTGAGCCATTCTCTGAGAAGATTCCTCATGAAACTGGGAACTAGATATTTCAGGGCAAGGAGAAATGAAGATTTTCTACTCATAATTCAGCCTACAGGAAGCAAAGCTAGTGTGGCTGGAGAGTTGAGCCATTCTCTGAGAAGATTCCTCATGGAAACTGGGAACTAGATATTTCAGGGCACAGGAGAAATGAAGATTTTCTACTCATAATTCAGCCTACAGCAAGCAAAGCTAGTGTGGCAGGAGAGTTGACCCATTCTCTGAGAAGATTCCTCATGGAAACTGGGAACCAGATATTTCAGGGCACAGGAGTAATGAAGATTTTCTACTCAAGATTCAGCCTCCAGCAAGCAAAGCTAGTGTGGCAGGAGAGTTGAGCCATTCTCTGAGAAGATTCCTCATGGAAACTGGGAACGAGATATTTCAGGGCACAGGAGAAATGAAGATTTTCTACTCATAATTCAGCCTCCAACAAGCAAAGCTAGTGTGGCAGGAGAGTTGAGCCATTCTCTGAGAAGATTCCTCATGGAAACTGGGAACTATATATTTCAGGGCACAGGAGAAATGAAGATTTTCTACTCATAATTCAGCCTCCAGCAAGCAAAGCTAGTGTGGTAGGGAGCCCCTCTGGCCTTCTATCTCTGTCTCTGTGTCTCTGAGGTCTCTGCCTCTCTCTGCTCCTGTCTCATTTTTTTTTGGTAATTTTTCCTTTTTACGATTTTTTTCAATATAGAATTTCTGTCTGGCTCTCAGCTCCATCTTTTGTTTTGTTAATAATCCCTTCTGCTCCTTTCTTCCAGGCAGGAGAGTTGAGCCATTCTCTGAGAAGATTTCTCATGGAAACTGAGAACTAGATATTTCAGGGCACAGGAGAAATGAAGATTTTCTACTCATAATTCAGCCTCCAGCAAGCAAAGCTAGTGTGGCAGGAGAGTTGACCCATTCTCTGAGAAGATTCCTCATGGAAACTGGGAACCAGATATTTCACGGCACAGGAGTAATGAAGATTTTCTACTCAAGATTCAGCCTCCAGCAAGCAAAGCTAGTGTGGCAGGAGAGTTGAGCCATTCTCTGAGAAGATTCCTCATGGAAGCTGGGAACTAGATATTTCATGGCACAGGAGAAATGAAGATTTTCTACTCATAATTCAGCCTCCAGCAAGCAAAGCTAGTGTGGTAGGGAGCATTTCTGGCCTTCTAACTCTGTCTCTGTGTCTCTGAGGTCTCTGACTCTCTCTGCTCCTGTCTCATTTTTCTTTGTAATTTTTCCCTATAACGATTTTTTTAAAGGTAGAGTTTTTCTGGCTCTCACCTCCATCTTTTGTTTTGTTAATAATCCCTTCTGCTCCTTTCTTCCAGGCAGGAGAGTTGAGCCATTTTCTGAGAAGATTCCTCATGGAAACTGGGAACTAGATATTTCAGGGCACAGGAGAAATGAAGATTTTCTACTCATAATTCAGCCTCCAGCAAGCAAAGCTAGTGTGGCAGGAGAGTTGAGCCATTCTCTGAGAAGATTCCTCATGGAAACTGGGAACTAGATATTTCAGGGCCCAGGAGAAATGAAGATTTTCTACTCATAATTCAGCCTCCAGCAAGCAAAGCTAGTGTGGTACGGAGCATTTCTGGCCTTCTAACTCTGTCTCTGTGTCTCTGAGGTCTCTGACTCTCTCTGCTCCTGTCTCATTTTTCTTTGTAATTTTTCCCTTTTACGATTTTTTTAAAGGTAGAGTTTCTCTCTGGCTCTCAGCTCCATCTTTTGTTTTGTTAATAATCCCTTCTGCTCCTTTCTTCCAGGCAGGAGAGTTGAGCCATTCTCTGAGAAGTTTCCTCATGGAAACTGGGAACTAGATATTTCATGGCACAGGAGAAATGAAGATTTTCTACTCATAGTTCAGCCTACAGGAAGCAAAGATAGAGTGGCTGGAGAGTTGAGCCATTCTCTGAGAAGATTCCTCATGGAAACTGGGAACTAGATATTTCAGGGCACAGGAGAAATGAAGATTTTCTCCTCATAATTCAGCCTCCAGCAAGCAAAGCTAGTGTGGCAGGAGAGTTGACCCATTCTCTGAGAAGATTCCTCATGGAAACTGGGAACTAGATATTTCAGGGCACAGGAGAAATGAAGATTTTCTACTCATAATTCAGGCTCCAGCAAGCAAAGCTAGTGTGGCAGGAGAGTTCAGCCATTCTCTGAGAAGATTCCTCATGGAAACTGGGAACGAGATATTTCATGGCACAGGAGAAATGAAGATTTTCTACTCATAATTCAGCCTCCAGCAAGCAAAGCTAGTGTGGTAGGGAGCATTTCTGGCCTTCTAACTCTGTCTCTGTGTCTCTGAGGTCTCTGACTCTCTCTGCTCTTTTCTCATTTTTCTTTGTAATTTTTTCCTTTTACGATTTTTTTAAAGGTAGAGTTTCTCTCTGGCTCTCAGCTCCATCTTTTGTTTTGTTAATAATCCCTTCTGCTCCTTTCTTCCAGGCAGGAGAGTTGAGCCATTCTCTGAGAAGTTTCCTCATGGAAACTGGGAACTAGATATTTCAGGGCACAGGAGAAATGAAGATTTTCTACTCATAGTTCAGCCTACAGGAAGCAAAGATAGAGTGGCTGGAGAGTTGAGCAATTCTCTGAGAAGATTCCTCATGGAAACGGGGAACTAGATATTTCAGGGCACAGGAGAAATGAAGATTTTCTACTCATAATTCAGCCTTCAGCAAGCAAAGCTAGTGTGGCAGGAGAGTTGACCCATTCTCTGAGAAGATTCCTCATGGAAACTGGGAACTAGATATTTCAGGGCACAGGAGAAATGAAGATTTTCTACTCATATTTCAGGCTCCAGCAAGCAAAGCTAGTGTGGCAGGAGAGTTCAGCCATTCTCTGAGAAGATTCCTCATGGAAACTGGGAACGAGATATTTCATGGCACAGGAGAAATGAAGATTTTCTACTCATAATTCAGCCTCCAGCAAGCAAAGCTAGTGTGGTGGGGAGCATTTCTGGCCTTCTAACTCTGTCTCTGTGTCTCTGAAGTCTCTGACTCTCTCTGCTCCTGTCTCATTTTTCTTTGTAATTTTTCCCTTTTACGATTTTTTTAAAGGTAGAGTTTCTCTCTGGCTCTCAGCTCCATCTTCTGTTTTGTTAATAACCCCTTCTGCTCCTTTCTTCCAGGCAGGAGAGTTGAGCCATTCTCTGAGAAGATTCCTCATGAAACTGGGAACTAGATATTTCAGGGCAAGGAGAAATGAAGATTTTCTACTCATAATTCAGCCTACAGGAAGCAAAGCTAGTGTGGCTGGAGTGTTGAGCCATTCTCTGAGAAGATTCCTCATGGAAACTGGGAACTAGATATTTCAGGGCACAGGAGAAATGAAGATTTTCTACTCATAATTCAGCCTCCAGCAAGCAAAGGTAGTGGGGTAGGGAGCCCCTCTGGCCTTCTATCTCTGTCTCTGTCTCTGAGGTTTCTGCCTCTCTCTGCTCCTGTCTCATTTTTTTTGGTAATTTTTCCTTTTTACGATTTTTTTAAAGGTAGAGTTTCTCTCTGGCTCTCATCTCCATCTTTTGTTTTGTTAATAATCCCTTCTGCTCATTTCTTCCAGGCAGGAGAGTTGAGCCATTCTCTGAGAAGATTCCTCATGGAAACTGGGAACTAGATATTTCAGGGCACAGGAGAAATGAAGATTTTCTACTCATAATTCAGCCTCCAGCAAGCAAAGCTAGTGTGGTAGGGAGCCCCTCTGGCCTTCTATCTCTGTCTCTGTGTCTCTGAGGACTCTGCCCCTCTCTGCTCTTGTCTCATTTATTTTTGGTAATTTTTCCTTTTTACGATTTTTTTAAAGGAAGAGTTTTTCTGGCTCTCACCTGCATCTTTTGTTTTGTTAATAATCCCTTCTGCTCCTTTCTTCCAGGCAGGAGAGTTGAGCCATTCTCTGAGAAGATTTTTCATGGAAACTGGGAACTAGATATTTCAGGGCACAGGAGAAATGAAGATTTTCTACTCATAATTCAGCCTCCAGCAAGCAAAGCTAGTGTGGTAGGAGAGTTGAGCCATTTTTTGAGAAGATTACTCATGGAAATTGGGAACTAGATATTTCAGGGCCCAGGAGAAATGAACATTTTCTACGCATAATTCAGACTCAAGCAAGCAAAGCTAGTGTGGCAGGAGAGTTGAGCCATTCTCTGAGAAGATTCCTCATGGAAGCTGGGAACTAGATATTTCATGGCACAGGAGAAATGAATATTTTCTACTCATAATTCAGCCTCCAGCAAGCAAAGCTAGTGTGGTAGGGAGCATTTCTGGCCTTCTAACTCTGTCTCTGTGTCTCTGAGGTCTCTGACTCTCTCTGCTCCTGTCTCATTTTTCTTTGTAATTTTTCCCTTTTACGGTTTTTTTAAAGGTAGAGTTTCTCTCTGGCTCTCAGCTCCATCTTTTGTTTTGTTAATAACCCCTTCTGCTCCTTTCTTCCAGGCAGGAGAGTTGAGCCATTCTCTGAGAAGATTCCTCATGAAACTGGGAACTAGATATTTCAGGGCAAGGAGAAATGAAGATTTTCTACTCATAATTCAGCCTACAGGAAGCAAAGCTAGTGTGGCTGGAGAGTTGAGCCATTCTCTGAGAAGATTCCTCATGGAACCTGGGAACTAGATATTTCAGGGCACAGGAGAAATGAAGATTTTCTACTCATAATTCAGCCTACAGCAAGCAAAGCTAGTGTGGCAGGAGAGTTGACCCATTCTCTGAGAAGATTCCTCATGGAAACTGGGAACCAGATATTTCAGGGCACAGGAGTAATGAAGATTTTCTACTCAAGATTCAGCCTCCAGCAAGCAAAGCTAGTGTGGCAGGAGAGTTGAGCCATTCTCTGAGAAGATTCCTCATGGAAACTGGGAACGAGATATTTCAGGGCACAGGAGAAATGAAGATTTTCTACTCATAATTCAGCCTCCAACAAGCAAAGCTAGTGTGGCAGGAGAGTTGAGCCATTCTCTGAGAAGATTCCTCATGGAAACTGGGAACTATATATTTCAGGGCACAGGAGAAATGAAGATTTTCTACTCATAATTCAGCCTCCAGCAAGCAAAGCTAGTGTGGTAGGGAGCCCCTCTGGCCTTCTATCTCTGTCTCTGTGTCTCTGAGGTCTCTGCCTCTCTCTGCTCCTGTCTCATTTTTTTTTGGTAATTTTTCCTTTTTACTATTTTTTTCAATATAGAATTTCTGTCTGGCTCTCAGCTCCATCTTTTGTTTTGTTAATAATCCCTTCTGCTCCTTTCTTCCAGGCAGGAGAGTTGAGCCATTCTCTGAGAAGATTTCTCATGGAAACTGAGAACTAGATATTTCAGGGCACAGGAGAAATGAAGATTTTCTACTCATAATTCAGCCTCCAGCAAGCAAAGCTAGTGTGGCAGGAGAGTTGACCCATTCTCTGAGAAGATTCCTCATGGAAACTGGGAACCAGATATTTCACGGCACAGGAGTAATGAAGATTTTCTACTCATAATTCAGCCTCCAGCAAGCAAAGCTAGTGTGGCAGGAGAGTTGAGCCATTTTCTGAGAAGATTCCTCATGGAAACTGGGAACTAGATATTTCAGGGCCCAGGAGAAATGAAGATTTTCTACTCATAATTCAGCCTCCAGCAAGCAAAGCTAGTGTGGTAGGGAGCATTTCTGGCCTTCTAACTCTGTCTCTGTGTCTCTGAGGTCTCTGACTCTCTCTGCTCCTGTCTCATTTTTCTTTGTAATTTTTCCCTTTTACGATTTTTTTAAAGGTAGAGTTTCTCTCTGGCTCTCAGCTCAATCTTTTGTTTTGTTAATAATCCCTTCTGCTCCTTTCTTCCAGGCAGGAGAGTTGAGCCATTCTCTGAGAAGTTTCCTCATGGAAACTGGGAACTAGATATTTCAGGGCACAGGAGAAATGAAGATTTTCTACTCATAGTTCAGCCTACAGGAAGCAAAGATAGAGTGGCTGGAGAGTTGAGCCATTCTCTGAGAAGATTCCTCATGGAAACTGGGAACTAGATATTTCAGGGCACAGGAGAAATGAAGATTTTCTCCTCATAATTCAGCCTCCAGCAAGCAAAGCTAGTGTGGCAGGAGAGTTGACCCATTCTCTGAGAAGATTCCTCATGGAAACTGGGAACTAGATATTTCAGGGCACAGGAGAAATGAAGATTTTCTACTCATAATTCAGGCTCCAGCAAGCAAAGCTTGTGTGGCAGGAGAGTTCAGCCATTCTCTGAGAAGATTCCTCATGGAAACTGGGAACGAGATATTTCATGGCACAGGAGAAATGAAGATTTTCTACTCATAATTCAGCCTCCAGCAAGCAAAGCTAGTGTGGTAGGGAGCATTTCTGGCCTTCTAACTCTGTCTCTGTGTCTCTGAGGTCTCTGACTCTCTCTGCTCTTTTCTCATTTTTCTTTGTAATTTTTTCCTTTTACGATTTTTTTAAAGGTAGAGTTTCTCTCTGGCTCTCAGCTCCATCTTTTGTTTTGTTAATAATCCCTTCTGCTCCTTTCTTCCAGGCAGGAGAGTTGAGCCATTCTCTGAGAAGTTTCCTCATGGAAACTGGGAACTAGATATTTCAGGGCACAGGAGAAATGAAGATTTTCTACTCATAGTTCAGCCTACAGGAAGCAAAGATAGAGTGGCTGGAGAGTTGAGCAATTCTCTGAGAAGATTCCTCATGGAAACGGGGAACTAGATATTTCAGGGCACAGGAGAAATGAAGATTTTCTACTCATAATTCAGCCTTCAGCAAGCAAAGCTAGTGTGGCAGGAGAGTTGACCCATTCTCTGAGAAGATTCCTCATGGAAACTGGGAACTAGATATTTCAGGGCACAGGAGAAATGAAGATTTTCTACTCATATTTCAGGCTCCAGCAAGCAAAGCTAGTGTGGCAGGAGAGTTCAGCCATTCTCTGAGAAGATTCCTCATGGAAACTGGGAACGAGATATTTCATGGCACAGGAGAAATGAAGATTTTCTACTCATAATTCAGCCTCCAGCAAGCAAAGCTAGTGTGGTGGGGAGCATTTCTGGCCTTCTAACTCTGTCTCTGTGTCTCTGAAGTCTCTGACTCTCTCTGCTCCTGTCTCATTTTTCTTTGTAATTTTTCCCTTTTACGATTTTTTTAAAGGTAGAGTTTCTCTCTGGCTCTCAGCTCCATCTTCTGTTTTGTTAATAACCCCTTCTGCTCCTTTCTTCCAGGCAGGAGAGTTGAGCCATTCTCTGAGAAGATTCCTCATGAAACTGGGAACTAGATATTTCAGGGCAAGGAGAAATGAAGATTTTCTACTCATAATTCAGCCTACAGGAAGCAAAGCTAGTGTGGCTGGAGTGTTGAGCCATTCTCTGAGAAGATTCCTCATGGAAACTGGGAACTAGATATTTCAGGGCACAGGAGAAATGAAGATTTTCTACTCATAATTCAGCCTCCAGCAAGCAAAGGTAGTGGGGTAGGGAGCCCCTCTGGCCTTCTATCTCTGTCTCTGTCTCTGAGGTTTCTGCCTCTCTCTGATCCTGTCTCATTTTTTTTGGTAATTTTTCCTTTTTACGATTTTTTTAAAGGTAGAGTTTCTCTCTGGCTCTCAGCTCCATCTTTTGTTTTGTTAATAATCCCTTCTGCTCCTTTCTTCCAGGCAGGAGAGTTGAGCCATTCTCTGAGAAGTTTCCTCATGGAAACTGGGAACTAGATATTTCAGGGCACAGGAGAAATGAAGATTTTCTACTCATAGTTCAGCCTACAGGAAGCAAAGATAGAGTGGCTGGAGAGTTGAGCAATTCTCTGAGAAGATTCCTCATGGAAACGGGGAACTAGATATTTCAGGGCACAGGAGAAATGAAGATTTTCTACTCATAATTCAGCCTTCAGCAAGCAAAGCTAGTGTGGCAGGAGAGTTGACCCATTCTCTGAGAAGATTCCTCATGGAAACTGGGAACTAGATATTTCAGGGCACAGGAGAAATGAAGATTTTCTACTCATATTTCAGGCTCCAGCAAGCAAAGCTAGTGTGGCAGGAGAGTTCAGCCATTCTCTGAGAAGATTCCTCATGGAAACTGGGAACGAGATATTTCATGGCACAGGAGAAATGAAGATTTTCTACTCATAATTCAGCCTCCAGCAAGCAAAGCTAGTGTGGTGGGGAGCATTTCTGGCCTTCTAACTCTGTCTCTGTGTCTCTGAAGTCTCTGACTCTCTCTGCTCCTGTCTCATTTTTCTTTGTAATTTTTCCCTTTTACGATTTTTTTAAAGGTAGAGTTTCTCTCTGGCTCTCAGCTCCATCTTCTGTTTTGTTAATAACCCCTTCTGCTCCTTTCTTCCAGGCAGGAGAGTTGAGCCATTCTCTGAGAAGATTCCTCATGAAACTGGGAACTAGATATTTCAGGGCAAGGAGAAATGAAGATTTTCTACTCATAATTCAGCCTACAGGAAGCAAAGCTAGTGTGGCTGGAGTGTTGAGCCATTCTCTGAGAAGATTCCTCATGGAAACTGGGAACTAGATATTTCAGGGCACAGGAGAAATGAAGATTTTCTACTCATAATTCAGCCTCCAGCAAGCAAAGGTAGTGGGGTAGGGAGCCCCTCTGGCCTTCTATCTCTGTCTCTGTCTCTGAGGTTTCTGCCTCTCTCTGCTCCTGTCTCATTTTTTTTGGTAATTTTTCCTTTTTACGATTTTTTTAAAGGTAGAGTTTCTCTCTGGCTCTCATCTCCATCTTTTGTTTTGTTAATAATCCCTTCTGCTCATTTCTTCCAGGCAGGAGAGTTGAGCCATTCTCTGAGAAGATTCCTCATGGAAACTGGGAACTAGATATTTCAGGGCACAGGAGAAATGAAGATTTTCTACTCATAATTCAGCCTCCAGCAAGCAAAGCTAGTGTGGTAGGGAGCCCCTCTGGCCTTCTATCTCTGTCTCTGTGTCTCTGAGGACTCTGCCCCTCTCTGCTCTTGTCTCATTTATTTTTGGTAATTTTTCCTTTTTACGATTTTTTTAAAGGAAGAGTTTTTCTGGCTCTCACCTGCATCTTTTGTTTTGTTAATAATCCCTTCTGCTCCTTTCTTCCAGGCAGGAGAGTTGAGCCATTCTCTGAGAAGATTTCTCATGGAAACTGGGAACTAGATATTTCAGGGCACAGGAGAAATGAAGATTTTCTACTCATAATTCAGCCTCCAGCAAGCAAAGCTAGTGTGGTAGGAGAGTTGAGCCATTTTTTGAGAAGATTACTCATGGAAACTGGGAACTAGATATTTCAGGGCCCAGGAGAAATGAACATTTTCTACTCATAATTCAGACTCAAGCAAGCAAAGCTAGTGTGGCAGGAGAGTTGAGCCATTCTCTGAGAAGATTCCTCATGGAAGCTGGGAACTAGATATTTCATGGCACAGGAGAAATGAAGATTTTCTACTCATAATTCAGCCTCCAGCAAGCAAAGCTAGTGTGGTAGGGAGCATTTCTGGCCTTCTAACTCTGTCTCTGTGTCTCTGAGGTCTCTGACTCTCTCTGCTCCTGTCTCATTTTTCTTTGTAATTTTTCCCTTTTACGATTTTTTTAAAGGTAGAGTTTCTCTCTGGCTCTCAGCTCCATCTTTTGTTTTGTTAATAACCCCTTCTGCTCCTTTCTTCCAGGCAGGAGAGTTGAGCCATTCTCTGAGAAGATTCCTCATGAAACTGGGAATTAGATATTTCAGGGCAAGGAGAAATGAAGATTTTCTACTCATAATTCAGCCTACAGGAAGCTAAGCTAGTGTGGCTGGAGAGTTGAGCCATTCTCTGAGAAGATTCCTCATGGAAACTGGGAACTAGATATTTCAGGGCACAGGAGAAATGAAGATTTTCTACTCATAATTCAGCCTACAGCAAGCAAAGCTAGTGTGGAAGGAGAGTTGACCCATTCTCTGAGAAGATTCCTCATGGAAACTGGGAACCAGATATTTCAGGGCACAGGAGTAATGAAGATTTTCTACTCAAGATTCAGCCTCCAGCAAGCAAAGCTAGTGTGGCAGGAGAGTTGAGCCATTCTCTGAGAAGATTCCTCATGGAAACTGGGAACGAGATATTTCAGGGCACAGGAGAAATGAAGATTTTCTACTCATAATTCAGCCTCCAACAAGCAAAGCTAGTGTGGCAGGAGAGTTGAGCCATTCTCTGAGAAGATTCCTCATGGAAACTGGGAACTATATATTTCAGGGCACAGGAGAAATGAAGATTTTCTACTCATAATTCAGCCTCCAGCAAGCAAAGCTAGTGTGGTAGGGAGCCCCTCTGGCCTTCTATCTCTGTCTCTGTGTCTCTGAGGTCTCTACCTCTCTCTGATCCTGTCTCATTTTTTTTTGGTAATTTTTCCTTTTTACGATTTTTTTCAATATAGAATTTCTGTCTGGCTCTCAGCTCCATCTTTTGTTTTGTTAATAATCCCTTCTGCTCCTTTCTTCCAGGCAGGAGAGTTGAGCCATTCTCTGAGAAGATTTCTCATGGAAACTGAGAACTAGATATTTCAGGGCACAGGAGAAATGAAGATTTTCTACTCATAATTCAGCCTCCAGCAAGCAAAGCTAGTGTGGCAGGAGAGTTGACCCATTCTCTGAGAAGATTCCTCATGGAAACTGGGAACCAGATATTTCAGGGCACAGGAGTAATGAAGATTTTCTACTCAAGATTCAGCCTCCAGCAAGCAAAGCTAGTGTGGCAGGAGAGTTGAGCCATTCTCTGAGAAGATTCCTCATGGAAGCTGGGAACTAGATATTTCATGGCACAGGAGAAATGAAGATTTTCTACTCATAATTCAGCCTCCAGCAAGCAAAGCTAGTGTGGTAGGGAGCATTTCTGGCCTTCTAACTCTGTCTCTGTGTCTCTGAGGTCTCTGACTCTCTCTGCTCCTGTCTCATTTTTCTTTGTAATTTTTCCCTATTACGATTTTTTTAAAGGTAGAGTTTTTCTGGCTCTCACCTCCATCTTTTGTTTTGTTAATAATCCCTTCTGCTCCTTTCTTCCAGGCAGGAGAGTTGAGCCATTTTCTGAGAAGATTCCTCATGGAAACTGGGAACTAGATATTTCAGGGCACAGGAGAAATGAAGATTTTCTACTCATAATTCAGCCTCCAGCAAGCAAAGCTAGTGTGGCAGGAGAGTTGAGCCATTTTCTGAGAAGATTCCTCATGGAAACTGGGAACTAGATATTTCAGGGCCCAGGAGAAATGAAGATTTTCTACTCATAATTCAGCCTCCAGCAAGCAAAGCTAGTGTGGTAGGGAGCATTTCTGGCCTTCTAACTCTGTCTCTGTATCTCAGAGGTCTCTGACTCTCTCTGCTCCTGTCTCATTTTTCTTTGGTAATTTTTCCCTTTTACGATTTTTTTAAAAGTAGAGTTTCTCTCTGGCTCTCAGCTCCATCTTTTGTTTCGTTAATAATCCCTTCTGCTCCTTTCTTCCAGGCAGGAGAGTTGAGCCATTCTCTGAGAAGTTTCCTCATGGAAACTGGGAACTAGATATTTCAGGGCACAGGGGAAATGAAGATTTTCTACTCATAGTTCAGCCTACAGCAAGCAAAGATAGTTTGGCTGGAGAGTTGAGCCATTCTCTGAGAAGATTCCTCATGGAAACTGGGAACTAGATATTTCAGGGCACAGGAGAAATGAAGATTTTCTACTCATAATTCAGCCTCCAGCAAGCAAAGCTAGTGTGGCAGGAGAGTTGACCCATTATCTGAGAAGATTCCTCATGGAAACTGGGAACTAGATATTTCAGTGCACAGGAGAAATGAAGATTTTCTACTCATAATTCAGGCTCCAGCAAGCAAAGCTAGTGTGGCAGGAGAGTTCAGCCATTCTCTGAGAAGATTCCTCATGGACACTGGGAACGAGATATTTCAGGGCACAGGAGAAATGAAGATTTTCTACTCATAATTCACCCTCCAGCAAGCAAAGGTAGTGTGGTAGGGAGCCCGTCTGGCCTTCTAACTCTGTCTCTGTGTCTCTGAGGTCTCTGCCTCTCTCTGCTCCTGTCTCATTTTTCTTTGGTAATTTTTCCCTGTTACGATTTTTTGAAAGGTAGAGTTTCTCTCTGGCTCTCAGCTCCATCTTTTGTTTTGTTAATAATCCCTTCTGCTCCTTTCTTCCAGGCAGGAGAGTTGAGCCATTCTCTGAGAAGATTTCTCATGGAAACTGGGAACTAGATATTTCAGGGCACAGGAGAAATGAAGATTTTCTACTCATAATTCAGCCTCCAGCAAGCAAAGCTAGTGTGGTTGGAGAGTTGAGCCATTTTTTGAGAAGATTACTCATGGAAACTGGGAACTAGATATTTCAGGGCCCAGGAGAAATGAACATTTTCTACTCATAATTCAGACTCCAGCAAGCAAAGCTAGTGTGGCAGGAGAGTTTTGCCATTCTCTGAGAAGATTCCTCATGGAAACTGGGAACTAGATATTTCATGGCACAGGAGAAATGAAGATTTTCTACTCATAATTCAGCCTCCAGTAAGCAAAGCTAGTGTGGTAGGGAGCATTTCTGGCCTTCTAACTCTGTCTCTGTGTCTCTGAGGTCTCTGACTCTCTCTGCTCCTGTCTCATTTTTCTTTGTAATTTTTCCCTTTTACGATTTTTTTAAAGGTAGAGTTTCTCTCTGGCTCTCAGCTCCATCTTTTGTTTTGTTAATAATCCCTTCTGCTCCTTTCTTCCAGGCAGGAGAGTTGAGCCATTCTCTGAGAAGTTTCCTCATGGAAACTGGGAACTAGATATTTCAGGGCACAGGAGAAATGAAGATTTTCTACTCATAGTTCAGC
Source organism: Tupaia tana (assembly GCA_026018925.1). Classification (NCBI taxonomy): domain Eukaryota; kingdom Metazoa; phylum Chordata; class Mammalia; order Scandentia; family Tupaiidae; genus Tupaia; species Tupaia tana. The sequence continues at coordinate 96,841,234 of JAKSZU010000009.1, forward strand.
CTACAGGAAGCAAAGATAGAGTGGCTGGAGAGTTGAGCCATTCTCTGAGAAGATTCCTCATGGAAACTGGGAACTAGATATTTCAGGGCACAGGAGAAATGAAGATTTTCTACTCATAATTCAGCCTCCAGCAAGCAAAGCTAGTGTGGCAGGAGAGTTGACCCATTCTCTGAGAAGATTCCTCATGGAAACTGGGAACTAGATATTTCAGGGCACAGGAGAAATGAAGATTTTCTACTCATAATTCAGGCTCCAGCAAGCAAAGCTAGTGTGGCAGGAGAGTTCAGCCATTCTCTGAGAAGATTCCTCATGGAAACTGGGAACGAGATATTTCATGGCACAGGAGAAATGAAGATTTTCTACTCATAATTCAGCCTCCAGCAAGCAAAGCTAGTGTGGTAGGGAGCATTTCTGGCCTTCTAATTCTGTCTCTGTGTCTCTGAGGTCTCTGACTCTCTCTGCTCCTGTCTCATTTTTCTTTGTAATTTTTTCCTTTTACGATTTTTTTAAAGGTAGAGTTTCTCTCTGGCTCTCAGCTCCATCTTTTGTTTTGTTAATAATCCCTTCTGCTCCTTTCTTCCAGGCAGGAGAGTTGAGCCATTCTCTGAGAAGTTTCCTCATGGAAACTGGGAACTAGATATTTCAGGGCACAGGAGAAATGAAGATTTTCTACTCATAGTTCAGCCTACAGGAAGCAAAGATAGAGTGGCTGGAGAGTTGAGCCATTCTCTGAGAAGATTCCTCATGGAAACTGGGAACTAGATATTTCAGGGCACAGGAGAAATGAAGATTTTCTACTCATAATTCAGCCTTCAGCAAGCAAAGCTAGTGTGGCAAGAGAGTTGACCCATTCTCTGAGAAGATTCCTCATGGAAACTGGGAACTAGATATTTCAGGGCACAGGAGAAATGAAGATTTTCTACTCATAATTCAGGCTCCAGCAAGCAAAGCTAGTGTGGCAGGAGAGTTCAGCCATTCTCTGAGAAGATTCCTCATGGAAACTGGGAACGAGTTATTTCATGGCACAGGAGAAATGAAGATTTTCTACTCATAATTCAGCCTCCAGCAAGCAAAGCTAGTGTGGTAGGGAGCATTTCTGGCCTTCTAACTCTGTCTCTGTGTCTCTGAAGTCTCTGACTCTCTCTGCTCCTGTCTCATTTTTCTTTGTAATTTTTCCCTTTTACGATTTTTTTAAAGGTAGAGTTTCTCTCTGGCTCTCAGCTCCATCTTTTGTTTTGTTAATAACCCCTTCTGCTCCTTTCTTCCAGGCAGGAGAGTTGAGCCATTCTCTGAGAAGATTCCTCATGAAACTGGGAACTAGATATTTCAGGGCAAGGAGAAATGAAGATTTTCTACTCATAATTCAGCCTACAGGAAGCAAAGCTAGTGTGGCTGGAGAGTTGAGCCATTCTCTGAGAAGATTCCTCATGGAAACTGGGAACTAGATATTTCAGGGCACAGGAGAAATGAAGATTTTCTTCTCATAATTCAGCCTCCAGCAAGCAAAGGTAGTGGGGTAGGGAGCCCCTCTGGCCTTCTATCTCTGTCTCTGTCTCTGAGGTTTCTGCCTCTCTCTGCTCCTGTCTCATTTTTTTTGGTAATTTTTCCTTTTTACGATTTTTTTAAAGGTAGAGTTTCTCTCTGGCTCTCATCTCCATCTTTTGTTTTGTTAATAATCCCTTCTGCTCATTTCTTCCAGGCAGGAGAGTTGAGCCATTCTCTGAGAAGATTCCTCATGGAAACTGGGAACTAGATATTTCAGGGCACAGGAGAAATGAAGATTTTCTACTCATAATTCAGCCTCCAGCAAGCAAAGCTAGTGTGGTAGGGAGCCCCTCTGGCCTTCTATCTCTGTCTCTGTGTCTCTGAGGACTCTGCCCCTCTCTGCTCTTGTCTCATTTATTTTTGGTAATTTTTCCTTTTTACGATTTTTTTAAAGGTAGAGTTTTTCTGGCTCTCACCTGCATCTTTTGTTTTGTTAATAATCCCTTCTGCTCCTTTCTTCCAGGCAGGAGAGTTGAGCCATTCTCTGAGAAGATTTCTCATGGAAACTGGGAACTAGATATCTCAGGGCACAGGAGAAATGAAGATTTTCTACTCATAATTCAGCCTCCAGCAAGCAAAGCTAGTGTGGTAGGAGAGTTGAGCCATTTTTTGAGAAGATTACTCATGGAAACTGGGAACTAGATATTTCAGGGCCAAGGAGAAATGAACATTTTCTACTCATAATTCAGACTCAAGCAAGCAAAGCTAGTGTGGCAGGAGAGTTGAGCCATTCTCTGAGAAGATTCCTCATGGAAGCTGGGAACTAGATATTTCATGGCACAGGAGAAATGAAGATTTTCTACTCATAATTCAGCCTCCAGCAAGCAAAGCTAGTGTGGTAGGGAGCATTTCTGGCCTTCTAACTCTGTCTCTGTGTCTCTGAGGTCTCTGACTCTCTCTGCTCCTGTCTCATTTTTCTTTGTAATTTTTCCCTTTTACGATTTTTTTAAAGGTAGAGTTTCTCTCTGGCTCTCAGCTCCATCTTTTTGTTTTGTTAATAACCCCTTCTGCTCCTTTCTTCCAGGCAGGAGAGTTGAGCCATTCTCTGAGAAGATTCCTCATGAAACTGGGAACTAGATATTTCAGGGCAAGGATAAATGAAGATTTTCTACTCATAATTCAGCCTACAGGAAGCAAAACT